>JAQQAF010000004.1:52623333-53831667 GCA_029747655.1 Ensete ventricosum
GGATCCGCGATGACTTGTGGCCGGAGAAAACTGTTTTGCTTTGCCTAGCTGATTCACCCCTGAAAACTTTCCAATTTCACCTGGATTTTTTTAAATAACATTTTTAATTTTTGAGTCAATTGCATCTCTACAAATTCTTTTATTTTTCATCACTTCATACTGCAAGTAGTTAACTAAGTCAAAAGACAACTTAAAGATATAGATAGATATATATATATATATATATATACTGTAATGGTCAACCCTTTTTTAGCCCAACATATGTGCCCTTGGAATAAAAATTTGAAGATAATACAACTATATAAAATAATTGCATAAATGGCATTTAAAATGGTGTCAATGTACATATCTTATTATTTGTGAAAAGATGAGAAATTAACGAAGGTTAAACACCATCTGTTCATCTGACTTCATCTCAAGAGCATAACTGAGTGCTACTGCCACAAGGGCAATTAGAGATCTAGATTTTACCAATAAGTATGGACATACAGTAAGATCTTAATGTAATTAAGGTAGGGTGCTTTACATCTGCATAATATTCAGCACAATGGAGCACAGTGAAGAGCTACACTCGCATCCTCTTGACATCATTCTCAGGTACGTCTGCATCACTTCCATTGCCCTTAATTGGGTTTGTCGAATGCTTTGCAATCTGTAAAGAAACCCAGAATCATTAACTGACCAAATTATTAGTATTTAATGAATTCTTTTCGAGATATTCCAAGACTTACATTCTCATCAGGAACAATGGCGTATCTTTCAGATGGTGAAACCCAGATTTTGCCTGTGAAATATAAGAAGGCAGGATGAGAGTTTGCAGCCATAGGTTATCTGTAGTATCACGTTTCATAAAGCATAGTTACCTGATGAAGGTAAAAATTTAGAGGATTCTATCTGCTTGCAGCCTAATCCATCCTTGCTTATTACCTCTATCATCTTGGGAATATTCCTTAGAAAGTTAGCAAACACATTTAAAATGTCAGATTTCTTGTTAGTTGTGGTTCATGGTTGATAGACATAAAACAAGCTATTTGTAATCTTCGCTCCCTCTATGAAAACAATGAGCCAGCAAAAAGAAAAAAGAATATGCAGCCTAACATTCACATGAAATCACTCAGAAAAAAGTATGTAGGCATTCTTAAAACAGTTTGTATACAAGTGAACAAAGACAAGCATCATCTCCAGGGACACCGGTCAGTGAAAAGGTTTGACATGATAATATATGGTTCAAATCCAGATTCAAATCTTCCAGATTTTTTTACTTTTTTCTTTCAATTTTATTCTCTGTTACCACAACCCTATCTTCTATGATCAGGGTTTTTTCTTTCAATTTTTTACATTCACATACGCCCAAACCATGTCAGATGATAATACTTGGCATTTCTACCAGGTTTTTGAACATTAGGTCCTTACTGTACAAAATAGCATATTGTACAGAAAATGTGGTGACATACCTGAAGGGCAAAAGTCCTAGAATGTTAAAAGATTGACATTGTTTAAGAGAATTACATTCATATCAACAGATTAAATTTGCCATGTTTCAAGCATACCGGTCAACGATATCACCATGACCAAGCTGTCCGCTTGTGCCCCTGCCCCAAGAGAAAACGTTTCCTCTTTCTGTAAGAGCAAGGGTGTGTCTCCATCCACAGGAAATTTGCTTCACCTTCTGTGAATTGATTTGAGAGACATATTAGATGATATAGAGATCAATGCTGCATAATTTCTATCCAAATATAACCACAACTGATGATTGTTATTGTGACTAATGAGTCAGCATCTGTAAAGCCTATTCTGTTGCAGTCTTGTTATGCAACGAAAAAGGCAATAGCATTTCCAGGAGTTCAATGATGCATCAACTATCAAAGTTTAGCCGTTCAAGAACATAGAAAGTAGTGATGTACCTGTTCCTCCGGAAAATTAACTTGTACTGGAGAACAGTGATCATCATTATCACCAACACCAAGTTGACCAAACTAGATAAAAGACATTATGTAAGAACCACAGCAAGAACAAAAGGAAAAATTATTCCACTACAGCATGAACCATAATAATTGGAATTTTGTAATATAACTATTCAACATCTAAGCTGTTCAAGAACTTCTGGATCAAAGATAAACCTGAATTTATAACTGCAGCTCTTTTACTCATTAGATTATAGGGGAATTTCACATATTGCATCTTTAGAACCAAGAAGCAAAACGCATGTAGTTAACCATCAATCTCTTGAATTCCTAATTAGCTCTGTCATTTTTACTTAGCAAGATTTAGAATGCTGCTAATACATGATTGTTGCTAAAAAGTTCAAAATACAATGAGATATGAATCCAATGGATACAAGATGGGGTAGTAGTTACTTTACTAGCAAATTATTATATGATAGTGTAGGCATCATGCTGGCTCATATTGATGAGTGATATAAGCTGCCTCTGCATCCAGTCAGCATTGTGTCTTTTAACTCTGACGTTCATTTGAATCCCATAATGGAAGAATTTTACATCACTTTTAGTATTTTACCCAAAAAACAAAGATATCAAATTTTAAACAGTCCGGCTTACAGCATTCAACCTGGTTCATATGAAACCTGGAAGATCATGATGACTAGGGTGCACCTATTGGACACTGTTATCTCCACATAAGTGTCTGGCAATATGGAAACTGTAGAATAGATATAAACTTGATAGGTATTTTTCTAAGATCAACTAAAGCATTGTCCAATATCAACTTATATACACACACACACAAATATATATATAATATACATATATATACAAGGTTTTACTTACCGGTCCGTACCGGTGTACCGAGTTCATCTCGGTACCAGTACGGTATCGGTACCGGACGGTATGCACAGTGCATACCATCTGATAAATTAAAATATAATATAATATTTTTATAATATTATATTATATTATATTATATTAGAAATATTAAAAAATTAAAAAAATAGAAAAAGGGGCGACGTCGCCTCGATCTTTCTCCCCGCGTGGGAGAAAGAGCGCTCGCGACCTGCGGGCGGCGATGGCTCGCGAGCGACGACGGCGCGTGAGCGGCGATGGCGCACGGGCGAGGACCGCGCACGGGCGACAGGTATATTTTCTCTTCTTTTCTTTTTTTTTCTTCTTTTTCCTCTTCTTCTTCCTCCCTTTTTCTCACTCAATCGATCGCCGACGGTCGATTTCTCCCTCAATCGACCGTCGGCGGTCGATTTCTCCCTTCAATCGACCGCCGACAGCCTAAATCGATCGCCGACGGTCGATTTTTGGTGGAACCGCCCGGTAGCGGGCGGTCCGCGTACCGGCAACCTGACGGACCGGTATGTACCGCTCGTACCGGGCGGTAAACATCGAAATTGCAAACCTTGTATATATATATATATATATAATATACATATATACATATATATATATATAATATACATATATATAGTGCAAAGTGGATGTATCAAGACAGAACATTGAAGAAGCTTTTGTTTTACAAGCAGGAGGATTCCAACTTCCCACAAAATTGTTCTGGCTATGGTAGTTCACTAAAAAAGTTACAAAATGAAGAATGACATATGAAGTAGCATATGACTAGGGACTTTTGACTGGGCTGAAGATTGAGAATAGAGAAGCAAACCTTGTTCCATCCCCAACCATATAGTCTTCCATCAGATGTGAGTGCCATAGTATGTCTCCAACCACCTGAAATCTGAAGAAAAAGAAAAAGACGAATTTGTAAAGTGCAAGTTAATAAATTTGACTACTATGCAAATAAAGAAAATGAACAAATAAACTAAGCTAAATTATGTTACCCAACACTAATAAATGGAATCATCATTGTTGGAGTATAAAGCTCCAGAAGATCCATTGTTCCTGGTTGCTATGATAAATGGACTACTTATTGCACTAGAAAATCATCAGCAATCAGGAAAGGACTGCCTATAATGATACTAGGCACGCTCCACATTACGCTGACTAAATGGCAATAGTTCCTGTCTATCAGTTTTGATTGAGAACACAATGAAGATAATCAGCTGACAAAAAGAAGCTTAAATAAAACTGGCCAGAGGATATTGGCAAGGCTTTCAGTTTCAACAAAATGTGGGACCTTATGTTTTACGGAACAAGAATAAGATCTATGCCATTCTATCAATGTTGTAGAACTTTCAGTATAAAACCTTTCAGCACAAACATAGTATTAAGTGAAGAAGGTAATTCAGACATAAATGGTAAGAATGATGAAATAAATAAAACAATAACTGAGAGGCAAAAAGAAAAAGATATTCACTTCTGCAAAGGGATACATAATTGATGTTAGGAAAAACGCTTTTTAGAACCTGAGATATGCAGCTATCTTTTAGCGCTTCCAACCAATGCGGACTGAGGTGATCCTCAAAGTCTCCGTGTCCTAATTGACCATATTTGCTCCAACCATATGTGTACAAATTCCCAGAGGAGGAGACAGTAATAGTATGACGCCATCCACATGCAACAAGGACCATCTTTTCTCTCTGCATATAGTCATTGAAGTACAAGAGAATATCAAATACCTCTAAAGATCACATGAATATAAAGGTTAATTGACAGTGTCTCTCTGAAAGTAGATTCAATTTCCCAGATAAGAAGTACAAGACCGAGAACCTGTGACAATGGATCACCATAAGTATTAAATTAATAAGATTATATAAGAATTAAGATTTTCCTCGATTAAAGGCTTAATATGATACTTATGAAGACCATAAGAAAATTTCATGATTAAAAATGGGAAATGGCTTTTGGTCTTTCATTGGAATCTGAATCAGAAAACCAATGTCTTTGACACCTTTGGTTCGAGATTGGAAAAAAGATATAATAAAACATAACAAATGCAACCTAGTCTCTTTACCACACATTCACTTATTAATCAATTTTCTTTCAGGGATTTTACATAATATTCCATCCATATGTACATCTTTTTATATTTAACTGATCCTCAGAATTAAAAAATTTCCTCATTAACCCTTAAAATCACATCAATGTTCATATTCAATAGAAAATTCGCTCTCTGCCACTGTATCATATTGGTTGCCAATCAGCCACAACTCAGTACAGACTGAAAAGGAAAAATCCTGGGTGGGAAGTTATCATTGAGAAGTGAGACACTAACAAATTAAACTGTCTAGTGAAGGTAGTTTTCACATTGGACTGAATTGTAATTCAGCTAACCATATTTCAGAGTGCAAAACATCTCTTTTCCTCCAAAAAGCAAACATTAAAGAAAGCACACAATACCTTGATAGAAGCAACCTTTTCTGGAATCAAGCGATCATTACGGTCACCCAAACCCAAATTTCCATAACGACCCCAACCCCAACCATAGAGATCACCATCTTCTGTAACTGCGGCAGTATGTTCAGCACCCGCAGCAATCATTTTGACACATATACCCTGATGATTATCCATCAGTGTAAAAAGATTAAAACATCCATACAGGAGCATCATACACCTCCAAAGAAGAGAATCAAAATTCAGAAACTAGATACATATATATTATATCAGTAATGAAAATAAACTAATAGTGGATTAATTTGTCAATAATTAATATGCCTTCAGTTGTTCATCCATGATCATAAATATCATCATAATGGAGTATACTTTTCAGAAACCAGAATGAAGCACAATATGAGGCATATTTGTGATATGCTTCGACCAGTAGAAAGTTTTTTATCTTACCTGTTTCAATTTAATAAAGTTCGAATAGACATCAACCAATGCTCAGTGATGCTCAATCACAGGTAAAAAATCTAGGTAAGAAAGGCATTGTCCATAAGCTGGTCTAATGTGAAGAGAAAAAAATCGTTGTTTTAGTGATTAGGTTTTAACTGATGCAGCAAGTAAGCAGTCCTCTAAGGTTTCTAGATAAATACATCTATGAAATATAGGAATTGCACAAAAAATTCAGACAGTAGCTCAATCAACAATAAGGAATAAGACAAATATAACTAGAGGACAACTATAGCAGCGTTCTCCAAAAGCTATCACAACAGATAAAGTGTGTATTCAACGTATCAACCTGATATCTTCACTGTCATTCATAGAAAGCACAAACACAATAGGTACCATTGATAGAAAGCACAAACGCAATAGTTGCAGCATCTTCTCCTCTATTTCACAGACATAAACACAGGTTGCTTATTTATATTTCTTTCATTTCAACTCCCCTATTCTCATTTGCTCCTCTCCTTTTTCTTTTCTTTTGTATATATCAAATTGGCTTGAATTGGTCTATTTTGCTAGTATTTGATTGATCAAGCCAACTACAACTAATCTCTAACTTAAGGCTGAGAAATCAGCCAAAATTGGATTGGCCTTAGACAATACAGATATTAATCTGACAAAAACCGGACTGGAATTGGCTAATCCCACAAAAAATATGAGCCATATTTGCAACTGAGACCATAAGAAGCTAAGAGGTTATTAATGTGAAATAAAACTCCTGCGACTATATGCAAGTAAATCACCACAGGAAATATAATCAGAGAGAAGATTTGAATTTCTGAGACAGCACACAAGTTTCAGTGTGTATTATCATCATGTTATACAAGGCAAAACGAAGCAGCAAATTAAAATGAACTATTTATTTAGTTAGATAATCTAATAGTCTCCATGAAAGCAGACCTGTCAAGACAGTCAGATAATCTTATGGTCTCAATTACTTGGAGAAATTTGTTTTTCTGGAATTCAATCATATCGAAGTGATTGTATCTTACAATAAGAATTACAAACTTCTCAATGTACCTGAAATGCTTGAATCTTTTGTGGTATAAGAGAGTCCTCTGTTGTGCCAAGACCAAGTTGTCCATTTTGGTTCCGACCCCAACTTCAGAGAATACAAGAAATAAAATATTATTAGATTACTGTGTCTTATAAAGATGCTTGATCAGAAAGATCTATTTCAAAACAGGAGATCACGGTTGCAAAAATTGTAGAAAATCCATATCATCATAATAAAATTTCATGCTCCACAACATGGCATAAAACATAACAGAAAACACAAAAACAACAGAAACTGACATCGATAGCAAGATAATTATGATGTATAGGAATAGATGCATATTATAAGTTATCATGAGGCTCGGTAATGACCGATGTCCATTCACACCATCAAAGTGGTTCAAGTTCAGGTTTTCAAAATGTGAAAAATAGCATCAACTAAGTTTCTAACTTCTTTCTCTCCTATACTTAAATCAGTATGATGAGATAATGACAAAATTCTGGATATAGCTTTATGACATGGATCCAGATTTAGTTTATATTACACCACTGAGTTCCTCTTTGGGCTTTTCTGCCAAAATCACCTCAAACTGTCTGAAACCAGCAAAACTAGCCAAAAAACAATCTACACCTGTCTAAACTAGTGATGAAAAACAAAATTGGATCTATATTTGGTTTAGATTGAACCAGAGTCCCCATTTTGGTGTTTACTGCCAACATCACTTCAAATCAACTGAAACTGGCATACTTGCCAAAACCATGAACATCTGTCCTAAATTGGCTGACTTTATTATAAACACAAAAATGAATATAAATTGATTTTGATTGGACTACTAAGTTACTTTTTGTTTACAAGATCACTTCAAGCCAATTGAAACCCATATAATATATTTAAAACCAAAATACACCTGAACTAAACTGCCTGATTTAATTTGAAACACAGAACTAGATTAAGTTTTAACTAGGTATAAACCAAGCCAGTACAAAAGCTTTAAGGCAATGTGTAAAACTAGAATCAGGAATAACTTGGCTTGGTGCTTGCTACTTAGCTGTTTATGGCAATGAATAGAATAATTAAAATTTAGGAAAATCAACTAAAGATAGAGACAAAAATAAGTGCTGTAAATATTAGGCTGGTTTCCTTTTCTTATAAAGGTTAATGGGTTTGCATCTGAATTTGAGTTATACTGCATGCTAATTTGGTTAGATTGTTTGATATTAGGGCTTCTATCTATTTCCTATGCTTTACTTGGTAATACACATGGAGTTGTTTCTTAATTGCTCCTTTCATATCAAGTCTACCTTTCAAAATGAATGGGTAGAGGCTAACTAAGCTGTCTCCGAAGAAAATAAGAAGAGCTGCATTTTTTATGTCAGCAATACAATGATAACTACAGTAGCTTAAGCCTTAAAAGTTAAGGGCTTAGTTTGAAAATGAGGGAAATGGTTTATTAAGATGTAGTCCTTGCTGGGAAGTGCTTCATGACAACTGCCTTCTCTGGAGAGATGAATAATAATCAACAAACTTATGAATCTTGGATATAGATAATGTCAGAAATTATAATCTCTTGCATGCTAGCTATTGCATCTCCTTACATGTACAGTCTACTTCATTTCACAGTATCTTAAAGGTAAACTTTTGAAAGCCCACATAACGTGTCTGCATATCTTTTACAGATGTGGTGAATGTAACTCATTCTGGTAAAAAAAGTTCGCAAACAAATTGTTTGTAAATATTTCATAGTTATTGGTAATTTATTCAGGTAAAAGAAGTCTGAAAAATAATTATGCATTCATTAAAATTTTTGGAGGATTCTTTGTATTACTAAGACATAGTTTCTTAAGTATTCACTCGATCCCAGCCAAAATCATAAGTTATCATCCCCATGGTTCTTTTGTAGTTTTAGGACCAAATTGGGAACCACTTAATCTTGCAAATTTTATAATATCATTTTCAAATGTCATTAATCAAGCTTTCAGAAACAAACAAGTCAAATGATAACTAAAATCATCAACAATGTAGCAGATAGCTAAAGCTAAAGTCTAAATCAGCAAAGGAAAAACACTATAAGACCTGCACAATCAACTCAAGATGTGACTAACCTTTGTACTTCTCCGTCCATAGTCACAGCCAAACAGTGGCTATCCCCACAAGCAATTTGTTTGATCTTCAAGCTTTGTAGTGCCTTGATTGGCTGCGGAGTGAATACATCACTAGAGTTTCCGTGGCCCAATCTTCCAAAGTCACCCCTGAATTACAAAAACAGTCAAACTAATGAGTAATGATATCCAGTGGATATAACTGAAAGAGAGTAAGAACAGTCTCCTTCAAACTTAAGATATGTATTGGAAAGTATTTGTCCACAAAGAACATAAGAAGAACAAACATGCCTCGGCTCTGTTGAAAATTGTCACAAGAATAACAGTTTTTTTTTATTATCTTCATTATTATTATTATCCTTTTCTTCTCTCTTGTTCTTTTCCTCTAATCCCAAATAGATAAAATTAATTTTTCCTACTTGTCCTACATCAAATTGACAAGAAGATATAGAAGTACAATGACAGAATAAGATGGAGACCAAGCATACCATCCCCAACTATAAACTTGATCATCTAATTCAGAATACGCTGTTGTATGATCAGCTCCACAAGTGACAGACACTATGCTTTGGCTGTCCAACGCGCTCAGTATCGTTGGAAAAAGTCGGTCTTCAGCATCTCCATGGCCCAGCTGTCCATCTTCACCCCTTCCCCAGGAGCACATGGCATTGCCAGCTTTTAAAAAATAGCAAAAAGTTAGAGCAGTGATGTCATAATGATGCCACTCTTCGACGAGTAAAAGATCCAGACAGTCAGCAACTAATTCGTTGTTCAAACAAACTTTCCAGCTGAATCTCTACTGCCTGTTGTTTGTAACCATTTAACTTGAGTTTGATCATAGGTCATGTGTCAAAAACTTGAAACTGTCAGGCATTTCCATGGTAGAATGAACAATTTAGAGTCAAATTATTGTGCTAGATCATGATTATGACCATACTTTCATGGAAGTGAGGAAATTAAAAATGTCGCAGAAATATAAAATTATCAGAGAAAACAGAAAAAAAAACCATGGCCGAAACAAATCAGAAAAAGCTAAATTAAGCAGAAAAATATCATGCAAGCTGTACTGCCAAAACGTTGGCCTCAAATGCTCGAATAGTGTGTTGTGCACATTCATTCAGCAGCACTCAACTAAGTGTGATCTTTCGAAGTAAAGGCGAACTTTCAACACAGTGACAATAGCATTTGATGGAAGATTTTTTTAGCAGCATTTCGTGACACGATGCACCCGATAGCGGGTTCCGCTAGTTATAGCGTCTCACAAATCCGATAGCTTTGCATGAACAACTATGTCTACAACTCAAATCAAACAGCGGAAACTGCTTCTTCCCGATCACCCAAAAACGCAAGCAATTCAACACAATCCAGCCCCAAATCGATAGAAAAACTCAAACTCCGTACAAGTTATAGCTGAGCGACAGCGACATAATCGACATCAAGAAACGGTGTTTCAACTCACAAAGAAGAGCGACGGAGTGGCTGGCGCCGGCGGAGATGAGGAGGACCTCGCGAGCTGGGGCGGCGACCTCTCCCCCGCTCCCTTCCTCTTCCATCGACATCGTGCTGCCTTCCAACCCTTTCTCTCCCACCGTAGCCAACCAGATGTTTGATGGAATGTGTGAAAGAAGAGAACAAAATAAATCTCGAAAAACCACGAAGTCACGGCAACAACAAAACACAACAAACTAAAGCTCCGGCTTTTTTTTCTTGTTCCTTGTGCGTGATCTTTATGGCACCGCCGCTGCTGGCATCGGCGGAGTGGCAACAATCCTCCTCGATGGAGATCGGTTGGCTGCACAGCCCCAGCATTTAATGGTGTGAGAGGACGGGTGACTCGCTGCCGACCACAAGCGCAACGCCCGGCTCCTACATCTTGGACACGGTCTCTCTCCTCCACAAGGTCTTGTCCTTTTCCTCTTCCCCCTTCTCTCTCGCCGCCCAATCGGCATGCCCATACCGCCCCCCTCACTTCCTCTCCGCGTGTGCATGTCTGTTGATGTAGTAAATGCATCGAGCTGCCCCGGCACTGGGTCTACCTCGTAGGCCCCAGCGGGGCTAATTTGGGCCCACTTGCGCTGTGCCACTTGATACCTCATGCACGAACATTTTCCAGGGTTCAACGCATGTGTCTTTGGACATCGGTAAGTGAGACGTTGATGCGGCGACGATAGGGTGATGTCAAAATTATAATTATTATGATATTTAATTAAATCAGCTATCGTATCGAATCGGATCGGATAATGAGAAATTAATCCAAAAATTTGGGCGTGGATGAGCCAGTATTCATGTTTAGATACTCGTATGGTACTGATAGTTTTGATCCATAAAATAAAACTTTTTAAGATGTAGTAATGTCAAGTTAGGCTTAATTAAATGTTGCATCTCATGAATAAGATTCAGATTTATATATGTAGTTGATAGGAATCATCTTTGAGTTCCGCAACTCCCCTCCCTCGTCGTGTAAGCAATACCCAAGCAAAAGCTCGGGAACCACATATTATTCCCTACGGTCGCCAGCGGGAGGTAACGTTGCCTGCCTCAGCTTTCGAAAATGGACGATCTCATGGTTGGAAAAGAGAACTTAACTCGCAATAAATGTCTTTGCCATGTAGTTTAAGGGGGGGTCTCGACGGAGACCAGTTTGCTATACCTAGTGCCCAAGTATAAAAGTCAAGCCTCGGGTTAAGCTAGGACAAGCAGGCGAGAGCTCTTCACTCTCTTGCTTATATTGTTAACATTTATCTTCGTCTCTTTGACTTAAGCATCAGAGTGATCGAGCTGGGATGCCCATGACGCAGACTAGTTATGCAGGACCCCTGACGCCATTTGGAAACGTGGTCAGGAGATGGTCTAGCAACAAGAACAATTTAGCTCTCCAACCTTACTCCAACATACAAGGGCCAGACAACACCCAACAAACCACCTTCTCCGGCAGGCTTTCACCATCGATTCATCACGCCAGCTTTCTATGTCAACAAAGAGGAGTCAACAACTTTCTGACTCAATCGATCTGACTCATCCGTCGACGATCTCCGTATGTTAACAATAGTGATCGATGACCACATTCTATGTGTGTTGACAATAGTAGTCGATGGTCACCACGCCAGCTTTCTGGGTCAGCAAAGAAGAGCCGATAGCTTTCTGAATCAATCGATCCGACTCATCAATCGACGGTCTCCGTGTATTAACAGTAGTAGTAGATGACTTTATCAAGTTTGATCTAATGGTGATTTGGCTTCAATCTAATGACTTGATTTAATCATATGAAGTGTTGCATTTCATATTGAAAGTGGAAGACAATTCAAACGTTCCCACCACCGAATGGATGCGAGTGCAAGAAATGATATGTCTACAGCATGAACGGGGCGGTACTTCTCGTCTGCCCCGCCAAGTACAGACAGCGTTCTACGAACCACCGGAAGCCGAGTTATTGCGTGCACATGGATGGGTACGTCGTCTGCGGCTCATCCTTCGGAAGGCGATGGAACGCGAGGCATACAAGCAAACACCTTGAGGTCGTCGTCGTCGATGGTTGTGTCGAGGAAGGACCATCTTTGTGCGTCGCCTTAATGCCGCCGGTACGGATGGACGAATCTGAGATCAACAGCTGCACGTATTTGCGCAGACAACGCAACGAAGACAATGGTGCTGTTGTTGGAGTTGATACATACGATGTGATCCGTAGCTCTTATAAAAAGGTCTTTGAAGGATGAGAGAGATGGGTTATATGTTAAGAAATATTGTTTCCGTATATTATAGTTGTTGTTGGACACAGAAATCAACCGAGGTTTAATTCCAAGTATGTCTCAGGTTGAAATGCAAGAGGACTAGAGCATTCTAATAAGATTTAGGAGGGTCTGTACGGTTTTGGTTCTACCCATGTGCGTAAGTTTATCCGAGAAAATCAACATAGGTCGTGAAGTTCAGGAGAAATCGGTTGGGCCTTCTCGGGAACGAGTCTCGAACTTCTCGTTCTCGAGATCCGTTGATGGGTCATGCACGAAGGCTACTTCAGGGTGGGGGCGTTCGACGTGGCCCCTCCGACGCTCAGGTCGATGCCCCGATCTTGATGATCTTCAGAGGTTAATATGTTAAGAGTCCGAGAGAGTGAGAGGGAGTCAGAGCCTTTTTTCTTGTTCCCAGTAGGGTTATTATACTCACTTGACGTTCGTCAATCGTACTCTCACCCTTATCATTGTCGACGTGTTGGGTACGATTGACGTGTGGTTGTCGTACGTTCAGTCGATGTTGGGCGAGGGCGTGTGCACTATTCCTCATTCATGAGCGTTGAAGTCCGGCTCCTACGATCGTGACGGATCGATCAACACTATGTCATCTTGGTCAAGTACGGTGTTGGCTAGGTCTATGTCAGACTTTTTACTATAGTGTCCTACCGAGTTAGAGAGATCTTAGTGAGCTGCGTTGTCCCACCACTTGCGCTATCAACAAGGATTTGGTCAATGAATTGAGTCGGAGAGTGTTATCGGTAATAACGCATCTCTAAGCCTTTTTTTTTATATAATAAGATAGACGATGTTATGATAAATATCATAGATAATTACCGAATCATTCTATCAATAATGGACCATGAAATCATACGTTGATTCTAAGGTTACAAAATAACGACTTGGTGAGTCAACTTTCTTGTAAGTGTTTCGTGACGACTTGATGGAGCCAAGTCAACGACCTTTTTGGCATCACGTCGTTGGCCTCTACTTGTGTTGGCTACGTGGGATTGAGATACCGAGTCTCTCAATCAAATATAAATTAAGATGATGTCTTATCTTATAATTTAAGCTTAAGATGGAACGAGATTAATAAAGAAATATAAGATGATACCATAGTGAAATGCTTTACGTGTTGGGTTGAATCGGTAACTTAATGAGAGAGTCTCCTTCTTCCAATATTATCCTTTTTATTTTTGTTGAACTCATTTGTGTATGTCTTCCATCGCAGACTCATTTGTGTAAAGAAGAACATATTCTTTACCTCTTCCTTTTTTTTTTTCTTTTTAATTTTTCCTTGTTATTTCTTACATTTATGTGTTTCAACATAGTTGTTTTTTTTTATTATTGTATTTGATCATTTTGATTGCTCTTTTAATAGGCTAATTTTTTATTTATTTGTATATTGGCAATGAATATTTTTTGTTACTAAGCAATTACTTCATAAAGAGAACCTCATCGACTATTTATTCCTTATTTTCTTAACCAATTTTGAAAATTATTTTCCTCGTTTTATTGTTGCTTTGATGTGCCCCAAGAGAGAGATGACATCATCTTTCGCGTCTTACTTTTTTTTTTCCATTTCTTTCTTCTTTTCCTCTTTATTTTCTTCCATTTATGAGTTCTTAACATAATTGTTTTTTGGTTTATTGTGTTTCATACTTATCAATGCTATTTTCAATAGGTTAATCATTTGATCATTGTTTATTTATTGGTAATAAAAGGTAACGGGATAAAACCATTACTTACGTGACTATTTTTCAAAGAAAACCTTAGTCTTTTTAAAAGCAGTAGTCGACTACTTTGTTTCTTTCTTTTCTTTTTATCAATTTAAACAAAATTTTATTTTCCTTGTTTTCTTATTGCTTTATTTGGCCCAAAGAGAAGTCAATCTTTCCATACTCTATATGATCATAATCTTGAGCTAGTTTTTTTTTTAATATATGATATTAAGTATTTTAATGATATTTGGATTAGTGACACTTGGTATAAGCCCACATATGCCGAAATTGTAGTGTAAAAACTATAAAGCTTGCTCGCTCGTAGGTTGAGGTAAATTTGAGTGGAATTCACCTCTACCAAATGGAATTCTCGATATATGTCTTCCAAGTATTCGTCTATCGAGACTCTCTCTCTCTCTCTCTCTCTCTCTTTACTAAACTTTTAAGACTATATCGGTCGGGGCACTAACTTGATCTCAGAGGGGCCACATCGGGTACCCCCACCCCGATGAGACTTCATGCAGGATCCCTTGACAGACCTCGAAGAGTAGCTTAAGGCACGCTCCCAAGCAGAATCATCCGAGACATATTCCCGAACAAGGCAAGTCGACCTCTCCCAACCCTCCCAGCGTCTTCCCGACTAATGCAAACGAGCTTGCACATATGAGCGGAGCTAAGCCGTGCTAACTCCTCAACCACCGGAAAAAGTTCCACAACAAATAAAATATTTAAATCTTATTGATCAATAAAGAAATATTATTTGAATACTCAAATATATTAATATTTAATTCTAAATAAGCGTAATTATAAAATGTACACAATTTCATAATAGGACATGTCTTTTTGAATATATATATCTCAATGTAAGGCACATTTATCATTTTATTATGACTTCAATTAGAAATGCAGATCAGAACTGGTTTCTACTCCTTGTAGTTCAAAACTATTTATATGGAATATTTCCATCATCTTTCAAAGAATCATTCAACAAACCAAATTATATTTATCAAATAAAGTATTTTATGAAATTTATCAAGTTCTTAAATTCATGAAATTTTATTATATGCTCTTTTTTTTGTGGACAAATTGATGCTTACAACTTTGCCTCATAACATCATAGTATATGACACACATACAGGATTCCAAAAAAGCAAAAAAGAAAGAAACATAAAGCTCTAATATACTTGAAATAGAAAAGAAAGTTTTACTATATGCTTGTTTCATACACATTCGCATCCCCATCATCTGAGCTCTTCCAATGCAAGAAATCGAATGAGTCACAACAGTTGATTGGTTTTGGATGCCAAGAGATCGGAAAGAGGCATTGCTCAGTCATTCTTGGATTTTTGGCTGTCAGTGTGTTGCCCGGGCGGAGGCAGGTCAGCCAGATCACGGGACCCAAAGAGCAGCTCCACCGCCGTTGCGATGTCGGCGTTCACTTGTGGCTCATATTCCCGGAGATTGATGGCCCAGATGGCGACGGCAAGCACCCCCACGCCGAGCAGGAGGGGCACGAAGAACAGCAGAATCCTCCAAAGAAGGATTACCAGAGATACCAGCCCCTCGAGAATAGCTGACACAACCATCTCTCTCGCTCGCTCTCTTTCTCGATTCTGTGAGGTGAAGGTGGTGTCGGGAGACGACGGTGGATGGGAACGGTGGTGGCTCAGCTGGGTTATGAACCGATCGAGGGAAGCTTTTGGTTTGCCTTTTCTCGTGGGTTGCGGGTCATGCACTGCGTGACGCCACGAGAGTAGGAGGTGCAATCTTCTTTTTGGAGCGCAGTCTCGTGTTCCTGCAGAACACAACCCAAATGGCTCGGACGTAAGAGAACAGATGAAACAGATTACCTGCGCAGGGAGACTGCTCGATCGGCTGCAAAGAAAAGGTAATACAAATAAATGGATTCCAAAAGAGACGTTTATAAGGAACAAATGCCACTTTCTGCCTTCTCCGAATGGAACACTAACCAAAGCCAGTTTCTACTGCTTCTGCTAAGATATGCTTCTACTGAGATCTACTGCTAATCTTCCCTTTCCCTGACAATGGCAGCCTCTATCTCTGCTTCCCTTTTGGTCGCCTCGCCTGACTTGGTTGCAGAGCGCACTCTGCCGGCCAACATCTCTTCTACATTCAGCTCCCTCTGTCGGCAAAGCTGTTCTTCTTCTCCGGCGAAGCACTCTCTGTTCTTCCTCACCGGTGAATCGCTGCGGCCCGCCGCCAGCCTCCCGTTTGTGCGGCCTCCTCTCGTGGGCCGACCTACTACTGCTGCGACCACCATCCTCCTCATGCTGCTACTGTCATCCTCCGGTCATGGGCCGATCTCCGTCGAGTTCTCTCCAACGTTCGATCGTTGGGGCCGAGTACCCGCTGCCTCATCACGGCCCCCTCGTCCAATTCGACGATCCTCCCGTTGCTCACAGTGCTCCAGAAATCAAGCCGGTGGACTTCAACAAAATCACAGCAGCCGACTTCCATGTTCGTCAGGCATCAACGACATACTTCTGATCCACCTTCACAAAAGCCCAATCTTACGGGAGCATGAAACAAGATCATTCCAAGATTGGCTTCGTTTACAAAACTTAATCTTACGGGGGTATGATAGAAAGATATATGACAAATCTAATATTTAATAATAAATCGGATTTAAGTAGTAGGTTTGATTACGTAATTTAAATATATGATTGAAAAAATTCTTTTACGCAAGCACAGTAACACCGAGCACCGAGCCGGGAGCAGGGAGCAGGGAGCAGGAGGGGCACGAAGAACAACGAACTCCTCCAAAGAAGAATTACCAGAGATATCAACCCCTCACAAATAGCTGTCAGAGCCAATCTCTGTGTCTTTTGCGCTCTCTGCTCTCTCTCTTTTGCAAGGTGAGGAATGTCTAGAGAGACGATGGTGGATGGGAATGGTGGTGGCTCAGCCGGGCCATGAACTGATCAAGGGAAGCTTTTGCTTTGCCTTTCCCGTGCGGTGCCGATCATGCACTGCGTGACGCCCCGAGAGTTGGAGGTGTACTTTCATTTTGGAGCACAGTCTCGTGTTGCCGTGGAAGATAACCAAAAGTTGTAGATAACCAAAAGTTGCCTTTACCTTCACATCGATTTCTTTTTTTTCTATTATGTTTGATCTTGGATTGATAGCAATAAGGTTACAAGTGATCTTTTCTCTCTTCACAACGTTTAAAGAGAAAGGAAACTATGTTGGAATCCATTTATTAGTATTAGTTTTCTTTTTAGCCGATCGAACAGTCTCCCTGAGCAGGTAATCTGCTTCATCTGTTCTCTTACATCTGCACCTTTTGATCGTCTCATGCAGGAACACGAGACGGTGCTCCGAAAAGAAACTGCACCTCCAACTCTCGTGGCGTCACGCAGTGCATGACCGGCAACCCACGAGAAAGGCAAACCAAAAGCTTCCCTTGATCAGTTCATAACCCAGCCGAGGCACCGCCGTTCCCATCCACCGTCGGCTCTCTGCACCATCCCCACCTCACAGAAGAGACAGAGAGAGATAGTAAGAGACACAGAGATGGTTCTGTCAGCCATTTTCGAGGGGCTGATATCTCTGGTAATCCTTCTTCGGAGGATTCTGCTGTTCTTCGTGCCCCTCCTGCTCGGCGTGGGGGTGCTTGCCGTCACCCTCTGGTCCATCAACCTCCGGAAATATGAGCCACAGGTAAACGCCGACATCGCAGCGGCGGAGGAGCTGCTCTTCGGGTCTCATGATCAGGGTGACCTCCCTCCGCCTGAGCAACACAACGACAACCAAAGATCTAAGAATGAATGAGCGAAGCCCTTTCTGATCTCTTAGCATCCAAAACCAATCCGCTGTTTTCTTGCATGCAAATTTGTTGGAAGATGTGAATATGAATGAAACAAGTATACAGTATAAAAGTACTTTTTCTTTTTTCACATCCGTAGATTCTGTCAAGTAAATTAGAGTTTTATGTTTCTTTTCCCCCTTTTCTTTCGTTTTTTGAAATCTTCGATATGTGTCATATGATGTTATGAGGCAAATTTGCAAGCATTAATTTGTGCCAAAAAAAAAAGAACATATAATATAATTTCACAAATTTAAGAACTTGGTCATTTTCATAAAATAGTTGAATTGATGTTTATATTTTGATATGGTGAGAGATTCTTTAAGGTTTGCTGAAAATATTTCACCTTTTTTTTTCTGGTAAAGGTTTAGTTATAACAATCTCATTAGTCTTATATCTAAAGATAAGAAATTTTCAATCTCCAAACAGGGAATAAGAATTTACTGATGGCATTAAATGATTTAATCCCTAAATTCCAATTATCTTAGGGAAAAAGATGTGGTACTGATTGTTAAATTTGATAATTAGTCTAAGTAACTTGATAGTGTCATGAATATCATCGACTGGTGAGTCGGTCGGTTGGTTCATTATTGTGTTGACGTGACAAACAGACGTAGAAGGTCCGAGACGATTTGGCCTTGGAGCAGAGAGACCGAGTAGTGGAACATGGATCTTCCTTATCATAGGATCATCTACTAGTTGTTGGGTCTCGTGGGGTCGGCTCTTGGCCGTCGGTGGTCCTGCACAGCAAGTTTGCACTGGGGGCTTCCCAATTTGATCCATCTGATGCTTAAGTCAGCTAAAGGCGGAGAGGAAAGAAGACAATAATACGAGCTATGTAAGATAAGAGAGTAGAGAGATTATTGCATGCTTGGCCCCTGCTTACTTGCTTGGGGCATGATTTTTACACTTGGGCACCAAGCAATCTGAACATGCATTTTAGTCAAGGCCCCTCTTATTATGAATGACAGAGGCATTAAAGAGAGTGGCTTGTTGTTAGTAATTAATGCAAGAGGTGGCTAGGGAGGCTGACGCATACTATCATTAATGATCGTTGGTTCCTATGCCTTTATTATCTTTTAGTCCACATGGTGGAGAGAGTTGGTGGGTGCCAATATTATCCCTATCATTCCTCCCCCCCGGAAAAGGTATTATTTGGAGCTTTGAACGGAGTTCTCGAAGGACATCGCTTTCTCTGTGCCAGTGCAATATGTGTGTTGCTTTATCATAGATTAGTTACGATTGATGTGAGGCAAATGATGCCCCTCGCAAATGGTGCCCCTCTGTGAGGGTGTTTACTCATTTTGAGTTAGAGTGATAGATGTTGTCCTAAGGAGTTTGGCTTGATTGCTTTTGAGCGAGAGAATGGACCTATCATGGGGTTCAGCTCGATCGCTTTTCGTTGGGATTTAGCTCGATCATTTTTAGCGGGAGGATGGACCTGTCATGAGATTTGATTTGACCACTTTGGAGCGAGAAGATAGACATGTCATGTGATTCCACTCGATTGCTCTTGAGCAGGAGGATAGACCTATCATGGGATTCAGCTCAATCGCTATTGAGTGGAAGGATAGACCTATCATGGGATTTAGTTCAATCATGGTAGCAGGTCTTCGGGCAGAGTTGCATCACTTGAGAGCGGGTTTGCTTATTACTGAGGTGAACAACTCAAGAGTTTGTATGCTTAGCCGAGGTTAGGCCTTAGGTCTTGTTGCTGAGGTGCATGGCTCGACAGCAAGTCCATCTTTACAGGCTCCACTTTGTCGAGGTGTAGCATGTTAGCTTGGCCAAGGTACAACCCTTTGATCTTCACGCTGAGGTGCATATCTCAAGAGCCAGTATGCTCGGCCAAGGTGCAGCCCTTGAGCCTTCTCGCCATGGTGCATGGCTCGGGAGCGTGTTAGCTTGACCGAGGTGTAACCCTTGGGTCTTCTCGTTGAGGTGCATGGCTCAAGAGTGTGTTAGCTCGATCGAAGTGCAGTCCTCGGGGTTTCATGCTGAGGTGCAAGGCTCGGGAGTGTGTTAGCTCGACTAAGGTTCAGTCCTCGAGTCTTCATGCCGAGGTGCATGACTTGAGAGCGTGTTAGCTCGGTCAAGGTACAACCCTCAGGTATTCATGCTGAGGTGCACATCTTGAGAGCAGTTTAGCTTGGTTGAGGTGCAACCCTCGGGTCTCAATGCTGAGGTGCTTGGCTTGGGATTGAGTCCGTCTTAACGGGCTCCATTTTACCGAGGTGCAGGCCTCGAGTTTTCATGCTGAGGTGTACGGTTTGGGAGTGTGTTTGCTTGGTCGAGGTACAGCTCTTAAGTCTTCTCGTCGAGGTGCAGGCCTTGGAACTTCATGCTGAGGTGCATGACTCGAGAGTGTGTTAGCTTAGTCGAAGTGCACAGCTTGGGAGCGGTTTAGCTCAGTTGAGGTGCAGCCCTTGTGTCTTCATGCCACTCTCAAGTGGGAAACTAGACTCATCCGAGGTTTTGTCAATGGTAGTGGATGATGCTGTGATGGGTGTCATCTTTCACTGCTAAGGCACTTCGCCTTGGATGTGATGCGTTGTCTTGCCCTTTGGATTAGTATTGCTTGTGGTGCTCATTTACGGGGGGACCTTTCTGTTGTCATGAGGTTCGATGCACTTAGGGGGCCGTGCTCCTCTTTAGGTTTTGTTGGCATGTGTTGATAGGAGTCGTGGCTTCCTTGACGAGTCTGAATTTGACCCTCGTGGGCTAGGGAATGGATCTAACTTAGCGGCTTTTGTTGTGGCGTTTTGCCAACGGTGGACGCCAGGGTATAGGGCTATCAAGGTTCGGGCCGTTGAGATGCTTCTAGAGCTATGAGCAAAGGAAGCTGAGTAGAAGCTTGTGGAGTCCCAAAGGAAATTGCCAAGGACGAGATGAAGGTGTGGACTACTGAGGTAGCAAAGGAGGCTGAGTAGAGGCTCGCGGAGCCTTGGAGGGTGTTGTCGAGGATGAGGTGGCGCGCCAAAGCAAGCGGACCAAGAAGTCATCATGGGCTGTTATTAATGCTCAGACAATGCCACGAGGGAGCTTACATGGGCCACTGTGGAGGCCCAGAGGGTTAATACAGGTGAGGCCTAGGAGGGCCTCAGATGAGACAAGCAGGTGTCCAAGAGGGGTAGTACCAAGTCATCAAACAAATGCCAATAGCATTTGTGGGTTGGTGTTGTTATGTCGACTTGTCAAGATGCAAGAACCTCTATGATAGGGTGTTCATTGGAAGGAGTGGTAGAAGGATATTCTTACAACATTCGACCCTCCTTCTAGCACCAAAATGGTAGTGTCAAGAATATCATCTACTGGTGAGTCTACTCGATTGGTTCACTATCGAAAGTGCAAGTGCCTTCTAATGACTCCTTGTTGATGTGGGGAGCTAACATGGCAAACCAGCATAAGAGGTCCACTAGCGAGATGGTTCGCGGGGGACAATATGACCTTGGAGTAGAGAGGCCAAGTAGAGGAACTGAGATCTTCCTTATTGTAGGGTCATCTCCTAGCAACAGGTTACCTCCTGGCAATGGGATCAGCTCCTGGCCACTGATGGTCTTGCATAACTGGTTTACGCCACGGGCTTTTCGGTTTGACCCCTCCGATACTTAAGTTAGTGAAAGACGAAGGAGAAGGAAGACACTTTATCTTTTTTGGTAATCCTGAATCTACGATCCTCATACTAACAAGCATCCATTATTAACTAAATGGTAATTTTATTTATGATAAAATTAAATAACACACAATCACACTAAATTAATCAATTATCATTTGCTCATTATCATCACACACATGACGGTTCACTTTCAAATCATAGGCAGAGAGACGTGATTTGATGAGACGAGTTATTTGTTCTCCCAATAAAAGATGAAGAAACCTATTGATAGGGTACCCAATGGGTCGGTCCAACTCGTCCAAGGCCGCGCCAGATGGACAGCCACAACAACACTTCGAAGGAAGCCACGTCAACCCGAGGGACCAGGTCGGCAGCTGATCAAGCATCCAAGGTGGAGGTGACTGGGTATGACACTGCCTAGCTCCACGCCCATTAATGTAGTATGGCGTGCCACGCCCTCGCCCCATGCTGCTGCAGCTGCACGTCCTCCGTACGACTCGATCATATCTCGAGGGACGACAAGGGTAAGGTCGGGCGTACTGACAAGCTCCCCTCCCACATGTATAAAACACCTATTTCGGCAACAGGTAAAGGGGGAGAAACTAGACTCATCCGAGGTTTTGCCAATGGTAGTGGATGATGCTGTGATGGGTGCCATCTTTCACTGCCAAGGCACTTCGCTAAGGATGTGATGTGTTGTCTTGCCCTTTGGATTAGTATTGTTTGCGGTGCTTATTTACGGGGGGGCCTTTTTATTGTCATGAGGTTCGATGCACTTAGGGGGTCATGCTCCTCTTTAGGTTTTGTTGGCATGTGTTGATTGGAGTCGTGGCTTCCTTGACGAGTCTGAATTTGACCCTCAGGGCTAGGGAATGGGTCTAACTTAGCGGCTTTTGTTGTGGCATTTTGCCAACGGTGGACGCCAGGGTATAGGCTATCAAGGTTCGGGCCGTTGAGATGCTTCTAGAGCTATGAACAAAGGAAGCCGAGTAGAAGCTTGTGGAGTCCGAAAGGAAATTACCAAGGACGAGATGTAGGTGTGGACTGCTGAGGTAGCAAAGGACGCTGAGTAGAGGCTCGTGGAGCCTTGGAGGGTGTTGTCGAGAACGAGGTGGCATGCCAAAGCAAGCGGACCAAGAAGTCATCATGGGCTGTTATTAATGCTCTGACAATGCCACGAGGGAGCTTGCATGGGCCACTGCGGAGGCACCGAGGGTTACTGCAGGTGAGGCCTAGGAGGGCCTCAGATGAGACAAGCAGGTGCCCAAGAGGGGTAGTACCAAGTCATCAAACAAATGCCAATAGCGTTTGCGGGTTGGTGTTGTTATGTCGACTTGTCAAGATGCATGAACCTCTCTAATAGGGTGTTCATCAGAAGGAGTGGTAGAAGGACATTCTTACAACATTCGACCCTCCTTCTAGCACCAAAATGGTAGTGTCAAGAATATCATCTACTGGTGAGTCTACTCGATTGGTTCACTATCGAAAGTGCAAGTGCCTTCTAATGACTCCTCCTTGTTAATGTGGGGAGCTAACGTGGCAAACCAGCATAAGAGGTCCACTAGCAAGATGGTTCGCGGGGGACAATATGACCTTGTAGTAGAGAGGCTAAGTAGAGAAACTGAGATCTTCCTTATTGTAGGGTCATCTCCTAGCAACAGGTTACCTCCTGACAGTGGGATCAGCTGCTGGCCACTGATGGTCTTGCATAAATGGTTTACACCACGGGCTTTTCGGTTTGACCCTCCGATACTTAAGTTAGTGAAAGACGAAGGAGAAGGAAGACACTTTATCTTTTTTGGTAATCGTGAATCTATGATCCTCATACTAACAAGCATCCATTATTAACTAAATAGTAATTTTATTTATGATAAAATTAAATAACACATAATCACACTAAATTAATCAATTATCATTTGCTCATTATCATCACACACATGATGGTTCACTTTCAAATCATAGGCGGAGAGACGTGATTTGATGAGACGAGTTATTTGTTCTCCCAATAAAAGATGAAGAAACCTGTTGATAGGGTACCCAATGGGCCGGTCGAACTCGTCCAAGCCCGCGCCAGATGGACAGCCACAACAACACTTCGGAGGAAGCCACGTCAGCCCAAGGGACTAGGTTAGCAGCTGATAAAGCATCAGAGGTGGAGGTGACCGGGTATGACACTGCCTAGCTCCACGCCCATTAATGTAGTATGGTGTGCCACGCCCTCGCCCCATGCTGCTGCAGCTGCACGTCCTCCGTACGACTCGGTCATATCTCAAGGGTCAACAAGGGTAAAGCCGGGCGTACTGACAAGCTCCCCTCCCACATGTATAAAACACTCGTTTCGACAACAGGTAAAGGGGGAGAAAAAAACTCTCTCTCTCTCTCTCTCCAGAACTCTTAACTTCACCCTCCCGTGAGGACAATTCTTGATTCTCCCTGACTTGGGCTTCGGATGGGCCTCACTGGGTCACACCTCCCATTCCTGAAGAGGCATGTGTGCAGGATTGTTATCCCCGAGACCATCCGACGGACAAACCGGCCAACGCTCAGGACGTGGATCACCGAGGAAGCTTCTACCCAGACCGGAGGTCCCGATCCCCACCGACGTTGGCGGACTTGCGCACTCGAACGAGAACAGGTCTAACCGACACCTCAGCTCGACTCCTGAAAGTTCTATAACATTTTTGTGAAGGAGGGCCGATGTCGCAAAAACGCCCACCGAGTAACCCAAACTCGGAACACCCCAGCGGGTCCACCCATGTCTTCCCATCAACCTTGCCGCTAGTCGGTCAAGCTCCCCACTTTCCGACGGAAGAAGTGAGCACGATACTACCTACACCGAATCGTTACTTGAGGTTGTTCAATGACTCGGGACTTACTCTCCCGGAACCCAGACTCTCTCCCACCCCGCCGGGCCTCGGGCCTCCCGTCGTGACTGTCGAGACGTTTCTTGATCTCACCCAACAAGTCCGAACGCTGATTGGGATGATCCAAGTCATTGTCCCCTACATCCCTCAAATGGCCCAAGCGCCGATTCACCAGCATCCGGATGTTCCTCGACAGACGTTGCAGCAGGAAGCACCTTAATCAAGGTTGACCCAAGGAGAACACCCCGACGGAGCACCCCACCACCCCCCGATCAAAGCCATGATCGAGAACTCGAACGCCTCGGTGAGTCAACCGATGAGCCGCTCCCGAAATGTCATGTGTACCCCGCTAGAGCCGGATGTCGTTTCCTCGGGCTCAACCAACTCGGTGAGGGAACAACTTTGCCAAGTCAACCAGAGGCTCGACGAGGTTCAGAGAGACTTTGTCAGATCCAAGGAGGAGGTCAGCGAGACCACCAAAGGCGGATCCCCATTTGCTCCTGAGATTTTGGACAAACCTATTCCCTCCAGCTTTCGACTACCGACCCTGGAGCCCTATAATGGGAGCACGGACCCAACAGAGCACGTCGTAACATTCAGGGCTCAAATGGCTCTCTATGACACCTACGACACGCTGATGTGCCGCACCTTTCCCACAACACTTCGCGGATCGGCTCGGATGTGGTATAGTCGGATGAAGCCATCTTTCATTTCATCCTTTGACCAATTCGCCAAAGAATTCGAGCTTAACTTCATAACAAGTTCCTGCCCGAGGCCAACGACCGCCTCACTGCTCGGTCACACACAAGGAAACGATGAGCCACTCGCCTAATTCGTCAGCAGATTCTCGACAAAGATCTGGAGGATGCCCAACACTCATCCTACTCTGGCAATCCAAACATTCCTGATGGGACTTCGGCCCTCGCGATTCTTCTGGTCGTTAATCGAGAGGCCCCCATCCACGGTGCCATAGATGTTACAACGGGCGAGCCAGTATATAGCCGCTGAGTCTTTGGTGGTCGAGAAGTGGGAGGGTCATAAGAAGTCCCGAGGTGACAAGCCTCAAGGACAGCCTTCCGGGACACCCAAAAGAAGAGACAGTGCAGAACCAGCCCCTATGCCCCTCCCGATCCCGCTCAATTCAACCCGAACCGAGGTCTTTCTCCAAATCTGAGACAAGAGACTCCTTAGGACCCCGAACCCAATCAGAGTAAAGATCGGGGGCCGTGACAAAAGAAGATACTACCGCTTTCATCGAGACTATGGTCACGACACCGAGGAGTGTGACGATCTCAGAAACCAAATCGAGGATTTAATTCGCCAGGGGCATCTTCATCGGTTCATCCGAGATCAACGGACCTCCGAGGAACGGCCCCGTCGGGACAGAAACCCCTCCCCCAACCGGATCGACCAATTGAAAAGCAAATATATGTCATCATCGGTGGACCGACATCCGGGAGAGATAATTCCTCAGCCAGGAAAGCCTACGCCTGATCCACGATCGAAAAGAGGCCGAGAAGTAGCCAGGACCCTGAGATCACCTTTGGAGATGGGGACGATGCTTACCCAGACCATGACGACGTGCTGGTAATCTAGGCCCAGATCGTCAATGCCCGAGTAAAAAGGATCATGGTGGACATGGAAAGTTCTACCGATATCTTATATTTTGATGCCTTTTAGAAGCTCGGTTTAACTAACAAAGAATTGCTTCTTGTGATAACAACGCTGACAGGATGCACGAGAGATTCAGTTTCTCCCGCCGAAACAACTGTCCTGTCAGTCACCGTCGGAGGGGAGCCAAGATCAAAAATACTGTTGGTGTCATTCATTATGGTGGTGCTCCCCTCGGCGTACAACGCCATCATCGGTAGGCCCACACTCAACAAACTCAGGGCGATGGTCTCGACGTACCATCGGATCATGAAATTTCCGACCAAGGCTGGAGTAGGAGAAATCCAAAGCGACCCCCGGGAATCCAGATAGTGTTATCTGACGACGACTACGCTTCTCAAAAAGCTTAAAGCCTCGCCTCCTACCCACAACATCCGAGATTCAAGCAAGGCGTCCCCAAAGCCCGAACCGACGGAGAAAGTAGTCGAAGTTCCCCTGAATCCAAGGATCCCGGACAAAACCGTCCAGGTTAGCTCAATGCTCCCGGAGGAACAGCTCATCCAACTGATTGAGTTCCTTGGGAAAAACGTGGATGTCTTTGCCTGGTCCCTGAAGGACATGCCCGGAATTGATCCTAGGGTGGCTCAGCACCATCTGAACATAGAGCCTACCGCTCGCCCCGTAAAGCAGCAGCCGAGGAAGGTCGCCCCCGACCGACAAAAGGCCATCGAAAAGGAGGTCGCCTGATTACTAGATACGAGACTCATTGCCGAAGTGAAGTATCCGACTTGGCTGTCCAATGTTGTATTGGTAAAAAAAAAGTAATGGAACCTGGAGGATGTGCATTGATTACTCCAGTCTTAATCGGGCTTGCCCGAAAGATTATTATCCCCTCCCGCGGATCGACCTTTTGGTCGACTCTACCTCTGGTTACGAGCTGCTTTCATTCATGGATGCCTTCTCGAGATACAATCAGATCCAGATGGCTCCGGAGAATCGGGAAAGCATGCCCTTCATTACCCACCACGGCACATATTGTTACAAAGCCACGCCTTACGGATTAAAGAACGTCGGTGTAACCTACCAAAGAATAGTCAATCGGATATTCAAAGAATAAATTGGGCGTAACATGGAAGTGTATGTCGATGACATGATAGTCAAAAGTCGAGAAACAACCATGCACCTGGACGATCTAGTCGAGACGTTCCAAACGTTAAGGCAATATAAGATGAGACTAAACCCGACCAAGTGTATGTTCGGGGTCGGATCCGAGAAGTTCCTCGGGTTCATCATCCACCGAAGGGAGATCGACGTGAACCTGGAAAAGGTGGATGTCGTCCTTCAGATGCGTTCTCCTCGAATAATAAAGGATATCTAACGGCTCACCGTAAGACTGGCAGCACTGAGCCAGTTCATCTCCCAAGCTGGAGATAAGAGTTTTTCCTTCTTCAGAGCCTTGAGACAAGCAAAGGACTTCAAATGGAACTCCCAATGCGAAGAAGCTTTCCAACAATTGAAGATGCATATAGCCCGCCTCCCGCGCCTCACCTCAACCGACCCTGGAGAGCCCCTCGGGATCTACTTGGCAACCTCGGAGGCGGCGGTCAGCTCGATCTTAGTCAGATTTGGAAAAGATGGGCAGGAACCGGTATATTACTGTAGCCACATCCTAAGCGGTCCCGAGGATCGGTATCCATTAATTGAAAAGCTCACTTTCGCGTTAATCTTAGCCTTAAGGAAGCTGAGGCCTTACTTCCAAGCACACCCCATTAAGGTAGTCACCGACCGACCTTTGCGTCAAATACTCTCAAAGTTTGATGTCGCAGGTCAGATGCTTAAGTGGTCAATCGAGCTCTGGGAATTCGATCTCGAATACGTTCCGAGGACCGCGATAAAAGCTCAGGTCCTAGCCGACTTCATATCAGAATCAACAAGTCAAGAGGAATCGCCACCGAGCTCGAAGTGGACATTGCACGTGGACGGTTCATCCAACTCGGAGTGCGGAGGGGCCGGGCTCGTCCTCAAGGGCCCTGATGATCAAGTCTTCGAGCATGCACTCTGACTCGAGTTCAAAGCCACAAATAATGAAGCCGAGTACGAGGCATTATTGTTCGGCTTAAATCTCGCCGTCGAGCTCCGCGTCGAGGACATTAAAGTTTTCACCGACTCCCATCTCGTCGCTGGGCAGGTCAACGGGGAATTCGAAGCCCGAGACCAATCGATGATCCATTACCTGACAGAAGTACGATGTTTCATCCGACGGTTTAACCACTTTGTCATAACAAAAATACCTCGGACGGACAACATACAAGCCGACACCCTAGCGAGACTAGCCTCTACCCGCGGTTGCCATGCCCAATAGGGTTGGCTAGGATCGGGAAGTCGTCGACGGCCGAGGTGGCCGCGACCGAAGTTGACCATGATTGGGTCGAAAAGACGCTCAAATTCAAGGGTGATGGCACACTTCCCCAAGATCACGACGCTGCTCAGCATGTAAGGAGAGCGAGCTCGTGGTATTGCATCCTTAACGGATATCTCTATCGTCGAGGATTCACACAACCACTTCTCCGATGCCCGCGTCCGACTAAGGCGCAAACCACGCTAGCCGAGATCCATGAAGGGGTATACGGAGAACATGTCGGGGCCGGGACCTTGGCCCACAAAATACTCAGGCAAGGGTACTATTGGTCGACATGCGACAAGATGCATAGGTTTACGTGTAAAAATGTGAAAGGTGTCAAAGGCATGCCAAGGTCCAACACCAACCGGTGGTCCTGATGTCCACCCTAGATTGCGCCTGGCCATTCGCCCAATGGGGAATGGATTTACTCGGCCCCTTCCCCCAGCTTCGGGACAACGAAAATTCCTCATAGTCGGTGTCGACTATTTTTCCAAATGGGTAGAGGCCGAACCACTGGCATCCATCACCGTGAAGCTAGTCGAAGGGTTCGTTTGGAAAAATATCATTACTTGGTTCGGTATCCCAAGGGCAATACCGACAACGAAACACAGTTTAACAACCCAAAATTCAGAGCGTTTTGTGATAGTTATCAGATCCAGCTGAAGTTCAGTTCCGTCGCTCACCCACAGACGAACGGACTGGCCGAAGTTACTAACCGGGCCATCTTTGACAGGCTAAAGAAAAGGGTATAAGGTGCACGCGAGACTTGGGTGGATGAGCTCCCGAGCATCCTGTGGGCATCCTGGACAACCCCCAGATGCACCACTGGCGAGTCACCATTCTGCTTGACCTTTGAGACCGAGTCAGTTCTCCCACCCGAGGTGGTCTACCCACCCAACCTTTCGGGTCGAGTTCTACGAAGATGCTGCGTCAACCGATCGACTAAGAGAGAATCTCGACCTTCTCAAAAAACGGAGAGCTGCGGCTCACCTGCGAACCCTCGAGTACAAGAAGGCAGTAGCGAGACTCTACAACCGCCGAGTACGTCCTCGGGAGATTAGGGTGGGAGACTTGGTACTGCGGAAGGCCGAGGTCAGCGATCCTACCCGTTCCCGAGGCAAACTCACGGCAAACTGGGAAGTACCATACCGAGTCGAGACTTCACCCTGGGAAGGCACCTTCACCCTGACTACTATGGAAGTGAAAAAGCTGCCGAGGACTTGGCATATTTCAAATTTACGGAAGTTGTATGTTTAGTAAGTCCTGAGCATTTCAATAAAAAGATCACTTTGCATTGATCAAAGGAAAGTACAATTATCGTTCGGTGTCTGACATACAAAAGAAAGAGGAAGAGAGGGGAACCCCCGACAGACCAAAAACAAGTAACAACCAAAACTCATTCTTCGGGTGGCGGTAGGGAATCGTCGAAAGGTAGCTTGTCGGCCATCGGCATCCTCGGGAAGGGTGACGAAGGGGTCCAACTCGATCTCTACCCTAGGATGCCGAGCCTGGAGTCGGGCTAGGGCCAACTGGTACCCGTACTCCAGCGATACCCGCCCCATCCGCACAAGACCCATCTCAAACCCGGGTGACTCCTTTTACTTTCCAATAGCCCTCTTCGGTAAGTCTTCCCGGAGAGCCTCCTTATACCGAGCCAAATCCAACAGCTCGGTCTCCATTTCCCGCACTTGGGCCCTCGCACATCGGAGTTGACCCTCGGAGTCGTCCAGCCGCTCACGGAGATCGACAAGCTGGCTTTCTAGGATAGCCGATTCCAATCGAGCCTTCTCCAAGTCCGCCTCCACTAACGCTTGGCGACCGTTTGCTTTGTCGAGCTCGACTAAAGATTGAGCCTCGGTGGCTCGAACCTCGGCCGCAGCCACCGCGTCTGGGTTCCCCCCCCCCCCACTCCTTCAGGTCTTGGAGCTCTTGGCGCAGAAGGGTCACCTTACCGTCCAGGGAGGTGATCACCCGACCTGCGTCATGCACTCGGTCGAACAAGGCCGCCTGATAATGTTGGTTCTGGAAACCGAATGGTCGGCCAGTAAAAATAAAAAAATAAAAAAAAGGAGGAAAAACATGAGAAGAGACCGAGAAGGCACTTACCAACACCATAGCTTTGGCTGCCCCGTCCATCAATATCTCGGACGGAAGAGTATATAGGTTCGACGCCAGCCGCGAGATCAACACGCCTCATATATATGTGGCTGAGGCCTCCCCGTTCTGCCAGACTGGTGTTCCATGGGTCAGTGGTCTAAGGTCGGGATCGAGGGGAGCGTCGAAAGCTTGCTTGGGAAGGTTGCACATTCGGATGGCGTGATAATTTCGACCATCAACCCCGGCACGGGCGCTGCATAGTTCCCTCATCGACTTGGGCCTCTGCCTAAGGGCAGGAGGCTCGTCCGAGATGTCGACGGGCCCTTTTCCCCTGGTGGCTCTGTCGGTCTTGTGAGGGGATTTACGTCGATCTTTCTTCTTTTGGCCAACAGAATCTCCCCCCACCCTACCCCCCCCCACCCCTCGTCGTTTCCGAGAAGCCTCTGGCGCACCCTTGGCCTCCTCGATAGGGATCTCCTGCACATCGGAGGTTGACCTGGATTCGGCGGGCGGGATCGACGAAGGCAATGGTGCTAGAGCTAGAACCAAGGGTGCAGTTCCAGGACGCCCCCCCCCCCCCCCCCGGTCCGGGGATTTCCGCACATCAGGCTCATGCTCACCATTTCTACAGAACCAACCATGAGTCGGAAAATCATATAGCAAAGTTCAAACAAAAGATAAGGTATACCGCGAGAAGCTGGACTGAGGCCTTCCTCGATCAAGTTTCTAATGGCCTGAGATGCGGATAGGATGCCCTTTAGTTGCTCGACCACGTTCGTCTCCTCATCAGAAAGGTTCGAGGGGACGTTACTAATAGGGTGGGTCGATCACTCGATGCCAAAGTGTCATCCCGACGCCTACTTACAAACAAAAATCATGCCTTCCAACCTTTATTGTTGGAAGGGGCACCCCCGACCCCGAATCTTGATCGAGCAGTTAGGTAGTAACCCCCTGACCTCTACACAAGCGAAAATAAGATAAGAACAAGTCTCGACTCGGGACAATTCCCGACCCTTTACATTTCCCGAGTAAGGTTATGATATAACGCCAAGAGTTTGGCGCGATCAGATCGGGCGATACCGCCACCAATTGAGACACTCCCCGATGACGGGGTGAAGAGGGAACCTCAGCCCCACCTCCAAGGCGTCAATAGAGATACCGAACCCCCCAGGGCAAGGGTGATACGGTCTTTGCCCCGACCTTAGTGCATGAAGAACATACTCACTCGAAATGTTAAAACGCTTCTGAACCGACCCTAAGGACTCTAGAGAGACGGTTGAATCGAAGTCATGGTGCAACTTCATAGCCTCCAAGGCTTGAAGAGCCTTGGCATCCCCCCCGATCATCACACCCGAGGACGAGCTCTTGGGACCCGACTGGTTCCCCAAGGAATCATTGGACCTACATCTTTCCTCTCAGGGAGGAGGAACGGGAGAGGAAAGAGGAGAAGAGAAGTTGAAAACTGAGAAGGAAGGAGTGGACACCATCCCAACCTGATCAATAAGGGAAGCGGAAAGAGACGGAGCGACCGAGAGACGTGAGGTCCGAAGGCTCAAAGAAGGAAGGAAGAGAATGAGAAGTGATCCTTTGCCACTGTCGACGGGAAGCTTATATGGACCGTGTCGTTTCAACTTCCCGAGGAGATGCTAGGACCACCTAGGGAATATGTGAGTCGCACCTACAACGGTACACAGACAAGAGTAAACACCGTCACATTAGCATACTCCCTCTCCTCGCGTTACCCTTCGTTATCTCACATCGCGTGCACAGGCAACGCTCGCCGTAATTGAATGATGTTTAAACGCCAGTCCGTCAGCCCTTTGCTCGAGTCATGTATCTCGCCAGTCCATCAGTCCTTTGCTCGAGCCGCGTGTCTCGGCCAGTCCATCAGTCCTTTGCCCGAGTCATGTATCTCAACTAGTCCATCAGTCCATTGCCCGTGTCATGTATCTCGGTCAGTCCATCAGTCCTTTGCCCGAGTCATGTATCTCAGCCAGTTCATCAGTCCTTTGCCTAAGTTGCGTGTCTCGGTCAGTCCGCCAATTCTTTGCCCGAGTCATGTATCTCAGCCTATCAGTCCTTCACTCGCGTGTCTCGCCCGGTCTTTCGCCCAAACAGTGTACCTCGCCCGACTCAATCTTCGCTATGGACCAGAGGCGACTAGCGTTCGGGGTCATCCCCTCGATTCGCGAAGTGCCTCGGCGAGACCCCTCTCGGGGGGGGTGTGGAATGATAAGGTACCCAATAGGCCAGTCCAAGTCTGCGCCAGATGGACAGCCACAACAACACTTCGGAGGAAGCCATGTCAGCCCGAGGGACTAGGTCGGCAACTGATCAAGCATCCGAGGTGGAGGTGATCGGGTACGATAGTGCCTAGCTCCACGCCCATTAATGTAGTATGGCGCGCCACGCCCTCGTCCCATGCTGCTGCAGCTGTACGTCCTCCGTACGACTCGGCCATATCCTGAGGGACGACAAGGGTAAGGCCGGGCGTACTGACAAGCTCCCCTCCCATAGGTATAAAACACCCGTTTCGACAACAGGTAAAGTGGGAGAAAAAAACTCTCTCTCTCTCCATAACTCTTAACTTCACCCTCCCGGGAGTTCAATTCTTGATTCTCCCTGACTTGGGTGTCGGAGGGGCCTCACTGGGCCATCCCTCCCATTCCCAAAGATGCCTGTGTGCAGGATTATCATCCCCGAGACCACCCGAGGGACAAACCGACTAACGCTCAGGATGTGGATCACCAAGGAAGCTTCTACTCATGCGGAGGTACCGATCCTCATCGACGTTGGCGGACTTGCGCACTCGGACGAGAACAGGTCGAGCCGACACCCCTAAAAGTTCTATAACACCTGTATTGCACTCTTGACAATACAAGACTGGTACTTGTTTATCCTAATAACGAAGAATAAAGAACCATCGAGCCACTAAGTATGATAGTTCGCTAATCAATATTGGCATATCTGTGACAACTTTTTATTTCACTCGTTGAGAGTCGATATTTTTTATATATTACGAGTCGAAAATATGGATCTCGTCTTACTAAGTTACATCTTTGTATCGCTAAGTATCAATCTACTCGTGTCGTCACTAAAAAATTGGGATACCGAGATCGCACCAGCTTAATCAAACGCTTGAGTGGATTCCATGCGACTTCCACTATGAATGAATCAGAAATGTATGGCTGTTTCCTCCTACCTGATGACGCCTTTCTCCCACTTGCCCACATTGATACGCCACCGTAGACCATAAAACAACGCAGGTGGTGCTTTCAGCGTCGTCATATCACCATAAAACAAACGCCGACGGCGACGACGCCATCTCGCCGCGTCCTTCACGCGCAACCTGCTCGCCGCGGTGGTCCGGCCGCGACAGCACATCCCGCCGCCCTCCGCCGATGAGGCATTCGTCGATCCGACGGTCCATCGCGTCGAAGAATTTGTGTTTCCTTTTTCGGTTCCAAGATTCCAAGAATTATCGAATATTTCTTGTGCGCGATTTGACCTGTCTGTCGTTGACCTACACCCATCCCGATAAGGTGTGACTTCGTTTTTTTTGTCTTCGATTTGGATTCCGCCGCTGATGCCGATCCGGTTGTAGTCGCCGTCGCATAAGTTCATACGACGGGAAAGTTGACTCTGAACGTATAAAACGATGTGTGGCGTGATGAAGACATACCTGCAGATTCATGAACCTTAGTGGGATCCCTCTTTCTTGACGCCAGATTCTTCCTCCCACTTGCAACATTAAACTACCGCAATCCCCGCCGCCCATGTCGACACCCGACAGCGACTCTGGTCTCCTCGTTAAACAGAGGCAGCACCGGCGTCACTCGGTTGAAACCCGGCGCGCGGACTCCACCTCGCCGCGTCCGTCCTCCCCACGCAACCTTGCCGCTGCGGTCGTGGCGGGCTCCACCTGCCTACTCGCCAAAAGCGAGCGGCCGTCGGCGGTGGGGAGGGGACGGCTCCCCGAGGCCCGAAGCGGCCCCCCTCCTCGTTTGTTGCGGGTCCTGCGCGGGTAGATTTCCGCTGCCGCTTACCTGGGCCGTTCTCATGGACGTTTACGGCGATCCCGCGCTGCTACTTCGGTGGATCGAAGGATTCCGGGGATCATCCGACCCAAGTCAAACGGAATCCAATTTGAATCCCAGCTCATGATCGAACCCAATGTGAGTCCTGGGATCGAGGGATGCGGGCGGAATCAGGATCTGGAATCGAGCGGGTCTACCTGGTGTCCATGTTTCTACCGGATGCTTTCTCCCACTTGCCTTCTAAAATACTGTAAAACCATGGCGTCGGTGCTCTCGCTGTCGGCACTCGACGACAGTGGCTCGCCGCCGGCACCAATTATACATAACATAGTATATATCTTTTGGCTTATATGAATAGTATTTAAGTACTAATCCAAAACCAAGTTCGAAGACACCCCCACTCACCACGCCTCGTCTTTTGCCGCTCCCGCACCACGTGTCGTCACGCGGCCGGCCCGCCGCGGTGGTCCACTGGCGGGCAGCTGACTCGTCTCTGACGTCGGCCCTCGCTGACGTCGCGCCCCACGCCGACCCTCCGCGGCCTCCGAAGCGGCAAGCGGGCCCCACGCTGCTCCGCTCCGAAACTGGCGACGTCAGCCATGACGGAATCGGCCGGCCCCACGACGCACTTGCGGAAGCCTGTGGTCATGCACACGTGTTCGCCTCACCGCCTCCGCCGCTATAAATGTCGCCCGCTTCTTCCTCGCAGAGTTCCAAACCCTTCTTCTTCCTCGTCTTCCGTTCGTATTACCCCGTGGCCGGCGAAGGGAGCGAGAGGATGAACGGCAGCGATCTGGTGCTCCCACCCGGGTTCCGCTTCCATCCAACGGACGAGGAGCTGGTGGTGCACTACCTCCTCCGCCGGTGCGGCGCGCAGCCCATCCCCGCGCCCGTCGTCGCCGAGGTCGACCTGTACAAGTACGACCCGTGGCAGCTCCCAGGTAGGTGCGCCTGGTCGTCCCCCTCGCGCCCGCTTTAATTCTCACCCGTCCGATGCGAATCGTACGGTGCAGATCGATCCTGACGTCTCCCAATCTCGCCAGGCATGGCCCGCTACGGGGAGGAGGAGTGGTACTTCTTCTCGCCGCGGGACCGCAAGTACCCCAACGGGTCGAGGCCGAACCGGGCGGCGGGCACCGGCTACTGGAAGGCCACCGGGGCCGACAAGCCCATCGGCTCGCCCCGCCCGGTCGCCATCAAGAAGGCGCTCGTGTTCTACTCCGGGAAGCCGCCCAAGGGAGAGAAGACCAACTGGATCATGCACGAGTACCGCCTCGCCGACGTCGACCGCTCCGCCCGCAAGAAGAACCACGGCCTCCGGGTATGTCCTACACGTGCCTTGCTGGATGCAACGCCTCTTGGACCTGATCTCGTTTCTATCTATCTATCTATCTATTAATATTATTATTATTATTATTTTATATCATAAAAAAATAGCACATAGCGGGGAAAAAAAAGAAGATAAAGAAATTAATTAATTATTTTATGATCAATATATGCAGTTGGACGACTGGGTGCTATGCCGGATCTACCACAAGAAGGGCCCCGTGGGGAAGCAGACCAACCGGGACCAGAAGCCGGCCTGCCGGAAGAGCCAGCATCGGCCGGCGCCACAGCCGGGGCTAAAGCAGGAGGTCGTCTCCCACGCGCGGGCGCCCACGACGGACATGATCTGCTTCGACTCGGCCGAGTCGCTGCCGCGGTTGCTGGTCGAGTCGAGCAGCTCGGGGCACGCGCCGTCGTACACGTCGCCTGACTTCGCGTGCGAGCGGGAGGCCGAGAGCCAGCCCCGGTGGGCCGACGACGGCTTCGCCGACTGGATGATCGATCTCGGAGTCGGGCTAATCGACGACGCTGCCGGCGGAGACGCGTTCCCGCCGTTGTCGCCTGCGGCCGCGTGCCGCGACTCGTTAGAGGACCTCTTCCTGTATCTCCATAGACCGTTCTAGTGGGTCCCTGCACGCACCGCACAAACCCACGAGCACTAGATACGTGCTGAGGTAATAAGATTAAAAGAGAAGGAAAAAAAAAAAATTCTTTAGGAATAGCGATGATGTAGGTGGGTATCGAGTGCGGGTTTAGAATAGTGGGGATACACAGCCTGCAAAATTTTGTTTGCTTGTTGTATGCGCAGTGTGTGTTAATGGTGATTGAATCCTTAAGACAAATGCAAGTGCTTTGTGCAGGCTTACGTAATCCCTCGGGAGGTATCATTGTTAATGGACTTGTCATGGCTTCTTTATAGGTTATTATTAGTAGGTGCTGTGCTTGACGAGTAGATTGCCAATGTGTTGTCTTCACCCTAAATGCCCTTTGTAAGCATTTGATGGCAATTAAAAACGCAAACCTACAGAGTGATGATGATTGTCAATATAAGCCTAATCATATATATGATATTAATAAAAAAATTTAAGTTGTATATTACATGTTTGAATCGTTCTATCGATCTAATTAGTATGCATGATGTATTTGTACATATATTTTAAAGGATCCGAGTGGTTTAACTGTCTAAGTTAGTCGATATGACTCTATGATCACATTAAAAAGATACGATACTTTAACATTATTCCAAAGATCATAAGGGCTCACGATTTAGACATTACCATTAACAATGTATGAAGAGGTTTACATGTCTCACTAGTTAAGACAATTAGGACTATGTGCCAGTGACAAAGACAATGTTACAAAACAAATCATTTGCCAAAAAGGGTCAAATAGGAGTAAGGGGAAAGTGAATAAGTGTAAAGAATAACTAAATAATATCTTAATATCTTCCAGAAACAACTGAGACGTAGTAGCTTTATATTGTGAAATCATATTACTAAATCCTAGGCAATATATGGCTTTAGAAAAATATTTAAAAATTAAATTCCAAAAGATGTTATACATTAAAATATCTCACAGAGCATTTAAGTTAGTTATCCAGAATATATCAAATTCAATAGAGAGGTGTGCTTCTTGTAATTAATTTGGGGGTTAGAGTGTTACCTTCATATTGAATATGAAGGGACACTTTCTCTTTAATATGAAAGATGATGAGATGTCAATCTCATATGAAGAGACACTTATCTTCAATATAGGAGATAAGATGTCAATCCCCATGCTATAAACCCCACTTAGTTATTGGGGGGTGGGATTCAGTTTCTCATTTTTTGAGACTTTGTGATCACTTCTACGAACTTTCTCTTTTTATTTTTGATCTTTTTTTCTAAGGCAAATCAGTCCTTAGTGTTTCCCTTCAAGGCAAGTCAATCCTTGAGCGTCTCGACTTTCTGAAGCACTTCTTTCTTCTCCATAAGTCATGATATCTTTCTTTTCTTGCACAGGCTCCTCCTGATCTCATAACCGTCAAAAGGCCGAGGAATTTGGCCCTCTATCCTTGTATAGCCCACTGGTGGAGAAAATTTCGACCTTCTCTTGGTCAAGAGAGTTGATCCTCGTTAACCTAAAAATCATTCGAGATTTAGAGTCTATGAAAATCACGTATGATCGAGACCCAGTAATGACCCCACAAATCCTAGGCTGCTTGTGGACCAAGTACTCTATCTCAGTCAAATCCGAGTTGCAAGTCCTTCGACCAAGTTACTGTCCATATGACTCGATGTTTAATTTTTTTGTTTGTCTTTTGACAAACTAAAGGTGGGACTTCACTTTCCCCTCAACTAGTGATTATGCTTTGTCTATAATGGTGGAGGATATCACCCTCTTAAATAGTGCCTAACTCGTGGTGCTATCTAATAATGTTCATTGAGGAATAATGTCATGTCGATATTACTCCAACTCGTAAACTCTTCGCCACCTGCTTTCAATTGTGCAAGGCAAAAAACGATTATTACCTAACTGCTTGGGAAGACTTCAATGTTAGTGACACCCCTTTTAACATTGAAGGTTGTTGGAATAAGCGTATTTTTTTCATAGATTATGTTGGGATTAGGGGTTCAATATCATTGGTCAGCACACTTTATATACAATATAGTTTATTAGACGAGAAGGTAGATCTAGTGTTTTGGTTAAAATATATGCTCTTTTCTTTCAAGATTTTCAGTAAAATGAAAGATGACTAGCTAATCTACTCGGGTCTTAGCCTGACTCCATCTCCCTCCCCTCTTCTCTCTTTTTTTTGTTTATTTGAGAAATTATCCTATGTAGTCTCATGACTTTGATTTTCTACCTTTATGGATCTTCGAGCTTTGAGGAAAAGAAGAGTTGGCTCCTCTTCAATTCCTCCCTTGCGCACTCGTGAGTCGGCATCCGAGATATTAACTTTGATTTGTCCAACCATCCTTCCATCACTAATCAATCAAGAAAGAGAAAATTATGAGGAAGGTGGCTCATCCTTAGCCGTTTAGGAGTTCAAGATGAAGCGAAGTCCCAAAGAAGAATCAAATGAGGTGTCAACATTTTTAAAAGATCACTAAAGCTCGAGATCTCCCTCACAAAGATAAAAGAGAAGCAAAAATTCAATGTTTAAAATATGCAAGAGTAAATCTTTTGCCATTTGAAATGTTGAAAATAATTAATCTATCTTATCAATTCCATACAAGTCACTACAATCAAGATCGAGAATCACTAAGAAAGATTAAAAAAAAAAAGTACAAAACAATGTCATAGCCTCGTAATAATATTATTGCCACACTTATAAACGTTTAAGTAGATCGGGACACGCCTAAATAAATTACGAAAAGCAAGATAATATCGTGTAAAAGATTAAAAAGTAAGAATTCTATGGATAAATTCCATTTATAATCGGTAAAATTAATTTTGTTAATAATTTCTGGACTTAATAAACTGCAATTCTTATTATTAGTTCTCTGGTCAACAGCGACGTTTACCCAAGTCCAACCTGACGTGTCTGTCCAACGCCACCGAGTGAGAGTGTCGGAGACGCCAAAAAAGGTACGGCATGCAAATAAAGAAACTTGCAATTACCAAAACCCACGTGCCGGATTCAAACCCCCGCGGCACAACGCCGGTCTCACAGCCTTAACGCGCACTCTCTATACGACACGTCTTCTCAATATCCGAACCCTGCTTCATACGAAGCAGCCGATCCCCGAAATGGACCGAAACGCGCTAGGAAGAAACCTCGTGCCACGAGCACGCTGATGTGGTGATCGTATCGGCTGTGTGAATGACGAGAGCGGTCTTATCGTCGTCCGTGGATCGACACGTCATCTGTAATCTTATGGTACGTATTAGTCCGGGATAAAAGCAGACAAGCAAGCCAAGATAACGTTGAGACAACTCCTCCATCTCGCCATCTCTCTCTCCCTCCCTCCCTCCCTCCCTCCCTGTTCTTCCCCCTTCTCCGAGGAGTTTATGTAACAGTGTGCCACAATGGCTGCCCGGTTGATGAGATCACCAACGTTGGCGTGGAGGAAGATGGCTTCTCTGGCCGCCTTTGGTCGTAGCATCTGCCCTACATCGCCTCTGTTCCCGGCGCCGGCTTGCGGCAACCTCGGAAGTCTCCTTCGCCCGGTACGGCACCATGGATCGGGAGAAGCCGCTGGTGAAGCCGTGTTGCAGGTGGACAATCGCTGCAGTGATCAGGTTTAATCCTTTGCATTATAGACGATTGTGCCGGATTTATATTAGGGTTGGTGTACCCAATCTTTCTTATAAAGATGATATCTTTAATTTTTTAGGTTTTAAGTTTAGTTGAATCCTTCTTTTTATTAGACATTTTTAGAGGCTGGTCAGGTAAGATTTTGACTTGAGGATATGGATGGCAAAATGTGCCAAAACTGTCCCAACGCAGAGCCCTATGCATTTACAGAGGGAAGATGTTGATGTTGCTGGTGATGAGGATTTAGATTCCTGTGAATGTCGGTGTCCCGATTATTGAATTCAAGGGTAAAGGATTTTATACTGCATTAGAACTTGTGATCTGATTTTGACATTTCCCTCTCGAATGCCCAGTGGCCTGTACTATCTTCTTGTAGATTCGAATGTGTTCTGTATGGGAGAAGCCTAATAAATTGCAAGAGAATTCATTAGGTGATTCTGCCGGATTTATCTTAGGGTCGATGCACCCAATCTTTCTTATAAAAATTGTATCTTTGGTTTTTAGGTTTGCAGTTTAGTTGAATCCTTCTTTTTATTAGACATTTTGAGAGGCTGGTCAGGTAAGATTTTACTTGTGGGTACTGATGACAAAATGTGCCAAAGTTGTCCCATCGCAGAGCCCTATGCATTCACAGAGGGAAGATGTTGATGTTGCTGGTGATGAGGATTTGGATTTCTGTGAATGTCGTTGTCCGGATTATTAAAATCGAGGGTAAAGGATTTTATAGACAGCATTAGAACTTGTGATGTGATTTTGACATTTCCCTCTAAAATCTCTACTATCTGCTTGTAGATTTGAACGTGTTCTGTATGGGAGAAGCCTGATAAATTGCAAGATAATTCATTACGTCATGTTTATGGAAAAGGGTCAACAAGATAGTCGGTACATGGTTCTCTTTAATTGGCTCACCGCATAGAGACCATGTGATAGATGTGACTAATATTTAATGCTTTCTTGACTTAGTTTCAGCCGTATACTGCAAGTTGCTTATTACTTTTTCTTTTGCAAATTTGAGCATGAGTATCAAGAGATAAAAATGTTTGACCAGAACATGGCCTTACTTGATAGATGAAAGACATAGTATCAGATTTTTAACCATATGATTGCTCAATGGAATTGAATAGCAAAGTTCTAGTGAAAAGAATTCTTTGACAAGTTGGGAGGATGCTCATAACTTTTCATATGGGCTCAGAAGTTCATGTATCATTGTTCTTTTTTTGCTTAACTATTTTGGAGAAACATATATAGCAAAGTTCTAGTGAAAAGAATTTTTTTGCTCATAACTATTTTGCTTAACTATTTGGAGGAAAGAATTAATGAATGATGCTAATGGACACGAAAACATATAATGGAATTCCAACAGTTTGTTTTTGATAAGTCTCTGGTTCTTTGTGAATCAATAATGGAATGCCAGCAGTTTTTCTTTTTTCCCCCGTAGGTCTCTGGTTCTTTGTGAGTCACATTTTGACTTAGATTTATTGAGTAGAGAAGTGTTATATGCTTATTTAGACAGCATCAAGAAGGATTATACTGTATTTAATTGAAAACTTGAGAAATCCTAGCAAATCTTCCTGGTTTGTTTACAAATATAAGGCTGAAATCCTAGATCTACTTTTCATCATATGCTAAGTTGATTAAATTTACTGAGCAAACAATAGGGTGATATTTAAGGACTTTAAATTGGAGGAGAACTTACCAGATATATTGTGTTAAATAGATTATTGTGCAAGATGATAGTAAGCAAGAGATGATGGTTCATTTTGTTGAAAAATATTATGTTGGATGTGTTGCCAACTTGGAGTGTTACATACCCATAAATTTTCAAGCCTAGGAATTGGGAGACTTGACAATTATTTTATCCAAAGTTAGAACTGTTCCAGATTTCACTTTTGATCCTAGAAGACAGGGAAGCCAAGGAAAACCTGCCAAAGAGATAGAATGGGACAAAGGAGGAACAGGATTTAGATAAGGGGACATAGGTTTATTGGTCGGAAAGGAGGTCCTTCTTATGTTACTGTGGAGAAAATAAAATAAATTACCAGCTATGTTCTTAGGTTCGAATTGTTATGGCTTTGACCGCTGCTTAGTTTTTATACATTACAAGAGTCCTTGGAATATTGAGATTACTACATGGTTTAGTAAATTATAGATCAGGGACTGTATTTGCCAACTACATTATGAACAATTTGTTCAATACCGCTTCATTACGAACTCTTTGGTCTAGTGAAAAATAGTACCTCTGTGAACACTAAAAGAAATCCTTTTTCCATCCTCTCTCATTCTACTTGTGAATTCAAGGTTGTGAATTAGCTTTAACTGTTGCATTGAGCAAGAACAGACTAAACTCCAAAGATTAACCTGCTAATGCTTTTTAGACTTACCCACGGCAGAAATATAATGGCAGCCTTCTAGCTTCTTAAGATTTCTGCATCTCACGGATTTTCGTCATGGTAATGGCAGGTGCTGGATTTTCCTGGAGGAAAGGTTATGTTTGTCCCTGAAATGAGATTCTTACCAGGGTCTCCAAATGAACGAATCAACTGCTACCGTGTTCTCGATGAAAATGGGCAAACTATATCAGGCAGCAGATTCCAGGAGGTATTCGTTCTCCCCTCTTTTGTAGTGATTTGCAATTTTTTTAAGCAGAACAAAGCAGAAATATCATAGCATTGTAAGAAGAAGAGTTCACAAAATTTAGTGTACTATTGATTGTTGCTAACAAAACCATTTTTTAACATCAGGTGAGCAAAGAAGTCGCCATCAAAATGTACAGTGACATGGTCACTCTTCAAATAATGGATACTGTCTTCTATGAAGCTCAGAGACAAGGAAGAATCTCCTTTTATCTTACCTCAAATGGGGAGGAAGCTATAAATGTTGCATCAGCTGCTGCTCTTACCATGGATGATATTGTCTTTCCTCAGGTACATAAACAGGATGAATGATCCTTTTTTCTCTTGTTGCTGTTATCCATTGTCGACATATTCTAATCATTATGGATAACTGTGCTTAATGTAGTACAGGGAGCCTGGTGTGCTCTTGTGGCGAGGTTTCACCCTGCAAGAATTTGCAAACCAATGCTTCGGCAACAAGTTAGATTATGGTAAAGGACGACAGATGCCAATCCACTATGGGTCAAGCCGGCTCAATTACTTCACGGTCTCATCGCCTATAGCGTAAGGATCAACTTCCTCTTATAAGCCAATAAATAGATCAGAAATTTTCTCCTCACATTCTGTACTTCACAGTACACAAATCCCTCATGCTGTTGGAGCTGCTTATTCCCTTAAGATGGACGGGAAGAATGCATGCACCATCACTTATTTCGGAGACGGTGGCACCAGCGAGGTACACAAGCAAGTTCACTACTACTGCATCATTAAAACTTCCACCACCGTGATTGATTTTTCTGATTGAGAAATGTTGTGGCAGGGAGATTTTCATGCTGCACTAAACTTTGCGGCGGTCATGGAGTCACCAGTCATCTTCTTTTGCCGCAACAACGGATGGGCAATAAGCACACCTACAGCAGAACAATTTCGAAGTATCGACGAATCCACATAGTTCATTAGGATATTCCCCCAAAATTAGATCTAATAATGCTGTGCTGTTGGAATGGTAGGTGACGGTGCTGTTGTCCGAGGTCAGGCTTATGGAATTCACAGTATCCGTATCGATGGCAATGATGCTCTTGCTGTGTACAGTGCAGTGCATGCTGCTCGTGAGATGGCCGTCCATGATTGCAGGCCTGTTTTGGTTGAGGTGCGTGTCAATCTTACTGATAAAATCACTCTTCAAGATTGCTGAACTGAACACTGCTTCAAACGAACAGGCACTGACATATAGAGCGGGGCATCACTCTACATCAGATGACTCCACCAAGTATCGGTCGACCGATGAGATCCAGCACTGGAAAACCGCACGCGACCCTGTGTCGAGATTCAGGAATTGGGTTGAAGGAAATGGCTGGTGGAGTGAAGCTGCTGAAGTGGAACACAGAAGCAGTACCAGGAAGGAGGTATCCTAAACTGCAAATTGTAATGCTTGTGATACAGAACTCTCTCAGCATCCGTTCCCTCTAATATCTCTGTGCATGGCATCCCATCTTGCAGCTATTGCAAGCTATTCAGGTTGCAGAGAGAGCAGAAAAACCGCCATTGAGCGAGCTATTCACAGATGTGTATGATCGAGTTCCTTCGAACCTGTGGGAGCAAGAGAAATCACTCCGTGAAACCATCAAGAAACATCCGAAGGATTATCCATCTGATGTGCCAGTCTAGTAGAACTTCCCAAGCACCATATCTGTGTTTCCTTTCAACTCTGTTGTTTCTGGGAACCTTCAATAGATGTATTCCATAGAATAAATGTAAACAAGTTGAATGGCCAAACATTCATTATATTGTTTCTAGTAAAGTTTTATTAAATCCTCCTCTATCTGTACTCATATCACTAATCGTAATTGTTGCTATATTAATTTTGGTAAAACACTTGATTATTTTATATTAATTTTTTTTTCTCATCGTTTTGATACATGCAGCATTTTTACCTCAATTACACATTTCTTTTATGCAAATTACTTCGTAGTCGTTCAACGTTCCTATACAGATAGTATATAGCTGATCTTATAATACTATATGATGAAATCATTCCTTTAATGTACTCTCCAATTTAATTTTTAATTTTTTTATTAATAATATCTTCATGGATAATATTTTCATAATATATGATCATCTATATTCAAAGGGTTTTCGTCATTGGTGGATTTTTAAAAAAAATTCCTTCTTTTTAGGTTTTTCTCGGAAAGAATCCTCCATGTTTAGAATTTTTTATTAGTATCTTTTTTGACCTAATACTTGAAATACCCATAGCTACATATACTTTTCCTTTCCTTTTCATATGGACCGATCCACAAGATAAATCGATCTAGTTACAATATTTTACATTATAATATTTTCAATAATAATATGAAAAATACTATAACGATGTTGCAGTGTTTTTTCTAATATTTCTGAAAATACTATAACATATTTATAAAAAATATTATTTATTGTTAATATTTTTATAAAATTTATACTTTAATATAGTGTGAAAATATCATAACTAGACCGGTTTACCCTATGGACCCATCCATAAAAAAATAAAAATAGGCATTAGATAAAAATGCTATTAAAGAATTTTGAAATGAAGGATAAAACCCAACAATTTTTGGGAATTCACCTTTTCTTCAACATTATATAATTTTTCCTCTGGTATCATAAAGAATTTTCACCAAATACTGAATTCATGTTTAGAATTTTCTAGCAGTATTTTTTCTTAATCTAATACTTAAGATACCCGTAGCTACATATCTATTTTCCCTTACTTTTCATATGGATTGATCCATAGGATAAATCGTTCTAGTTATAATATTTTTACACTACGTTATAATATTTTTAATAATAATATAAAAAAATACTATAACATGGTAAAAAAAATACTATATTGCAGTATTTTTTAATATTGCTAAAAAATTATAACATAGTGTAAAAATATTATTTAGTATAATAATTTTTTTATCAAATTTACACTCTAACATAGTGTAAAAACACTATAACTACATCGGTTCGCCATAGAAAAGTAAAGATAGGTATTAAACAAAAAAAAAAAAAGATGCTATTAGATAATTCTGAAAATGAAGGATACTTCCCGAACAAAAACTAATTTTTTTGGGAATTCTCTTCAACAATATATAATTTTTCTCCTGGTACTATAAAGAATTTTCAACAAATACTGAATTAATTTATCCTGCACTTCTTCTTCATATCATACACAGATGTGCCGTGGGTAAAAGAAAGAAGCTAAATTGATAAGAACAAATGCACCTGAGAAACTATCACATATATACCACATCTTCTCTCCTCTTATATTTTACAGCTAAATGAGGTTTTTTGGATTCACTGTGTTATTCCAACTCCCAAAAAGTCTATGAAGGGAACGTTCTTGCCCCTCTCATTCTGCTCATTATCATCCCCACGTCTAATTGCATGATCCACACAACTATCATACTCGGAGGAGAACTTGGAGTTAGGAGCAGCAGCCCTCTTGGAGTGACCATCCTCGAACGCTCTGAGACTCCTGTAAGTTTGGTGACAATGGCGAATCGATTGATCATGGAGATGTGAAGTCTCATAAGTACAGCAACTGCATCTAAAACTGGAGCGGTTCCTTCTCTCTGGACCATATCCTTGTGGTACCAAAAGAATTTTTGATCCGAAGAAGGCTGATGCAGGAATACTTGTGCTGTTCGTGCCGTCTCCAACCTCAAAAGTTAGCTGTGAAGTAAAATCCTGATAGGTTCTCTTCCTCATGAGCTTTAATCTTTCTCTGTGCCGGCGAGCCATGATGACATGCCAATGGTTCTTCACTGAGTTGTCTGTTCTTCCGGGGAAGAGCTGTGCGATCGTTGCCCACTTGTTTCCATGAACTCGTTGAGCTGCAAGCAGACTTTCTTCCTCTTCCGCTGTGAATGGGCTTCTGTTAATCCTCGGGTCAAGTTGGTTGAACCACCTCAGTCTGCAGCTCTTACCTGCAAAAGAATGAAAACAGCACCTGGCACACAGTTCTTCGAGAGCAAGAGAAGGTAAGAGAAAACCCACCTGATCTACCTTGCAGCTTCTCAGCTATCGAGTTCCAGTTGTGAGGCCCAAACTGCTCGACAAGCTGCCGCAGCTTCTCATCTTCGGCTGGTTTCCAGTGCCCACGAGGGCATGCCTTCTTGTCACCTGATCCAGTGGATACTGTTGTCGATTCCATCACTGCTCCAACTAAAACTAGAGGATGGGAAAAAAGAGACGAAGAGAAGTAAGAAATGAGGAGTTAGATTGAATTAGGGTTTGGATGGCATGTCCTTTTTGCTAGTTGTACACGACAAAGAAGGAAGGGTGGCAGTCTCAGAGTTGCGTGTTAGGCGATTGCCCATCAAACTCTCTATCAAACTGCACCTGTCCAAACTCCATTAATGGAGTCATAATTACACGTTCTTTCCTTTTAACTTCCTTGACAATGCTCTCTATCATACACATCTCTCCAAAGAAAAAAAAAAAAAATCTTTCTTTGAGGTCTAGGGTTAACAACAGTGCAAGAAACAGATTGATCAAGTTCTTTATTATGGTAGATCAGAGAATGTCATGGTCTTATACGCATCATGCGAACAGGTGAATGGAATAACCCAGATAACTAAAGTTGATTGCTCCAAAGACAAAGGTACCTAATAAACACACAAAGGTGCCATGAATTCCTTGTCCAAAAGTAGGGTTTCAAAGCATTGACATGGCTCTCAGGTTTCCAGAAGAGTTCAGGACTGAAGACATGATCGAGTTCTCTCGCTGAAGATAGAAAACAGACATCACGGGAAGAACACTGAGAAGCAACTTTTGAATCAATCAAATATGTGTTTAGAAAAAGTCTTGTAGATGAGGTTGTAATTAATCAACCATGGATGAACTTACAGTGTCTTGTTTGAGTTGCAATGCCTGAAGGCCATGTTTATCTAACTTTGATGTCATGCTCAGAGGCTTTCCAAGAAAGCTTAAACTCTCTCCTGCCTTCCATAATAGACATTTGAAATGTTCAGAAATAAGAGCATGTGTAAATGCAGTAAAAGAAGCTAACCATCATTAAATTGCTTGATGTATGAAGCCTTGGCTAGCAACAATTGTTTTTGATGTATGAGTCATGTAAGATCTGATATAAGCACTTTATAAGGCTCAAACTATAGTATATTAATGTGTCTAAAATGAATAAGGATGAAACTAAAACTAAAGGCTTCCTAATGGAATAGGGTTTGAACACCAATGCAACATAAAAGTTTAAGCCATATATTTATGTCTTCAAAACATTATGGCACTTATCCTCAACCTCCTTTATACATAAAAGTAATCCTCAAAAAACAATATCCTAAATCTGTAGCTAACTTCCAACTAATCACATAGAGTTGCTTAGTCAAAGTAGTTTCACTATCCATTCAGTGAGAAACTTGTGATATCACACAACAGTTGGCTGCTACATTATATGGTCATACCTAATCTACTTCATAAAAAAAAAATAATATATAAGAACTTATTGGTGATGTGCACCTGTAGATATTGATAGGTGCATTAACCATCATAATATTAGGAGAGGGTACTCATTGACTAAGTGCATTATAAAGCTTTTGCTTGTTAAAAGGTTGGTGATCCTACAAGAAGTGCATGAAAATGCACCCAAAAAAAAAAAAGAAAAAAAAAAAAAGATCCCATCAAAGTGTCCATATAATGAAACAAGAATGGCCCACTGAGTTCAGGCATGCTTGTGGAAGAAGGAATGCTGTCCAAAATTATAAATCCAAGGTAGATATAAGTCAAGCAATGACTATAGAGGTCAAAAGAAGCAGTCTCAACCATTAAAAGCCATTGCAGATGACAACATCGAATTATATACACAACAATTAATCCAATTATATATAGATGCATACATTAAAATTGCCAGAGAAAACAGTTTGAGAAATCATTCATATTTCATCTTTCCTCCCTCTCACCACCACAGTTATAGATTTGCATGCATTGCTTCAGCTTCTCTAATGAGTCATGAAGTACTTGCAAAGGTTGGAAATGGCTTCATTAATCAAACATGGAGGCCTATATAAATTAATCAAAGTTCAAATAGCTCCTTCCCACTATGAGCTATCTTTTGGACAATTCTTCTATCAACTCTTCCTATCAAACGGTCAAATGTTATTAGTCTATTAGGCTACTATAACTTTCTCGAAATACACTGACTTAAGTATCACAGAAGTATTAATGAAAAAAAAATTGACATCTTTTTTTTAGTCTTACAAAAATATATATCGCTAGTAGTATGCTCCAACTATTATTCCTCGTCAACGATATTGATGGACCAATAAATATGAATCTATTCAAATCAACACAGTTGGATGAGCAATCGAGGTGATCGATCAAGAAAGACATTTATCGTAACCCATTATTATTTGTAGATAATAATAATGGAAGTAATTATTGATCAAGAAAGACATTCATTGTAACCCATTATTCTTTATAGATAATAATAATGGAAGCAATTTGGAATTTAAAGTGGAATGGGGTGAAAAAAAAAAGGAATTATAGTTCATTTAAAACAACAAGAGGATCAAAGTAACTGGTGAATCGATCCGACCCATTCGAGTATATGGGTCGGATTCATGTTCGGGTCACAGTTCCTTGAGCAGCAACGGGTCGGGCTGGATTCGATCCGGGTCTCAGTTTCGGGTCCCTCGCCCGTACTATTTATTGCGAGCTCCGAACGATCCGACGCGGCCTTCGTCCTCCTTCCGAGGAATTCCCTTGCTGTTCTCACTTTCCTCGGCTGCGTCTCGTCACTGTGGAGTTTTCCCGGAGGGGAACAGACGCCCATGGAGCCTTCGAACCTCTCCGCTCTCAAAGAAGAAGAAGAGGAGGACGAGACCTCCGTCGGTGGAGGAGATCAAGTGCGCCGCGCCGCCCCGTCCGCCTTCTCTCCCGACTCGATCCCTCCCCGTCCCGCATCACAGTGAGATTACCTCTCCGTATAGATCCAGTTCCTTACCCTGTTTTATCCTAACCATCTGGATGCAGCAGTTGTGAGATAGAATGATTTTTTGGGGGAATTAGAACCCAGGAACATGTTTTGATCGGTAACATTTAGAACTCTAATCCGAGCTGTCTCCGTTTCCGATCGTTCGTTTCGTGCTATTCGGTTGGATAGGAAATTTCAGGAGATAAAGACGCGCGTGAAGCTACGGCATCTGAGTGATCCCGTCGTTTGACACGATTTTTCACGGTGGCTATGCGTTTGTTCGAGTAAGATGTTGGATCAAGAGGCAAGCTAGGGTTCCATAGTGTCATCGCTTTGGCGTACTTTTTATTTGCGTTTCTGTAGATTTACCAGTTCATGTGGTGTGCAAGTTTTTTCGTTGTTCTTTTAGGAATGAGCAAGTCTAATGCATCTTACATCAACCACAGGGGGAGCATTGTCTTCCAGTACATATATTAGGCATGTTCTTGTATAAATATGATTCTGATTGCAGCGAATTAAGAATTAGACTTCGAGTACAGAAATTAGGCATGTTCTCGTGTATGGACTTCTAATTTCATATGTGTCACTGCATGGATCTGATTCTGTTGCATCAAATTAGGAACTGGTTGCTATATGAATAAGTGTAATTAACTCTGAGCCACTGTGATGTCATAACAATTTTCTGATTCATCACCAAGTAAATGCAGCATTGGAATTTTCCGTGTTTATGTTGTTCTATTCCTTTGCTTTCTTTTTGGGCGAGGTAGCTGCCTTAGTCAAGGGTTGTTTGTGTAGCTGTTTTTCTATGTTATCAACCAAGCAACTTGATAGTTTTTCTTGAAATTTATACTAATGTTATCATTATAGTTATGTGTAATCAACTTGATAGATGGGACATGTAACCGTATATTAGAATGCTTATGCAGGAGTTCACTTCAAAAGTATGCACCTTTAGAATGGTCAGATTATTTTGATAGAGAAGATGATGTAAAAGTTCCTGGATCAGATAATGTGAGTAATCTTATGGTATTTTATGATATTTGTTACATGTTCTTGATTTAATTTTTTTTAATTTGATTTCTTATCATAAGAAATTGTATAACATTATGCCTCTCTACTGTTTGCTGATCAGGTTTTTCATGTCTATATGGCTGGATCTGAAGGACCAGTTGTTTTTTGCATACATGGAGGTGGCTATTCAGGGTATTTGAAACTTCTCAAGCCAGAGACATTAGTTTGCAATTTTGTATCTGCTTCCTATATAACAATATTGGTGCTTCTTGTGTTTCATTCTTGAATTCATTTCAGGCTTTAAGCAATCAACTGTATGTTTCAGGAGTTATGATATTTGCTTTGTGCAGTAATTTCATTTGTTGGTGTAATTGGGATGATTAACTTATGATAGTTCAATTTAATTTGTCAGTCAACGATAGTGTATAGGCATTGACTGATATTTAATACATTAGACAAGAAATTGTCTGATTATGATGAAAGATGATTTTAAAATATCTATATTTAATGTACTTTTCATTCAGATACTTCTGCCATGGGAAATAGTTTTTGGATGTTATGGTTTTACATATATCGCTTTTCTGTACACGTAGTGCCACTATATCTATTAATACTATTGTACCTCTCCTAACTATTTATAATGGCCTAAAGTATGGCGTCATTTTGATCTGACAATGGGGATCATTGAAGGTGCTTGCTAGCTTACTTGGTAAAAACTTTGACAGATAATCGTGAGGTCTTGGGCTTGAATCCCGCCTTCTCCACTTACCTTTTGCAAAGTAAAAAGATAGTTGGGATCATTTGATGAATGATTGAACTAAGTTTTTCATATCAATCTAAGATGAGGTCCATTAGTGATGTCCAAGATTTAAGATTTGCACTTGTCAATGACATTATACTTTGGCTATTTTGTTTCCTGACCGTGTCTTATCTAAAAGTTAACTTGGAACTTTTTAAAAAGAAAGGTGCAGCATCACGATCATATTAAGCTAGCCTAGTTTGACATTGCAACTGTCATATGACTTGTAGACTTTTTAATCTTTGTGATCCCTGAATCATGGATTCTCAAATTACTCACTTTTTTGCATTAATGAATTATTATAATTTCTGTGCTTATCATCTTTCCACACAAATCCTAAGGTTCTTCTTTGTCCAATAATACTTGTGATTGATGGTCTTCTGCAGCACAGCAGCTTGACCAGTAATACTCTTCTGAATATCCATATAAAATGCTCACTTATGCATAAACATGGCCATCTAATTTGAAGCATGTATGTGCCTTTTTTGTCTGGCTTTCTTGTAACATCATATTCTTCATGATTAGTTTGGTTGATCTGTAGTCTAACTCCATCAACCATAAGTGGATGTATTTGATGTCCATTTGAGCTTTCAGGACATTTTTTTCCCAACAAATTCACATAGTGGAAACATAAGTCTAGTCCTCTATGATTATTAGGATATGTTGTAGAAGTGAGAAGGCATCCACTGTTTAGTTCAATCAGATATGTTCATGCTGCTGAACACTTTTTTGGACATTTTTCTTTTGTATATGACTTCTTTTAGGTAAAAGTATGTTTTTCCTCTCTTTTCTTTGTTATGGTTCTGTTGTCGATCATGAAACTTCATAAACTTTTTGATAGCATTTTTAAGCAAGTTAATGATAAGATTTTGCAGTTGTCTTACATATTACCATTAGTATTTGGCTATCATTTTTTGGCTAGGCTTTCTTTTGCTCTAGCAGCGAGTAAGATAAAGGAAAAAGCTAGGGTGTTATCCATGGACCTTCGAGGGCATGGAAAATCAGTCACCGACAATGACCTGGACTTATCTATAGAAGTACGTGCTTTCTTAGTTGGAAGATCTTTCAAGAGAGCAGATTATAAATATTCATGACGACTTTGACAATTTTTCTTCCAGTGATCGATATAAACTATGTATTCTATATGATACTATACTTTTACTTAAAAATGGGAATTAACATATTCAATTTTGCAGACTTTATGCAACGATATTTTGTCTGTTTTGAAGACACTGTACGGAGATTCCCCACCTGCAGTTATACTTGTCGGCCACAGGTTTTCTCATTGGAGCATAATGATATCTTTATGATTAAATTAATGCATTTGCTTAAGCTTGGAGGTCTTTTGTAGCTCAGCATCTAGTCATTTCATTCACAATTGGGAATTTGAAATATGCACATTAATATGATGTCAGAGATGCTGTTTTTAATTAAATTATTAAATTGTGAATTCTCCTTTGTTTGGGATCTAAGATTGATCATATTTTTTGCATGAGCAAATTATATAAGGATCATCTATGATCAGTATAACTTATCACAATACAAATGAAACCAAGGCACTTAATATATAATTCAAAATGGTTTATGAAGTGCTTATCATTTAATTTTGCTTGGGTTTTAACCTTCCAGTTCCATGTAAAATGAATTAGAATATATAGGCACTTGATATATATAATTTAAGTTGGTTTATGAAGTGCTTGTCATTTAATTTTGCTGGGTGTTTGATCTTTCAATCCTGTTAAAAATGAATAAGAATATATATATATATATATATATATAAATCAAAGATAAGATGTTACAGATTTTACTTACAACAATCTGCATTGGACTTGTGCATCTGTTCCCCATGCTGAACATATTAACTATATAATACATTTCTTTTATTGAGTGTCTTTACTTGATTAATTGAACATTTAGCATTCTTTTTATTATTTAAATATTTTTTGGGATAATTAAACTTTTCAAGCTAATCTTTATGTTGCTTTTTGATACATATGAAATCAGAATAAAACATTTTAGGCGGGACATTATACAACAAAAGCAATCTTTGATAGGCTCATGTAAAATTGAGTCATTTTTACTTCTTATCACCTTCTGTGGTTACAACCAAGGTTTGCAATTTCGATGTTTACCGCTCGGTACGAGCGGTACATACCGGTCCGCCAGGTTGCCGGTACGCGGACCGCCCACTACCGGGCGGTTCCACCAAAAATCAATCGTCGGCGGTCGATTTCGGCCGTCGGCGGTCGATTAAAGCGAGAAATCGACCGTCGGCGGTCGATTGAGCGAGAAAAAGGGAGGAAGAAGAAGAGGAAAAAGAAGAAAAAAAAAGAAGAGAAAAAAAACCTATCGCCCGTGCGCGGTCCTCGCCCGCAGGTCGCGGGCGCTCTTTCTCCCGCGGGGGGAGAAAGATCGAGGCGACGTCGCCCCTTTTTCTATTTTTTTATTTTTTAATATTTCTAATATTAGATTATATTATATTATAAAATATTATATTATATTTTAATTTACCGGACAGTATGCACTGTGCGTACCATCCGATATGGTACCGTACCGATACCGAGATGAACTCGGTACACCGGTACGGACCGGTAAGTCAAACCTTGGTCACAACAATACGTTACATTGAATTCCTACAGCACAACAACAAGAAATAATAATATAATATCCCTTTTAGTCAGCTATATGTATCTTTTTTTGTGATTGAGTTTTGTACAAAAAATGTCTCTAATGAAGAACATTCAAATATCTTTTTACTTTTTTCAAGTAAAGCCTTTTTGGGTTTCCCTCCTCCTCTTTTCGCATCACTAATATTCTAATTGGCTGGCCTCATCCAGCTACAAGATTGATAGTCTTTTTCGAATATGTCCATAGCATTTTAGATATTTTTTCGTCATTTATTATCTATTGGGGCTGCACTTAATCAGCACGAGTGAATATATTGCGTTTCTTTGTTTTTCCTAGTATCTCCTTACATCCACCTCAATATTCATCTTAACTGTATAATAAATTTTCTGTACATGTTTTTAACCCTCAATATTTTGGTCCACAAAACATGGTTGACCTAACGTATCCCAAATTAGCACATTGTTATCCTTGACATTGAAAGCATTGTGCATTGTTTCACCCACTATTTGAAGTACAATATGAAAATGACAAACCAAAGTATGTTTCTCCAATACACATGTGCAAGCCATAAAAATGTAGTAAAGATTTATGGAAGTGCAAATAATGCTCATGTTATTTCCCTAACCTAGAGATAGTGAAAAAGAAAAGAAGACATGGATCCCATCCATAAGTCTATTCTACTGGTCATGTTCAAGTTTCCCAAGACCAAGAGTAGCTTTCAAGCTTGTAAATCTTATTGCTTCAGCATCTTTTGATCAAAAAATCTTTACCATTTATTTGATCTCTAAGCACCTGCAGGTGAAATAAGACATTAATCCAGGTTCTTCTTGTGTTAACTATTTTACTGGAAATTAGTCAACTGAAGGGATAATACTGAAGTTGCAACATAATTTGCTATGTAGAAGAAATAAATTTATGGCTCTCCCAGTAATTTACTTTGTTTGTTCATTCGTTATGTAGTGAATGATAAATTTTACACAATAATATGTGTTTACAGCTTTGTTGTTGTTGTCTAAAAATATGCAACTTCTTGTTCATGTATTCTGAATATATAATTTGTTTTACGCTTGACTAAAGTAATCTTTAAATAAATGTCTCTACTAATTCTGTCCCTGTAGCATGGGAGGTTCAGTGGCCGTGCATGTAGCTGCAAGAAAAGTTATCCATAATTTAGCTGGTCTTGTTGTCATTGATGTTGTCGAGGTCTGTTTCACATTTGAAGTTGTTCGTATGAATGTTTATTTCTTTTTGTTGAATGCTAATCCAGTCAATTACATCCTGAATAACAGGGAACAGCCATGGCATCCTTAGTCCATATGCAGAAAATCCTCTCGAGTCGAATGCAATATTTCCCCGCAATAGAAAAAGCAGTATGTAGTATGCCACTAAGCTTTTTTGTTCTGATTGTTTGTTGTCATTTTCAATGAAAATTTTAGTCAAACCTTGGATAATGTCTGTTTTCTATATTTTGGCATGCCACAGTTCCCTAGTACGGTAATGCAAATATGGATTTTGTGTATTTACATGTTATTGCTTTTGAATTTACAAGCTTATTATGGTAGAGCAGTGAAACTGTATAAAATTGATCTAGATGGTTGACCTTAAACTTCAATAATTTTTTGACATAATGTAAGGATCTTAGTGGGCTGTCGATGGAGATTACAAAATCACTTGTGACACAACCAACTTGGTCAAACCCCCAACTTTTAAAGTTGAATATGAGTTGAGTTTGTTTTGGTGGATCAAGTTTGCATCCTCTCCAGCAGATATACAAAGATTGAATACTTGACCAAGTTAAAAAGAAGTTGGGAGTCTGAAGATGCTTTGTGGTACGAGAAAGATCAAGTTACAGCATACAAGAAGGTCTTTGACATGGGCATCAAAGTGATCAAGTGTTTGAGAATGTTCAGGATTTGGTGCTGTATTCTTAACAATCGTGTAAATATGTATAATAATAATTTTGTATATCATCCATTGCATGGTGTTGCAAGGGACCATTTTACCTGACCACAGTGGGAGTTTTCATATGCCATCATGTACTGAACATTTAACAAGGGTCATGGATGAAATTAAGTTTCAAGCACCATCCATTTCATCACCTTGGAAGCCCCCCAAGTGGCACACAGGATACAGTCGCAGATGGTGCCTTGGAGGTGGCAGTTGAGAACTAAGCCAGCTACTTTACACTTCTGCATAGTTTTGTTTGATGGTTTTCCTTTTTCTTGTTATTGGAAATTGTGGCATCGTATCGAGTTGTAAGCATTCCCATTATCAGTAAAAAAATTTCGATGTAAATTTTGTGTGCCTTTCCACTGAAATAATAAGTTACTCATTCCATTGATAATGACACGCTGAGATCCTTCTCTACTGAATTGTTGCACCTACGAGCAATCAATGTGTTATGCCCTAACAATCATTTGTTTAGGTTGACTTCTTTGGCAGTGTGCAACAGACGACTGCTGCATAAATTTGCCTGACAATGCTAAGTCCATGATAGTATGTAGTAACAATGTCACTTGTAAACCTAGTTGGTCCATATAGAACTGTCATTTGAGGAGTTGCTGATTTTGTCATGGTACATGATGTTTAAGTAGCATGTTTTGTTTCCTAGAACTCTTGAGACTGTCAAACATAAAACTGGGGTGTTTGTTACAGAGTCTGTTTCTGGTAGCTTGATTGGAAATTCATGGTTCTTAAATGAATGTATAAAATGCAATCCTGAAGAGCTAACCTTGCAACTAAACGTTGTAATCCTTGGTTAAGAAACTTTTTGGTATATTTTAGCAATTGAGTGGATTGATTTCTAGTGTTGGCATATTTCATGTTGTGTCTATAGAAATTACCCTTGTGAAACATTATCAGCGGGCCATATACTGCCATATTATTTAGCTTGAGATTTACTTGTCTCCTAGCTGTCTATGTTGTCTTTGTTCAAATGCAAGCTAGCGTAGTAAAGATTGCAAGGTGATTTCTTTGTTCTATGTTGTCTTACTTCAATTGCATGCTAACATAATGAAGACTATGTGGGTACAACTTTTGATATTCACTCCAATGTCTTTTCTGTTTATATCTCAACTGTTATGTTTGTACAGGAGTTTCTAGGAACTGTTTTGTTTAAGTCACTGGTTGTAATTTGCATGGCCCACAAATTAAGCTTGATTGATTATGAAGTGTGGATCCTTTTGTCCATTTTACCATCTATCTATTTCATTTTTCGCTTGCTAAGTCAGCTTGTTAGTGCTTAATACTTGATTTGGTAATAGTTACTGTTACATATGATCAATCTCAAATTACTTGATCTGCTACGTATTAGTTGTCCATCAACTATTGACCATCTGGCAGAATCTAACTACAGTAGAATATCAGTCAAATTTCCCAGTATTCCTGTACTTAGGCACATGATGTAGCTCAGTTGTAAATAGCCAGCTCTATGCCACCCCTTATTGTTGGTTAATCATTGGAGAATTAAGGGTTAGGGCTCAAAACAGGTCTGTGAAACTAGTGATGGATCAAATCGTATGTTTACAAGATGATTCATAGTCTTGCACAGGAGATCTAATACTTTGCATATAACAATTAAAATTAAGTTAAAGAATGTTTTTTTTCTTTTCTTGGGGATGATTCAATAAATTTTCAAGGTTAAAAATTGAGGTCTCAATGAGGCAAGAACAGATTATTTAACTAGTTGCAGAAACAAAGTTATATATCATACATACCAAAATGGTTTTGTCTGTATCAAATTTAGCATCAATTGTCAATTTTACAGATATATTGTAGAAAATTTTATTAAGAATTTCATATGTAACAACCACCATTAGTTAGTCCTCTTTGGTATGAAAGCTGCTTTTAGAAAACAATAAAATGAATGTAGAAGTTCAGCATATCTAACCATCTATTCAGATATTTGACTTCATTTTAATTCATCAATTACCAAATTTTGTAGATTGAGTGGAGTGTTAAAGGAGGGCCATTAAGAAATATTGAATCAGCCCGTGTATCTGTTCCATCAACACTAGTATATGATGATTCAAAGAAGTGGTAAGTATACCTGTAGCTATATTATGAAATGATTTTCTTCAGCAATTTCATCAATTCATGCAGTCTGCATTTGACATATACCTGGAATGTTTCTAATTGAAAATTTTATTGCAGTTACACCTATCGTACTCCTCTTGAAAAAACAGAGAGATACTGGAAAGGCTGGTAGGTCGAAGATGTTTCTTTATTGCAGTATAAGTTAGAATTTTCTGGAGTTTTGTAACCTTCTGTAGATTTACTAGTCTTTAAGCATTTGAAGCATAATTATCATGCTCAAACCGAACAATGACTTTACTAAGCCTCAGATTGCTAGTTGGACCAATAAGACAACTTGATCTAGTTTCATGATTTATCAAAAAAATATAAAAAACAAAAAAATCATCTCATATTGGAAAATATTTTAAAATCTGAAAGTACTTAGAAGTAAGGAAAACTATGGTGCAGTGTTTTGCATCTAAAGATACAACGATGACTGGAAAGAAAAGGGAGAAAGGACAAAAGCGACAGGAGCATGATTGCTGTGGGGAGAGAGAGTATGTGAAAGAGAGGGACAGAGTAGTTAGAGAGAGAGAAAAGGATGGCCGGAGAGAAAGAGAGAGGGTAGCGGTTTGCATATGCAAGGGTTCAATCATGCTTATGATTGAATAGACTAAAATGTATTAAAGATAAAAACAAGTTACAGCTTGGATGGAGGGTACTCTAGTCAAGCAAATTGACAACAGGGTTGGTACTGTTCAACTCGGCCAGTTCCTGCAGGTCAATAAAAAATCCATTTTTGTTGGTTGGTTTTAAATGTATTTCAAGCAAATTGATTTAATAAATGAATCATACTGGCCAGAGGTCTTGTTCCCATTCTTTTGGTCCAGCCGACAATCTGGTTAGTTCTAATAACCATGATTTTAAGTGTGGGTAACATCCTAGGACTTCTATTTCATTATGCTCTTGTACTTGTAATGTTACAAATTTATTTAGAAGGGTTAAGATACAGAAATTGTAGTTAATGGAGTGACTTTAAAGTATTGTTTAGAAGAATTATAGTTAATTCGTATCACCTTCTGCTGCAATTGTTATATCTTACATTATGTTGCTGTGTGATTCCAGGTATGAAGGCCTCTCAGAAATGTTCTTATCATGTCCAGTGCCAAAGCTGCTACTGTTAGCTGGAACAGACAGATTAGACAGGTGCTATCTAGCAGACACCTCACTGTATATATCTTTAGTCCAGCATGTTGTCACTGATGAAAGATCGATTGCTACAGCTGAATCCAGATAGTTGTCACAGTAAAATATTATGCATACTAATCTGCTTCCAGTTCTTGTATTTGTGCACTTTGATGTGTAGTGCAGGCCACTGGCATAATCAGCAAGAAATTTGTTAGGCTTAAATCAAGATATAGTGGAGATGATCCATTAAATTCCTTGGCTTCCATATACACAACTGAATAGTATGTTCTGATATGCAGAGCACCCACTCTTGCTGATTGAACTAACCTGATTAGGCTGCTGTAGGGCATTGAATTTCCATGCTGGTTAGCCTCTGGTAGCAATCCAGTTCAAATTCATTGCATGGGTTAGCTTGCACCAATTGTGTTTCAGGTGATTAAGGTAGGAGGATATTCCAATTAGTTTTCTTGGATTAAGTCAGGATAACTAACATCTCTTGGTATATCTCTTAGTATATCAGGATAAACTTGTAAAGAAATAAAGAATGCATAACCAAAGCCTAGTCTATACTAAAAAACAAAGCAACAATGTTTTGACTGTCCCCTGATCGATCCGGGTTGGATCAGCCTGGCTCCTTGCTTGTTTTGGTCTTGAATAACCTTGATTAGGTGTCTTTTAATGTCCAAGTTAGGTCGTGCTGTCAAGTGGTCTGAGCAATAACTGCACAGACTCAACAAGAATTTGCTTTTATGGTCAGTCCTGGGCTTCTCCACAATGGATTAATTGGACCTAAGGCCTCAAATGTGATGTCAATGAGATAAAACCACAGCAGATTGGCATCTGCCCTGTGATGTTGAATGGTCATATTATTTTTTCTTCAGCCACTTGGCTGAGCCTGGAATCCACTTTGTAGGACAGTGGAATGCTCTGTGGTGTTTTTGATTGTCTTGAAGTTCCAAAATGACAAAAAAAAAGGATGAACGGAGGAATCTAATTGAAAAATAGTGGAAAAGGGAAGATGACCAAACAAAGATGAAATGAGGAAAGCGGGGAAATAAATTATGTACTTGCTCTCTAGGTCCTCTGGACTCTCTCCATGATGTGGAACATCACCACTGTTATTATGGAAAGATTTCTTGCTGCTATTGATGCACAAGCTTATGTTGCTTTTTTCAGTTTATAACCACTTCAGATACAACTGGAAAGGAAAAGATTGAATCAGTTTCCGTTGATCTGTCCTTAATTATTGGTTTCCTTCCACTTATTGTGATCTTATTTTACATATTTCTTTTTACTTGTTGAGGTCATTTGAAGGTTTGTTGTTATTTCCGTCAAATATATTCAATTAGTACCACAATCTTTTCTTCGATCATTATGCATCACCTTTTTGTTATGTTTGTTTGTGCCAATTGTCATGGGGTAAAATAACTGTCATGGAGCCAATAAAAATAAAAATCCTTGCTTATTATCAACTTTTAATAGATTGATCAATTTAATGAATTGTTTAATTTATAAATTATATGAATTTATGTCATCTAACTTATGCCATTCTGTTGGATTCAGAATTAGCACTTCTATTCTGTTGCTCGTATACTTTATATTGTAAAGTTAATGTCTCAATGACAATCCATTCTTTATGATTAAAGTTTTGAAGCTTTTGTATAGAATCTATGGCCTAAGCTCTATGTAGAATTTGGATGCTTTAGTAAGACGTAATCTATGGCATTGACAATTGTATCTCTTTTGATACAACAGATCTCTCACAATTGGACAAATGCAAGGGAAATTCCAAATGGTAGTTGTCCGGCACACTGGACATGCGATACAGGTGATGATTATTTCAAACTACCAATTCTTATGCAAAAAAAATGAACTGCAGATGTTTAAAATATATTAGTGATTCACTACTGGCTCAACATATATGGAAAAGGTGCCTACTTTCATCAGTTTAACTATTTATACAACAACTTAACTAGGACTAACATAATAACCTCAAATTTCATATATTGATGCACAGTGTACACTTGGGGCTTTATATACTAGGGATCCAAACCTCGAATCGTATGGCCTAGTATGAGAGGTACGTAGCAGTCCGCCAGCTGATCAGCACACGGACCGCTCGTTACCGAGCGGTATCAGCTAGCGGACAGGACGAGAAGCACGACGGTGAGGAAGACGAGGTTGTAGCGCTCGTTTGATGAAGATGGCATGACGGAGAAGGGAGTTGGACATGGCGGGACTCGAAGAAGTGCTCCGTCGGGTAGAACGCGGTAAGGGGGTGGGTCCTCATTCCATCGAGTGGAATGCGGTAGGGGACAGTCCTCACTCCATCGGGCAGAACGTGGTAGGGGGTGGGTCCCTCGTTCCGTCGGGTGGAACGCTGTAGGGGACGGTCCTCGCTCCATCAAGCTGAACACGGTAGGGGGCGGAGGGATCGTGGTCGTTGTGGTCGGAGAGGACGTAGTCGATAGGTAGGAAGGGATCCTGGCCCATGTGGGACTACTGCTTCCCCTTATTGCTCTCGATGTCATCTTGGTCTTCCTCACAATCGCTGAGGGCGGCAACAGCAGGGGAGTGGGAGATGAGCTCGCCCTGTCTTGGATCCTTGTCGGATCCACTGTCACCGGAACATTGTGGAGTGCCTCGCGAGGGATGAGTTCAAGCTGGGGACGAAGGCGACCTGTCGTATCCTTGCCCCCTCCGCCATCACCCCCATTCCGTCTCTCAAGATGGAAAAGGGGTGATAATTTTTTATATATGTTACTCATATATGTTTAAACATATACCTGGGGGATATTTTTATAAACAATTTTTATAGTAATTATTACTCATAAACATATATATATATATATATATACACACACACATAAACCGAGCAGTACACTAGGGCATACCACTTGGTATGTTGTACCATACCCTACCGAGCAGTACAGTAGAGCTAGTATTATAGTCTCAATAATGCACTAAATTCATTAACGCGAGCTGGTTAAAATTATGTTATCAGGGTGTTCCCAATCATTCAGGCATCTATTTCTTTTATGCAAAGTATGATCTTCACTAAAACTACATGTTCACATCATTGCTGTTATTGCAGGAAGATGTACCAGATGAATTTGCATCTCTCATAATCAACTTTATAACTCGCAACCGGATAGGCCCAAATGGTGTCGAGGTTAGTAACTCTTGTGACTTTGTTTGAGATCAAATCTTTTTTTCTTATATTTTTAAGCTAATACATTTTTCCTTTGAATTTGCCATCTACAATGATATCTACAATACAATGATCGTAGTATTTTATCACTGTAATCCAGCTTAGATGTAAATGCTAAGTTTCACTTGCCATGGTTTGTGTTAAAAAACAATAAATAGGTACCTTTTGGTTTAAGTTGACAAAATGGTAGCTTAAAATTTTAAGCCACATCATGTAAATCATATATTCAAGGAAAGATGAGATGTGGGACATGTGGTAGGAAAACATTTTTTGTAAATGATATATGGTACATGTGTTTTCGGCATTATGAAAACATGAAAAGAAAGACGATAAGATTTTAAGAGACCTCTGTAACCGACAAGGTCAAGTTCTTAATGTCATGACATCAGTTGCTATTTAAGGACTATCACTGTAGAGTTAAATGACTGTTCAAATTGCACAGATGTTTAGTATATTCAAATACATGGTTACATATTCAACATGATCCCTAGGGATGTTGTGGATGTCCTGATGATATTGGCTAAATTCTTATTTGATTGTGTTTCATCTTACATGATTCATGTTAACCCAGTTGTCTTCCGTCTCAATATTTCATTTCTTGGTTAAAAAGCAACCCAACACGATACACATGTTTATGATATTATGGGTATAGGACTGACTTTCGATGGAAGGTTTACAGTGAAATCTCCCAATAGTAGCCCGTGAGTGTGGATGGCTAGTATTCTTCAAGTTCTTTATTCTTATGCTCAGCTGCATGTATGTTTCTGAAAGACAAAGATACTAAACATTGTGAAGGTTCATCAGGCATCTGGACAACATGACTTCCAACCTTAAAATTGCATTAAAAATATGTAGCATGAACTGTTTGTCTAGTTTGAGAATTTAAAAGCAGGGCAAAGGAGTAATGCATTGTGAATGGACATGCTAACCCATACCCCATGGTACACCATTTTAGTTCATTAAGTTGTATATAAATCTGGATGGTATTATGATGACCAACTTGGCAGAAAATGTTAATGGTAACTTATGGTAATTTCCTCATCTCATAGATTTAGTTTAATCTCAGGAAGTGAAAGGATAGCTATGTGATCATGGTGTCTCTGTTACCTGTGCTAGAAATCATGCTAGAACTTGTTCTTTGTTCATATTTTTGGTTATCATTGTGGCTTTCAGTCCTTCTTACTTCAGTTCATGACTTGCATTCACTTCTGCAGATTCCAGGGTTAATCGGACGACCACAGTCGAAGAACTAGCTTTTGAGAAGTGGCTGAGAAAATTGAGAAGTACTAGTGGTAGAAGAAATAATTTCTCAATCGCTAAAGTCTGTATGTGTTTCGGATTTTTCTCCAGATAACATATTAAGCAAATTTGAGATCATCTTGGGTATGTGCTGTTGTCTAGTTAGATGTTTTTCATTTTGTATTTGATGAATACATAGTTTGGCAGACAAGTTTTGTGTCAGCTTTTCTACATTCTGAGAACAAGACCACCTCTAACTTGCAGCAACTTGACGGTCAAGTTGTAACTGATGGACTGTTCCTTATTATGCAATTGGCTGGACTTGATCGACATGTATCTTATCTTACACTCATGACAATTCTATATAAATCGATGCTAAACTCTCTTATATACATGATCTCAAATCCTTCTTTTTTTTTTTTTTGAATCTCAAACTTGGTAAGAAAACAACTCGTTAGGATTCGAAGTGAAACCAGGATGCCAAGAGAAGCAACGCAAACAATATTGTGCACAGTTTGATGCATCAACTGGAAGAAAACTAGTTCTGGAAATGGATCTGTTGATACACTGCAGCACAAAATTGAATTCAACGGCTGACGAGCGATAAGATTATAGTGGAGACTGTGCCGGGAAGAATCCCTGTTTATTAACGGAACATGTGGGAAGCGTGTCACTTCGCTCGCTGATCACCGCTCAAGAAGAAAGAGGCGGAATTCTGCTTTGGGAGTGGATGCAGGCGAAGATGGCGAAGCAACTTCTCGAGGCCCGCCTCTGCCGCCATCGCGGATATTCGAGATCCGCAAGAGGGCCAAGCTCTGGAGCGTGCCTCCAGCCTTTCCACCGTCATCGCCGACGAGCAGCTCGAGGGTCTACCTGATCGCTTTCAGCGCCCCGGCAGCTGCGACATGATGTGCAACGTCCGGGACGGTTCTTCCCTACGGGCATCGCCCGAGCACCGGAGCAGGACGCAGGATAGGATAGGATGGGGAGGAGGAATGTGGTGGTCAAGAAGGAAACATCGAGTAGTGGAGAGGAGTCGTGGTTCGTCGTCGCCGTCCGAGGCTACAGATGTGGAAGAGAAAGAATCTGGGAGCAGCGAGTGATTGAATTGATCAAGATTCGACCCTTACCTCAAAGAGTTCAAAATCTTGGCAAAACCCTAATCGTCAAGACTATTACGCAAAGGAAGATTGGAGGATTTCTGGACGGGATCATGTCGCCATGGGTGCTCCCCAAGGATGGACAGCTACTATGACGGGGTTATTGAAAGATCAAGAAATCGCAGCAAGGCGCGGAGACAAAGAGTTCCAGATCGATTCGGCCGGAATAAAGTGACGAAGCGACGGCTAATTTCTAAGGACTTGAAGGTGGAAGATGGAGAAGCTATAACAAATGTCAGCCCAAGAAACCATAGAAATGGCATCAGCCAACGATTTGGGGATGCATTTCGTTTGAATGTTGACGTCTGGTAAGGAAGAAATGGTTAAGATCGGTCAATGGAAGATGCAGCAGTGACAATAGCAGGTCCGAAACAGAGAGGATAACACTGCGACCTACCGGAGGCTTGTTCAACATGGAGGGTAGCCATGGCAGGAGAAGTTCCATGCAGAGTGGAGATAATGGTTACAAAAGAAATGCTGAGGGGTCTAAGCACCGAAGACAACCTGATATTGATCGGAATTTTTGGTTGGAATCTTGAATCCCAAGGTCCAATGATAACAACAAGCCATAATTCTTAGCTATTTGGGATTGGCTCAATGGATTTCTTTCCAATGTTGAATTCCAAGGTATCATTAGAAAATATTTAGTCTCCTTATGAATAAATTAAGTGCCTATACTCTCAAGAAATCATCCTCACCAGCCCTTGAAAGCCCATATCTCTACAAAAAAAATTTGTTGTATTCACTTCATGCCTATGTTTTGAAGTTGATAGCTTCTCTTCTTTCTATGCTTAGTGACTCCTAGTAAGTGCTTTAAACTGCTGATAAATCATGATAAAGATCCTAAATGTTTGAGTGAAATAACATCCCATTCTCTTTTATTTTACTATCAAGTATTTTATTTCACACGTCCTAGCTCAATATTTTTTGTTTTTCACCTTCACTAAAAATTCTTGTGGTTTGCTACATATGGTCCTTTCATTTCAGCACTGGGAGGGCTATACACTGCCTGTTTATGAACCATCTTACCGAAGAACGAATGCGGCAAGCTGATCCACATTGTATTTTTTTTGCTATTTGTCATTACCAGCAATGTATTTCTGCTTTTGGTTATTTACTAATGTTAGTAGGTTTAGAATTCACATTGCTTATCTTAAATTCAACCATTCTAATATTGTGATTAATCAATCAACTTAGTTACCAGTTAATGCTCATGGGTGAGGTTCAGGAATGTGATCATGGGTTTCTTTCATCTAATTCATTCAAGTACGCATGAAAGACCATTTTTGTTATTTACACATTTCTACACATCTATCTGTGTTTCTATTTGGTTGAAACTTTTTTCTGTGATAACAACATATGGTCAGAGGTAATTTGCATGAAGTTATTCCAATTGTGGTTTTGGTTCCTCGCATATCAGGCCTGCTTATTCTTGTGATTGCTTATATTCCTGCATGTTGTCTCAACATGATTTGTTTTCACCTTTCTTTTCTTTATCATTTAGTTGGTTCGTGTATTGATTATTAATATACTTTTCTTTTTGTTTGCCATGAAGGAAGAACTTTCCAATTACATTGTGATGGTGATTCTAACTCAAAAGTCAATTAACCAGGTAAAATGGAGTCACACTTTCCGTTCTTTAGTCTCATGTTTTAATACATATAATTTGCTATCTTCTAGCTATCTATCTTATAAGCATGTTTTCTCATAGTTCTGGAATTACCTTCATCGTCATTATTCTCATTGTAAAAGATCTTACACGTTTAGAATTGTTCTCAACTTAGAACTTATGGTGATGACTGAATTGCTATGATCTTGATCATATGTTGATGCTGGCATAGACAAGTGAATATGTCCCAACAATGGCTAGTTCCAGTTTGCCCCTAAACTTTTTGCCCATACTACTGAACAAAATACATGGAAAACTACTGTGAAGTGGACGTCTATGAATCATTCCGTAATAAGTAGGAGATTTCCAAGTGTTGGATTGTTTGTAAGAGAGTCATTTGCAGTATGTCTCCATGTATTTAAGACTCTTCTAATACTGCAAGTAAATTTGTGATTTGAAGTAATTCTACGAACAGATTATACCTTGGAACTTATGCTAGTAAAATATCATTTAGTCAAAATGCACAGTGAATAGGATAACCAATTCTACCAACAGGATACATTAATTTACACCTGAAATAACTCTAAGCAAATATCTTGTTCCCACTTTGATCCTCACAACATCTAAACACAAATTACTGCTTGCAAATCTGGCTTTATCAACCTTAGATCAATTCCCACTGTGCTTGATGTGATTCTGGCTTGCTTGAAGCAAGTATTCATGGCTTTATCAACATTAGATCGATGGCAACTATGCTTGAAGGAGGAAGTATTTGATACTGTTGTTTTCTGCTATATCTTCATCATTTATTCCAGTAGCGTTTTGTTTGTTCCCTGACATGATTGCGTACTGTCACAAATGCGACGTCTGATGGGACTTTGTAAACTGGAGTGCATATGACGTGATGATGGAAGATGGTCAACGTCTTTAATACGCACTGACCAAATGTCATGTCTCCCGTTGTTGCGATCTTGTGGTGGTGGACCTTCCTCTCTTTAATCTCTCTTCTCTTTGAACTTATGGTCTTTGTTGGTGGATCTAAGAACAGCATCTGAATCAATCTTACTCGACATCTGTCTTCGGTCCATCATCATTATCAGCATTTTATATCCCAGACATCATCTCAGAGCCAGGACTTGCCCTCCTTTTTGGGATCCATTCATAAAAGACAGCAATGATAGCACAAGGCTAGAGGCTCTCTGCTAGTGATGAATCCACTGTAGGGGTGTCTTGGCTCTTAACAGAAGTCAATAGATGGGTTATCATAATATTCAAATTAGATTGGAGATATCTTTTTGTTGCTTGTGGTGATCACAAGGTAGCTAGCTTGTCTTCTGACAATGCCATACTAATTATATATAGTCTCAAACATTTAAAACTCCTGCTGATGCACATTTAGAATTGCAGTTCTTATTCTCTGAATTTTGCGTGTCCTGGTTTGGCTAATATGGCTATTGACATTAAACTGTTTGACTGTTGATTTAGCAAGGCAAGGATTAGTTTATTGATGTTGTTTGATACTCTCAGTACAATAGACTCTTTGACCACTGGCACATGGATTTTGATTAAAGTTGGTGTAGAGATCTAAATTAAAGATGGAAGGTTGAGAAGAATTTTGCGTGGAATGGAAACAATGGAGGAAACCATAGACAGAACTTAGTACCTGTGATTTTTTTTTTTTTCCTTTTCATTGCAGAAAAGAAATATAAGCATAGAAATCAACAGGCTAGGTTTTTTAACTTTATGTTTAGAAAGGAGTATCTTGCACAAATTTTTGGTTCGTGAGGTAGTAGGTTTAAGTCTGTCGATAGGATATCAAACAAAAGGAGAGGTTTCTTGTTCAAGCTAAATTTGAGAGAAGACCATGATACATGTTGCTGCCCTGTTGCCTCTTGGCCAAATCGATCCAGCTACATTGGATCCATGGCCTGGAAACACCAAAATCCCAAAAAAGAAAAAAGTGTCCTGTAGCAGAGATCTTTATACTAAGAGGAGCGATTGCTTCCGTTGGAGGCCATGGATGACGAAGGGGGAACGTTGAGGTCTGGGGTATTGGGACTGGGGCTGGAGGAGCTGGAACTGGATTTGGCTAGCTTCTGCTTGAGTTCAGACAAGAGCGCCTGGTTCTCCTGGTTGAGAAGCAGCGCCTTCTTTCTCAGCCTCTCGTTCTCCTTCATGATGTTGCAGTTCTGCAAGTACAGCTTGGTGTTGAGCCTCTCCATGATTTATTTGCCTGCAGGAACAGTCAGTATCAGAGATGCATGTAAGTGAAGGAAGAAGAAGCAAATAGATGCGGAAGTGAATCCGAAGCCACTGCCAGAAGGCGTCTGGTTCCTCTTGCAGAAGGATCACCTTGGACGAGTGAGAAGAACCAAAGCGAGGCAGAAGCGGGAGGAGATGGAACACAGCGGGAGTGTGGCGGGCATTTATAGTGCCCAACAGCAGAAAAGGTGAGACAACTTCTCTCTCTCTCTGTCTCAGCACTCACAGGAATCATGCATGTGGCGACGTAAGCAAGCAGCGAGGGAGGTGAAGGCGGCCGAGACGGGGAGGGTGGCGTCACGTGATATCTGGGGATGGCTCACCGGGAAGGCATCATGGAAGATGATGATGATGATGGCCCCCAGAGATTCGCAATGATGGCTTCCCCCTTCCTCCCTCCCCCACCCCACCCCTCCCCTTCCCATCATCATCATCACCATCACCGACCCCTTCCCCCCATCGATGCGCTTTTGTTTTTTTCCCCATGATCGTATCGATGCCCTCCTCTTTGTTTCATTCACCACCACCTTCCCCTCCTCACCTGTGACCATGTCCTCCCCCCTCTCAAGATACAAGCAAGCATTCACCCTTACCTTCTCATTGCAGGCGTGAATCTGGCAATGCTAATAGGAGGATGAGAAAGCACGAGGAGGAGGAACTCCCTCTAGATTTTACCAGGACAACTTGGAATGGAAACTGCAAAAACTGCGTTGTCACAGAACTGCATCCGACTTGGCTTGTAGAACGAGGCTGTGGAAGGGAGGAACACGATCTTATCATGCAAAAGGTAGGATTGCATGGTCAGACACCTGCAGGTGCCATCGAGTTCATGCTACTTACTGAACAGCCTCACATGGCCTACCCCCATCATATGCAACGCGGTGCCCCCCTTCTTCTTCTTCTACTTATTCTTCTTCTTGTCTTGAGTTGCTGTCGCGGAGTCAAACTGGACTGATACATGATGATGAACAGGTTGGAGTATTCAATGCCTGCCCCCCGTTAATTTTCTTGGATCGAAGCCACCGGGTTGAAAACACCGATGGCAAACTGGAATAGAAGTCATCTGGAAGCTGGCTGGGTGTGAGTGTAGCACAGATCTTTTTTTTTTTTTTTTTTTTTTGCACCAATGAAGTCCCACCAGTAGAAGGAAGGGTGGAGGAAGCAGAGTCACATGGACCTTATCACCAGCGGAAGCTCCCTTTGTGTACCCTTGGGTCTGCACCTGAACAAAGTGACGGCTTACCTGTTTGTAAAAGCTGCAGGCCTTTTGCCACCCAAGTCTACGAGATCCTCGATAGACCACAAAAGAAAACTAGGTGCCAAGTTCTACATCCAAGGACGAGGACAAGGTAATATCTTTGCGCATTATTAATAACGATGGAGGAGGAGGTCAAATAGTTGGCGATCATCCAACTTAAACCGGCATTTCGTATTTGAATTAAATCACCATATAATATACATAAAATAAAATAAACTCAAATTTGACCATCAGAAAAACTCAAATCATAGATGTGTGCTAACACTGTTGAACTACTACAATTGCCTACTTTTTGACAAGCGGAAGTAGGAAGTTGGATCTTGTGCAAATGCACCTGTTAAGCTCATATTTTAAAGTAATAAATATAAAAATTGTTAGAAACTATTAAAAGGAAAGCACAAATCTAGAACCCTTTTTTTTTTTGTTTTACTCGATTAAATAGTATAATCCTTTCAACCGGTCTCCTCGTTGTTGTCCACATCAATTAAATTGATTGATTTGATTTCATAGCCATAGTTTTCGATCCCCAAATGGTTGCATATGCTTAGGTATTCCGTCCTTCCAAATGCATTGCATTACGCTAGCAACAACGTTGCCCTCGTGCTTGTCGTTGGACATGGACCACTCTTGTACGGCATCTACAACGGCCACTCACGTGCTCCGCTTTGAGCGAGTCCACTTTTAATTGACCGAGTCATGACTCACTCTCCGTGCCAACCCAAAGACACGGAGACGACCACGGCCACGTACCATTTCCCATCTTATTATTGCTGGTATTTATTATTATTATTATTATTATTATTATTATTATTATTATTATTATTGAGAGAAACTACGATAATAATATTAATAAGTCATATTTCTCGAGACTACAACGAGGAAAAAAAAAAGGAAAAAAATGGAGAAAAAGGAAAAGGAAAATATTGGAGCAGCCAAACATAACCACCAAAGGTCACCATCGCAAGGGCGTCAAGCCCGGGAGGAGTAACCGTCCCGGGAGGATCTGGGCCGTCGATCAAGGGGGGAGCTGGGAGAAACGGAGGGTGAGGATTCTTCATATCCTGTTGGGAGGATCTGGGCCGTCGATCAAGGGGGGAGCTGGGAGAAACGGAGGGTGAGGATTCTTCATATCCTGTTGAGCTTGTCGGCCTTGACGACGGGGTTGGCGCGGGCGATGGCCTCCCGGCCGGCCGCCTTGAAGTCGAAGGTGCAGCCGTGCTGCTCCGCGTGCCGGTGTGCCCCGCAGTGGGTGGCCCCGCACCGGCACCGGAACCCCGTTAGGCCCACCCTCTTCCGGCACATCGCGCACCGGCTCGGTCCCGCCGCCGCCGGAGAGGCCAGCGCCGGGGGGGCCCTCGCGTTCCCGGCTGGGGGCGCCGCGGCCGAGGCCGAGGAGGAGGCGTGGGGGGGTTTCTCTGCGACGGCTACGTTGGCAGCGTGCGAGGCGGCCTGCCGCTGCTCCTCCTCCTTAAGGCGGTGGTCGCGGTAACATTTGGGACAGAGGTTGAGCGTCGCAGGGCTCCCGAGGAATCCACAGTTGTTAGCGCAGAGGCGGTGGCCCTCCTGGCATCGCTGCTCCTCCGCCATCCTCTTGTCTTCTCGGTCGATCTGAGGGCAGCAAACCAAACGAGTAAAACTCTCCGGCATAAGAATCAACAGAATCCCATTTCCTCAGGTTCAAGAACAAGCACAGAGAACAACAACCCGAGACCACAAACACACGAAATCGCACCCAATCCTCCATGAAGAACACAGTTCTCATAAACACAACCGAAAGGATTCGCACCTTTGGAGAAGAAGAAGAAGAAGAACAGCAACAACAACAAGATCAAATCAACCACGAAATCGAACGCAATTCGCCACAAATAACACAATTCTCATAAACAAAACCAAGGAAAAGGAAAAAAAAAAAACATCTAAACCTTCGGAGAAGAACATCAGGAAGAAGCTCAAATCAACCAGAAAAAAAGGAAATCGCACAAAGAACACAATTTTGTTAAACACAAACAAAAAGATCGCAAGAAAAAAAAATCTCACCTTTGGAGAAGAACAACAAGAACAAGATCGAATCAACCACGAACGAACAAAATCGCACGCAATCCTCCACAAAGAACACAGTTTTCTTAAACACAAACAAAAAAGATGGCAACAAAAAAACAAAATCTCAGCTTTGGAGAAAAACAGCAACAAGAAGATCAAATCAAACACGAACATGCAAAATCACAGCAATCCTCCAAACCAACAAAGTCTTCCTAAACAGAGAAAAATCTCACCTTTGGGGAAGAACAACAAGAACAGAATCAAAGCTGTTACGACCGGCGCCTCCGAATCGAATCAATGAGGGCAGCGAGACAATAGCAAGACAAGGGGTAGGGATGGTTCTGGTTTTGCTAAACGGGTCGGGAAGGGCGTCGATACCAGGCTGGATCGTAATATAGGGGGAGGAGCAGGATCCAGACAGAGGACAGAGAGAGAGAGAGAGAGAGTGTGGGTATTATTAGAAGGTGGTTTCCCAACGATACCAAACAACGGCGGTGGGCCCCGGTCGGCCCCACCAGGTAGATTCCAAGTGCCCTCCGTGTGCTCGGTGCATGCACCCAAACCCGCCTCTGCTCGCCTGTTGACACCAAACAGCAAACGAGAGACCAGTCTCGGGTCGAGGACTTGATGATGGGATCCGCGTATAATTTTGATCAAATCAATATTAAATCAAATAATATGAGGAATTAAAGATTGGAATGATCAACTTTAAAAGTTGTTATAATATTGAAACCTTATAACAGCGGTCAGTTTCTTACTTAGTCATCATCTGTATTCAACATCATAAAATTCTCCTCAACTCCTTATCATAATAACAACTAATAATAATAATAATAATCCTACGATAATATGAAGAAAAAAAAATTAAATCAAACGTGAGAACGAACATTTTGTTTGAGTCACATCCAGATGAGCTGACCTTAATGTGAGACTGATAGTTTACGAGCTCATATTGTTGTTTTTTTCTCCCTCCGTTTTATATTGACTTGAGCACTTCGATATCAGCATGGATAAGACATCATAACAAGGTTATATATACCTTTCAAAATGAACCAATCATCCATCAATCAACAATACCCGTACACTCTCAAATATATAAAATTTAAATATGCAGCACCTTAATTTCATGGATTGTGACACTCTTGTTTAGTTTCACGATTAAGTGGAACACTTGTTTTTCTTTGTTTGCCTTGATAAATTCTAGTATAGCTTATATTTTTTTTTAAATATTAATATCTTTTTCATTAATAGAAGTTATTAGATGCCCAATTTTATCTTTTCACAAGTGAAAATATAGTGCTTATCGTTGTCATAAGAAATTTATTATTTATCAATTTATTTATAAATGATAAATTTATATGACGGTGAGACAAGTTCTATAATTTAATTCTCTTTCCTTACATGAGTTCGATGAGAGGCATAGATAAAATTATTATTTATGAAAAAGAGTATCCTATGAAATTTTTTAAAGATTGGGACGTCTTTATGAAAAAAAATTTAATTAATTCTTTTTTAGAATTAAAAAAAATACTTACACACATTGTTACTAAAAAAAATTAAGAAGAGGATTGGAAACCACAATTAAGGTAAATCACCATCAAGAGTAATTAGTTCGGTGCCATAAAATTTTAGGATAAATGGGCTTATTTTACTTATCCTTGTGAAAAGACAACATGAGACACATTTGTGGGAATACGTAAAATGCATCCCCTATTTCCTTAAAGAACACATACATCCCCCTCTGCCTTGTGTTGTCAACTTGCACACAAGTCTTCTCAAAGCTTGTATTGTGAATCTATTGGCTTCTCCAACCCCGACTCGGTTCCCATATATTAATGTATTGTTTTGTCTCCTTTTGGATAAAAATGTTGGAGAGATGAGGTCGCGGTTTGGTGTGATATATTTCTCTTAGTTTGGATGCATCCATCGTGATATGTATCCTTTGACTTTGGCATGATTTTTTATTTTTTCTCTTTATGGCCCCGTTTTACCGTTTTTTTATAGTCTTATTAAGTTAATTTCATCTTTAGGAATAAAAACACTACTACTCTCAAATATCAATGACATAGAATCTAATTTATAAGAAAGTTGGATCAGTAAAAGAGCGTAATAATGATCAGAATAGAGGCTCGGATGCTCACTCAAGAGCTTAGGCAGACTCAGATGTATACTCCGCGACCAACCTGTACAAAGACCAAAGTCAAGTAGGGTTCCCGACAAAATATCTCTAATGATCAAGTTAATAATCGATAGGGGTGGAGTGATTTCAGTGAGTAGTTATACATCTCGATTGTCATGACTCGACCAACTTTTTTTATGGTGGGTTTGACATATGAAATATTCTGAGTTATGAGTAGAATAATCCCTTAGCATTTCTCACTTATCGTCCTTGTGCTAACTAGGCTACCGCTATTGAGCCTTTATTAGTGTGAATATTTTTCTTATCATTTGTCTCCCATCAAAAATGTGTTTGGAATCTCACTAAATGATTTTGAAGTCAGCCACATGTTGGCTCATCATATCGATTACGAGCACAATGAGTTTTGATCAACTTGGTCACCTCGAACATCATGTGTTGGCCGACCCGACAAACTCGGGTGCTAATTGACACGATCACCTCAACCATTGTTCTTCTTGATCGTTCCGAGTGCTTGGCCTACTTGGTCGCATCAAGCACTTGGTTGAGCTAGTCACGTCGAGCACTTGGCTGACTTGGTCAAGTTGGGCGATTTGCTGACCTAAGCATCTTAGACACTAGTTACCATGGGCATTGATCGGCCTAGCCACCTCGAGCATTGGTCGACCTAGGTGCCTCAAGTATTGATCGACCTAGGCACCTCAAACATTGGTTGGTCACTTCAAGTGTTGGCTGACTTCGGCACCTCGAGAACTGGTTGACCTAGGCACCTTAGGCATTAGTCGACTTGGGCACCTTAGTCATTGGTTGACCTGGTGACGTCAAGCAAGTTGACCCAATGACTCACCTTAGGACTAGATCATTTCTTCTAAGTGGTGATTTGGCATGCTAGTGTTGTTATGTTGATGACTATTGTAGCTCAACCCGAGAAGTACATTTTATGGTTTTTAGTATGCTTAGCCCATGAAGGGTGCATTGAAAGCTTTTTGGATGCTTAGCCCAAGAAGTATTTATCAGACACCCTTTTGATATTTAGCCTAAGAATGACTCATCAATCGAAATTGAATGTCTTGCCCAAAAAGATCACATTGGTCACTATTTAGTTTCTTAGCCCGGAAGAGTGCATTGGGCTGCTTAACTCAAGAAAGACGTATCATATGCTTTGAATGTCTTTATCCTCAAAGGATGTATCATGCATAAGAGACTCTTCTATCATGAAACACACATCAAACTTCAAGATACTTTTGTCTATGAAGGATGCTTGGTATGCTTCAGATACTTTTGTTCGTGAAGAATACATCGGACACTTCGTATGCTCTTGTCCATGGATGATGCATTGTACACTTCAGATGCACTTGTCCATGAAAGATGCATGTATGCTTCAGATGCTTTTGTCCATAAAGGATAATAGACGCTTTATATGTTCTTTATCCACGAAGTATGCATTGAACTAACCCTCCGTGTGCCCGGTGCATGCACCCAAAACCTACTTCTGCCTACCTGGCACTGAACAACAAACACATGACCAATCTCGCTCGAGAACTAGATAGGACCCACGCATAATTTTGATCAAATTTAATATAATCAAAGAATATAAAGAATTAAAGATGGTACGAACAACTTTGAAGTTATTGTAATATAACAGTGGTTAGTTCTTAATTAGTCAGCATCTATTTTCAACATCATCATCAAAGCCTCCTGAATTCCCTATCAACAACAAAAAAAATAAGAATAATAATCCTACCACCACATGATCAAAAAAATAAAATAAAATCAAATCGGCAATTCGTATCAAACGTGAGAACCAAATATTTTATTTGGGTCTTATCCAAATGAGCCGACCTCAATGAGCGTTGAGAGTTTATGAGCTCACGGCGTGGCAAAGATCAACTCTTGCAAGATTGGATTTCTAATTTGGACTAAGTGAATCCTATCCAGACTTGTGCTAATCAATTTTATATTAATGTTATATCATATCATATTATATTACATTATATAATATGATATTATTTTGATAATATTTAGCGTATAAAATTTGAATATGCAGCAGCCGAATTTTGTAACACTCTTGTTTAGTTTCAGATCAAAGTGGAACACTTTTCAACTCTTATTTCTTTATTTACCTTCATAAATTTAAGTATAGCATATATATTGCTTTAATATTAATACCTTTTTCATTAAAATCTATCCAAAAAATTCAGCTCAATATCTCTAAGTATACTAAAAAGGATAAAATATGTAATTTACCTAAACATCCCTATATTTTCACTATAAGGATAACTATTGAAAAAAAAAATGATAGTCAAACCATGTACTGAAGTTGTTAGATGCTCTAATAATATGTATGTAATTTTATCTTTTGGCAAGTGAAAATATCATGCTAAATAGTTGTCATAAGAAATTTATTACACTCACTCATCCAATCTTTGTTGAAAAAATATATATCCTGTTAAAAAATATCTATTTTTGAAAAATTCTCATAAAATATTTTAACTTTCAAAAATTTTCGTAGAACATTCCTAGTTGTGTGAAAGAATAATTTTATTCTTAGCCCCTATCGAACCCACCCTTGCGTGCATCACTATCGCATGAGAGTCATTTGTCATCACCTCTGTATCCTCTTCTTCCTTGCATGAGGATGATTACGAATTGATCGCTTATATAATAAACAAAGGTGACGAGAATGAGGCAAATCCAACAAGAGATAAGAGTCAAATTATTATTTATAAAAAATAGTCTGTGAACAAGCGTGGCTCACATGTCAGGAACTATATATGAGTTATGTTATTTCTTTCATCTTTTAATTACTATTTTGATGTTTATGATTTTTCCTAATATGGATTGGATCACATTAAACACTTCTATTATGGGGATTTTTGTTTTATAAGAGCCTTACATGGAGATAAGATACAAAATTATAGATTTTTTTTACATTATAAATGACAATGTTACGTGATGATTGGATCAACCTGATCTGATTCATATCCACACACATTAAAAAATTTGATGTGATCTAAAGGAAGGCTCGAACAGTCATTCGGTGACCCGATGAGGAATGCTCCGTGATCGACCTACCGAAAGAATATTGATATTTAAAAATATTTTTTTAATATCTTATATTGGATTGATATCCACATGACCCAATTACCGATTCTCCTTGTTGATTATATCAACTAAACATTGAAGTGAATATTTTCTCTAATAAAAATTAGGTTTTGAAAATTAAAATACATCGACAATTATCTGTGAAATTATCTCGAAAGGTTAGAAAATTGATAATATGTATCAGGTTTGACTTCGTATAAAATCATATTGTACGTAATATAATATAATAAAAAAATAATTCATCAATAATTGAAGTCAATGATATCATAATTTTACATTCTCCTCTTAATATGTTGGACAACATAACACCCTATTCCATCATGCCCAGAGGCATTTGGACTGCAGACAAAAAGCTAACATGGGATTTATGTGTACAACACTACAAAGCTGTATGATCCGGGAACAAAGAATGGCATTCATCTTCCTTCTCTATTTCTAGTATAAAAAAATAGACTCTTCTTAATCAAAATAAATAAGAGCTCATCTCCTCAAAGAATATAGATTTTTTCTTGAGCACCTTTTTGTCTAGTTTGCTCGGGTTGAAATCGACAATGATATTCATGATGAGAATAAAATAAGAATAAATTTTATATACGAATAAATACTAATAGATTGTCACAACGAAATTAAACATAAATAACAATTGAATGAACATCAAGATTTACGTGGAAAACTCCTTCAACTCGAAGGGTAAAAGTCACGGGACAAGCCAGAGAAAATCTAATATCAAAATAATGAATATACAGATCTCAAGGCTTATTGCCAAGGTCTAGAAAAACTATATTATTAAACATACTATCCAAAACTTTCTTAAAAAATTACAGTAAGAATCCACTGTAAACTGATCTAACCTAAGATATGGATGATTGAGAATAATCTTTCTTAAGTATTTTTTACTTTTCTTGATCTTTGGTTCAGATTCAGCTCAATTTATAGTTTTTTTTCTTTTATCCATTTTTCAACCACTGTTATCCTCTTAATCTTAACTCTGACCTCATAATCTATTCCTAATCTATGATTTAAATTAATATATATGAAGTTATGGACTGTAGACTTCATTAAAATCCATTATGAGTTGAATCTGAACCATTGCCCAACAGTTCGAAGTCATTCATGATCTCTGGTTTTCTATCATCTACTGTCAATTTATAGTCTTTTTTCTTTTACCCAGCTTCCATTTTAATCTTAACCCTTACCTATTAATCTAGAGTTTAAATTAATATATGTAAAATTATATGATAAAACTCATTAGCTGAATTTGGACGATTGCCCAACAGTTCGAAGGCATTCACGATCTCTGCATCCTCAATGAAGAACACAGTTCTCATAAACACAACCAAAAAGGATTCGCACCTTTGGAGAAGAAGAAGAACAAGATCAAATCGACCACGAAATCGCTCGCAATTCGCCACAAATAACACAATTCTCATAAACACAACCAAGGAAAAGGGTAAAAAAACTAACCTTTGAAGAAGAACATCAGGAAGAAGCTCAAATCAACCAGAAAAAAGGGAAATCGCACGCAATCCTTCACAAAGAACACATTTTTCTTAAACACCAACAAAAAGATCGCAAAAAAAAAAAAACTCAGCTTCGGAGAAGAACAGCAAGAAGAAGATCAAATCAAACACGAACATACGAAATCACAGCAATCCTCCACAACCAACAAAGTTTTCCGAAACACAGACAGAAATAAGGGCAAAAAAAAAATCTCACCTTTGGGGAAGAACAACAAGAACAGATTCAAATCTGTTACGACCGGTGCCTCCGAATCGAATCAATGAGGACGGGGAGACAATGGCAAGACAAGGGGTAGGGATGGTTCTGGTTTTGCTAAACGGGTCGGGAAGAGCGTCGATACCAGGCTGGATCGTAACAGAGGGGAGGAGCAGGAAAGAGAGAAGGAGAGGAGAGGAGAGGAGAGGAGAGCGAGAGCGAGGGCGGGCGGGCGCACACGTATTCTACTTCGGTTGTAGTAGGTGGTGATACCAAACAACGGCGGTGGTCCCTGGCTGGCCCACCAGGAAGATTACCGAAACCCGCCTCTGATCGCCTGTTGGCACCGAACAGCACACGGGAGACCAGTCTCGGTCGAGGACTAGATGGGACCCGCGCATAATTTTGATCAAATTAATATAGTCAAATAATATGATGAATTAAAGGATGATAGGATCAAATTTCGAGTTGTTGTAATATTGAAACCTACCTTATTACATGGGTATGATCAGCATCATCTATGTTCAACATCATCATCAAATCCTCCTGAATTCCCTATCCACAACACCAATCAAAATAATAATAATAATAATAATCCTACCACAACATGATCAGAAAGAAAATTCTTCAAATTGGTAATCCACATTCTAGCAACAATTTGTATATGAGAAGGAACATTTTATTTGGATCTTTTCCAGATGAATCGACCTAGTTGATAATTTATGAGCTCATGGGGTGGGAAAGATCAAGGAAGATTGGATTTCTAATGTGGACCGTGTGAGTCCTATCCAAATCGTCAATCAATTTTATGTTAATGTTATATCATATCATATTATATTATATTATAAGATATTATTTTGATAATATTTAGTATATAAAAATTGAACATACAGCAGCCGAATGGAACACTCTTATTCTATTATATAATAAGATATTATTTTGACAATATTTATTATTATATAATAAGGATTGCAACACTCTTATTTAGTTAGTTTCACATCGAAGTGGAACACTTTGTCGACTCTTATTTCTTTGTTTACCTTCTTAAATTTTAGTATAGCACATATATTACTTTAATATTAATTCTTATTTCATTAAAAATCCATCCAAAAGATTCAGCTCAACATCTCTAACTATATTAAAAAGGATAAAATATTTAATTTACCTATCTATCATAACTATTGAAAAATAAATGACAGTCAAACCATGTACTGAAGTGGTTAGATGCTGTAACAATATATATGCAATTTTATCTTTTGGCAAGTGAAAATATCATGCTAAATGGTTGTCACAAGAAATTTATTACACTCAATAATCTAATCCCTCTCGAGAAAAGACAAAAGATATTTTTTTAAAAAAATTATTAAAAAATTCACGTAAAGCATAGTCTTTTTACAAAAGGATAATTTTATTCTGAAAACCCCTATCTAACCCACCCTTGCTTGCATGGGATTCATGTGTACAACACTACAAAGTTGTATGATTCTGGAACAAAGAATGGCATTCATCTTCCTTATCGATTTCTCATATGCAAAGCTTCAAACTTGTTCTCTTGATCAAAATAAATAAAAGCTCGTCTCCTCAAATGATATAGGTTTTCTTAAACACCTTCCTGCCTCGCTTCCTCGGGTTGGAATCGACAATGATGTTCAAGGCATTCACGATCTCCGCATCCTCGTCGTTCCAGATGTTTCTTGCAGCATCTGGGTTTTTTAGCAGCAGCTTCGCCACCAGGAAGCCTGCAATGGACCAAGTTTGGTACAGACGAGCTTGTTTTCCGATGAATCGTGCTCGCTTGGCATCATAATATTCAGGCCACCTGTCTGCTGCAATGCGCTTTTCTGCAACCTCGATGGCTGCTGCAGCAATTTCTGGCCTGTTCATCTTAATGCATGCAACTGTGAGCTGCATTTTGATCACAAAAGGATAAGTCAGCATTAAAATGTCTTTCATGTGAGAACTATCTCCAGTAAACAAATGAATCTGCCCAAAGTATAGATTCCAGATCTTTTAAAATGTAACATCTTCATTTCCATCAGGAAAAGTTTCCAGCATTACAAACGAAGTGTCAACATGCATAATTTGGTTCTTCTTAAATCTCAATTTCACAACTAAAGTGCCACGATGTGAGGCAAGATGGAACCACCGTTAGCATGACTCTCCCGGCTTATGAGTTATGATCCATTTGGGACATAAACCGACAGAAAAATGGCTACTTCTTGTCGAGGCATACTCATCCAGCCAGACAAAAAGGTTTATGACTGCCAATAATTTGTACGAGTACTGAGAATGGTTCACCAGTTATACTATTTTCAAGTGTCTGACCTCAACATGTTGCATGCATAAGATACCTCTTGGCACTTGATATATCATTTCAACTCAAGTCAATAATATTCAAACTCATGTCAAAAAATAGGCATACAAAAGACAAAGAGGAAGTCAGACATTTATGTGTATATAAGCAATATGCTAAAAAGAAAACAGGGTAATCCCAGACAAAGTAATGCTACCACAAAATTTAAACTAAAAATAAAATAACATTGGTGTACTGCCCACCTGCCAGAGCAATGTTGGCCAGGAACCTCCATTGTGGTATGACCAAGGCCTGCAGAAAGCAGAATCATAGATTAGAATTAAGGAACTGGAAACTCAAAGGCAAAGGTACTATTAGTTGATGCTGAAAGATTACGTATTTTTGGGATCACTGCCAGTAATAATTTGCCATTCCTGACCCTCAAGAGCGGGATAACATATCTTAAATGGCATATCTGCCACCAAATCAGACCATTTAGCCTCGATAAGATCCAAAATGGCAAGTGATTGATGTGTAGTTGCTAGACTGCTCACTATAGACCACAGATTTCCTAGAGAAAAGAAACGAAAATCCATATGTGCAGGCTGCAAATTTCCAATAAAGTAACCTCCTTTCTCAGGAATCCATTCCACTAGCCATGGAGAAATTTGATCAGGGTAGATGTTGAACTTGTTCACAGCATCATAAGAATATTCTTCTGTTTTGTATCTGTAGATCTCATTGAGTTTTCTCTTGTCTACCCAATAATACTCCCGAATGTGAAATGACAGTGCTATTAGTCTGTTATTTAATGCTCGAATAAGGTCTGCTGATCCATCCTCTGGTGCAAGCATCTCCCGAGCACATACAAGTGCCGAATAGAACAGTGCCTGCACATACAAGGCTCCGTCAGATACACCCTTAAATGATTTAGAGGGAACTCATTCACTTGTTTCATGTGACAGCTTTCCTCTGAAAACTGAGGTGCTATCCAACAAAAGCACGAATTTTAAGCAATTCATGAGTGTGAATTTGCTGGCTCAGGGTTAAAAAAGATTAATTTGGTGGATGGAGAGCAAACAAATGTCAACATGGGTTAAATGACCCAGTCAAAGTGGTAATCTGCAAAGAAAAGTCTAATTTCAATTCAACATTACATGGTCAAATTGGACGCCTACCAAAAATATCTCATAATGAACATCATTAAGACAAATTTCTGGTTCAACTTAGAGCAAATATATTAAGGATTACCATTCAGCTTATACCAAGTGGTAATGTAGCCCTTCAGATTTTTCTTTATAAAAAAGAAACAGAAGCACTTAATCTAACTCAAGAACAATAGAAGTCGTTAAAATGGAAGCAAAAAATGCTACCTGAATTTCAAGAGGGTGGCCATGAATCCCCATTCGACGGTCAATCATGCATGAACCATCTGTTACTAATAATGTTGGAAACATGTCAAAGCCATCAGCTAAACAAAGCTTTAGAATCATCTTGATGCCTGTCTGCACATCAATTCTTTCCTGGACTGAGAGATCTCCAGAGCATTTTCCATAAGCCCGTAGCAGTATAATCCACCATAATCCTGCAGTCGAAGATAATAGCATGTTTAACACAAACATCCATGATTAAGCAGACTGCTTAACCTTGCAGAGAGAAATTTGAAAAAATCCTAGTGAACATCCAAAATTACAAGCAGACACCACAAAACGCAACTAGAAGTATGGCAAAAGACCTCTCTTATCAACAACATCCAATTACAGTATAACTCCTTCAGGTACTCATGAATATTAGAAGAAATTTGTCAGCTATGTGGTAATATATGATAACGTAGAAGGTATCAGCTAACATAGCCGGTAAAGCTCTTGATAGTTTATCACAATGTCCTGGGCTCATATTATGCCTTCACCGCTTATCCATTGCGAAAAAGAAACTATAGGATAACATACCTGAATCAACTGGTGCTACGCGTCCTATCGCAGCTTCTCCAAAATCAGGGTCCAAGACTTCTTCAGTAGCAGAGTCATCACCATCAAGCGGAACTGTCCTAACCTTGAAGCTTGCAGGCATCAGTCCCTGACCTGGACTGTGACAATCCATTGTCTTCTCCCAGCTCTACAAATTTTAAAAAAGAATTTGAATGGTGTTCTCTATAGATGGAAAACTCAGGTGTAGCTGTTAGTGCAGTGACAACATTATGAATTGAATCTACGAGCACTATAACATGCAAGCTTTGTTTCCTAAAATCTCAACTCATGATGTGAAAGCCTCAATATACAGATGATGGGTAACAAAACAAATTGAAAAAAAAAAATCTAATGAAGAAGAAAACACAAGACATCTTGTAACACCCTTTTCATTCCAATAGTTGACTGTTGTGCCACTTCTAGCAGTAAAGACAACATGAAACTTCTTACCTACACTCCAAATCACAGGCATGCATGACAATTTAAAGCATTACCTGTAGCTGAAGAGTGTGAAGAATGAAGTTGCGGACAATTTCATATTCTCCCATCAATAGAAAAGCCATCCCCGAAGGTATGAAATCACGAATGAAGACCTGATCATAGTTCAAAACACTGCTACCGCTATCAGATGGATCCTTTGCTGCAATAGTTCCAACTGGAGTTCCACAATAATAAACCACAGATTCCTGTAAAAGGCGCCACGCCTCATCCTCAAAAGAGTTTCCTCTCGTCTTGTCTGATGACTGATTGACTGATACATCGTTAGGCATGATAACAGAACCATTCTCAAAATTGACAACTTTCTGCCCATTCAGCTCACCAAGGATATGATCTGCCTTACTCACTGGTTCAGTGAACCAGGTGTTGTTGGCATCTCCACTGGTACTCTCAGCTCGCTGGCACTTGCATTTCGAAGACAAAAATCGTTTACTGATGTTCCTAAATCCATAATCTCTCAGGCAACCATTCCGCATTATTGATGTGGAACATGATAGCGCACCACTCTTCCTCCGGTACTTCCCACGAGCTTTATAGGGGATAGCTACGTGCGGCGCATTCGGAAACAAACTGGGACTAAAATGGGCAGGTACTGCCCCAGATAGGGCATGCATAGCTACCTCCGAAGCACCCATCATCGAAACATCAAACAACAAATTTGTATTGATACCATACAGAATCAACCGCGTACATTATCCAGAGGCCTGAAAACAGAAGTCGCAGAAAAAAGACCATTTTTGGTTCCAAAAGTCACAACAAATGGAGATAACACAACCCCATGAGATCAACAAGAGGCTCAAAGTACAATCGCCAAACAAAAATAGCAAAACCCCCAACTTGTCAATTGCTTTCACCGACTCGATTGAAAACCCTACGAAGCCTACAAAACCGGTCGAATGATCAACAAAATACTAATAGAAGAAGCAAATAGTCGGGCGGCGGCTGTCTCTCGGGAGAAGCACCGGCGGATTCTTGACATCGATTAACCGACCAGGAAGCTGGAAAACCCTCGACACCAATTAATCGAGAAGAACAGGAAATTACCAGGAAGAGGAAGTGAATGACCTCGTCGCAAAGCAAGGAGTCGACGCGCGGAACGGGATCGGAAGAGACGGGAATTGCTAAGGATGCTCGCCGTTACTGCCGCAACGGAGCTTCATATCCAATGGGGGAAATGATAACATTAGGGACGATAAGAACAAACATATATTAATGGTGACGGCATTCCATCAACAAAAATAATATTATGCATATGTGTGATTTAAGGTCATATATATTTACTTTTGAAAAAAAAAGAGAGGAAAATTTCAGTACTTTTTTTTCCCGAAAGATACTTCCTTTTTCATACTTTGAAAAAAAAAATTGACATAATTCTTTAAATACCTCATGATGATTGAAGTAGTGCTCGGTTATATTATGGATTAGTTCATACGATGATTTAGTTCATTCTCTTATTTACAATAATCTTTGGACAGGTTTATAATGTTTTTGGTGTCTTCACCCAAATATGGAAGTCTATTTAAAAATATTATAATTATGATAAATTTATAGGATTTCAAATAAGTTTTTTTTTATTAGTTTAGGAATAAAACGATCAGATAGAAAGATTTCTATATTTGTTTTTTAATATGCTTATAATATACAAAATTAAAATTTTATCAGATAATTTTTTTTTAATACCTGAATCCTATATTAGTCACTTGTCATTTATAATATATATAAGTATATTTAAATTCCCTTTAATTGATGAATTAGGTCGATTTGGCTTCAGGTCAAAAAAATTGAGAGTTATTATTATGTCTTATTAGGAGTATTCTGGAAATATGGCAAAAAAGAATATCCATTAGAAAATATTAAACAAACATCTATTGAGAAAAATAAAAAGAAACCTTTCACGAGAATTCATTTGCAAAAAAATATAAGAATAATAATATTATTACTAATATATATATTTGTTAGATTTATAAGATAGTATAATATTTACTTCCATAAAACTGCTTGATATATTGTTTTGTGGATTGAGACAGGATGGACTGTGGCTTGCGAACAAGTGATATAAATCATATTAATTTTCGAAGAAATATATAAAAAAAGAAAGAAAAAAAATATTATAAGACTAATACATAATACCTCATAAGAGAAGATGAGGTGCATTTGTTGACTTGCACCTCATCTAAGCGGGCTGGCCATGTCAGTCAAAGAATAAAGTCAATCATATCATAATAGTTTAAATATTGGGTACATCTAAGTGGTCCGATCATGTCACCCAGAGAATCACGTTGGTCCGACTAGTCAGCTTGACCACGTCAACCCGAGGATCACGTCGATAGCTACCTCGACAATCTTCGATAACACATGGCATAACGTTATCGGCCTGAGTACGGGATCATACTGCCAGTCGATAGTCTCGTCGAATAAGATCTCAAGAATCGATGAGTGCAACGATCTGTGTAGAGTCGTACCTACAAGTCGATCAAAGGCGCCACTCCTATTAAAAGTCTCGATATGACCTCCCTCAATTTTTCAGGTATAAATACCCCCACTATAGCCAACATAGGAGAAGACTTTGAATACATCTTACCACGGTCTTCTACTCCCACATTCAAGCGCTAACTTAGTCATCGGAGGAGCCACGTTGGATACACACCACTTTGACCCAACGTTCTCACACGAACCGACCGAGGACCTGAGCTCTCCATCAACGGATCTTCCAACTCGAGGACTCATCGATAACTTCCTATCCTGACTAGATCGAGCATTTTTAGTCCTCCTAATCGACTCTAACGATCGTACTATGCTAACTCATCGATCTCCACAGAACATCCAGCAACATATCATAAACCATCCTGTGTGATCGTGACAGAAGAAGGAGCATTGAGTGTTCCATCGCTGCTGCGTGGAAATTGCTTCGCCTCGAAGCCAAGCGTAGTCGAAGGCCGAGTGTGGCAGACCACCTCGATACGGAACAAACAAACACGGAATATGAAGTCTTATATTGCGGTCATCTACATAAAGCAGTACGAGTGTTCATGATGGAAAGCCAGGTGGTTAGCTAATGTGCTTTATCTTGGCGCCTACGACTCTACTTCCGAGTCTCTTCATAACAAAGCAGCTCGTGCGGCAGCTGAAGTGAAAGGAAGGGCTACGGCGAAGAGGAGGAGAAGGTAGGAGAGAGGTCAGTCGGCTCTGAAGAAGCATTGAGAGGGTCTAATGGAGGAACAGCAGCAGCACATTCGGCAGATCAAGAACTCGCGGCGAATGGAGGAAGACGGTGAAGAAGAATCACCGAGATCAGCTCTCTCCTCAGTCCAAGCAAGAGAAGAAGAGATCGAGAGGAAGAAAATGGAGGTCAAAGAGAAGGTTTTTGCTCGGTTGTGCAGAGTGGAAGAGGAGTCCAAACACTTGGCCATGATCCGAGGCGTAAGTAGAACCATGCACCACCATCTACAATTCTGGTCCATTAGAATCCGGGAAAACGTCTGACAGCCATGATTACATATCTTAACTTGGATTCTGGTAGGAACTGGAAGCCATGGTAGATCCAACCAGGAACGAAGCGGCGGCATTACGCAAGAAGATTGACGCAGTCAGTCGTGCATTGAAACCTCTCGGACAATCCTGTCTGAGAAAGGTAAACCAAAGTTTTTAGATCATCTAGAAACCGAGTGTTGTTCGATGATCAATTTACGTGTCGCAATCGATCGAGTTTAACCATGACCTGGAAGATCACATTCTGTGAAGGAAAAAGAATACACAGAAGCCCTCGTAGCCTTCGATGAGAAGAACAAGGAGAAGTCTCAGCTAGTGGCCAAACTCATGGAGGTGACTTTGCTTTCTTCTGCGTCTTCTTTTCTTTGGTATGCTGTTGACTGAGCTTGCCATCATCCATGGAAGCAGTGGTGTTGATTGAGTTCATCATGTTCATTGTTCGAGCAGCTGGTCGGCGAGAGCGAGAGACTGAGGATGAGGAAGCTGGAGGAGTTGAACAAGTCGATAGATTTCTTTCGCTAAGTCCATCTGCAGGAGCATTTCAGATGATTTTTTTCTACAGTAATGTTTGTCCAAGTTTTGTTTTGGTGGGACGTCGACCGTGCTGGTTCAGTTCCTAATTGCTTGAATGCATCATCTCTCTCTCTCTCTCAGTCTCCTCTTTCCAGGCATTATTAATCCTTCGATGTTGGCGGCCGCACCGGTGACCCGCCGGCATCTGAGCCTGCAACGGCGGGGAGGGAAGTCGCTCCCCTTCCTCGGAGACGTCAATGAGGCTTCCAATATTGACCAGGAGGGAGGTCAAAATTGAAGTGGGAAAAAGTCAATTTCACGTTGCGTTAGATAGTAAATATAGTTATAATAATGGCAATATCCAACGCTAGAGCTTTTGATGGTCTTTCTTCTCAATTGATAGCAAAACATTAACCGCTGATGCATTCTGCTTACGTCATTACCAGACTACTTTACTGGAGAGAGAAAGAGAAGAAAGGAAGAAAAACGGGAACGAAAATAGTCACGACATCCAATTGCTGCGGTGGGGCGGCGGGTCGGTCATGGCCACGCCGCCCGGCCGTGGCGGGTGAGGGCGGGCGGCTTCCGCCAAGGGTCGAGTACAGAGTCGCGGTACCTCCACGGCAGCGCCTGGCTCCTTCCCCGCTTCGAGCGCACGATCGGGGCCGTCTTCGTATCGTCGAGATCGGACGGAATCCACCGCTTCTTTCCCCCACCGCCCGAAAAGGTCGGCGTGCTGTCGGGCGGCGCGGAGGACCCCTCCGCGGGGGAAGCCTCTGGCTCGACCTTCTTTGCCTCCGACCCCTCCTCGAAGACGCCTCCTGACACCTGACGGACGGCCTCCAGAAGCAAATCCAAGCATCCCTGATTCTCGCGGTCCTTTCCTGCGCTCCTGTTGCTGCTGCTGCTGCTCGTGGTAGTGGTGGTGGTGGTGGTGGTGGTTGCAGGGGTCGCCGCTTCTTCTCCTTCCCCGCTTCCCTTCGTTTCTTCTTGTTCTGCGAAGAGTTCCTTTTTGGCGTCGTGTTCTGCCGCCTCCCGGTGATCCTCGCCCTCGCCCTTCTCGTCCGGATCGCATTCGCCCTCGGAACTATTGACCGCAGTCAAAACGTCGACGCCGCCAGCTGCCACCGCTGGGGCCATCGCGATGGTCGCGTCCTCCGCGCCTCCGGAATCCACCGACGCGGAGGAATCCACGACGACGCTGTGCGCCGTGGGTCCATCTCCCTCGGCGGGTCCTCCTCCGATCTCTGGCGTCAGGCCCAACCTAAGCCTCGGATCGACGCCAAAGCCCGGCTCTTTCGTCATCCCACGCGCCGCCCCGATATATCCGCCGACGCCGCTGCCGAAGGCGTCGCGCACGGGGCGAGGAGGAGTCGGGGCAGGAGTGTTGGAGATGATGGCTATGATCTTGGCCAAGGCGGCTTGGGCTTTGGCTGCCCCGGTTCGGGACAAAGCGACGGCGTAGAGTTGGCCGGGGGATCGGCGAGTGATAGGAACAGGCGATGAAGCCATCAACAAGGATCGAAGCTTCTGCTCCTCTTCCGCGTCGTCGCTCCTTTTCCTTCTCCTCGAAATCTCATAACAGACTGTTAAGATGAGTATAAACAATTATTATTATTATTATTATTATTATTATTATTATCATCATCATCATTATTATAGATAAAATAAATTATTTGGGTTTCGATTATCCCATTTACTCGTTAGTCCAAGAAAAGTCTAAAATTTATGGGTTCAAATTATTTAGATCAAAAAATAAATATCTAGTCTCAAATGTATTTTTAATACTGATATGATAAATATTAATCTGGTTGTCACGTCCCCATGCCCTTGGACGACTAGATCGCCAACGTGATCGACCCAACACAACGGAGCCGACCTTACACAAGCATGGAGGAGTCAACAATTATACGACCGACCTGACATGGGTAAGGTCGACATGTCACAGCTGCAGCAGGCAAGACACGCACCTCACTGTAAGGACCACGGATGGTGTAGAGAAGTACGACGACATAGTAAGTAATAGAGACAGTAAAGATATCAAGTATGAACGACCTGTAGCACTCACTATAAAAGCTTCTGCACCTCTACAGAGCGGGGGATCACAAATCGATAACTAAACTAACTTAACCATCAAATGGGTCACGTCGGGAACCCCACCCGACCCGACCTTCTTACAGGAATCCGCAGTTGACTCGAGCTGAGGCATCTCTTTCCGACGCGAGCTCCAATGCGCCAGTCGTCGACCTGTCGAGCCGGACCCGAGGGCTCCCTCCATCCAACTGTGTTCCACCTCCTCTCTCTGAGACGACTGCGGGCGAGCTAGCACACACGGGCCAGAACCAACCGTGCCCACTCAACAGACATAGAAACACAGACCACGCCTACTGGGCAGGCACGAAGATTTTCCACTAACACATACTGTCCACAATAAATATTTAATTACTATTATCTATTTAATTAATATAGTTTTATATAACTTTTCTTGATCCAAACATTTAAATCCGAGTTTGGAAGTGAGCATGCACATTAAAAAGGCAGAAAACATTCAATAATTTTGGTTCTTGATGGAGAAAATTAATAATCTTGTTGCACATCATTTCAATATAATAGAGAGAAAAAAACATGGATTTAGCTTTATAGAGCAGAATGTGAGATGAATAAATTTAATTAAAAATTGGTGAGATTACATTTTGATCATCCATCTATTGTGGAGAGTGAGGAAATAGGTTTTTTTGTTGAGATAAGAGATACCAGAATTTGTTAGATATCATCCTCATGTAAATGTTCAACTTAGATTATATTAAAAAAATAAAAACATCTATAAAATGCCCAAGAGGGAGCTAGAGAAAAGAATTATAATTCTTAAACCCTACAAGATGTCCCTTTTATAGTAAAAAAATTAACTCCCACAAATTGAAAAAAAAAATCTTCATTTTGATATAAATATTTTTTAATTTTTATTTAGTGATTATAAGCTAATAGAGTCTACCATCAAATTAAAGATGATTATGGTTAAAAAAAAACAGAATATTTTTTTTCCTCTTCCTTCTCGAAATCAATATTAACATATTATTAGGATGAAAATAAACTGTAATAATAATAATAATTATTATTATTATTATGGATAAAACCAAAAAAATGATAAAGCCTTTGTTTTAAGTATTCTATTTACTCGTTAGTACATCACAAATATAAAATTTACTTGAGCGTCCCTGTCTGGTTTCAGAGGGCATAACCAAACCAAGAAGATTGATCGTCCAAATTATTTAAATCAAGAAATAAACATCGAGTCTTCCATACTGTCCACAATAAATATTTAACTATTATTTTCTATCTAATTAATGTGGTTTTATATGTTTTTTCTTTATTCGATGTTGGCGTGCCAAACATTCAAATCTAAGTTTGGAAGTGAGCATGCACATAAAAAAGGCATAGAACGTTCAACTATTTTGGTTTTGAGGAAATTAATAACCTTATCGCACATCATTTCAATATAATAGAGAAAAAATTATATGAATTTGACTTCTCAAAGGTTAAATATTGGGTCCATTCAAGTGGTCTGGCCGCGTCAGCCCGATGACCACGCCAGCACCTGGAACTCGACCAATTAGTTAAGCCACGTCAACCCGAGGATCATGTCGGAGGCTCGGGCTTATCGGTCCACAACGGTAGCCACCTTGGCAATCCTCAGTAGCACCTAACGCAACGTCGTCGAGTTATTGTATAAGGTCATAATCGTCAGTCGTCGATCCCACTGGTCGACGTTCCGGGCACCAACGAGGGTAGCGCCCGATGCAGAACCATACTTCTGAGCCGACCAAGGACGTCGCCCATATTAATGATCTCGGTACGACCTCTCATCGCCCCACGGGTATAAATACAATTATTGTAGCCAATAGTCATTGAGGTCTCTCCGACTCTCTATAAACTCTTCCACGGTCTCCTACTTTCACACCATGAGTGTTGACTTACCCATCGGAGGGGTCACGTCGAGCATACACCACCTTGACCCCGACCTTCTTGTAGGAACCAAGTGAGGGTGTCAGCTCTCCACCCGTAGATTTTCTGAAACGAGGCTCCATCGACAGCTTCCTCTCTTGACCCGACCGAGCTGCCCCAGTCATCCAATCCGACTTGGACGATCTTACGCCCATGGGCCGAATCATGTCGTGTTGAATCACCGTTCCATGACACAAAATCCAACAACAAACATAATGTGAGATGAGGATAACATAATGGCCTAAAAAAAATACTTGATAAATTTAATTAAAAATCGATGAGTTTACATTTTGATTATCCATCTATTGTGAGGAGTGAGGATATAGTTTTTTTTTTGTTGAGATAAGATATGCAAAAATTTGTACCATATCATGCTCATGTAATGTTCAACTTAGATAGTATTAAAAAAGATGAAAACACTTATAAAATGCCTGGGAGAGAGCCTAAGAAAGGAATCATAAATCTTAAAACCTACAACCTACAAGGATGTTCCTTTTGTAGCAAAAAAAAAAAAAGTTAGTGGAATAAAAAATTTAAAAAATGAAATATTAAATTTAATAAAAATTAAAAAAATATTATTATGGTTCGAAACTGGAATTTTCTTTTTCCTCTACCTCCTCCTGGAACTCTCTATTATCAGATTATTAGGAAGAAAATAAACCATTATTGTTAGTATTATTATTATTATTATTATTATTATTATTATTATTATTATAGATAAAACAAAAAAAATAGTAAATCCTCGGGTTTCAAGTATTCTATTTACTCGTTAGCCCATCGCAAAGCTAAAATTTACTTGGGAGTCCCTATTTTGTCTCAAGGCAGAATTAAATTAAGAAAATTGAATGTTCAAATTATTTAGATCAGAAATAAACGTGGAGTGTCAGAGGTGTCTTCTATATTGTTCACAATAAATATTGAACTATTATTTTCTATCTAATTAATGTGGGTTTGTATGTTTTTATCTTGATCCGGTGTTGGCGTGCCAAACATTGAAATCCTAGTTTAGAAGTGAGCACGCACATTAAAAGGGCACAAAACTTTCAACACTTTTGGTTCTTGATGGAGGAAATTAATAATCCTATTTATTGCACATCATTTCAATATAATAGAGAAAAAAAAAAACATGAATTTGATTTCCTAGAGAAGAATGTGAGATGAGAATAATAGAATAGTTGTTTGATTTATCGTGCGAAGGAAAGAAGAGCTTTGACATCAGTTTTGGCATCAGCTGAGATAGGAAGAAGATGACTGCGCTGCTGAAAGAAAGAAGAGCTTTGACATCAGTTTTGGCATCAGCTGGACATCGATCTTGACCTTTTCTACTTCGTACTCGATGAGAATTTGACTTTATCTTTGATCAGTAGTCTCTCTTTCCTAACTTACGAGTGACTTCGGTCTTCATGTTGGTAGCTGTTGTGGACATATGGTCTGTCTTCTTCTCATGTTCTCACCTGTTTCCTCTTCTCTTGTGCTCTCTATTTGTTTGCGAGCACAGTCATCCTTCCCCACCTTCTGCAGCGGAGAGGAAAGGTGAAGTCCCTCTTGCTGTGGGTCTTAAGTAGCTCATCATCATCCGAACTGAATCGAGTCTATGTTCTTTGTAAAGATCTCTCTTTCTCTCTCTCTCTCTCTATTGGAAATATGTGATTCCAGTCCGAGTCATGCTTGTTTTTTTTCTAAGGAATACCGATAGTTCATCGTACATAATATAATTAAATAAAAATTATAATCAAATAAACATCAAGATTTATATGAAAAACTTCATCAACTTGAAAGGTAAAAACTACAGAATAAGTCAGAGAAAATTCACTATCAAAATAATGAATATACAGATCTTAAGGTTTTTTTCTCAAGCTCAAAGCAACAACCACAAGAGAATCACAGGGATACAAGGACTATAATATCAAACATAATATCCAAAATCTTTCCAAGAAATCACAATAAGAATCTACTGCAAACTGATCTAACCTGAGATATAAATGATTGAGAAATAGTCTTTTCTTATATTTGTCTTCTTTCCTTTTCTGGATTTCTTATTTTCTGGTCTCTACTATCCATCTGCATTATTATTTTTTTCTCCCAACTTTTCAGTCGTCGCTACTCTCTTAATCTCAACCCTAGTCATATAATATATGATTTAGATTAATATAAGTAAAGTTATAAACTTTATATCTCGATGATCAATGGAACACATAATAGAAGGGTGCCGCCAGATTTAAACACTGCTTCGGCTTTTTATTTCTGTGTTCTGGTCTCAGGAATTGGATGTTATTTTGGGTTAAATTGCAAAAGCCATTCGAGAAACATCTGTCACCTAAAGCTTTAGTCAACGCTAGTTTACAAAATATTCTTTGGGTGAATATTCATGTGACTTTAGTCAATGCTCAAGTCGACATAGATTAAGAGCGGTCATCGTTATCGTTCAGATAGCCGACTGCAAGTAGGCATCGACTGAGGTGGGTTCTCTCACAGCCATTACCTCCATCTTGCTTTGCCCTACTATGGCTTGTGGATTTTTTGCGTGTAGATGTAATCCAGATGCACGTCGGATGTCATCCTCCGCTTCGGGCATCCTTCGTCCCCATCCTCGCGCTCTTCCACCTCCAAGACCTGAGACGCAAGAAGTACCGCATCAAGGTCGTGTGGTTTCGAGATGAAGACGCGCATGCATGCAACTGAAGAAAAGGACGGCCACACTCACATGCAAGAACAGGACTCCTCTCCTTCATGTTCCACGCGTTGAACCCCGTGAAGCTTAGCAGAACCTGTGTTGCCAAAGCAGTGGGAATTAACGTAGAAGATCTCCATCGTTAACCACATACATGCGTGTGACTCAGACCTTACCCGGCGTTAATGGCGGCCGCAGGAAACGGGAAGCAACTCTTGTGGCCTGCACGGAGAGGAGGATACCGACGAGAACAAGGAAGAGAAGACGAGCCTGAGAGCTGCCAAAGCTTCGCCCCATCGTTCCTGACGACCTCCTAGTAGACACAGAGATGAGAGATGCGGTAGGACGGAGCACAGAGAACGGTCTATATAGCCGAGGTCGTGGTCACCATTGAAATGCGAACCCCAAAGCAGGTGGCAGCAACAACAATGGCGACATCACTGAAGGACCTCACCATGGCGCATCGTTGACCCACCACCATCCCGAGCATATGCCTTCTGCATGCGAAGTGTTGCAGCTCCCAAGTTCCACCTTTTGACTAAATTGTGGTTGCAATCGTTGATGAAAGAATCTCTTTACCTCCAACTCGATTCAACCACTGAGAAGCCTCCCCCAAAACCAGTGATTGTATCACTCTTGGATTTAGCGACGCCATCATTGCTCGCAAAGATGAGAATCTCAAGATGTACCTATGCATACATAAAAGCTGTGGTGCACAGCCAGCCAAATGGCCGCCATGGATCCTGCGTCATGCAGTGCTTAAGGACTGGTAAGAGTCGCAGGAACATGAAGAAGATGATCGAGGCTCTCAAACGGGAATGTGCTGCGCTAGCTTTCGGCCTTGAGATGCGTGCTGTCACCACCTCGTTGTCGAGGACAGAGGTACCACCGCTGCCCAAAGCATTGAGCCTTTCAAGGTGTCGGTGTTATCCATGCAAAGTGTTCGAGGTGTTCTTACTTGTGTATCCTTGTCAATCTTCTAAATTACATTTTTCTCATTAAAACTTTAATATAACAGATATATCCCTCGAAAACATTATCATGTGTCTGGATTTTGGAAGGAACATCTATATATATATATATATATATATATATATATATATAACAAAATTAATTAATTTTTAATTAAATATATATGAGGTTATGAAAGATAGTTTTTGATACTCTTCACCTCACCTTTGTTGATCAACTTTGTTTTTTTTTTCTTATTTGAGTATGTTGAGGAATATATTTGTGCATTTTTTTAATGACTTATGGTCTTAGGGTTAGTGATAAGATACTCAAAACGAGTTCAAATCATGTATCTGTTTTTTAATACTTAATTAAAAGATATTTGAATGATACTCTTTTTTTTATTTAGGCTTATACTGTACACATTTTACATTCACGAATCCATAATAAAAAATCTGTTTAGCATAGTTTAAGGAACACAAATAGAGGTAAGAATCCAACGAATTTGATCTATTGTCATTTACCCTCCTTAAACTACACTCAAAATACTTTTAACTTCAATTCAACTTTAGTATTAAGTAAAAATCTCGAAACCCATTGTAATAAAAAAATTGATATTTGGTTCAAATCAAAATTGTCCCAATATCTTTAATATTTGTTATTTTAGATTTTAATTGTTTTATATGTTAGGGATTTGAAGCCAACCCAAGTTTAATGTCTAAGTTATTTTTAAGTGTCATGAAATAAAAATTAGTCGAAATTCTTGTTGACCCTCTGTATTATGTATTAAAATGAAAGTCATCATTCCGTACTGTAAAACTTGTATAAGTGACCCCCTCCCTACTGTAAAACTCGTATAAGTGATCTATCGTACTATGATTTTACATCAAAGTGGCCCTCATACTATTATGTAGACATTAAACAAACTTCTTCTGTTAATAATAATGGTAACGATATTTATTTTCAAAATTTGAGGGGGGTCTATTTGATTTTTAATATAGCCAAACTATACAAAGAGAATTAAAAAAAATCAAATATACCCTCTTATACTATAATATGTTAATCAAATACAATCTCCGTACTATTATTATTTATCAAATTTATCTCCTAAATGTTAATGCAATGATATTAAGTGATAGAAAAGTCATGAAGAAAATTGGTCTTTTAACTTCCAGCATTGGTTTAATTTGTTTTATACTTTAAGTTTGATTGATGATGATTTTTATTTATTATACGCTTAATTATTTTAAATAATTAAAAAACTATCTCCTAAAAAATTTAACGTGTGATTAAATTTCGACACCATCTCCTCTAAAATTTGAATATATCTCATTTACAACTAATCACAAAACCTACAAAGAATAACAAGATATAACTAATTAATTGAACTATCACAAAGACAGAGGTAAAAAAAGATGGGAATAATGAAGATCGGAGAAGAAAGACAAATCTATAACTCATTAGGTTATTTACATTATCTACTATTCTTTATAGAACCTAAGGCTCAATCGAAATGAGACTAAGTTTAGCATCATACCTTATCTCCTTTTAGCTTCGCTTTCTAGAAATCAAACTAGAATGAGCATACTCGGTGAGCACACTCGGTGGGACTTAAAATGATCATTCTTCACAACTTCACTTGTGAGTTATTGTTAAAATAGTATTAAGTAATGAAATACCTAATTGATTGATATATTTATCATTTATTTATATATATGAAAAAGAGAATTTCTCTCAACTAATCTACAAGAATTACTCATTCAATTGGAGAAATCATATATAAATCGTAACTAAATCATATCTTCTATCATGCCCCCACAAGATCGAGCACCTGTAAGGACGTCAATTTCGAATTGATGTCAATAAATCTGAAGGAAGAAAGCCACTGTGTTGTCAACCGCGGTGAATATCTGATGACGATTGACTTTGACAGTGATATCAGCCTGGCTGAGAAGCCCTTCGACAGTGATGTTAGCCTGGCTGAGAAACTGGTATGGCACACAGGGCAGGTGTAGTAGAATAGATGATCGCTCGGATAATTGAATCTCAAAGGGCTACAATTGATAGAGGAGAGGAATCGACACCAACGATAGAGAGCTGGAGTGGAGCCGTCGATAGTATCGTTGAGACCTTGATCGTTAACGAGAGACTATCATTTAACAATAAGAAAAAGTAAAAGAAGCTACCGTTTGATAGTAAGAAAATATAATCTATCTTAAAAGAGAGAGGGACTATGATACCATGTTAAAATAGGAACTAATAATGAAATATCCAATTGATTTATTGAGTCATCGTTTAATTTCTCTCAACTAACCTATGATATTTTCTCGTTGAGGAAATCATATCTAAATCCTAACTAGATCCTATCTTCTATCAATTATCATCTATGTAAAGGACACTAATTATATTCCTTGATCCTTACTCATCTTGATTTCTAATATAAGTATTATGTCATCCCAAAATATCAATTTCTTAATTCTCTTATATATTTAGTAAAACTATAAAAATTGTGAAATTAATCTTTAGAAATCATATTGAGAGTTTCATGATAGTAGGATACGAAGAGAAAGATAAAGGAGAGTTACTATATCGAACAAAATGAGATTCTAATGAGACATCTTTCACTTATGTGACAGTACATATATCTAATTGAGCAGCTTAAGTATCTATCTTTTTTTTTTTTCTAATAGTTAATTTTGAGTAAGTAGCTTTCGTAAAAGGTTTTCCTTTTTAACATTCAACCATGAATTATCCAACACTCTCGTGTTATCGGGTTCATTAGTGGATATGTGGTATCATATGCGTGCCTTTTTGTTTTTTTAGCGGATCAAATCCCATCGATTAGTGTCATACCTCCGAAGTCCGAACCATTGTGACCGGCTCAGACTTGGTTTTCTTGTGAATTCTTCTTCTTCACGTACACCATGGGATACGTAGCCGTTGCTTCCCTCCTTGCGCGTCTCATGATTTGAAATCTCGAACCCCGACTCGGGGTCGCAGAACTCAGCCCGCGTCGGCTCGGTACGTGGCAAAAAGGTCCATTCACTATATACAAAAAGTGCTAGCGTACTATTAGCCGTCCATTAAAACGAGAACTAACCCTTATCCACCGTTAGATCTCGTGTTCCCCGGATCTCAAAGCTGCTTCTTCGGTGGACTTCCATGTAGGCTTTACTTCGCCTACTCGCTCCGTGATTTCCGTCCATGTACCCACCTCGTTATTGATAGAAATGTGGAGCCGGATGGGGCCCACATGAATAGACAGGCAGGTGGGTACCGAAAGGGGCATATTACTTTTTGTAGACCGGGGGCAGGAGCCGGGTTGCTGACTCGCCCGAGTTGAGTCACAACGCGGTCGTGGGGAAGGACGGTACCGAACCGTTTAGACGTCGTGTCACGGACGGCCAAGGTGAGGGGCACAGCCGAGTCACGGGCCGGGTTGGACCGGGCGAGTTCTTCGAATCACTCTATGATGGCGGTAACGTTGCTATTATGGTTCCACTCTATCTTCCCCTTTCTGTCAACAAAAGCTAGGGCACACAAAAGAGATCCCTCGGCCGCAGCCCTCACCAGATCGAAACCCTTCCCTCTCTCGCGTCCTCTCCTTCCGATCCGTCTATCAATATCCTCTCCTCGCTCGATTGCTCGACGCTTGGGAACCAGGAGGGAGGAAGGTAGTCGAGGGCCGCGTGCACGAGAAGGAACCTTGGACATATCCATCTCTTCCTTTCCCCTCTAGATCGCTGTTTCGCCGGACGTTTGCAGGTCCTTGGAACTTCCTCGAATACCTCGTTTCGAAAAGTCGGGTCTTTAGGCTTTCCGGCTTATTCGTTTTGGTCCCCATCTTTTTCTAGGGTTTTCCGCCTCTTTGTCTACCTCCTTTTTCTTTGTTTTGGTTGTTTACGCTTCAATCCGGACTCTGCTTCTGCTTCTGTGGTATGGAATATTAATGCACTCCTTCCTAGTCTCCCATCCCCAAATCTGACCTTATGGGATCGGAGGAGGAGATGGGGTCTGTTAACGGAGATAGAGTGGGTGAGCAGAGCGTCGTGGAGGTGCGGACGGATCAACGATCCGAGGCTTCTGAGATTGCTGGGTTGGTCATCGAAGCCGGGAATGTTGATGCTAGTGCTCTCGTCGGTAGCTATGTGAGCAAGGAGACTCCTGGAGTCAAGAGACCCCTCGTTGGTAAGGTGGCGTCCTACGACCACGGAAGTGGATTGTACACTGTCGTCTATGAGGACGGGAATCGTGAGAATTTGGACCCTGTGCGAGTCTCCAAGATCGTCATTGCTGAGGACACTAGGGTAGGCTCAAACATGAAGCTTAGCTGTAGGAAGAGGAAACTAGACCTTCTAGTTTCTTCTGGTTCACAGGACACGAATGTGCCTCCTCCGAGGACGAGGTCCAGGAAGAATGCCCCAGGTGCTTCTGATGGAGCTGACACCTCTTCGCACGGCAGGACAGATTCGGACCTCTCTGAAGATGCTGACTCTTCTAGCAATTCCTGTGATTACGTGCAGGGTCCTTCATCCGTCGCATCTCCAGAGATCCATATGTTAGAATTGCCCCCATCTTCTGGGGATATTCCGATTCCTGAGGAATCAATTAGTTATCTGTTCTCTGTATATAGTTTCTTAAGATCATTTAACATTCAGTTGTTTCTGAGCCCCTTCGGACTAGATGAGTTTGTTGGATCACTCAAATGTACGGTCCAGAATTCTTTGCTGGATGCCATTCATCTATCGCTCATGCGGGCTTTGAGGCATCATCTTCAAGTGCTTTCTTCTGAGGGTTTGGAGCTGGCTTCAAAATGCTTAAGGTTGTTTTCTCTCTTATTTTTATACTCGCCTTAGTGTTGCTTGTGTTCTTTAACTAAGTTTGAAGTTTTGGCTTTTCAAATTTTACAGATATTATGATTGGAGTTTGCTTGATGCATTGACTTGGCCAGCTTTCATAGTTGAGTATCTATACATAATGGGATATATGAGAAGTCTGGATGGGAAGGAATATGGTGTCATGCTTACAAATGGCGAGTATTACAGTCTTCCCATAACAATAAAGCTTAAGGTTTTGCAAATACTATGTGATGATGTAATGGACTCTGCAGAGCTCAGAACTGAACTTGAAATGCGTGAGAATTTGGATGATGACGTAGAAGATGGTACTGATCTTAACTTTCCACTTGGGGATGGGCCAAGGAATGTGCACTCTAGATCTCTCAAGAATTCTGCTTCTAGGAGCATGTGTGCTCTTCAGGATTCCAGAGGGCCACTAAAGCAAATACCAAGCTCGAAAGTAACAGAATCTAATGCAGATGTTTCTAGTGCTGATACAGATGGTAACAGTGATGAATGTCAGCTCTGTGGTATGGATGGCACTTTGATTTGTTGTGATGGGTGTCCCTCTGCATATCATTCTAGATGTATTGGCCTGAATAAAGCATTTCTACCAGATGGGCCATGGTTTTGTCCAGAATGCACAGTTAACAAACTTGGTCCTATATCTTCTAGAGTAGGAAGGGGTATAAAAGGAGCAGAGGCTCTTGGCATTGATGGTTGTGGACGATTATTCTTGGGAACATGCAATTACTTGCTCGTGTAAGCTTTCCTACTTAACACACGTTATATTCACATGAATTTTATTGAATTTACATATTTTAATTAGACTTTTTGACACAATTTATGCTACACTTGGCATATGTATTCTGCTTGCCGGTTAATTGATGAAAAGGATTCTGTTGTGGCATTTGACATTCTTCTAAGTAACACTCTCTTCGTTGTGTTATTTCATCTTTCTTTATCTTCTTCTGGTACTCTTCTTTGTTTTCTGATACGTAGTCATATAAATTAGGCACACTTTTTGCCCCATGTAATTCTCAATGTTCTAGATATGTTTTAGAATTAGCAGAGTGGAACCAAAACCAAAACCAAAACTTCTACGATAAGAGGGGAACCAACCATGAGGCTGCACGTATGTCATGGTCATAGTTTTGCATGTTTTATGTTGCATAGACGTTTGAAGTCACATATGTCTTATCTTGGCTCATCTTGCTCACCTGGGACTACTCTTTAAGAATCGATGAAACAACATCAATCATATCTTATAATCTTTTTTTAGATGCTTTATAATGATTCCTCTCAGAACTTTGACTTATTGGATCTGGTATTTCCTAGGTTATCTTTATCATTTGTTTATATTAATTCTGCAGGATTGGGACATCATTGAATGCAGAGCCATTTTATAGATACTACAATCAAATCGATGTCACCAAGGTCTTAAGCTTGATGTCTTCAGTTGCAGAAAATTCATCATCATATGCTCATATCTGCAATGAAATATTGAAATACTGGGAGGTTCCAGCATCCACTTTGGAGGTTGGACAAATTAAACCTGTAGGTAATTCTCTGGCTAATGCTGAAACCTTTAAACATGGTGCTCTATTCTCCATTACCTTGATTAAGAGGTTCATTGACCATGTTACAGGGGGAAATCATATGTATACGGATAGAGAGAGTGGTGCAGATGTTGAAGCTGGAGTTCGCAGTTCTGTATTGAACTCAGTGAACCAATTTAGCTTCCCTGAAAAGCAGGAGTCTGGTAAAGAAAATTGTAATGAAACTACAGATAAGACAGAATTAGCTTCACATGGAATTTTGTCACTTCCAAGTGATGAACAATTTTCTTCAAAAGTTATTAGTGAGACTGTCCAGAAGATTTTCCCGGGTACTCACACAAGATCTAGTAAGCAACTGGGTAATGGATCTATGGTGACAACGATGTCATTCTCAAACTTGCCATATGCTTCTCAAAGATCAATAGTACCTGATATTTCAAGTTGCGCCTCAACGAATGAGAATGGAATGTGTAGGGCAGCTGCAGGCAGGTCATACTTTTCCAACAAGAATGATGCTGTTGGTGTGTTTGATGGAGGCAGACATGGAAGTCAATATTCTGTTGTGCAAGAAAGAAATGATAAAGCCTCAAATAATAGAGTTTTCTTCAACCCTCAGTCTTATGTCAACCAGTATATCCATGGTGACATTGCTGCATCTGCAGCTGCTAATTTGGCTATTCTTACAACTGAAGAGAAAAGATTTTCAGATGCTCATATTTCTTCCAACTCCCGGAAAACTGTGGCTGCAAGCATTGCACTGCAAATGAAAGCATTTTCCAGAGCTACAATGTATTTTTTGTGGCCAACTTATGAGAAGAAACTGATGGACATCCCAAGAGAAAGATGTGGTTGGTGCATTGCATGTAAAGGTTCAATTACAAGCAAAAAGGGATGTTTTTTAAATTTGGCTGCCACCAATGCGATTAAAGGATCTGCTAGAAACATTAATGGACTTCGTCCAACTAAACATGAAGAAACTCACTTTCCGGTCATCGCAGCACATATAGCGAACATGGAGACAACACTACGTGGTCTAATTGTTGGGTCATTTCTAGATACACAGTATAAGCTGCAATGGCGAAAACTAGTTCGAGAAGCCTCCAGCTGCAGGGTCCTGAAATTTCTACTGCTTGAAGTGAGTTTATCTGTATTTTTCTTGCCATCATTGTTACTATGTATTTTTTTCCTGTTTCTGTTTGCTTGAGTCTTCTTTGCTGTATATTACTGCTAACATGTGTGGGTTTGTTTGCATGATATGACCAATCTCAGTGTTTTTTATTGGCAAAGGATTTTATAATGGAACGTAGGGCTCTGTAATGTTTTTGACATTTCATTTTTCGTTCATGGCATGCATTAGACATTTTATAATCCTGCATTCATTTCAATAATGAAGTTTTTTATGCAAAATGTTATGGTAGTAAAACCTCTGCTTTCTGATGCCCCCCAGTGAAAGGGAAGTAGCTTGTCTTGACTTCACTGGAGACATTTGTCTCTGAAAAAAGAAAATGGAATAGGGGAAGGGGTTTGAGGTGATGGAAAATGAGTGATAGGATTATGGGAATGGCTGAAGATACCTGATTGGTTTATAGAAGGATGAGTTCTAGTTGCAATAGTAACCCACCTAACGGTCCCACAATTTGCCTAGTTGAGGCTTTGGCATTGCTGTGACCTAAACTTTTAGAAGTCAATATGTTACAAATTATAGAAATCAGCAACTTTTGACTCCGCAAAGACTCTCTGGATACAAAAGAGAGAGAGAAGCATAAGTAGAGGCAAGTGATGCTATTGGCTGCTGCACATCCTTTGACCCATTTGGATGTCTTAATGGTTTCAAAGAAACTAGTGGCTTGGGAGCCTTGAATAAAAAAATTGGGGTTACTTAGAGCTGTTAGCACAAGTTAACCAGTGCATGGTTGTTATAATTGAATTGACTTTAACTAATTCGTTTTGTTACAGTGTAACTTTAAGTTGCATATACAAGTTCATCCTCAGTCCTTTTACTGATTATAATTGAATTGACTAATGAGACATTTGTTTAACTAATTCGTTTTGTTACAGTGTGACTTTAAGTTGTTTATACAAGTTCATCCTCGGTCCTCTTACAGAAAATTGTCTTGTTTGGTTATGTTGAGAGGCCATGATGGGATCAACACTATCACTACATGCTAACTATCATGTCTTCAGTTGTCTTCGCTCAAGAAGCACCATTAGCTTGAACCAATCTCTCATATGCATGGGGCATTAACATTGTGTTAGGACCCTACCAAGGTCGGGTCCATCAGTCTGTAATTAATTCGAGTTGAGTCATGATTAGTCTATTCAATTAGAGTTATGGGTCGGGTGAGCCTAATCGAGTCAGTTATGAGTTGGTTGGAGTTGGTTATTATCTGCAGTTAGGATGAAGTCGATTATTATTTTCAGTTAGGAGATTATTTGATTTCTATCAGTTAGTTAAGAGTTCAAGTTTAGTGGGACTCTGAGTACAAGCTTAGAGGAACTCTTGGCGGAGCACTATAAATAATGGTGTAAACTCAGACAATCAATGAAGAAGTATGTGTTTTAGCCAATAAGCAAAACCTTAGGAGGGTCGATCCCGTATAGAAATCAAGGAAGCAGATCCCCTCGAAGTGATCAAGGAGGCTCGATCCCCTCGAGGTGATCGTTTATCCCCCATTTCCATCTCCATCCACGATAGAATCCTACAGGGTTCTGTCAATTGGTATAAGAGCATCGATAGAATCCTATGGGGTTCTATCAATTGGTATCAGAGTAGTGTTCCTGTGCACTTTCGTCGTTGCCATTCATCATCCACACCGTTGTTGCAGCCCTTGCCATCGTCGTCGTCATCGCTCCACCTGCCACCTTGCTGCAGTTTCTCACCTCCTTTGCTGCAACTATCATCAGCAAAAAAAAAAGAAAAAGAAGAGAGAGAGAGAGAGAAGAAGAGCACTGCAACCCACTGCAGTCGCATCTTCCCCCTTCTTCCTCACCTGCCAGCCGCAGCCTCGATCGCCCCTACTGCCGCCACCACTGCTAGCCGTGCCATTCCCCTCCTCTTCAGCGCCCGCCGCTTGCTGCCACTGCTTCCCTCTACCGCAGCCTCAGTCGCCCCAAACGCCGACGTCGCTGCATCCTCTACCGCTGACTGACACGCGGTTGCATCGCCATCCCTTGCCGTAGCCCTCGTTGCTGTCCCTCTATCTCCTCCGTCACTTAGCGAGGCTCGATCCAGATCTCTTCTCGTCGCTGTCTGTCGTTTGTCGTCGTTGCAGGGTCTCACCAGTGCCATCTCTTCCGTCGCTTAGAGGCTCGATCCAGATCTCTTCCCGCTGTTGTAACCCCTTTGCCCTCTCCCACATCACCCGCTGATGCTGCTACCCTCTTGCAACACTGGTCTCCCCTACTGCCACTGCATCCTCTAGTTCTTTGTTTCACGGAAGGCTCTCCTCCCCACCTTGGCGCCAGCACCCGATGTAGAGGCGGTCGTCGCCCGCTCGGATGCTCTCGAAGAGAACGACGTCGCCAACGTCGAGCTTCTTCTCCTTGACGAAGCGGCTCCAGTCTTTGGTGAGCACGTAGCTCTGGCTGCTGTTCCAGTAGGAGTAGCGGAATCGCCACGGCTTGCCGGCCACATCCATTGACCGACGCCTGCCGCCACTACAAAGTGTCCCACTGCCCTCTTCCTCCCCTCTCCATTGACGTCGGCCGTCGTTGTCCCTCGACCGTCGCTTCCCCAATCATTGCCCTCATCTTCGTCCCTTCTTCGCCTGTCTCCTTCATTGCTTCCCCAGCTGCTACGCTACCCTCGTTTCTAGTACTCCACTGGTAGCAACAATAGCCGCAGCCATCGCTCGTCGGACACCTTGCCTGCGCCTCTTCTTCATCCCTGGTGCCTCACCGCCACTGCCATAGCCCAGCCCTCGTCGGACCCCGTTGCTGCCTTGTTCTTCCTCTGTCAGCCACGTTGTCGTTGGTTGCCGACGTTGCCACCTACAGCCACGTAGCCGTCGAACCGCCACTGTCCCTTTCCTTCCCTGTCGTGTTGCTTCTCGCTGTGATCCCACAGCCTCTTTTGCCATTGCCACCATGTTCCTTTTCCCCTCAACTGCCATCTACATCTGGTTCCACACCCTCGACAACAGTCATCCCTCGCTCCCACAGGCGCCCACTTCCTTTACAGCCACACCAAATACGACGTTACTGATGCGATGGCTATGGATGATACAATAGATGCAAGACTCAAAGCTTTCAAGGCCTGCACAGAGAATAGACTGCAAGAACTCTTCAGTGAATTCAAAAGAAGTTTATCGGAGAACCCCAATAAATCTCAATATGATGAAAGTTCCAATCTCAAAGGAAATAAATCTGAAAAATATGATCAAGGGCAAGACATGATACTCATGCATGGAGTTTCGCAGATGGGAAGATGGAGACCCAATCGGCTGGATCTCACGTGTTGAAATTTTTTTCCTTTTTACAGGACTTCGGAGGTATCCAAGATGGAGATAGCCTTTATTCAACTCGAAGGAGATGCAATCTAGTGGTATGATTTGTACGAGACCTATCACGGAGTCCCTTCGTGGGGACAGTTCAAGAGAGAGCTCTTGATTCGCTTCGGACCGTCGGAGTACAAGAACATTAATAGACAGTTAGCCAAAATCCATTAGACTACCACAGTACAGGAGTACTAGAGCATATTTGAGCGCCTGTCGAACCAAACCCGAGATTGGTCCGAGATACAATTGGTGAGAAAATTTATTGAGGGACTTAATCCTAAGAGACGGTGCGAAGTTAAAGCTCGCCATCCCCACACCATGATAGCAGCCATATCATTCGTCAACATGCATGAAGGAAAAATCAATATGAATATTCGCTGAAACATAAGTTTTAATAGACAGGAAAAATCAACAAAGGAGGACTTCAAATAGGTCAACATAGAAGAGCAACTTCTGATGATCGAACCAACTAAAGAGGAATAAAAATATGACAATGTGAAGTCCGATCATGAAGGCTGTGACAAACTTCTGACGATCGAACCAGCTAAGGAGGAATTGAAAATTGACAATGTGGAGTCCGATCACGAAAGCTGTGACAAATTCGATGTCAAAATTGCTAATGGGCGAATTCTAATTTGTGATAACAGGTGCTCAAAGGTAAAACTGATTATACAGGGCAAACAACTACTTGTAGATTTTTTTTTGATGCCCCAGGAAGACTTCGAAGTGGCGATCTTCAAAGGAAGATATGGTACCACCACTAGCCATCAAATGAAAAGAGGTCCTCAGATGACTACAATGATTACTGCACCAGAAGATCGACCCACTGCTTACACCAAGTGGAGATCCTACTTGATTGATCAAAGAGTTGTGATGCGTGGTAAATATCCTGGATTGAAGTACTCCTGAAGTTTGATGCTGCTCAGCCTTGAGGACAAGGCTAATTTGAAGAGGGCGGATATGTTAGGACCCTACCAAGGTCGGGTCCATCGGTCCGTAATTAATTCGAGTTGAGTCATGATTAGTCTATTCAGTCAGAGTCAGTTATGGGTCGGGTGAGCTCAATTGAGTTAGTTATGAGTTGGTTGGAGTTGGTTATTGTTTTTAGTTAGAATAGAGTATGTTATTATTTTCAGTTAGGAGTTTATTTGATTTCTATCAGTTAGTTAAGAGTCCAACCTAAAGGGACTCTTGGCAGAGCACTATAAATGATGGTGTAAACTCTGTTATCAGGCAATTAATGAAGAAGTATGTGTTTCAGCCAATAGGCAAAACCCTAGGAGGGCAGATCCCCTATATAGATCAAGGAGACAGATCCCGTCGAAGTGATCGTTTATCCCCCTTTTTCATCTTCATCCACAATAGAATCCTGCTGGGTTTCATCAATTGGTATCAGAGCATCGATAGAATCATGTGGGGTTCTATCACATTCCTGTCCGAGATAGGGGCTTGGTTGACTATCATGGATGCTCATTGCAGCTTATGACGGTTCTGTACAGCTTTCACTCTTCGGGATAGCATTATTCAGCCTCACAAGTTGTTTCTGTTCATATTTGCATAGCTTCAGCTATTCCAACTTTGGTATCCCTTCTTGACCTAAATCAGTGTAGGTCTAGCATGTACAGGTCTCATCCAGCCCAGTTGAACTTGGAGAAGACTTGCTCTAACATGAATATGGCTTAACTTGAGAAAAGAACTTTTGGGTCATTCCTAGTTGGGATAAGAATGAGAGAACTTCTATTCATTGCTGAATTTGGAAAGGGGAAGTTTGACCAATCCTCTTTACAAGTTCGCAGTTGGAATAGATTATGAAATTCTACTTCTAGTGAATTTTGGATTTGTTTCATTGTGTTTTATATTATTGATATGTTAGGATTTTCTTGACCACTATTTTGAATTCAAATGTGTCCAAGATTTCTTGTATGGGTATACTATGGGTTAAAGAAGTTACTTAGCTATTCGAAATTGTATCTAGAGAGGTTAGAGATTCTTCTAGAGGAATTTTGTGGGTTATGAAAATTTTCTATATGGAAACTTTGCTCATAGGTCTTTTTAGTTAATTATATGTAGATAATTGTAAGCTCTTGAATGATAAGAGTTGTGTTGCCATCTCTCTTGTTGCTCTAATGAAAATTTATTTACTTCAGTTCTCTTGATTTGTAGTTGGTGAAAAGAGTGAAGCCCTTTTTTTGGAGGACATAACACAATGACTAGTTGGATTGTTTGTCTACTAAAGCATTGGGCTTATAGCGGTTGCTATAGTCCAGTCGTGGTGCTTGTTAGACTGCTGGGATGGTCACTATGTTCCTCAAATACCATATGCTAGAACTACATATAGACCACGGGACATGCGATTGTAAATCACTATTGCAACACTTTAGATCACGGAGAAAATTGCAAATCACTAATGCAGCTGGTATGATGATCGTGGATTCATGTGGTATGTTGTACTAATTGCATGTTATGGTCCTTTCTGAGCTTATGTGAACATATATGTTCTAAAGATCAGTTAGATGGTTGAACATTTAGTCATTTTTGAATGTCAAGATTCTGTAAACTAAATCAGTTTGATTGTCATTGACAAACTTAATAATAAACAAACAAATAAGTGACCCAACAATGAAATATGAATGAGTTGTCTGATGCACTATTTAGAAATTCAGTATTTATGTAATGTTCGGACTTTTTTTTGAATGGCGTTTTGACATCTTGACAGAGGAAACATTAGTTCATGTGGTAGGTGAAGTAGGGTTAGGTGGGATTCGAACTGATTTAAATTTGGCTGATTTATAGTGCTTAACTAAGAAGAGAGATGTTTTTAAGTGAAAATGCCAAGAGCAACATAAGAGGATATATATAGAGAGAAAAGGGATAAATTGCTCCTGGTTTTCCTTTTCTACAAAGAAGAAGCAGGTTCTATTGGAGAAAGAGGATACCTTAGAAGAAATTTGGACAGTAGATAATGGAGATGAATTACATGTCAAGGCCACATGGTTAAAAGACAAACGATGTCCTTGTATCTATTATCGTATGTCATTATCTTCTATGTGCTACCCCCCCCCCCCCCCCTTTTTTTTGGTGGGGGGGGGGGGAGGGGTATGCTCTTTCTATTCTTAAATGCTGAATATGATGGCATTTCTAGTACCTGAAAAGGAAGCAAAAGAACTGGACCATCTTTGTCCAGAATGAGCCAGCAACTGTCCACTCTAATTAAATGACTTGAACTTTCTAAACCACTTTCTAGAACTTATAAACCAAAAAGAATTATGAACCAGATATCTAGGATCAAGAATTGGTTCAATATCTTGTCCCAGCAAGAGGCCACAAACAGGATTATTGTGCTATGTGCGTTAAAGAGTTCAGCATACTCATGGGTAAAAGGACAATTGTACCATTGATTAATGGCCCATTAACTTACTGTTACCTAATTCAGATTTCACTTATGACCTGATTGCACTGGTATGATATTACAATCATGTTGTAATCTTCACTTAGTCTATGTATGTTGATGTTTGGATTATCTGCAAGTTTTGCTATTGTATGTTCTCAATTTGTGCTGTTGTTTAAGGTATAGTGGAACTATCTGATGGTTTCTGCTTAGAAGACTCCATTTAGAAAAAAGAGATTTACTAAGCTATCATAGTGATTCATGTGGTCTTAAATGATCTAAGGCTCTCATCACAAAGTTTATGGTGAGAAACCATCTTTGCGCTCAAATTCATGGTCTCAGTATGCTGGTTGATGCCCAACTTTCTATTCTTTTGGATGTCAATTCATGGATTTGCTTTTGTATTGAATATTAGAAATTGTTAACTTCATTACATATTGTATCTGTTACTACAGTACCAGAAGATACTAAATTATGTTCTCACTAAAATTTTAGTATTTACCTTGACTAACCATATTTTTAATATTATCCCTTATCCTTTTTCTTAATCTTGTTCTACTTTATATTTTTATTCAACCAAAGTTAGTTATTTTGCTCTAGTACAAGTCAAGGTTCGCCAAACTGTACCATACCGGTATACCGAGCTCATCTCGGTACGGTACGATACGTCGATACTGAGCGATATGTGTGTATATATATATAATATTATTATAAAATAAAGTTAAAAAATGAAAAAGGGCAACGTCACCTTGTTCCTTCTCCTCACGCGGGGAGACGTTTCTTCTCCTCGCGTAGGGAGAAGAAATCGCCCGCGAGCGATGGATCGCGCAGGCGAAGGGATCGGGAGAGCGACATTGGACTTCAGGTTTTCCCTTTTCTTCTCCCTCTTCTTCTTTCTCTGTCGATTGATATGGCCCGGCAGCAGCCGACGACGGTCGAAATCGACCGTTATCGGCCGATTTCGAGTGGTAACGGGGCGGAAACAGCCCAATCGGCGGTACCGTCCGGTAGTGAGTGGTCCATGTTCCGGTCAGCAGGTGGACTGGTATATACCGCCCGTACCAATTGCAGATCTTGGTACAAGTAATTACAAGCACCTTTCAGAGCACTGGAAATGACATCTCACTGGTAATATTTTGGTTCGACATAGTTAAGTTTTGCTAGAAACCTGAGAATTATTAGAGATGTCAGTATGACCACATTTGTCTGGAAGTTTATGTTTTATATGACCATGAACCTAATTTTTTAGAATATTAGACTCTGAACAGACAACATGGCTTTTCTGGATCCCCTGATGCAGCTTGAGAAGAATATTCGTGGAATTGCTTTTTCTGGAGGCTGGTTTAAACTGATAATTGATGGGCCATCAGGGTTTTCTGCACTAAGTGGTACATCTCGCTCTGGACCAAGTCAGAAGCGTGGGCCTGGTAGGCGGAGCAAGAAACAATATGCATCATCTGAATCTGCACTTGTGTCATCAGAAGATAGTGGAAAAGATGTGCAATGGTGGCGTGGGGGGAAGTTCTCCGAGGTTATTCTTCAGAATGGGACTCTTCCAAGTTCTCTGGTCAGAAAAGCTGCTCGTCAAGGTAAAATTTACCCTGTAAAGTTTCTCAGATTCTCTTTCCCCACACAATTCCCTACTGGTTCTTTAAAAAGGCTGCTGATTGCTGGTGAAACTTTTGCATCATGTTAGGTGGTTTTCGAAGGATACCTGGTATTTGCTACCCTGAAAGTGTTGATCTTCCTAGAAGAAGCCGGCAGCTTGCTTGGAGAGCTGCTGTTCAAATGTGCAAAAATGCATCTCAGCTTGCTCTTCAGGTTAGTTCAGTACCATATTATCATGCAAACGCTGTTGTCCATTTGCAGATTTCTTTTTTGCTAATCAATTAATTTATTATTTGGGATCCATCAGGTCAGATACCTTGACGCGCATATTAGGTGGAGAGACCTTGTTCCTCCTGAGCAAACTTCTATAGATGGGAAAGGTTTAGATGGTGATGCTTTGGCTTTTAGAAATGCAGTCATATGTGATAAAAGGGTTGCTGAGCATAAGATGATGTATGCTCTTACCTTTTCAAATCAGAAGCATATCCCTTTACGTGTAATGAAAAATGTTTCAGAAAAAGAAACTATCAATGATGAGAATAGCAAATTGTGGTTTTCTGAAAATCATATCCCATTATACTTGATAAAGGAATATGAAGAGAAAATTGGTGGGAAACCATTGCCTGGTTCAATGACATTAGGCTCAAATGTTCAGCCAAAGTTTCGGAAAAAGCAAGTAAAATCTCTAAGGGGAGATATTTTTTCTTATCTGCTGCACAAGGGGGACAAACCTAGCAGCACCTCGTGTGCATCATGCAAAGAAGATGTCATTTTGAGGTATTGTCGAATTAACATTTGAATTTATTCACTGATCAATTAAAACAAATTATCTAAACGATAACTTACTTTTTTGTTGTTTTTTTTCAATTGTAATTAAGGGATGCTACAACATGCAGCATTTGTCAAGGTATGGAAGTGCTTACACTGTATGCCTGCTGCACTTTCTGTTTGGTTATTAAAATTTTCAACTAACTGGGATTTGCTTCTTGTGAAATTACAGGTAAATGTCATAAGGATTGTGCAATACCTTTGATTGAAAGAAAGGGAACCGATTTAGCATACAATATCACATGCAAAATATGTTACCATGCTAAAACTGCGGCTCTGAACGCAAGTCGTAAGGAGATCCTCAACAGTCAGCTTCCTTTACGAAGGCAAGATCAGCTGATGCCTGGGAACAAATTCATGCCTCAGATGACAGCTCCTTGCTCTGCGGGATCCACTGGTAAGGTTGAGGTTCAAGGAACAAGATCATCCAAGTCAGAAGGCAACAATAAACGTCGGACATGCCTTTCATATGGTCTCATATGGAAGCGGAAAAAGGGTGATGATTCGGGCAAGAATTTTAGACTAGAAAATATTATTTTGAAATGTAAGGAGGGAATAAATCCGCCGAGGAAGCCTACTTGCTGCCTTTGCAATTCTCCTTACCGTTCCGACCTGATGTATATCCGCTGTGAAAAGTGCCTAAGTAAGCGTACAGTTGATACTTCAATCTACCTCTGTTTCTCAAACTATTTTCATTGAGCTCCCATACTTTTTCTTTCATTTGCAGATTGGTACCATGCAGATGCTTTGGAACTTGAGGAAGCCCAAATCTTTGATTTAGTTGGGTTCAAATGTTGCAGGTGTCGAAGAAAAGCCTCACCAAAATGCCCATATCTTCAAACAGATTCGAAGAAGTCGGAGCCAGAACATGTTGACAAGCCAAACACACTTGAAGGGTCCATGTCAGATCTTCCTTTATTAACACATTCATCTAACCCGGTGTCACATATGGCTGGAGATATGGCTTTGGTGAATGGTGATCCTCTGCTTCATACTCTTGGAGTAGTTGAGCCACTTCCAGTTCAAACATTGGAGACTGGGGTTCAAAGCCAGCAAAAGTTGTCTGTCAGAAGGCCTCACTTACTACATGCAACTGATTTGTGTTTTGAGAGCCAGTCTCCTGAAAGAAATGATATATCACATGAAATAGATGACTATGATTTCTCTGTGACAAACGATGAGATTTTTGCAAGTTCTTCTGACATGGTATCATCATTCGACTTGCAAGAAAGTGGTGGCGGTGCAGCTGTTTCTGTTGCTGATGCTGACTGTGGCTACCAGTGGCCTGATCAAATGTGTGGAAGCATTGAGGACGCAGAGTATGAACCACAGACCTACTTCTCGTTCACGGAGCTGTTGGCATCTGACGATGACCGACTACATGCATCTGATAACAACATGAATGCAGCAGAGATTGGGTTCTCCTCAAGTTGTGGCGAGATCGGAACTTTTGAAGCACCTGCTTTTGATGGATTAGGATCAGAAGAGGTGCATTCTACAGGTGAAGAGTTGGTCGCTAAGGAGACTACTTTTAACGGAGTGGCATGCGACATTTGCAAGCTTGCCCATCCATCTCCAGATCTTAGTTGTGAAATATGTGGGCAGCATATCCATTCTCATTGTTCTCCTTGGGTTGAGAGTGAGCAGCCTTCTAGTGATGCGAACTGGAGATGTGGAAGATGTCGAGATTGGCGGTAGTTAACAGCTGGTTCTGTCTTGATTTCTACATCGCCAGTTCCGTGAACACGGTCAATAAATACACCAGTAAAAGATACAGGACAGGCCGCCAGAAGGGATTCTGCTGGTTGTGAGGTGCCGGATAAAACCAGCTTCGATTACTTCAGGAAACGCATAGATCTTTTCTGTGGATTTGATGGAATGGCATGGATGCGCTACATTTGGAGGATCTTTTTTTGTAGGTTTGGCATAAGCATCCTATGGGAGTTTGTTTCTATTCAACAACTTATATACAGGTAAGAATTAGTGGCTCCATGATAGGTGAGCGTGTATATAAACGAGGTTGAAAGAAGGGGCTGAGGTGGGAGAGAAGGTGGGCGCTTTCTTTCGGTGATACATCTGATTGATTTCCCAGGAAACAAACAATTCACTCATTTATCTACACGCCATTGCTGAAAGGGCAAAAAAAAAAAAAAGAATGAAATCATCGTGGATCCGCACAGCGCTTAGACTCGCTGCAGCAGGTGCAGGTGCTGGTGCAGATGAATTAAAGAGGTTTATGATGCCCTTGTTACTACTGTTTTGTTCAGACTTGTTATATGTTCTCCCATTTCTGATTTTACTTTTAATATCTTGAATAGAATCGATCGAGCTCAAAGGGTACTAATCATTTCTGCGCGTGAGGGTTGCGCCTTTGAGATTACGGAGATGTGAGGGTTCAAGTCAAAATGATGGTAGCCTTTTCGTATGTATCTCTCATCCTTGGCTTTAAGTCAATTGATGGTAGTATCTTTTGTTTTTGCAAAGGATTGTCAAATCGGTTCATATCGGTATATCTAGTTCTGTTGGACAGATATTTTTTCTTCTCACGCAGTGTCACGGGCTTAGTTGATTTCGCCTAAGTCGTGCGGTACTCATGCGTGTCTGTCCGCAAGGGTCGGCCCTCCTCGAGATCTCGTAGAGTTCCTTAGACTTACAAAAGAGAAAACGGGTTAGAAGAAGCAATTCCCACGGGATCCATAAGCAACTGCTCAAGCAAACACTTTATAAAGTCATATGTAAATTACACCCATGGATATTACAAGCTCAGAGAGGTTGCACACAAAGGATAATGGTCCATTACAGACCGAAGTTCCCTACAAGTGCTTACAAGACATACTTGTATTTATAAGTCAAAATTGGTCATAAAGCAAACCAAACTCGGACTGCTAAGCTTACTGCAAGCCTGCTACTTGCTGTACAAGGTATGTACACAAACCAAAGGATACGGACAAACACGAGCATTTCATCAAACACCTTGCTTACATTGTTGTCCGTGACGTTCTCCCCCACTTATTCCTTCGACGTCCTCGTCGAAGTCGCTGTAGACGATCCATCTCCTCGCATTTTGCTAAATCATCAATCTTCTACTTTAGCTTCAACACGCCCCTTTAGCTCCCAGCTGCTCTCCGCGGCTGTTGTTGAGTAGTCGAACTCTGATCCGTCATGCTGCTTCAACTCACCAATGACTGAATCTGGTGTGAGGTTGGCTGAGTTGTGTTGATCCTTGTTGGTTCTCGCGGATCCTGCTGATGAAGGAAAAGACCTACCTTATTATGCGTCAATATCGTAGTATACTCATGTTGCTTGAACTGGGTGAATGCTTGTTGGAGCTTTAATGAGCATCGCCTCGCAGACTTTGAAGTTTTTAAGGTCCTTCCTCCACAATGTTTGCCCATTGATCCTTCCTCCATGTTTAGTTGTCACTTTCAAGTAGATTCGCATCACTTTCACTTTCGATTGACATTCAATTGAAAAATGATACGGACAATCTACTCTCAGTAGTACTGATCACCAATGGTGAGGATTTGACAACTATTGTCTTCCGTAAGCTTTCTCTGAAGGGTCACTGAACTTATGCGGAGCTCCTCTACCGGATAAGTAAGAGAACTGAGATACTTGACTTCACCCATTCTCTTAGTAGTTGAGAAGGCAAGGTTATTTGGCTTCGCTCACCTCCTCGAGTTAAGAGGATTCGGGTACTCGGTTTCGCCCATTCTCCTGAGTTGAGAAGGTAAATGTTACTCGATTTCGCCTGCCTCTTCGAGTTTGTACTTCATGCATTAAGCTGGTTACTAACATTCGCCCGCTCTTTGCTCACACTTCTGAAGCACTTGAAGTGGTTGTACTCTTTACGTTGAGTTAGCTACCGTGATTCGCCTTCCCACTGCCATTGAACTTCTGGAATGCAAGAAGTTTTGCCCGAAAAGAGCAAACATTCATCACCTCTGAAAAAGTTTACCCCAACTTGGAGTAAGTCTTTGATAGATCTGATCGCCTCTGGGATTATACCGTCTTCTCCATCACCATGTACTGCCTACTTCGTTCCTTGGTCGAGCACTCCTGCATCAACCCGAAGTCCCCTACTTTCGGCTATCTTGATGAGAAGCCCATCGACATCGGTTTTATGAAGTTTCTTGGCCTCTGCCCTTCTGCCCTGTCTTGGTACTTGGAGTTTGCCTTTGCATTCTCCACCTCCTCGGCCCCTTTTACGACCAATGCTCTCCCTCTATGAGAGCAAGGGATCGATAACTCCACGAAAGTCCCGCCTCTAGGTACCATGGTGCTGCCAAGCCCATAGCCCTACTATCCATTATTTGCATCTGCATCCCTTCCTTCGCGATCGGTAGATCCGCCTTTGCGGCACTGTGGTGCTCCTCCGAGTCCATCGCCTTTCTAATCAATGCTTTTACTTTTCGGTAGCTGAGCCCCACTGGACTCGTCGTCGCTTCCTCGCCCTTTCGACCACCTGCTTCGACACCACTGTGTCCTCCTAGCAGTTCTTCTTGGTCAATGGAAAGACATACTGCAACTCTCATGCATGGCCTCCGCCATCTTGTTGCAGGGCTCGCGCTGATTCTGTTCTCCTTAGCTTCTTTGGTAGCAACGTTCGCTTACTCGGCTTTGTCCTCTGACTTGTCGGGCTCCCATAAGCGAATGTGAGCACTGAAGCAGTCCAACTCTCCAGCTGCTCCGATCATACCTTAGTATAATCAAGTCCCCTCCATGGGACTCACTGGTACTTGCAATCTAACTACTCCCTCGGTGGTACATAGCCCTCATATGCTGACGACCAAGACTTTCATCTGATGCAAGTTTCGATGCGCACACACGGAAGACCCGCCTCTGCGGTATTGTGGCATTCACTCCTTGAATCCACGGCCCTTCTTGCCGTTGCATTGTTCACCGAAGTGGAGCTCCCAGCAGCTCCTGATCATTCACATGATCACGTCCCCCTCCATGAGACTCAATTGTACTTGCACTTGGACTTCTTCCTCGGTGGTACACAGCCTGATGACTAAGGCTTTCATCCAATGCAAGCTTCGATGCACACACGAAGACCCGCCTCTGCGGTACCGTAGCATTCACTCCTTGAATCCATAGCCCTTCTTCTTATTGTGTCGTACACCAAAGTGGAGCTCCCAATAGCTCCTAATCATACCTCCGCATGATCTTGTCCCTCACGGGACAAGATTGCTTGTATTGCATTGCCACGAACTATTCCACCACAATCCGTTGCACCATGTCGCCTCCTGGTGACATCTCCATTGCATATAGATTCTCGTATGATGAACTCGGACTACGACTTCTCCACGTGTGGCCTCTGCCAACACATCGTAGGGCCTCCGTCATCTTCGATTTTTAATTCGCTCTCTTGTCAATTCACCTTCGTCCACCCACTCTTGGGTCACACTTGGACGAAGCATAGCTTTAGGACAGTCTGATGATGCCTAGTAGCTCATGAAGTCCCTCTGACTTCGCTAGAATTGGTGCACCATTGTCTGGATCCTGGGCCTCTATCCCCTACCAGCACAATCTCTGCTATGCACCTCTTGTTCCTGATAACTCGAATGACAACACTATGACATATTCTTTAAGAGTACCCGCCTCTGCGTCCTCTTGCCCCGTGCTAAGGTATCCTGATCCCAACTTTGCCTCCGCAAGTTGAATCACCTTAGTTACTCCGTCAAATGCATCTCTGAGGTAGCTTGCATATGCCTCGAAGCTCCCTTCATCTTTGGCACCATGGAAGATAAGTCTGTCCCATCAAAATAAAGAACTTATGGAATGACATGATCCCACTCTTGCCTCTACAAGAGTTCATGCCCTTGAACTCCGTCCAAGGAAAGCTATGTGCCTCCGCTCCATGTACCATCTTCTATGTCGACTCCCTCCATGCGACTTGGATACTTCACCAAGTTCCACCCAAGTCGTTCCGCTCCTCGATTTGCACTAGTTGATAGTGGCCCTCATGTCCACTATTCCACGGGTCAGCCCTCCGTTGAGTTCGATTTCCACATCGACTCGAAATGTGCCTTCATATGATGTTGCCTTGGATTGCTCCCTCGATCTCGAAATGCATCCACCAATGCATTACCTCGTTCGAGATCATGCGACGACTCATTGTCACTCGCTCGGTCCGTTGAGCTTTGTGGAGATATTACCTTGAGAAAATCTTCCTCAATTTGTGCGATCTGTTGCATATGATTCTCCCTCTAGAGAACTATGATTTATCCCTCCTAGATATCTGTCCTGTTGGAGCAACTTTCCTCTTTACATTCTTCCCACTCGAAGTTTCGGAGACCACCATCTCCTTTGGACTATTCCGTCTTGCTGAACAACTTATGCTTTGTTCTGCCCCCGCAAATACACTTGCTAGATTGGGACCCTTTACCAATACAGTCCCCACTGCACCCTTCAGGGTCTAGTAACGTGTTGAACTTGTTGCACATTTCAGCCGCCTACGGACGTATCCTTTCCATGTCGAAGAGAAAGTTCTGATGCTCTATAGCGCTGAGTTCCGATCGCACCTTAGGATGGCCATAAACATTCTGTCGTCCGTGTACAAGCCCTTGCAGGAGTACCGAATTCTTCGAGTTAGCAATTCCCCTCACCTCTGTGAGCTTTGCATAACTCTTTCGGTCATTATGCAACACCTCTCACTTTGCACGGCCTCATCTATCACCAAGCGCCCCGCTTTGCCTTAAGTACCGTCAAGTTTGGTTGCCAACGTCGAGCCATAGCTCGAACTCCACCGTCCCAATCTTTGTGTGCTACGCATTCTTCTTCACTTGCGTGTCCTCGTGGTGCCTCTCGCGTAAATGGTTGTTCATTCCTCTGAATGCCAAACCTGGATGCCCGCTTCTCTGAGTGACTCCTTTCCCTACATCTCAATGTCCGTTTTCCCCCGAACGGTTGTGTGTGCTGGCTTTCTTCCACACAGCCCAGCTAGGTCCCCCACGTTTGTATGACAAGTGTTTCTACGTGTGCTTGTCTCGCTCTGATACCACATTGTCACGGGCTTAGTTGATTTCGCCTAAGCCGTGCGACACCCATGCGTATCCGTCCGCAAGGGTCAGCCCTCCCCTAGATATTGTAGAGTCCCTTTGACTTATTTACAAAAGAGAAAAAGAGTCAGAAGAAGCAATTCCCACGGGATTCATAAGCAACTGCTCAAGCAAACACTTTATAAAGCCATATGCAAATTACACCCATGGACATTACAAACTCAGAGAGGTTACACACAAAGGATAATGGTCCATTACAGACCGAAGTCCCCCACAAGTGCTTACAAGACATACTTGTATGAACCACAGACCTACTTCTCGTTCACGGAGCTGTTGGCATCTGACGATGACCGACTACATGCATCTGATAACAACATGAATGCAGCAGAGATTGGGTTCTCCTCAAGTTGTGGCGAGATCGGAACTTTTGAAGCACCTGCTTTTGATGGATTAGGATCAGAAGAGGTGCATTCTACAGGTGAAGAGTTGGTCGCTAAGGAGACTACTTTTAACGGAGTGGCATGCGACATTTGCAAGCTTGCCCATCCATCTCCAGATCTTAGTTGTGAAATATGTGGGCAGCATATCCATTCTCATTGTTCTCCTTGGGTTGAGAGTGAGCAGCCTTCTAGTGATGCGAACTGGAGATGTGGAAGATGTCGAGATTGGCGGTAGTTAACAGCTGGTTCTGTCTTGATTTCTACATCGCCAGTTCCGTGAACACGGTCAATAAATACACCAGTAAAAGATACAGGACAGGCCGCCAGAAGGGATTCTGCTGGTTGTGAGGTGCCGGATAAAACCAGCTTCGATTACTTCAGGAAACGCATAGATCTTTTCTGTGGATTTGATGGAATGGCATGGATGCGCTACATTTGGAGGATCTTTTTTTGTAGGTTTGGCATAAGCATCCTATGGGAGTTTGTTTCTATTCAACAACTTATATACAGGTAAGAATTAGTGGCTACATGATAGGTGAGCGTGTATATAAACGAGGTTGAAAGAAGGGGCTGAGGTGGGAGAGAAGGTGGGCGCTTTCTTTCGGTGATACATCTGATTGATTTCCCAGGAGACAAACAATTCACTCATTTATCTACACGCCATTGCTGAAAGGGCAAAAAAAAAAAAATGAATGAAATCATCGTGGATCCGCACAGCGCTTAGACTCGCTGCAGCAGGTGCAGGTGCAGGTGCTGGTGCAGATGAATTAAAGAGGTTTATGATGCCCTTGTTACTACTGTTTTGTTCAGACTTGTTATATGTTCTCCCATTTCTGATTATACTTTTAATATCTTCAGTAGAATCGATCGAGCTCAAAGGGTACTAAACATTTCTGCGCGTGAGGGTTGCGCCTTTGAGATTACGGAGATGTGAGGGTTCAAGTCAAAATGATGGTAGCCTTTTCGTATGTATCTCTCATCCTTGGCTTTAAGTCAATTGATGGTAGTATCTTTTGTTTTTGCAAAGGATTGTCAAACCGGTTCATATCGGTATATCTAGTTCTGTTGGAGAGATATTTTTTCTTCTCACGTAGTGTCACAGGCTTAGCTGATTTCGCCTAAGTCGTGTGGTACTTATACGTGTCCGTCTGCAAGGGTCGACCCTCCTCGAGATCTCGTAGAGTTTTTTAGACTTACAAAAGAGAAAACAGGTCAAAAGAAGCAATTCCCACGGGATACATAAGCAACTGCTCAAGTAAACACTTTATAAAGTCATATGCAAATTACACCCATGGACATTACAAACTCAGAGAGGTTGTACATAAAGGATAATGGTCCATTACAGATCGAAGTCTCCCACAAGTGCTTGCAAGACATACATGTATTTATAAGCTAAAATTGATCATAAAGCAAACCAAACTCGGGCTGCTAAGCCTACTGCAAGCCCGCTACTTGCTGTACAAGGTATGTACACAAATCGAAGTACACAAACAAACATGAGTATTTCATCAAACATCTTGTTTACATTATTGTCCGTGACATTCTCTCCACTTATTCCTTCGACGTCCTCGTCGAAGCCGTTGTAGACGATTCATCTCCTCGCATTTTGCTAAATCATCAATCTTCTGCTTTAGCTTCAATACGCCCCTTTAGCTCCCAGCTGCTCTCCGCGGCTGTTGTTGAGTAGTCGAATTCTGATCCGTCATGCTGCTTCAACTCACCAATGACTGAATCTGGTGTGAGGTTGGCTGAGTTGTGTTGATCATTGTTGGTTCTCGCGGATCCTGCTGATGAAGGAAAAGACCTACCTTATTATGCGTCAATATCGTAGTATACTCATGTTGCTTGAACTAGGTGGATGCTTGTTGGAGCTTTAACGAGCATCGCCTCGCAGACTTTGAAGTTTTTAAGGTCCTTCCTCCACAATGTTTGCCTATTGATCCTTCCTCCATGTTTAGTTGTCACTTCCAAGTAGGTTCGCATCACTTTCGCTTTCGATTGACATTCAATTGAAAAATGATACGGACAATCTACTCTCAGTAGTACTGATCACCAATGGTGAGGATTTGACAACTATTGTCTTCCGTAAGCTTTCTTTGAAGGGTCACTGAACTTATGCAGAGCTCCTCTGCCGGATAAGTAAGAGAACTAAGATACTTGACTTCACACATTCTCTTAGTAGTTGAGAATGCAAGGTTACTTGGCTTCACTCACCTCCTCGAGTTAAGAGGATTGGGGTACTCGGTTTCGCCCATTCTCCTGAGTTGAGAAGGCAAATGTTACTCGATTTCGCCTGCCTCTTCGAGTTTGTACTTCATGCATTAAGCTGGTTACTAACATTCGCCCGCTCTTTGCTCACACTTCTGAAGCACTTGAAGTGGTTGTACTCCTTACGTTGAGTTAGCTACCGTGATTCGCCTTCCCACTGCCATTGAACTTCTGGAATGCAAGAAGTTTTGTCCGAAAAGAGCAAACATCTATCACCTCTGAAAAAGTTTACCCCAACTTGGAGTAAGTCTTTGATAGATCTGGTCGCCTCTGGGATTATACCGTCTTCTCCATCACCTTTGCCGCCTACTCCTCTGAGTAGAAAGGTACAGTACCGTGTACTGCCTACTTCGTTCCTTGGTTGAGCACTCCTGCATCAACCCGAAGTCCCCTACTTTTGGCTATCTTGATGAGAAGCCTATCGACATCGGTTTTATGAAGTTTCTTGGCCTCTGCCTTTCTGCCCTGTCTTGGTACTTGGAGTTTGCCTTTGCATTCTCCACCTCCTCGGCCCCTTTTACGACCAATGCTCTCCCTCTATGAGAGCAAGGGATCGATAACTCCACGGAAGTCCCGCCTCTGAGGTACCATGGTACTGCCAAGCCCATAGCCCTACTATCCATTATTTGCATCTGCATCCCTTCCTTCGCGATCGGTAGATCCGCCTTTGCGGCACTGTGGTGCTCCTCCGAGTCCACCGCCTTTCTAATCAATGCTTTTACTTTTCGGTAGTTGAGCCCCACTGGACTCGTCGTCGCTTCCTCGCCCTTTCGACCACCTGCTTCGACACCACTGTGTCCTCCTAGCAGTTCTTCTTGGTCAATGGAAAGACATACTGCAACTCTTATGCATGGCCTCCGCCATCTTGTTGCAGGGCTCGCGCTGATTCTGTTCTCCTTAGCTTCTTTGGTAGCAACGTTCGCTTACTCGGCTTTGTCCTCTGACTTGTCGGGCTCCCATAAGCGAATGTGAGCACTGAAGCAGTCCAACTCTCCAGCTGCTCCGATCATACCTTAGTATAATCAAGTCCTCTCCATGGGACTCACTGGTACTTGCAATCTAACTACTCCCTCGGTGGTACATAGCCCTCATATGCTGACGACCAAGACTTTCATCTGATGCAAGCTTCGATGCGCACACACGGAAGACCCGCCTCTGCGGTATTGTGGCATTCACTCCTTGAATCCACGGCCCTTCTTGCCGTTGCATTGTTCACCGAAGTAGAGCTCCCAGCAGCTCCTGATCATTCACATGATCACGTCCCCCTCCATGGGACTCAATTGTACTTGCACTTGGACTTCTTCCTCGGTGGTACACAGCCTGATGACTAAGGCTTTCATCCAATGCAAGCTCCGATGCACACACGAAGACCCGCCTCTGCGGTACCATAGCATTCACTCCTTGAATCCATAGCCCTTCTTCTTATTGTGTCGTACACCAAAGTGGAGCTCCCAATAGCTCCTAATCATACCTCCGCATGATCTTGTCCCTCACGGGACAAGATTGCCTGTATTGCATTGCCACGAACTATTCCACCACAATCCGCTGCACCATGTCGCCTCCTGGTGACATCTCCATTGCATATAGATTCTCGTATGATGAACTCGGACTACGACTTCTCCACGTGTGGCCTCTGCCAACACATCGTAGGGCCTCCGCCATCATCGATTTTTAATTTGCTCTCTTGTCAATTCACCTTCGTCCACCCACTCTTGGGTCACACCTGGACGAAGCATAGCTTTAGGACAGTCTGATGATGCCTAGTAGCTCATGAAGTCCCTCTGACTTCGCTAGAATTGGTGCACCATTGTCTGGATCCTGGGCCTCTATCCCTTACCAGCACAATCTCTGCTATGCACCTCTTGTTCCTGATAACTCGAATGACAACACTATGACATATTCTTTAAGAGTACCCGTCTCTGCGTCCTCTTGCCCCGTGCTAAGGTATCCTGATCCCAACTTTGCCTCCGCAAGTTGAATCACCTTAGTTACTCCGTCAAATGCATCTCTGAGGTAGCTTGCATATGCCTCGAAGCTCCCTTCATCTTTGGTACCTTGGAAGATAAGTCTGTCCCATCAAAATGAAGAACTTATGGAATGACATGATCCCACTCTTGCCTCTACAAGAGTTCATGCCCTTGAACTCCGTCCAAGGAAAGCTATGTGCCTCCGCTCCATGTTCCATCTTCTATGTCGACTCCCTTCATGCGACTTGGATACTTCACCAAGTTCCACCCAAGTCGTTCCGCTCCTCGATTTGCACTAGTTGATAGTGGCCCTCATGTCCACTATCCCACGGGTCAGCCCTCCGTTGAGTTCGATTTCCACATCGACTCGAAATGTGCCTTCATATGATGTTGCCTTGGATTGCTCCCTCACTTGATCTCGAAATGCATCCACCAATGCATTACCTCGTTCGAGATCATGCGACGACTCATCGTCACTCGCTCGGTCCGTTGAGCTTTGTGGAGATATTACCTTGAGAAAATCTTCCTCAATTTGTGCGATCTGTTGCATATGATTCTCCCTCTAGAGAACTATGATTTATCCCTCCTAGATATCTGTCCTATTGGAGCAACTTTCCTCTTTACATTCTTCCCACTCGAAGTTTCGGAGACCACCATCTCCTTTGGACTATTCCGTCTTGCTGAACAACTTATGCTTTGTTCTGCCCCCGCAAATACACTTGCTAGATTGGGACCCTTTACCAATACAGTCCCCACTGCACCCTTCAGGGTCTAGTAACGTGTTGAACTTGTTGCACATTTCAGCCGCCTACGGACGTATCCTTTCCATGTCGAAGAGAAAGTTCTGATGCTCTATAGCGCTGAGTTCCGATCGCACCTTAGGATGGCCATAAACATTCCGTCGTCCGTGTACAAGCCCTTGCAGGAGTACCGAATTCTTTGAGTTAGCAATTCCCCTCACCTCTGTGAGCTTTGCATAACTCTTTCGGTCATTATGCAACACCTCTCACTTTGCACGGCCTCATCTATCACCAAGCGCCCCGCTTTGCCTTGAGCACCGTCAAGTTTGGTTGCCACCGTCGAGCCATAGCTCGAACTCCACCGTCCCAATCTTTGTGTGCTACGCATTCTTCTTCACTTGCGTGTCCTCGTGGTGCCTCTCGCGTAAAGGGTTGTTCATTCCTCTGAATGCCAAACCTGGATGCCCGCTTCTCTGAGTGACTCCTTTCCCTATATCTCAATGTTCGTTTTCCCCCGAACGGTTGTGTGTGCTGGCTTTCTTCCACACAGCCCAGCTAGGTCCCCCACGTTTGTATGACAAGTGTTTCTACGTGTGCTTGTCTCGCTCTGATACCACATTGTCACGGGCTTAGTTGATTTCGCCTAAGCTGTGCGACACCCATGCGTATCCGTCCGCAAGGGTCAGCCCTCCCCGAGATATTGTAGAGTCCCTTTGACTTATTTACAAAAGAGAAAAAGAGTCAGAAGAAGCAATTCCCACGGGATTCATAAACAACTGCTCAAGCAAACACTTTATAAAGCCATATGCAAATTACACCCATGGACATTACAAACTCAGAGAGGTTACACACAAAGGATAATGGTCCATTACAGACCGAAGTCCCCCACAAGTGCTTACAAGACATACTTGTATTTACAAGCCAAAATTGGCCATAAAGTAAACCAAACTCGGGCTGCTAAGCCTACTGCAAGCACGCTACTTGTTGTACAAGGTATGTACACAAACCGAAGGACACGGACAAATACAAGCATTTCATCAAACACCTTGTTTACATTGTTGTCCGTGACAACAGGAAGAAGAAATCGTTCGTGGGCAATGGATCGTGCAATGTGGGGAGATCGGGCGACGGATCGCACGACATGGGAAGAAATCTAAGTTCTCTTCTACTCTCTCTTATTTTGTTTCTCCCTCACTCGACTGAGATCGCGCCTCTCCTTTCTTCCTCCCTCGACCGAGATTGCTTGAAGATTGTTATTGGTCGATTTCGTATAGTAACAATCAGAAATGATTGCTACTTGGTGGTATCACTCGATAGTGAGCAATCTGCATATTTGTCAGTTGGTTGATTGGTATGCATCGTTCGATATGGTATCTTACCGCTAGGTAAGATAAATCTTGATTTCTGAAATATGCGAGACAAAAAAGGAAGTATAGCAAAAACACAAGTCCAGCTTATTTTATGTTAAATCGATGTCATTTCCCGGTAACCTTGTGTGAGAGTGGGAAAGAGAAATGGTTGTGACCATAAACATAGACAACTTACCAGGGGGCTGAACGCTGTAACGGGAATCGGTGACCATCACATCATTTGGCTGGAGGAGGGGAGCTTGAAACAACTGCCTTCGTTGCAATCAGGAAATGGGCGTGCCAAACCAATCATTAGTTAAACTTGTGTTGTTGTATTTGAAGTCGTGGACGATGAATATGCACGACACGGTTTAGCCCGTGTGCGTCGGTTGGCAAGATTCGAAGACTCGGGGAAGCTTGACGTGGCAGTTGGGCTCCATAAGATTGTAGCTCCTCGGGTCGGGGAGTCGGTCGGGTTGGTTTTGAGAGGCATCTGAGACCTGCAAGAAAGCTTTTGTCGGGGGTTGTGTGCCCGAATATGCCCCTCCGATTGCTAAGTTAGTGTTTGGAGGTGGAGATCCCGATCGGGACTCTGAAGGTCCCGAACGATTTTTAGGAGAAGAGATCGGGAGTTGGTAAAAAGATCCACTCTATAGGCTACAGTGGAGGGGGTAGTTATACCTGTCGAGCAGAGGGGGGTCGTACCGCATTGTTTAATGGGTGTGACACCTTCGGCTTGATTGCGGGTATGACTCTACATCAGACGACGCCTTTGCTGGTTTCTAGGGTCTCGAATAGCGAGGCCGACGATCGTGATACGACGCTAGAGTAACCGATATGGTCTTCGGCCTGGTGTATTTGGGTTGTCGGGTCGCTGAGGTGGACGTCCACGTAGTCCTCGACCTGACGTGTCAAGATTGACTGGTCAGGACAATGTGGCCCTCGACCTGGCGTGGTCACGGCTGTCGGGTTGTCGAGGTGGACATTCACTCAATCCTTGGGCTGACACGTCGAGGTTGATAGGTCGGGACGATGTGGTTACAGACGTGATCCTCGACCTGGCATGATCAGAGTGAGCCGAAGAACCAATATTTACCCTATCAAATTTGGGATCACGTGTGCTGGGGGGTTATGGTTGGCATAGAAAAGATGCAGGAAAGGAATGCTGCCGCAGTGAAGCAGCTCTTAGCAAATAGAGTAGTAATTTAGGTGTGTGATGAGACCTGAATATTACAGCAATTGTTGCAGCTTCCTAAAATAAATTTGCTCCAAACAGTTAGGCGACGTGCTAGTAAGTATAACCGTGTGTATTTGAGCTTTAAAAAGAAATTGAATCCATAGATGATTTCCCGCAACGCAATGCAATGCAAAGCAATGCAGGGGACGAAGTCTGTAAGACTCGGGAAATCCGATCGATGCATTCATTCATTGAATCTAGCTGGCCGCTACGGGTGCCGTTCTGATGGCTTCCGCGTATGTTGTGTGTTGATAGGTCAGTGTGGAGTCGAGCAAGTCCCACAGGGATGTCTTGGGATTCCAGCCTACGCTCGAAAACACCATCCATCCATCCATCCATCCATCCATCCATCCATCCATCAACTATTATTTAACCCTATGAGTTCCAAGAGGAGGAAACGGATCATCATCGTAAATTTGGTCATACCGAGTTGTTTATTGATTATGGTCATGTCGGGAATTCGCTTTGTCGCTGTCCTCGTATCCTTCACCGTAGAACTGCTTAGAACTCACATCGATCGTAGCCGCCTCCCCCTGATACTTTGGAATATACCTGCGTGGAACAACAATAGCATAAGGAACGTCCGGCAAAAAGATCCGCCGCGTCTTTCAATGTGTGTGTGTGTGTGTGTGTTCGGCGGAGTGCCAACTCCACCTGTACCATGATTTCGGCGAGTTGCTTTATGGTGACTTCGTTGTTGGGATTTCCCACATTAAATATCTGGCCATTAGCTCGAGCAGGGTTTTCCTGAGAGAGATGACAACAGTTCTGTTCGTTTCGTTTCGTCGCAAAAGGGTAAGTAAAAAAGAAGAGATAGAGAGAGAGAGATACAGACAATCATCAGTAGAACAGCTTCCATGGCATCCTTGATGTAGACAAATGTCCTTTGGGATTTGGCCACCGTCGACAAGCTGTAGAGGCTCACGCCGCAGCAGATTCTGCAAGCATCATTAACAAAACAAAACAAAACAAACAAAGAAGAAGCAACGGAGATTTTTTATAGAGGCCAATGGTAAATATTTTTCTGATGCGCAGCAACATTAAGAGAGAGAGATTATGATACATACATTGCTGAAGCATGCCAAAACCCTGGGAACACCCTCGCTAGGTCCAATCCAATTGAAAGGTCTCACGATGGTGAACTCTAGGCCATTTTCCGCAGCACCCTCAGCTTTAGAAATTGTAAATAACAGGGAACAACAGGTATAGTAGGTTTGTTGTGGCATCGAAACAGTAAAGTAAAGTAAAGTAAACACACCATAAATCAGTCTCTCAATAAGTTGCTTGCCACACGCATAAGACCATCTCTGCTTCTCCACCGAACCAAAAATGCATGGTGGGTGAAGCATCTTCTTTTAGCACATAGAATTCTGGTTCCTGTACGATAAGCAAAAAGAAGAAACAATACTAGTACTACATTGACGTCACTTATCATGTACAAGATAACTAACTACAACACAGTGGGACATCTATGTTCTGATTACCATGACCACCCAGTTATTTACTCAAGCAGGTAGGTTTCTAATTAAAAAAATTACCAGATATTAAAAAATCATGAAACAAAGTCATCAAGATAATTAATTTCAAGCCACTATTTTTTTTTTTTTTTTTTATCTCTCTCTTAAAATCACATGAAGTCCCACCACATTGGCACTTTGAAAACAGCGGTTCAGTAGTGCACACAAATCTACTGCAAATTATAATGCTCGTTGCATAATTCATCATCTTTTAAGCCTAAAAAGATGATATATAAAGTGATGATTCATGATGAATGAATAAACACAAGATGACTAAACAATCATGAGACTAAGGGTCACCACATCCTCCAAAAACATATATACTGTAATTCCATTGCTACCAACTTCGAAGCCAATGTTTAAGTATAAAAATTCAAAGAACTGATCATAGCTTGTGCTCAACATTGGGATTATGGGAGACATATGGTTGACCACACAACTCACTTTTAAGAGAGGACGGCAAGAATATAGTATCCATTGGTGTGTGAACGGAGCATTTGATACCACCTCTATCATACCCCCTCAAATTATCATATGAATTATCAAAAATATTATAATTCATCCACAATTCAAATGCAAGATTCAAACTATTATTTGAGGATACTGAAAAAACATTCAAACATTATTTATAACCTATAAAACTCATGTATTTTATAATCATATACTGCATCACTCGATAATCCATAAAATCCAAAGCCGACTTTACAAATACATTAATCACACTTATAAATCTACAAGCATGAGAATTACAAATCACAAAGCTAATCATTTATCACAAATTTATATCATCATAAAATTAAATTTAACATTCCAAAATTCTGAACTTGGTCTTAAAAATAGGGTTAAGCCTTGTCGCTGGGGTCCACTATAGTCCAACCAGTGGGTCAATAGATCCCACACGTTATATTAAAATAATATTTTTATAATATATTTAAATTATATATTATAAAATATTGAATTTTTTTATTAAAACTGATTTAAAAAGATAAAAAATAATACTTAACTATTGACATAAATACCCTTTGAAACAAATAAAAAATATATGTTAAAGGTATTTAAGTAATATTAAATTATATTACAAAACCTGATTGATTTTATATAACCCGGTCAACTCATGAGCCAATCAGTTTATTCTAACACATTTGATCCAATAATTCTATCGGATCGATTAATGATCGGGTTCAAGTAATTCCGATTTTATATAATCTCACCTCAGCGAAACATTATCTGATTATTTTCAATGTTTTATGCCATTCTAAATGTCAATGAAATTATGAGCTACAAACAAGACACCTTTGTGTTATTACTGTTTGGTTACGGTGTCTAATACCTTAAGTTTCAGGGGAGAACATGAAGTCAATTTTGATGCAAAAGCGAACATTACTCACTGGTGGTTAGATCACAAGTATTTTGAACGCAATCAAATTGTTATCATTTAATCTAATTAGACAAATCCTAGTGTTTAGATGCAGGAAGTCAAAGGGACGCAACAGGCACCTTTCTCAGAGGATGATCCTTTGGCAGGAAGCTTCCTAGTGTTTTCCCATACACTTCACAGGTGGAGAAATGAATGAGGCGCTTGTTGTTCTCCGAACAATACCTGACCTGCACAAGATTTCACACCAGATAAAGAAAGAGGTACAGGAAAGCCAAAACCGAAGAGAAGAGGGCAGGTAAACCCCGAAACTTACAACTGGGAGAGCGTCTATGAAATTGCTGTAGATGGTGTCTAATGGACGGGTGTTGTAATCCGCCGGGGTGCATATTGCCGCCAGATTGATCGTCTGTGAAGCAAATGGCCATCAGAATTCCTTGTGAGACAAGAAAACGCGATAACAGACACGCAGATCCGCTCAATCCATTACACGACGGTTCATCGAGAAAGCAAAGAGCTGCTGCGAATCGAAAGAAAAGATGCGTAGAAGAAAGCAGAGAGACTCTCAAAGAAAATGCCGATCCGCAAGAATCATATAGAACGGAACGCCATAGATCCGAAGAAAGATGAAGGGGCGTGGCGGGGGCGAACCACATCGGATGTCTTGATGAGGCCCTCGAGCCTGGAGTCGTGCTTGATGTTGAGGCGGTGGAACTCGATGCGGCCGTCCCAGGGGTTGCGGGCCTGCTGCCCGCCGTCCGCCGGCGGCGGGGGGTGGTCGAGGAGGTGCTTGATCTTGTCGTTGTAGACGTCCACGGCCAGCACCGTGTGCGGCGTCTCGGCCATCAGCTTCTCGCAGAGGTGGGATCCGATGAAACCCCCGGCCCCGATCAAGCAGATCGTCATCGGCTTGATCGGGTTGCCGTCGAGATCCAGCCTCGAAGCAGCTGCCATCGGTCGGGCCCCCTCAACAGCCTCTCTCTCAATCTGCGCAACCCAATCGAACACGAAGAAGCAAGAATCCACGAGAGCAAGAGCGGAGGGAGTGGAAGTTTTGCGGGGAGGCCATAAGAGGCGACGGGGGAGTTTAAATACCCACCGCTCGTTGCGGAGTTAGGGATGGCCGTAAAAGTCGGTGCTTCCCCAACTGCCTCTCACAAACGTTAACAAAAAAGGTTTATTTGGACACTCACTTATTTTTTTATGTTTATTATCCTTAAAAATTAAAATATGAATTGATTGATTAATGAGGGCATTTTTTTTCATTTTTATGATTTATTAAATATCTCAACGAATTATCCACTAATTTTTAATTTAAAAAATAGAAATAAATTTTAGGCCATTTTAATTCTATTATTTTAAAGCCGAAAACATATTAGAGAAAAAGACAAAACGAGGAAAATTGTCCGAATTCTATTGTTTGTTTTCTTTAATTCTATAAATAAATAAATAAAATGAATTTTTATTTATGAATAAATGCACTCTGAATCCAAGTGACCTCTCTCCTCCTATACTTCTACTGCAGGGCGGAGACAGTTGGAATCCAAATGATCTCTCAGTAGAGACGACGAAGGAACGAGAACAGAATAGTAGGCGACAGCAAAATTTCTTCAAGACCGCCGATCATGGAAATTTCCAGAGTAACTTTCAGTGATGTGGTACGTAATCTCTTTCTTAAACTTAGGATGAAGAAAATATAATAATAATATGCCATCTTAGCTTCAACAAGAGTGAAAACGGAGAAGATGGCATCATCCCAAGGAGAAAAGTCCATGGAGCAGTGAATTCAAAAGCCTAACATCCTTTGGGGTAAAGGTAGAAGACGATGGGAGGTTATCACGGAAGGGGAAGGTGTGAAGTAGAGAACAGAAATAAATGAAAGTAAATGCATGCCTCTTTCAAGTGTCTTTGACTGTCAAAGGCTGCCATAAGTGCAAGCTGTAGAATCTTTTTTTTTTCTGGGCCTCCTCGAAGCTACACAACACATTTGCCTTAAATTCCTGACATTTCTGTGGAACTCGAGTGCAGTGTGTTATGAGAGTCATATGCAAAGAACAACAAAGTAAGGTGGCTATGTCTGCAGATTCGACTGAGGAGGAGCTACCTACGTCTCTCTCTTCTTGAACCTGTAGAAGCCCAGCTATAGAGAAGAAGAATTCCAAGATTTATGCTGTAAACAAGTCAAAAGAAATGTAAATGTTTCTTGATGGTGTTGGAATGATACATCACATCACATCACATCGGTGGAGAGGAGGAAAAGACAGCAGGAGAAGCTAAAGTACAAAAATTAAGATCCCATTTGATGCCGAAGCTTTTGTAAGCCAGGAGGAGTACTACTTCCATCTCCTCAGGCGACGCTGTTGAGTCCCATGCATCCTGACCACAGAGTCTTCAACAATCTCTTCTGCAAACATCATATCAACAGGTGTTTGGTCTCTACATATGTACAGGAATAAATAAGATCTGCGTGTGGGATGCAGGCATGGATGGGAGTGAGCGATGGGTGATACCCTTTTGGGCTTTTGGCGGAGGAGTTCAGGTGGTATCTTGTACAGGTCCTCATCCACAGCCTTGGGAGCTCTTCTAGGCCTTCTTGGGGTGGTTTGGAGTGTCAAATCACCGATCCTTTCTTGCTTCATCTGCTGTTCTTTCCCAAAGTTCTTCTCTCCTCCTCCGTGACCACCCCTCTTGACATAAAACCACACGGTAAGAGCTAGCTGCAAGCTGAAAAGATTGGGTGATGAGTGCGTACCTTTCTGTGGTGGTGGTGATGGTAAGCCGGTCTCACTTGTGTTGGCACTTTAAAGAGATCACCATCCTCCCCAAAGTAATGCTGTCCGATCAACCCAGCCTGCACTGCTGACTCGAAGTACTGGGTGATGGGGAGCTCGTTGCAGTGATCCCAACACCCAAACGCTGGAAATTGGTGACTCTTCATCATGCTCTATACCCACAACTAAACACAAACATCAGACCAAGCTTCTTCAGTCGGCAACAAAAAACCCTCTAGCATTCTTACTTACAGGTAGCACCAAAACTGCGGGCAGCGATGAAGGAAATGTGGAAGCAAGCAACAGTGGTTATATAAGCGAGAGAGAGAAAGAGAGAGAGAGAGAGAGAGGAATGAAGAAGTAATTGGAGTAGGAGTAGGGAGAGGTCTTTATGAGAAGGACAAGCCAAGAAGTGGTTTGGCTTCTTTATTAGGGGAGGTAGGAAGCTCACTGATTGCCACCAAAGACGGCCGGTTCTCTTGATCCATTGCCTTTTCCCAAGGCCAACAGTCATGGATCTTTTGCACACTCTGAGAGAGAGATAGAGAGAGATAGAGAGAGAGAGAGAGAGGGCAGGACTACTCGAGCATAGGTGGCCGCGGTGTTGACGTTTTGGCCATCAGCTCGGTTCTCCAGTTAGGTCAAGAGCGGCCACCCATCGGTGAACCATTCTTTACTTACCTCGGTCGCCATGCACAGTCACGGGAAACCTCGACCCTGCCTTTGAAGTGATGAGGTCGACGCAGTATAATATAATACTGGAGGGGGGAGACAGAGAGCCTTAAGATCAATAGGCTACTGTTGTTTTTCCATACAAACGTAGATTTTGAATAAATTTGAAGGTGATGATGGCGGCTGTAAGGTGGACTCAGCTATCAATATTTAGCAACATTCATTTCAATAAAATGCATGGATCTCATCTAAATGTGTGTAAGAATTATTTACACACTAACTTAAATATAAATTTATGTATATGCACTTAAAATAATTTATTTTTAATGATATCATGAGAAATAATCGTCTTTTATCGTAAACTCGACACGTGATAGTCATACCACCAATACATCATGTCAGTAGAATCAAAGTAGAAATAATTTTTTAGATTTTTTTGTTATGATAAATATTTTCCTAACATAGATCAATATGTCCACTCTTAGATGACCTAATTCTTAGTATAACTTTTATTATATTTTATCAACTCATAAATATGAGTAAAAAAATATATGAAAAGAAAAGACATAAAAAAATATCCATTTCATGTTTAAAGAAAAAAATTAATTTTAATTTTTTCCTTAAAAAGTTTTTTTAGAAAGATTATCTTTTATCTCTATTTGTCTCGGATCGAAACAAATCATTATAATTTGTCTACCTCTAGAGATAATAAAAGGTGGATCAATCGGGTAAGATGGCGTTAAATAAGAGTTCGAAAAAATTTGATAAACTCACAATTAAAGAATATATGAGTGGTGGAGTTCCTTAAGAGATGACAAATGAGACAAATATCAATATAACAATGGAGAACTTTAGATAAATCAATCGATCCATTTAGAAAGATGGTTCTAAATAAGTTTCCATAAGAAAATTTACCAAAATGATCACAAATTTGATGCTTCAAAGAGACTAGACAATACTTAGGAAAGAAAATATTAGACTATTTCTTATTTATATGGAGGCCAGCAAAGTTGGAGTAAATGTTAAGAACTTTGGATAGATTGGAGCAAGTATTGGAGGTAACTTTGATGGATAAGATAATGTCATCAACAAAAACCTGGTGGGAAAACTTGATTTCTTTAATATGTTAAATGATTTGATCTTGTTGTTAGAGACAAAATGGTCTAGGAGCCAAAAAAAAAAAGAAGTTGTTGTACAAAAACAAAAATAAAATACTATCAAAGATTAATTTTAATTATGATGAGAGGGTTTTTACTTTTGGAGTAGTACATAGAGTGCCTAATCTCCTAGTTGATAGATATATTGTCATGTATATATCTTCCAAGGATAAAAATGAATTGTTCTTGATTGATTAAGAGATTCTAAAAATATTTTAAATGAATATACAAGACTTGAGAAACAAGTTTATAAATAACATTACATAATACAATTAACTGAAAACCTTTGATTTTGGAAGGATAATATTTTTAGGGATAAAAACTAAAGTAGTTTTACCATAGAATTATAAGAGAAAACAAGTGGAGCTCTTGAAACAAATCCTAATAAAAGATTTAAGAGTTTCTCAGTAGTAAAACCATCAAGATATGGGAATTTGCCAAGTCTCATGGTTTTATGTGCATTAAGAATCTCATCAAGAAGAGAGGGACATGAAGGCCAATAAAATAAAATATAATAATATTGTTTTCAACGAGCAAACAGTGTTTTATCTTTTTCTAAGATCGATAATATTTTTATCACTCTATTCAATTCAATATACTTTTTGATTCTACTCCATCATTTAATGTGGATTTGCTTGACGAGAGCAATGACTTTGTTATAAAGTAATATGAGCCTAGTCGAATCTTGAAACAAGAGCAAGCTAGAAATATATATATTTTTAATTTCAATGTCTTTAATTATTATTATTATATTTTGGTGAATTGATCCTCTATGTTACCCACATAAACTCTAACTCTACTCCAATAGGAAAGGGAGTGATTGTGGTCAGAAAATATACCCCAGAAAGAAATGGAGAAGGAGAATGAATGGGAAGAAGCATTGTTGGAGGAAAAGAAATGGTGATGTCGAGGCTTCGAGATCCACCCCAGAAAGAGATAGTAGGTTTTGTAGAGGCACTAAGGGAGATGAAGAGGAAGAAGCAGTGTTAACTACAGAGAAAAAGAGGAAACTATGGTTGATCGACTCGTGATGTTAGCGGTGAAGTTGGCGGAGATCTCCACATAGTGAGATCGATGCTTCTCATGAAAAGACCAGCTCATGATTCAGTCCATCCCTCGTTCAAGTTCGATAGATTAATTCTCGATAAACTAATTTTCTATCATTTGCAAAGCTCAGTTCGATGGTTAACTCACGTATTAACTTATTTAATCTAAATATTATGAGACTAAACAACAGCTCTCCTGTTCTGTTCGATTGCAATATGGATTACCAAAAGCCTGTTATGTTATACTGTGTGCTGCATCTGCATCAGCATCAGCATCAGCTATCCCCATCGAGGAATGAGCTCAGCTCCAACACCAACTTTTACATTGAAAGAAAGCCACTAAAACTTTACTTTGCGGGCCATTACTTTGCAGGAGAGAGAGAGAGAGAGAGGTAAAACCTGCTGCATGGAAGAAGAGATTACTTAGCTTGGAAGCCACACTGCAATTTGCAGCCGTGTCTTTTCATGCTTTCTCAGGTGTCGGCGCTGCGAGCTTGCTGCCTGCCTCGCCCACCGTTTAAGATGGGTGATTGCAGAAGCAACCATGGCTGTTGCAGCGTAGAATGGTTATGACTCCTTCAACAGTCACTATTCCTTTGAAAACTCCGAAGACTTCTGACTTATGATTGCGGCAACAAATATTTCTAAAGTTCAACCATTATCTCATCATAAACCTCGAAGTATCGGCAGAATTTGCTGGTGAATGAATCATCACCAACTCACTGTCGGATGGCTGTACTATGAGATATGACCAGAGACAGGTCCTCGGTGTCAATCCTCGAAGGACACTGATCTGAAGATGAACGAAGTGCATGCATGTGTGGGTCACAGCTTCAGCCTCCCATCATTGCTTACACATAGTGAAGTCAAAAGGTTATATGATCTGCTTCTGTAGCTAATAAAGCTCAACACAGTTAGTTGGCAGCGGAAGCAATGGTGCCATGAATCATGCCGAGAATATACCCCCGCCCCCCAAGAAGCCCTGCATCTGATTGCCAAATCATGAGACGTAAGGCCAAACCCTCCTCGTTAGATCACCTAGCTTCTGCCCCATCTCCACCTCCCTCCATTCCTTTCTGCATAGATTTTTCTATTATTCGGTGGCGTCTTCCTGTCTGTTTGACAGCTCCCAGGCTTAATTACGAAGCCTTCGGCAGTGCAATGTGTGGCCAAATCCGGCCACTTGGATCGTCATCATCATCTCTTCCTTCACCGAAGCGTGCACGGAGGACAGGTATTATTCCCAGGTGGATCCCCTTCCCCCACCTCGTCCATGTGTTTCCCAGCCGGCATCGGCAGAACCCACCTGTAAAGATTGGATAGACTCAGAGAAGCAAGAAAAGGGCAGAAGGAAGGTGATGTGCTGCCCATTTCATCACGATAGGCTTAGGCAGAAGAAAAAAGTGACGGAGAACAACAGGGTTGATAGCTACCTAATGTTGAGCAGGTGATGTGTGTGTTGGAAAGTTAGATGGTCAGCTGTGTCTCATGCTGCATGCGTTCACGCCTTCATATTTGCTGGGAAAGAAGGCTATCCATCGACTTCACTTGCGACACGTGGCTCTGTGAACGCGGACGAAGCCACCACCCCCTTTATATATAGTGCCGATCTCGCCGACTTCCATTTGTCCGGTCCCCTTCCCTTTCCTGCTTTCGTTTTGAGCCTTCGCTGTCACTCTCTCTCGTCGAGCTTGAAGAAGGATGGCGATTGATGCGTGGCGCCGTGGCCGGATCGTAGGCCGGGGAGCCTCCGCCACCGTCTCAGTCGCCGCTTCGCTTTCGTCCGGCGAGATCTTCGCGGTCAAGTCCGCCGAGCTCTCCTCGTCGGGGGACCTGCAGAGGGAGCAGAGGATCCTGTCTTCGCTGGATTCGCCCTATATCGTCTCTTATTTTGGCTTCGAGGTTGGTCTCTGCTACCATCTCTTCATGGAGTACGCTCCTGAGGGCTCCATGTCCGACGAGATCAAGAAGCGGGGCGGTCGGCTGGACGAGCTCAGCATCCGGTCCTACACATGTGACCTCCTCCGGGGGCTGGCATACCTCCACTCGAACGGCGTCGTTCACTGCGATCTGAAGAGCCAAAACGTCTTGATTTGCTCCGGCGGGCGGGCGAAGATCGCGGACTTGGGGTGCGCGCGGCGGGCGGACGAGGACGGCGGAGGACGCGTCCAACCGAGGGGCACGCCCATGTTCATGGCGCCGGAGGTCGCGCGGGGGGAGGAGCAGAGTGCCTCGGCTGACGTCTGGGCCCTGGGATGCACCGTCATCGAGATGGCAACAGGGCAGCCGCCGTGGCCGCACGCCTCGGACTCCGTCTCCGCCCTCCACCGAATCGCGTTCTCGACGGCCGTGCCAGAGTTCCCCTGCTGGGTCTCTGAAGACGGAAAGGACTTCTTGAGCAGGTGCCTGAGGAGGGATCCCAGGGAGCGGTGGTCGGCAGAGCAACTCCTCCGGCACCCATTCCTTGCGTCTTGGACCTCGAGCCCCCTAGATGACGGCTGGGTTTCCCCCAAGAGCACGCTCGATCAGGGCTTCTGGTCGGCACCCTCGGAGGAGGAGGAGGAGGAGGAAGAAGACGACGAGTGGCTGGAACAACCAGCGGAGGAGGACGCGTCCGAGAGAATGCAGAGCTTGCTTGGCATTGCGCCCAACTGGACGTGGGGTGAGGACTGGGTGACGGTGCGAAGCGACGGCGGGGATCGCCGCGTCGACGAGGTCACCCGCGGCAGCGAGGCTTTCACGGACGTGAGCGCTACGAGCAACAGCGAGGAATTCGTGGACAGCACGAATCACACAGAGGGATCAAGTGATCGCGCTACTATTAAAGCGAATTGTAATTTTAATGATACGAACCATGTTAAAATAACAGAGGGAATAAAAGACCGGCTTGCGTTGATATGTGAATGTGTTCGCATGGGCTTGCCATCGAATGGTCCAACTGTAAAAATTAGATACCTTGCGTGAAGTCTCCATGGGCGGCGTGAGAGCACCTTGAGATTACAGTGATTACGATATGGATATAATAAAGATTAGCTATGGAGGGACATGAAGCACATTCCTAAGTCTCAAGCCACTAGGAAATAAACATGTACCGGTGACCTACCACACCTCGACGATGCTATGCTCACATTGAGAGTGAGAGAGAGAGAGAGAGAGAGATGTGGAAATCGCTGTGGATGTTCCTAATTTGGTCGTATTGGGTGTCAACTACCGGCTTGAGGAAGGTGGCCACAGAAGTAGAAGACGACATAACCGAGCAATTGGACCAACAGTAGTACGTGGGATCGAACGCAAATCTTAAAGCAACCCAGCAGCTGCGATTGCAATGAACCAGGTAATGAAACTAACATAATTCAAAAAAATAATGCGTTTGCCGGGAGTCGAACCCGGGTCTATTGCTTGGAAGGCAATTATCCTAACCGTTGGACTACAAACGCTAATTTGATTTTACCGGCACTAAAATTATAGATATATATTATATTCTTGGGATTCTATAGACAAATCATAATGATGTTTGAAGAGAAAATAACCTACAGTAGATGATAGCGAACAAGAAACCAATATGACTGCAAATGCACCCATGTAGTTGCTTGCTTTCTTATCCTGTTTTGAGTTGTTGTTTTGGGCAGTGATATGAAAAGAGTGACTTTGAGTGAGCTCTTATGGGACTGGGAGGAGAGAGTGACTATGAGTGAGAAGAAAAGAGTCCTTAGTTCGCAGTCTCTCTCCAGATTACTTAACCATCACAGGGTTTTAAATTTCTCAATATTACAAACGCTGTCACATATGATAGGGTTGATAAGTATTTTCTTAGGTTATGGAATCAGCTTACTCGGAGATAGGTATTTCTATGAGTTGTCAGTTAAATCTTGAGAGGATAAGAAGAGATATATAAAAAATGATTTGAGCTTATATTTGGATTAATTAAAGAAAAATATAATTTATTCTCATGTTATAGGGAACTTTGTTATTTTCTAAATTTATAGGTTTATTTGAATTATCTTTGTCTCACACCAAAGCAGGTGAAAGACTGGTCAAAAGGCTCGAGTCAACTGTCTGAATCAGTAATGGTCAACTCGTTCGATGCTTCTTTTTCCGCTCCTCTCGGCTTATCTTCTGCCATTTATTTTGACCACCAATTCCCAGTATTGACCATCTTTAACCTACTCCAATATCCCACGAATGATAGCAGGACCGGATAATAACGCAATTACTTGCTGTAAGGTTCGTCCACAGCGAGAGGAGCGAGGGTACAACTTAACGCTGTGGTAAAGGAGTAAGAAGTAGGTCCGGAGCTCAACCGTTGGGGGTGGCGTCTCTCTAACCAACTGCAAACCAACACCAGACGCGTCGCACGACCTCCTCTGCGTGGGCGCGACCATGGCACGCCGCACGCGCAAAGCACGGGCGCATCTCGTCCTCCCCCCCCCCCCCTTCCTTTTAATTGCCGTTCCCCCTTCCCCACTCTCTTCCCCGTCTGGAAAGCAAAGAATCCATCAACGAGCCCGCCGGGTTTCCGTTCGCTAGTCGTCGAGTGAATCGAATTGGACCGGGAAGGAATCGAGTCGATTCGTGATCGAATGGAGAAGGAGAGCCCGTCGAGCTACCGGTACATGGGACGAAGCGACTGCGACGGCGGCGACACCTCTAGCGCCTTCAGCGACTGCAACAGCGATCGCTCCGGCGAGTTCCCCTCCTCCGGATCGCCCACCACGTCGTCTTCCTCCTTCGGCGGCGGCAGCGGCGGCGGCGGCGACGGGGGACTCCACCGGCTCCTTGTCTCCGGCGCCGTTGATTACTCCCACGAGGTGGTGCGCCGGCTCATCTCCGACCTCGAGTCTCCCTCTGCCACCGTCGAGTGCCAGCGCCGAGCCGCCATGGAGCTCCGCCTCCTAGCGAAGCACAACCCGGAGAACCGGCTGCGCATCGCCGCCGCCGGCGCGGTCGTCCCCCTTGTCGCGCTGCTCTCTCACCCGGATCCCCAGCTCCAGGAGCACGGCGTCACCGCGGTGCTGAACCTCTCCCTCTGCGACGAGAACAAGACCCTGATCGCCGCCGCCGGCGCCATCCGCCCCCTTGTCCGCGCTCTCAGCACCGGCACCCCCGTCGCTCGCGAGAACGCCGCCTGCGCCCTCCTCCGGCTCGCCCAGCTCGACGACCTCCGCACTGCCATCGGCCGCTCCGGCGCAATCCCTCCCCTGGTGGCCCTCCTCGAGTCCGGCGGGCCCCGCGCGAAGAAGGACGCCGCCACCGCCCTCTTCTGCCTCCTCGCCTCCCGCGAGAACAAAGCCCGGGCCGTCGAGGCCGGCATCGTGCGGCCGCTCCTGGACCTGATGGCCGACCCGGATTCCGGAATGGTGGACAAGGCCGCGTACGTGCTGAACGCGGTGGTGGAGGTGGCGGAGGGCCGGGCGGCGGCGGTGGAGGAGAACGGCATCCCGGTGCTGGTGGAGATGGTGGAGGAGGGCACGCCGCAGCAGAAGGAGATCGCCGTCCGGTCCCTCCTCCAGATCTGCAAGGAGAGCCCCATCTACCGCAAGATGGTCGCCCACGAGGGCGCCGTTCCCTCGCTCGTCGCCCTCTCCCAGTCCGCCACCAAGAAGTCCAAGGAGAAGGTAACCTCACCGCTTCGGTCCTTATCTATCATTAGCTTAACATGGAATTAAAAATTCGAAATAAAACCAGGCGGAGGCGTTGATCGAACTGCTGCGGCAACCGAAGCGGACGGCGGGCGACTCACGCCGCTAATGGACGCGTGGCGCGATTCCAACGCCGGTGGGCCTGATGTAAATACGTGCCTGCGATCTACCAAAGCGATGAGGAGAAACGAAAGAGCAATTTTTTTATTTATTTATATTGATTAGGGATTAGGAGATGCATATTGAACAAAATATTAATGGGTAATATGTATGTGTACCTTAAATTGTATAAGTTTCGTTCTTGCAAGCTCCACTCTCAGATGTGTGTTGTCATCTACCTAAAGAGCAATGAGACTGTTCAACATTTGTTCTTTCTTACCATGTCAAAGGAAGAACTTTGCAGGTAGGCTAGTCTACTACAAGATCTTGTGTTCCTTTCCGGGGAGTTTCTTACTTGATGGAATCGTCAACTCCATGACTTGGCTTTTGAGAGTCATAGTGGGAAAGTTGATGCTGTGGAGAAAGACCAACTAACTCACAAGTGTTTGACTTTAGACCTATCAAAAGCTCCTTTTCTTTATCTGGGAAACCAGTCTAAACTATCCACTGTAGTTGACTTCAGCTGGAGTAGTTGACCCCCGGCTACAAGATTGAGGCTGAAATAAATTTTGATTTATATTTTAGATGCACAAAAAAATAGACATAATTTGGTCAAAATGTCAGAACTAAGACCAGAAGAGAAGAAAAGAAGCTTCCATAGGAGTCATCATAAATCCAAAAAAAGCCCTATCAACTAAACTTAAAAGATCTGCCACCATAATTATCAACAACATCATCTATCAACATAGTATTGATAGCTAATTTCCTATAAAGAATATCTAATTCCTTCAAGATACTGACATTTGGTTGACTTTTGACCTTTTTTTGTGTGTGTGTGTGTGTATGTATGGGAATGAAACACACATTAAAAAATACCTTTTAGAGAATGAAACAAACACACATTAAAAAGCTATAATATTCAACAAACAGAAAAAAAATGCTCCCACCACTCGCCATTGTTATCATATGCTCATTCCCAATCATTAACCGGAGAAGGAAGGCAGATATCATCCCGCGACCCCACGTGGGTGGGTTACTTCTAAAGATGTCCTCACTTAATGGAGACAAACTTAATTTTGTAATAATAAAAATTATAATTATTTTTTATTATATAAAAACTTTATATTAAAATTTAAAATCAAATAATAATAGATTATATTTATGGTGCGTACATTTCGATATCATTCAAAAAAATTTATCTGATCTATGGGTACATCTTCGTCGAATTCAAAAATTATGGCGATGCCTATCTATAAGGATAGCTAGAATAATCATCTTTTCTCTTTTTATCCACTATAAATGATGGATTCGGGACAAAAGTAGATAAGAAAAGATTTGACATTACTGAATGGAGACGAGAGAGGATTTGTAATATCTCAATAATATCATCATTCATTCTCATTTCTTTTGTATCTTCCTTGAGTCTTTAGGAGGTTCTATCATTTTATAGACAAACTCAAAGTTTCTAAGATAATTAATTAGAAGAATCTCCTTCATTATTAAGATCATCTATGCATGCGTAAAAATCTATAAAGAAGGCCATTAAATCCAATAAATATAATAAAATATTAAGTCTAACTATCAATACTAGTTATAACAATTATACGCCATCAATATTATATTTTCTTCCATCTACCACAATATTGTTGGTCAAGAGAATCCAAAATGACACACCTAATTTGTTTTATCAAGATAATAAATGTTAGCACATTCAATCATAATATATATATATATATATATATATATATATATATTATGATTGAATGTGCTAACATTTATTATCTTGATAAAACAAATTAGGTGTATCATTTTGGATTCTATATATATATATATATATATATATATGATAACAAAAATAAATGTAATATACCATAATATTGTTAATCATTCCTAATGTAATCCAAAATGATACATGTAATTTTTTTTTATCAAGATAATCATATTAGCACATTCAACATAAATAAGATATCAAAAATAAATAATTTTAATTATGTAAATAAGAATATCAATTATAATATCTATTGAAACATTCATCACGATGTCTTTTTCTGTAACCATAGTCCTGAGATAAAATTTAAAGTCATAAAGTTTGATTGTGGTCTCAAAATATATCACAAAATTAGTTTTTATTATAAAAAATATAATATAATATAATTTATAATTTTTCTTATAAATTATTCTTGCAATTGATGTAGATATAAATTGTAGAGTAAACTTCTTGTTATCAAAGCAATTAAAAATACTATCATTTCAAACTAATTTAATTTTATATATACGAGCATAAAATCTTTTTGTAGATTTCTTATTAATTTATTTGTAGTCTTTTAATATTTTTCATTTATGGATAACTCTGATATATATATCCAATATTTCAACTATAAAACTGATATTTAATTTGGCATAGGCTTGAGCATATAATATAATAGACTTTTAACTATGTATACATAAAAAAATATTTTTTATTTGATTATCTTTTAAGTCATATTAAATACACTTGTTTTGATTGAAATTTTTACTTTTATCAAACAAATTTGTATTCTAAATTTCTGCAAGACCTAGTCAATATATCATGTTTAATACAGTTCTAGCAATCTTTCAAATTTATTCCTACTAAGGGTCCATTTGATCGGTCGACCATTGATGTGGCCCGTAGACTTACGAGAAATTTTGCTTTGAGCGATAGGCGTACTCGCATAGTTTTACCCTTTCGGAGCTAGTGAGCTCCAAAAGGAGCCATTGACGGTAAGGGAGACTCAATAAACTTTATAAGCCCTTAGTTCCCTTACTCCTTAACCAATGTAAAATTAAATGACATTATCAGTGCTCCTCGCGTAGGAGAGCAAGGGCTTATAAGTCCACTATGTCTCTTTTATTCTTAGAAGTGACTTTTGTTCGATTATTGGACCATTTGATCAGTCGATTATTGGTACAATATGTAGGCTCGTGAGAAATTATCCGCTTTGAACGATGAGCGTACCTATATGATTTTATTCTTTCGGAGCTTATAAACTTTAAAAAAAAAATAATCAAAAAAATATAATATTAAATAATAAGTAAAACTAAAAAAATATAATTTTTTTTTAAATGTACACAGCTTTGAACCATGGTGGTCCTATTTATAAATTATAATGATACTATTCTATCATGTCAACCATGATTAAATTAGGTTGATGAACTATCCTCGTGATAATAATAATTTTTTAGATCATAGGTCAATTGAATAAAATTATTTATAATATAATTAAAAATATTTAAGATATAATAATCACTTGGGAATCAAATCTCAACACTTGCGTGTATCATAGCGAAAACAGAGCGGCCGATTTGGACGGCGTCGAGGGTGGTGTAGCGCCGGAAGTTGAAGTGGCCGAGGTTGACGCTGCCGGCGCTGACCAGGTCGTAGAGGACGACGCGGTGGATGAGATGAACGGATTATGGAGAAGCAGAATGTGTTCATCTTCTTCACCTGCTACCGAGAGCCATCCATCCCCTCTCTTTGGTTGGTGTGTCACAGGAACTGCATTCCCAGGACGACGACCTCTTCTCCCATTAAAAGCCCCCAATAACCTTCTTTTCCCTTCTCCTTGCACCCTTTCTTGGTGTCCCCCAGCTGGTTGGTACCTGAGCACAGGGTCTTGTGGCAGAAGACCTGACACAAAAAATGAAAGAGAAGACAGACACAAAGATGCAACCTACATCTCCCTCCCATCTTCGAATTCTACATGTCGGGAACCATCTGTTTCTTGCAATCTAGCTCATGTTCTTAAAACTACATATCAACATACTGCTGCTGAAGACAATGATGCGTCATCAAAGAAATTGGTTGGATGAGCCATCGGTCTTTTGCTTCCACATGAGCTCCTCTTCCTTTCTTCTTGCTTGCAGCCACTAAGGTGAGGGTGTTTTGGTGTTGGGATTAATGGAAAAGAGCTCTTCTTTAATGGCTGAGTGTTCACTAATTGGCAAGCTAACTCACTGACCCAAACACTTCCATTTCAAATTGCTATATGAATCATCCGATCAAAGTCTAATCCTCATTTCCAATTACTATATCTTCTTAATGGAGACTGGATCAAGTCAGATGAGTTCATAACAACATTAATTTACTAACAAAATGTAAAAGATATCTCATCCTTTCTGAGATCACATCCATTTATTATTTAGTAGTGATATATAATAGCTTAGCCTTCACACCTTTTAAGAGAATTGACCCAACTAAATCTAATTGAAATCCCAACCACTACTATATTTAATCCACTCTCTTACAAGAAGACATGTACCAACCTCATCTCAGGACTATTTGATCATGTATTTTTATAATAATAAATTTTTATTCATATAAATTGATTTTTATTGACTCATATATTTTATACGTATTTAGTCTTGCGCATCCATCATAATATATTTCTCTTCATGTTGGTTGGATTTTCTCGAGTTACATGTTAGCGTATTTGATCTTGCACTTTCACTATAGATGATTTCTGATTATATGGATTGAATTTTTTCGACTCAAACCTTTTAAGAGATTGATCCCAATGTTCTTAAAAATTCAACCACTAGTATATTTGATCTAGGCTCTCATATGAGGATATGGTCCTAAAGGAGATAAACCTAAGAATACTAGAATCCCATATTAACAATTTTTTTTAATCCAAATTAGAGTCGAGTGGAGGAAATAAATTTCTCATATAATTTAACTACAAGTCATGGTTGCCAAATTGATCATCGTGTCTATTTTTATATATTTTTTAAAATAACAATTTAAATTATTAATCCAAGATAAATTAATCGCCACTAATTGTGTGTCAAATCTTAGAATAAAGATTTTTAACTCTCAACTTGAGAGATAAGTACACCACAAAATTAACTAGCTAAGTAAATTTTTTGATACTAGAATTTGAGTTAATTCTATATCCTCATGATTTCAAAAGGAGTTAAAAAAATTTACACTAAATAATATATTTTATATGAATTCAAAATTAAGACATATCAGCTGTGCAATGATACATTGATAACTAAAATATTCAACAGAAATAAATATGGCTCGATTTATTATTATTATTATTATCTAAATGTATCTCCTTCAATAGAAAATTATGATAATTTTCTTGATTTATAATGTTTTATTGATAGCATGATTCGCATTATTGTTTAATCTCCATACGCCATGAAATAAAAACTCAAAAATAAATTTTATCCCTTTTTTTTGTGTTTTTGCTTATTTAGAATATTCCTATTTATACTGGCTACTATTTATTCTTAGAATATTCCTCCTCCGGAAGGAATCTTCTGGGCTCACATCAACTCTCTAATCAAACGCGTGTCAGTTTTTTTACACTTTCCTCCCTCGTCTTTTCTATATTTAATTTAATGCGATTGTTGATGAGGCTTGACGTAGTTAATATATGCAAACATATGCATTTACACCCCTTATCTTATTTAGGGTTTTTTATAGGTCCAATTTCTTCGGGCGAGTTCTTGACGCTTACGCGGTGGATTGAATTGGAAGTTTCCTCAGACTCCAATTTGGGCACCATAAAAATTAGGGCTTTCTTTCTTTGTTACTCCACCGCACCACCGCTTGTCAAGCGAAATCGATTCCGGGCTCTGTCTGCCTCACGTTTTCTTGCCCCCCTCTTCTTCGTCGGTTCCTTGTCCTCCCCCACAGGATCCCTCCTCACCTACCAATCTCCCCTCACCTCCCCTCGTCAGATGGCTCTTCCCTTATGCGATCGAGTTTCCAGCTGCTTCCTCGCGATTCTCTCCTCCGAGCCGTCTGTAGCCCTCGATTTCCGTTGTTGTTTTGGTGTTCTCGTCGCTTCGATTCGGACCCGTCGCTAACAGGCCCCGGTTCTGACGTTTTAGAGCTTTCGCCATGGGGAAGAGTAAGCGTTTCTGTCCATTTTCGGTGTCGCATGTTGATCTGCGAAAAGAATGAATCTTGGTTTGCCAAATTTGCGGTTCTGATTTAGATTGGGAAGTTTGTTTGCTTGGATTCGAATAGGAATTGTTTGAATCGGGTGTAGGTTAGACGAGGATTTACAAAATTGGTTTTGATGGAGATCTTGATCGTGCAGATCACCGGCGCAAGGCAGGTCTTGATCAGTTCGACAGCAGTGATGCCGACAGCGTGAGTTCCGTTTCGACCGGCTTGTCGGAGCTAACGCTTGGTAATGAGACCGAATACGTGAACTCTCAGGAGTTCGAGTTGGAGAAGTATATTGATGCTCTCTACGAAAAGAGGTACCTATATATCCTCTCTCTTTCATCAAGTCTTCCATGGTCAACAACTACTTCTTTCATACCGCTGTTGGAATTTCATTTCCTTGATGCAAATTTATATTGATGATGATAAGTCTGAATACGTTCTTTTCAGTTGCTACTGAGAGAAAGTTTTCTTGATAGTTCACGGTTCAGTTTACGCTAATGTTTCCTATACCACCCGTCATCCATTCTTGATATGGTGGCCTATGCATTTGGAGTTCGTTGACAAAACATATAATTAATACTTGGTTATGGTTTCAATCAAAGTCTTAGAATAGATCTCCGAGGGAATATTTCTAGGTGACTTTCTTCTTTTAAAAAATGATTATTGGTATGCAAATGAAAAAAGAAATATTCTATTTGATCTGATTTAGATATTAGAGAAGTTATGGTGAATGATTAATTTGATCCGAAAATAAGGTGAGTCCTGAACAATGATGGTAATGAGATGCATTTTAATAGTTCAAGAACATTGGTATTTACTCTTTTGTGCTGCTTTGTTTGCACAGACCAAAAAATAGCTTTATGTCAGATCAAGAATTATTGTGTGGAAAGTGGCTAGTAGTGTTTGGTATATTTATTGTATTCAATATTGCTGACTATGTAGAAATTTACAAAGAACCTTCTGTTGCTTATAAAAATCTGGACATTTTGTACTGATAGTCTATTGATCTCACAATTCTTAGGGCAAAAGTGGAAGTGTGTGATTCCTTGAGTTAGGTTGAAACTACCTTGCTTTGGTTCTTGCTGTGTGAAGTTTCTGAAGAGAGGAACCTCTACAAATTCTTGTTTTTTTTTTTTTTGCTTGGACCTGGAACACTTATATGCTTCTAGAATGAAGTTGCACTTTGAGAATTTATTTTATTCATATATTCAAAGATGCATTTTAGTTGTCGTGTAGTATTTTATGTTCCTACTCGGTAGCACTTTCATTATGCTGATAGGCAGTTTTACTTTAATGCTGAGGTTTTCAAAGTAGAGTTAAACTGATATGGCTTCCCTATTTCATGACAAAGGGGATCTACAAGAGAGAAGGCATTGTCTGGGCTTGTTGCTGCTTTTGAAGGGCAAGTTCTTCATACATTTGTTGAAAACAAGTGAGTTCTTTTTCTGAGACTTTATTGTGATGCTAATTTAACTATTAGTATAGCTGACAATTATTTGGCCGGATACTTGATTTATCAGGTTCCTAGTTACCTGATATTTACAAGTTTATTTATTAGAATGTGGGAAATTAGTTACAGTGTAATACTAACATATGCTCACAGCTCATATTACTGCCAACTGTCTTTTGTGATAACTCGTTTTAGGATTATTTGATCAGATAAGATATATAAGTTAATGATTTAAATAGGCACTTGGGCAAGGCCCGAGCGCCTCGTGACCAGGCGGCGCGCTTCAAAGAGCCGCCTGGGCGCTGGCCCTTCGGGCGAGTGCCTGGTTCAATTAAGCAAACTGAACCAGACTTTTAAGTCTGGTTCGGTTCAATAACGTCGTTTCTTACCTCATTTATGCCCGTGCGACCTCGAACCCTAGAGCTGCTTCTGCCTCCGCCATCGACGCTTTCTGCCGCTGCCTCTGCGACAGATGCAGCAGTCTGAGCCTTCCTCTGTCGCCAACGTATGAGTTCGACGGCCCCGTAGCTTCCTTCTGCTGTCGCTCCGTGTGCAGTTCCTTCCACTGTCGAGGGAGAGGACCGCAGGTTCCTCTGCCACCGATGGACGCCCTTTGGAGTTTCCGTCGCTGTTGCTGCTGTTGTTCGCAGCACTGTCGCAACTGTCTTAAACTAATACTCCATCGCTGCTGCTGCCAGCTTTTTACCGTTGTCTTCTCACCGTTGTTGCTGTCACTTTCCGTCAGTTTCTACTGTCAGTGACCCTTTTATCCCCTCTGTTTATGTTAACATTTTTTCTCCCCCTTTAACTACTGTTAACAGTAAGTAATATATTGTTAATAGTATATTTCTAATGTAGTATCATATTTTATTTAAGTAATTATATTTTTAATTTATTATATATTTTTTATGTTGTAATATTTCATAGCGCCTCCCTTCGGTTGGGCGAGTGCTTACCGCCTCGGACATTTTGGGACCTTGGTGCCTTTTGGTGCCTAGCGCTTTTTAAATCACTGTGATAAGTTTGATCTTTAGAAGTTTGTTTCTTAGATTGTAGAACCATTTTTAGAATAATATACTCTTATTACTCTCAATCCAAAATTTTGTAATCGGATGATATTCAATACTTGTTTGGGACCTTGGCGCCTAGCGCTTTTTAAATCACTGATATAAGTTTGATCTTTAGAAGTTTGTTTGTTAGAACGTAGAACCATTGTTAGAATAATATACTCTTATTACTGCTTATTTTGTTTTGTGATATCTCAATCCAAAATTATGTAATTGGATGATGCGTAGGATTATGATATTCAATAGTTGTTTTTTAGAATGTAGAAGGTTAGAATTTTATGGAGTCAACATGTTCTTGTTCATTTGATTATTTCATTAATTACACAGTTTTTGTGCTTTTTTGTTTAAAAAAGTACTCCCACTTCAGTACTCCGTTATCACTTGAATACAACGAAAATAATAACAACAACAACAAAGCCGTAAGTCCCAACTATTTGGGATCGGCTACATGGGTCATTTGCTGCCATTGGGTCCGTTATTACTCGAATTTGCATAACAATTTTTATAGCTAGTGCGAACTTTATGGACTGAACTTATAATGCACTTGTGATGCTTTGATCTATAATAACGTCGAGTTCATCTACTCGGTATTTTAAATTGGTTATCTGAAGTGCATGTTGATACCTCTGATTTGTCCAATACATCTTTCTTGCTTACGGTTGTTGCAGATATATTACGTTATTAAGTCAGTATATTAATTCAATCAAGAGGGGTTCTACAAAGGAGGCTTGTTTAGCTTCTCGTGCCATTGGTACTATTTAGTCCTTCACAAACTTTGCATTTGACATTTGTCTAGCTTCTGGTTATGTAACTTGTGATTTTTGTTTGAAGGATTGCTTGCCATTACCATTGGTGCTGGAAATGGCACCCGTGAGTTGATGGAGGAATCAGTATCACAGTTGTCTCAGGCACTTATAACTGGGTCTGATGCACTCAAGAAATCATCTGTATGATCTAGTTTTAAGTTTTTAAATTTTAACTGTCACTTTGGTTCTTTTCTAATTAACATACTTTGTGTTTTCTGAATCTATCATATTCTATTGTAGGTATTGGAGTGCCTAGCTGTTGTAACCTTTATAGGTGCAAACGATTTGTCTGAAACTGAATTGTCACTGAAAACAATGTGGCAAGTGATATATCCAAAATCAGGTCCTAATGTATGTGAGCTTGTTGTTGGTTAAGAAAATTATTTGAGTTGAATGCATTCTTTTACTAAATTCATATTATTATTCTTGGAACGTGGTCTGCTGTGTATAAAGATTCACAATATTTCTTTCTTCTATGTTCAGGTTGCGCCGGTCAAAAAACTTCCACCCGCCATACTGGCAGCGGCGGTATCTGCATGGTCATTTCTTTTTACAACCATCAGCAGTTGGAGAATCAACCCTGATAAGTGGAAGGAGTAAGTGGAAGTGGAAAATGAACTCTAGTTTGTTCTTCTTATTTTTACTAGTTGGATTTTAGAACATATTTTGTCAATCTGTCCAGGCCAATTATGTTCCTTTCCACTCTACTAGAAGATAATGACCGTTCTGTTCGTATTGCTGCTGGGGAAGCAATAGCAATTTTCTTCCAGTTAGGGCTATTGGACCAAAATGATCATGTTGAAATTGACGGAGTCGACCATGAAGATTCAAAACATCGAGTGTTTGGATATATGCAATCCATGAAGGCGAAGATATTGTATAAAGCAAGTGAACTCTCTGTTGAAGCTGGAGGTAAAGGAACTGACAAAAAAAATCTCAATGATCAGCGGGACTTATTTCAGAAAATCTTAGATTATGTTCAGGTACACTCTCTGCATTGATGCTCTGTCTTTAGTTCACAATATCAAAGAACTCTTTTTTTGAAACTAGTATCTTCATTGCAGACCGGTGAATGTCCAGAAATATCACTGAAGATATCGAACAAGCATAGCTTCCTCAGGGCCTCAACATGGACCCAAATAATACAAGTACTTGCTTTTCCTCCTGTTGTGAGTTCTACTAGTACAAATATGCAATTCATGATATTGATTGTTTACTTGCTGGACAGCTGAACTTTTTGAAGCGTTTTCTTGGGAAAGGTTTTCTGAAGCATGCCCAGGTTACAAATCTAGCCTGTTTAAACTCATCGGCTTCAAGATAATTGATAGCCGTTTTATTTATAACTTATCTATCTTTGAGTTTTATTTGAACATTTTTTGTAAATGCAGGATAATGAATTGCTTCATGATATTTTTGATTTTGCACCAGATAAGTCAGGAAGTCTATCAAGTATAGAAAAGGTGAGTTGCTGGTTCTCGTGATCACTTATGATTCTCTTTCCAGTGAATTGTGTTTCCTATTATGTGGACCTACATACTTTTTGTATTTTTATTAATAGTGTTGTTAAAATGTCGTAAGTTTGCCTTTCTTTTTATTTTATTTTATTTGGATTTTTATATAAATTTCAAAATCTTGCATTATGTAGTTGGAAAAATGAGAATCTCCAATTTCAGTTCCAGCATAATATTTTCTTGCTGAAGCAGCATGTTGAAAAATCTGAGACTTTGGTTCTGAGGTCAAATAATACTATAACTGGAATGAGGATTTTGACACTGAAATTTTGATCACCTGTGTCATATCACATGACATGATTTTCACTTTGATTGACTTGCACCTGCAGTGAAATGTTAATTGATATCATTCTTTGTAGATACATCACAATATGATAATGTTAAAAGTGATGAATCCCGAGTTCCGCTGATTGTACATGATATATATATTTTCGCTTTATTATGTTTTGGATGGCAATCTCATGGACATGGTGATATAATTTTGACAGCTTCATGCTGTTTGCAAATTAATCAGTATTGTGTGTAAGAATGTGTCCCATTAACTTGTCAGATTTTGCTTGTGCAGAAGATATCTAGGTCAGAATGTGAAAAAGGAAGGACCCAGAAGATGAACAAGGATCGTAAGTTGGCTCGGGTACGATTTGCTGTGATATTCAAGCTTTTCTTCTTTGCGGAAATTTGCAGAACTTATGATTCATCCACCTGCCTCGAATTTTATTTAAAGTTATACTTTGTTCTTTCAATTCGATGCTCTTATCCGTAACCCTGCAATATGTGCAGGAAAGGAAACAAGGCCAGTTTCTCCCTCAAGATGAGTAGGGAGGTTGCAATTTGTAGTCCCCTCACTCCTGCAGACTTCTTTGATTTCTCTCTTTTATCATCACTTGAAAACAGAATGTAGTGTGTGTCGCTGCACTGGTGGGGTCGGTTGACAGACCAACACTGGTGATACTCAAATCAGAGAAACTTGTTTTCTGTTAGTGCCATGTGATCTTTTTACTCGTCACATTTGAGTCTTTAATCACCAGTTATGTTTCTCTTTTAAATCACTGATTGTGACTGGAGCAAACCACTTAAAGGGAGCTTTTGTGCATTTTCATCACGACTCGTAGTGCAAAGCTTGCTTTCACGTGTGACTCGGATTTTTAATATCACAGTACCTGTGTTTTCAGTTAATATAGTTTGTGGTTTCTCTGATGAAATAGATCTTAATTTTTAGCAGTTCAGCAGGATGACGTTTGTTGTGGTTTCTCTGTTGATGTAATATAGTTTGTGGGCGAACTCATTTTTGCTGGTGGACTGCCTGTTACTGTTTGTTGTTGATGTAAGATTCCATCTCTTTCTTGACTTTGCCCGCGGACGGCAGCGCTATGAACTCAATGTAACGTGCGATGGCTCTAAGAAAGACCATGACACTTTGTGTGATAAGCACGGCACCATATTATTATCCCCATTGCGGCGGAAAGAAAGGAATCAGAACATTCCTTGCATGCTATTGATCAGATTTTATTTTGAGAGATTTGATAAAAATGCACAAGATAAAATTGAAAGGTTCCATGTATCTGCTCTTTATTTGGAGAAAGATTTCTTTTTGTAGCCTATTTTAACCCCTGAACAAGCGCCATGGACCCCTTCAAAATGAAATTTTTTTTTTTTAATATAGGATTAAACACGCACACAAAAAAAGAAGAGAGACATAACTTATCGATCCTACCATAGTTGATCTTTGGATTCACATAACTCAGAGCAAAATTACAAGGCAAAAAAAAAAAAAAAGAAAAAAAAAAAACCGGAAGCCTTCCGTTCTTCTATCAGAGCCAGGTTTCGATCCTGGGACCTGTGGGTTATGGGCCCACCACGCTTCCGCTGCGCCACTCTGATTCCTGAAACATGGATGCATTAGAGATCTATTTGATGATTTCTTAGATGCTGGGAGCACAATTCTGACTCTTCTTGTGTTAAAAGATCAACCCATAGCAATAATTCGATTATTTGGAATACATGAGGCTACCCATTACATTCTCATCAGGTATTTTATTATTTGAAACTAAGTTTAATCGTTGTGTACTTTATTCGTTATCAGATTACAGCGAGAAGGAATCGCTTTTAGCAATATTAAAAGAATAAACTTGTAAATAAGTACAATTATTTATTAAAAAAAACCTTATTTATATTCTGCACGTCAAAAATTTGAAACCGGACTTCGTTTCCTCTGTTCACTTCGCGCTTCCCAAGCGCCCTTCTCGATGCTTCTCGATGCTCCCCGGAGGACCAACATGAAGCCCACCGGCGTCCGATGGTAACAGACTTCGATCTCTTATCGCCAAAAGTTTCCTTTCGCCACCACATCCTCGTTCGTCACCGAGAAGAACTAAGAGGTTGGAGATGGTCGGCTTCCTCCCCTTCTTTCTTCGTCTCCTCGCCCTCGTACTCCTATTAGGAGGCCTAGGTAACGAACGCTATTCTTCTCACGCTGTTGCATCGCCTCTTTCTTCTTTGTGTTTGTTCAAGAATTCGTTTGTTCGCGCTTCCCCTGCCTGTCTTCGAGCTTTTCCTTCCCCGGTGTTGCGGCTGCAGACATCTCAGTCAAGACGGTCGTGGTTCCGAATGCGACCGTGGAAGGTGATCGGCGTGGTATTCCAAATATCGGAATCTCACCATTTAGAGAGAGATCGGGAAGAGAGATTTATTGGCGGAGAAGGGGATTCCTCGATAGGTCGTATCCGTACTCCTTTCTGCTCCTCGGCTTGGATGAGTCTCGCTCCAACAGTTCAATATTTGTCTTATAATATGGTACTAGTTTTGAGTTAATTTTTTTTCTTGTCGATCTTTTGCTGTAACTGAATCATCTGATATGCTTCATCTTTGGTACCGATGCAGTTCCTTTTTTTTTTTTATACTGAAAAATGGCTAAATAATGTTAAATTGGATATTGAAAGATGATCAAATGTTAGGTTTTTTTTTCTGAATCTTCATTTCTGAAAGTAACATAGACAACATCAGTATTCCTATTTCCTTTCGTTTGATTGATTCAGATACTTCTGCAGGTGCTCTGGGGGGTCACTTTACACTGAGCTGAGGCTCTTTGCTGGAATCTGTCTTGATGGCTGCTTCTATTGAAACCATGTAAGCTTTGCAGTTATGCTTAAGTTTGGAACCATTTTTTTATGCATTTACAGCTGACATTCTTTCAATGTCTTATATAAGCTGGTAAATGAGAAATATTTGTCTCGGTAACGAACTTGAAATTGTATCCAAAGGCTGGTTCACCTTCTAGTTGTCATTAGCCTAATTACTATTTCTTGTCATCTTGTCCTTTCTAGCAGTTCCAATCATTTGTAAGTGTCTCGTGCTCCAAACATCCAAGTACTTGATTAAGTGGATAGCTTGGTTCTAAAAACCCTTTTCCATTATTGAAGGCGTTTTAGATTGGCCGAAAAGGTCAAATAGACCGGATAGGCATAAAAGGATCTAGTTGTTTGAGCAAGGTGCAAACAATTAGCTTTAGATAACACCTAAAACAATTAGTGTACCGAATCCACTTGCCAAGGGTTAAGGGCTAGAAGCCTCATCCAACATGTACTATTAGAAACCTCATATGACATATTCTTGAAAGTGCTAGCTAGTTTAGCTGTTAAAGAATTCCTAAGTTCAAGACTCACCTTCCATAATGTCAATACTTAAAAAGTCTCTATACTCATCTAATTGTGTAAGACTTGGCTTTTTAGCCTTGTTGACTTGGTAGGATCTAATTTCACATGAAAAGATTGATCGAGCCGATTATGGATCGATCGATTTAAATTATGATTGGTTGGTGAGATCTGGAAACACTCCGTTTTATAGGAAATCTACTCAGTCTAATGTTTGTTGGATCGACTTAGACTGCTTTTTATCAAGCTTGCAATGCTTGGTTGGCTTTTTATATTCAAGCTAATTTATTTGGCTTCAACCAATTACCATCGTATCGTCTTGATTCCAACTTATTCTAGTGGTTTCTAGCTTTGTTTCAGCTAATCGAACAGTTCTGACTCAGTTACAACGGATCTCTGATCCTTTCAATGAGTTCTAAAAGGATTTTGTCAGTTTTGGTTGATTTAAACATTCCTTGACTTTCAGCTGGTTTTGGCACTCAAATTTGCACAAAACTTATCATTTCCAAAGGTGAAATTGTTTTATTTTGGTCAATTTTCCATTTCGGCGAAAAGAACCCAAAAAACCAATTTCATCTTTTCGGGCCAGTTCAGATCCCTTCCTCGATCATGTTTAGATTCCTTCCTCAGTCGTGTGATCTCAAGGTTGTAACCACATATTGATCTGCCTTTAATGTTTATGTTCAAATTAATGTTTCCTTTTCCTTGATGGAAAAATGATGGGTGGTAGCTTTTGAAATTAAGCTTCTTTGTGGTTCAAGTTCAGCTACAGCAATGCCTACTTTTTTTTTTTTTAAATGCACCTACTGCCATAAGAACCGTTTTGACTGTTGAAAGAAGAATGAGCGTAAAATTGTTTGGTTCAGGAGAGACTGAAGGACATTAAGGAATGATACAAGTTGTTTTTAATGGTTTATTAAGAGAATGATTGAATATAAAAAATAATCTGTCTTTGATGTTGAAGAAAATATTGAAAAAAACCATATCAGAGCCAGGTTTCGATCCTGGGACCTGTGGGTTATGGGCCCACCACGCTTCCGCTGCGCCACTCTGATTGTTGCTTATGTGTCAGACGTTTCTCCTGTAGTGCCTTTTTAGGGTTCATCTTTAGATTCTGCTCCATAACTAGTCATGATAGAAAATGCTGGTAGTTTATGGCTTGTTCAAGTTGATCCTGCCGCAACATGGAAAAGAAAGAATATAAATATTTAGTTTTTTTCTGCTGGTGTGAATCTTACTCGTGAAAAGAAAATGTAATTAGATTTGTATTTATTGAGAAAGACTTTCTCGAGTAAGGAATCCAAAAAATTCATCGTCCTAAAAGTAAGATAATAATAATAATAATATTTTTTGTTGCTCATCTGTGTTTTGTTTTTGCCCTCGAATGAATGATTTTCCAACACTTGTGATGCACTGAAATGAATTGCTTCATGATGTTTTTGATGTTGCATTTCTTATTATGTTGCTTAACCTAAGGTTAGTGAGCCTGTCCCTTATAAACCCTTCTATTTTAGTTTCAAAATATTGTATCTTATTCCGACATGATATATTCTTGTATGTAACTGCTTGTTGAAAAAATTGCTATCTTGGTTCTGTGGTTGATGTTATCATAAACTGGGACTAGGCTTTTGGCATTGAAATGATAATTACCTGTGTCATCTCACCTTGGAAAGCATGCAAAGCCTCACTATTGAACAAGTGGGATGCTGCCGATGAATGCGGGCAATTTGTAATGGTTCCATATGGCCCCTTAGTGGCACTGGTAAGTACCTGTCTGTATGGACCAATTGCTACATCCTTGATTTGATTCTTTGCTCGAATAATAAGCACTTTATTTGTGCTTGATGAAAGACCTCCTATTTAGGTTGAATTAAAGATATGTTGGCCCTATAACTCGTAGACGAGAGAGAGTATATGTGAAGTTTCTTTCAGAAGTAATCATTCATAATTTGATGCAAGGAACAAAAAAAAGCCAAATAAAAATTAACCCTGTATCAGAGCCAGGTTTCGATCCTGGGACCTGTGGGTTATGGGCCCACCACGCTTCCGCTGCGCCACTCTGATTGTTGAGTAAACCTGACCATTTTGCTTCCTTTATTGTAGTAGCGTTGTTATTTGGCTCGGTTTGGGTATTACCTCAACTCAACCAAAAATAAAAGAAAATAAATCGATTTAATTGGCTTTTGGGTTAAGCGCGGGAAATGTTTGGACTTATTTAAGTTAATTCAAAAAGAGTAAATTTTTTATATAATAAAAATAATAATATTCTTGATATGTAGGCAGAGCGATATTGAACCATAATAAATCTTATATCAACTTCTTGGTATATTTTTTATTATTGAATTTTGGATTTTAACTTGTTCATTATCTTGAAAGTAAGATAATTATTCAAATTCATTACCTTGAGAATAAGATTTTTTTTTTTTTAATTGTGCAACTTCTGGCTTTTTCCTCGTACAATTGATTTTATTATTATTATTATTGGTAACGAAGGAAAGTGAAGCTCTTGATGATATTCTTGATTTTGCATGAGAGTGGTGGTAGAAAGTCTCTCAGGAACTGAAAAGGTGAGTTTCTATCTAATTTTCATAGGCACTTTAGATTGTCTTTCCAGTGAATTGTGTTTCATATTATGATATTTGTAAGCAAGTATTGGTACAAAGGTTTTAAGTTTTCAGTTTTGTGCATGTTTTAGATTGAAAGTTTTCTAATTATGGGGCCCGAAAAATTTTAGATTAATACCAAGAAATCATCAAGAATTAATAGTCTGTTAAAATAACGAACAAAAACTTGTACTGCATTGCCCTCACATGGAATTTTATTGCATGTGTTGGTTAGTATTGAGAGGATTGTAAAGAAAAAAAAGAAGGAACAATTAAGATCAAACAAACCATAATTAAACAAAAAATAATAGGAAGCATTTCTCTGTATCAGAGCCAGGTTTCGATCCTGGGACCTGTGGGTTATGGGCCCACCACGCTTCCGCTGCGCCACTCTGATTGATATGATTTTTGGCCAATTTAGTTTATAAATAGCTATATAATTTAAATATATATAAAATTTCTATATAAAATAAATAAATAGGTAAATTATTTATCAGAGCCAGGTTTCGATCCTGGGACCTGTGGGTTATGGGCCCACCACGCTTCCGCTGCGCCACTCTGATCCTTGTGAACATAAGCGGGAATAACATCATCTATTGGGTATAGATATAAAGAATTGCTGAGAACGATAAATCCAAAAGTTTCTGCATCAGTTGTCTGCATAGTATCTTCTTATGATGAACATGAAATATTATGCACCAGTTTGAGGGAGAAACTAAGCATCACTTTGCATTACATCTCTCTTTGTGATTCTTGTAGGGTGCTGTGCTGGAAGTTTGTTTGGTGAACCAGTAGAAACTGGGCCATGTAAAAATCCTTCTTTTCCCATATGTTATTGATGTCATTTTGCTTTCAACGAGGTGATTGTCCACTAAGCCCTGAGGCTCACCATGTTTGAAACTTATTCCTGTTAAGCATGAATCTTATGATTACGATGCAGATTTTTTATGATTTGATTAATAGCAAATAAGTCTTTTTAATACGGATTAGAATCTAGACATATTTATATTGGATTATGTATTTGATTGGATTAATATTCATGGACTCGCAAGATCTTTAACAACAGTGTGTATTAATTTCCATTATTTGCATTATCTCCTTCAGTCGAGCAGCCCATGGTTTCTTTATGTATAAAGTATAAGGAGTTGTTTTTGGCTTATCCTCTTTTATAAGGTTACATCCAGTTTATTAGAATTCTTTCTAATAATAATTTTTTAATTTTATTTTCATTCTGTGTCACTTGGTATTTGCTTTTCTTATTAGCATAATAAGTTTGATTTATTCCCATGGAAAATTTTATACCCTTATTTACATAATTTTATCAATAATCTCACTAATCTTTCACTCTTAACTTAATTTGATGAACTCTTAACTGAAATTAATAACTGACTCCATTCTAATCAAAGATAAAAACTAACTTCAACCATTTATAACTTACTTGATAAGATTCACCTGACCTATAACTGACTCTAACTAATATGACTCAACCTGAATAGATGGACCCGACCTAGCTAGGGTCTTATCAAACCCGCTCTCTTCAAATCAACCTTATCCTCAGGGCTGAGCAGTATTAAGATTTTGGGAGCTCTTCAATATTTGTCTCGCATCACAACTCTTTGATCGATTAAATAGTCTTCACTTGGTGTATGCAATAGTTTGATCTTCTCGTGCAATTGCCATTGTAGTCTTTTGAAGAACCATTTTAATTCGATGGCTAGTAGTAGTACTATGATCACCACTTCAAAGTCTTCTTAGGGCATCAAAAATAATTTGATAAGTAGTTGTTTTACCTTTGAACACTTGTTATCACAAATTAAGATTCGCCCATTAACAATCTTGTCTTCGAATTTGACACGGCCTTCGTGATCAGCCTCCACATCGTCAATTTTCAATTCCTCCTTAGCTGGTTCAATTGTCAGAAGTTTATCACAACCTTCATTATCAGACTCCACATAGTCAGTTTTTTTTATTTCTCTTTAGTTGGCTCGACCATCAAAAGTGGCTCTTCTATGTTGACCATATTGATTTTTCCTGTTTATTGAAGCTTTTGTTCCGATGAGTGTCCATATTGATTTTTCCTTCATGTATGCTGGCGAATGATATAGTTTCTATCATGGTGCGGGGATGGCGAGCTTTAGCTTCGCACCGAATCTCGGGATTAAGTCCCTCAATAAATTTTCTCACAAATTGTATCTCGGGCCAATCTCGAGTTTAGTTCGACATGTGCTTAAATATGCTCTAGTACTCCTGTGCTGTAGAAGTCTGACGGATTTTAGTGAGCTGTCCATTAATGTTCTTGTCCTCCGATAATTCGAAGTGAATCAGGAGCTCTCTCTTGAACTGTCCCCACGAAGGGACTCCGTGATAGGTCTCGTACAAATCATACCAATGGATCACATCACCTTCGAGTTGTGTGGAAGCTATATCCACCATGGATTCTTCCGAAGTCCTATGAAAACGAAAAAGATTTTCAACACGTGAGATCCAACCGATTGGGTCTTCATCTTCCCATCTAGAAAACTCCTTGTCTTGCCCTTGATCATATTTTCCAGATATGTTCCTGTTGAGATTGAAACTTTCAGTATACTGAGATTTGTTGGGGCTCTTTGATCGACTTCTTCTAATTTCGTGGAGGATCTCTTGAAATCTGTCTTCCATGTAAGCCTCGAAAGCTTTAAACCTTGCATCAAGTACATCATCTGTAGTCATCGTGTAGGATTATAGATCAGTGATGTTCAGCTCTTTTTTTTTATGTTGTCGAGTTAGGGGCATGAGTTTGCGTCATAGATGTGGTAGGACTTGGTCGCAACGAGATTGTCGGTGTAGACAAGCAATGAGAGGAGAGAAAGATGAATGCAACTGAAGCGAAAGAGATGACAATGTGAAGATGGATGCAGTAGAAGCGAAAGAGATGACAGCGACAGATGACAGCGAGTGCTGAAGAGTAAGGGGCAGCAAAAATGTCAGTGGTTGGGGAGCCGAAGGCAGCAATGGCAACACTGCTGTGTGTGGGCTGCGACCGCGAATCCTTGCTAGAGTTGAGGAAGAGGAAGCAGGAGCAGTAGGGTCTGACAAGCAGCGGGGTCCGACCGCGAATCCTTGCTAGAGTTGAGGAAGAGGAAGCAGGAGCAGTAGGGTCTGACAAGCAGCGGAGTCCGACGAGGGGTGGTTGTGGTTGCTGGTAATAGTTAGGCAAGGCTGTTACAACGATGGTTGCGGTAGATGCGGTTGTGGCAGAGGGAAGAAGATGAGGAGGGCGCGATTGTAGGCGACAGGCCGTGGGGAGGAGGCATAGGAGGAAGCAGCGGTAGCGGGGAAGAGTGGCAAGCGACGGCTAATCAATGGGAGCGACGGGCGGTAGCAAGGATGGTCGACGGTGATAAAGGAGGAAAGAAAGGCAACGGTGAAGGCCGACTGGAAACGGTAAGAGAGGATTGCTGAAGTGGAGAGGAGGAGGGCAACAACTGTGGCCGGCATTAATGGAGGTTGAAAAATTACTGCAGAGAGCAAGGGAAGGAAGAGGGCAACGTGAAACAAGGGACGTGCGGCTGAGGAAGGGAAGAGCAACGTGTCAGCGGTGCTCTTCTCTCTCTTTCTTCTTTTTCCTTTTTTTTTTGTTGTTGTTGGTTGCTGCAGCAAAGATGTTTATTGCAACAATGATGATGGTGAGTTTACAGCGAAGTGGCATCACAGAGATGAGAAAGAAGATGTGATGAGGATGATGACAACGATGATATAAGGTAGCAAAGGGAAGCAGTGAGGATGATGAATGGCAGCAACGAAAGAGCTGAGAAACGATAGCTCTGATACCAATTGATAGAACTCTAGGGTTCTATCGTGGAGGATGAAGGTGAAAAAGGGGATAATCGATCTCTTCGAAGGAATCAGGCTTCTTAGATCGCTTCAAGGGGATCTGCCTCCTAGGGTTTCTACCTTTTAGCTAAAACTAATACTTCTTTATTGATTTATTTTAATGAAAAAGTTTACAACCTTATTTATAAGGCTTTGTCAAGAATTCCACTAATCTTCGACTCTTAACTAATTTTATAAACTACTAACTGAAAATAATAACTGACTTCATCCTAACCGAAGATAAAAACTAACTCCAACCACTTATAATTGACTTGATAAGGTTCACCCGACCCATAACTGACTCTGACTAACATGACTTAACATGAATAGATGGATCCGACTTAGTTAGGGTCTTATTAAATTATGAAATATCACGGAACCAAACAAAGAAAAGGTATAAGTACAGCTTAACCTCGACACTTCAACCGCCATAGTTTTCTCTGTCTACGACAGCGAGCAGTATATGATGATGGCTTATAAGATGATAGTAAAAGATACGAAAGACATTAAGTATCACTATGACAAAATATGTTAGATAAGGATTATCATCTCAAAGTAGACTTTCCAAGTTTTAATAGTCATCTTAGCATTAAAGCTTTTCTAAGTGGAGTTATGAAGTGGAGAACTTCTTCAAGACAATGAATGTTTCATATCACAAACAAGTTAAGCTTGCTGCATATAAGTTGAAAGGAGGTGTGACAGCCTAGTGGGATACATTATAGAATAATAAAAAAGGACAAGGAAAGGCACCACTATAGACATGAGAAAGATGAAGCAACTTCTCAAAATAAATTTTTATCCTCACACTATCAAAACTACATCCAAGGCACTCAATCTATAACCAAGTATAATGATGAATTATTATGTCTTTTAGTTAGATATAATTTATCAAAGTCAAAATACCAATAAAAAATAAGGTATGTCAATGGACTAAGGTTTGTAAATAAAGATGGAATGTCTTTTAACTCTGATATGAACAGTAGATAAAGCTCATGACATTAAATAGATTACGTTGCATGTATTGTAAACTCACCGTCAAATAAGAAGATCCATGTAGTGTTAATAAAAGTCTGTGCAATGATCATAGATAAATAGAAGTTGTGATAATATTGTATCTAAATCACTGAGGAAGTACTTAAAATTATAGACTAAAGCTCATCTAATACCATATAAGTTAGGGTGGATTAAAGAAGGCCCAACTATCACTATAATAAAGATATGTAGAGTTATTCTCTTTATAAGGATTAAATTATATGTAAGGTAGTTGACATGGATGTATACCATGTGCTACTTGGAAAATCATGGTGATATAATGTGAATAAAATCCATGTTAAAAGAAATAATATCTATATATTTTGATGGAACAAGAAGAAGATTATCATTCTAATGTCTGACAAAAAGGGAGATGAATTTAACACGACTAAAGTAAAGGGAAAGTATGCTATGTTATGCTTTTATTGTGAAGCTACAAGAGTCACCTAAGACAAATATTCTAAACAAACTAAGATCAATATTAAAAGAATTCAAAGAGTTCACCATTAAAGAATTACCAGATGAACTTTTATCTATGAGATATTCGACACCAAATTGATTTGACTCCAAGAGCAAGTTTACCAAATTTATCTCACTATCGGATGGATCCAAAAGAGAATAAAATCCTAAGGAAGAAGATATTAGAGTTGATGCGATAGGGACATATTCGAAAAAGTAGGAGCCTATGTGCTATTCTAGCTTTGTTGACACCTAAGAAAGATAAAAGTTGGAGGATGTGTATAGGTAATAGAGTCACCAACAAAATCACGATCTGATATCGTTTTTCCATACTTTGACTAGAAGATAAGTTGGATCAACTAAAAGGCTCCAAGATATTCTCAAAGATTGATCTATGTAATGGATATCATCAAATTCTTACTGGAGATATATGGAAGACTACGTTCAAGATAAAAGAATACTTATATGTATAGTTAGTTATGTCATTTAGAATAAGTTGTATATTCCAAAGATGTTATTATAAAAAAAGATTATTCGAGATTTACATAGAGGATTTAGTGGACATTTTGGGCAAAACAAAATAATAGCAAACATCGAGAAGAGATATTTTTGGTTACAAATAAAAAATGATATGGATACTTTTGTAAGACAATGTCCAACCTGTCAAATTACAAAGGGCCAATCGCAAAACAATAGTTTATATATGCCATTACCGTGTTCCAAAAGATGTTTGAAAGGATTTATCTATAATTTTATATCAATATTTTACTTACCGGTATGTACTGATATATCGATATTTTATCGGTATCGGTACCATGACGGTATGCATAATGCATACCGCATGGTATTATTAAATTAATATAATATTATATAATTTAATAGTATATAATATAATATTAAAAGTATTAAAAATTATTAAAAAAACAAATGAGCCACGTCGTTGAGGCGACATCGCCTCAGTCTCTCTCCCAACGCAGGGAGATGTTTCGTCTCCCTGCGTGGGGACGACAATTGCCCGCGGGCTACGAGGGCGACGACTGCTCGCGGTCGACCCGTGGGCGGCCAAGACGCACGGGCAACGCGCATGCGAGGACGGCGGCCATGTACTTCTTCCTTCTTCTTTTCTTCTTCTTCTTTTCCCTTTTTCTTCTCCATCAATCGACCGCCGACGGTCGATTTTAGCGGTACCGCCCGATAGCGACTGGTCCGCGTACCGATCAATTGTCGGACTGGTATGTACCAGGCGGTACAAGGCCTTACCGCTCGGTAAAGAAAACCTTGTTTTATATTGGGATTGTCAAGAACTTAGAGCAGAGTTGATTATGTGTTTGTGATTGTGGATCGGTTCTCTAAGATGGCTTATTTCATTCCATGTGGGAAGACTTTAGCTGCGATATATATTGCAAGGCTTTTCTTTCAAGAAGTCATGCAATTTCATGGGATACCAAAATCAATCACTTTTGATAGAGATTCTAAATTTATATCTTATTTTTGGTTTACCTAATGAAAAAGATTTGATGCAAGTTTGAAATTTTAGTAGTATAACTCATCAGACGAAGGTAACTAATAGAAACTCTAGGAAACTTGATTCATTGTATTTATGGTGACAAACCAAGACAATGAGATTTTTCACTCGCACACGCTAAATTTGGCTATAACAATGCAATTCATAGTTCTATCGAAGTATCACTATTCTTTATTGTTTACAAGAAAGTGTCAAAACATGTTTTAATTTAGTTTGCCTAACAAATACTCCTGAAATGAGTGTAGCAACCAACCCAAGTTAAAGTGAAGAAGTTGGAAACTACTAATGTTGTGTATAAGGAAACATGTGATACAAATAAGGGAAAGAATGTGTTCAAGCAAGTAGTTATGGTTATAATATACTTACGAAAAGAGAGATTTCTCATAGACACTTACAACAAATTAAAGCCGAAGAAATATGATCTCCACATGGTCTTAAAAAAAATCAATAATAATGTGTATGTGATTAATTTGCTAGATGATTGAGAAATCTCAAAAATATTTAATGTTGCAGACTTATATGGTTACTTTCTAAATGATAATCTATTCTTGACATAAACTCTAGGGTGAGATTTTTCAAGCAAAAGAAGACTATTTTCAATAAGTTTAAAGATACACTTATCATTTTTATTAGTTTTTTTTTTTTTAATTATCTCACATCATTAGTCAGTTAGTTTAGAAGATGTAGAACTAGTATGAATGAAGGCCCTCTCTAAACTTGTGAAATCATCAAATATTGTAAAAGTTTTCTCCACTATAAAAAAGTTAATTTTTTTCTTTTATTAGAAACTTCTTTAGTAATAATTTCTTAATTTTATTTCGATCCTACAGGGTTTTATCATGGACAAGAGAGATTATGAGGTAAAAATAACTCAATATTTATGAATGTGTCATGAATTAAAAAGCTCAGTCTATCTATCTATAAGAACACAATAACATTTTCTTATAAATCATAACACAAATATTACCGAGTAACAAGGAGAAACCAAGTGAGCCTTTGTACCTTTCCCAGTAAAATAACTTTGGAAGAACTCTCGCTAGTTGTAACATTAGGTTGGTCACCTGAAAGATTTCTTGATTTTTTTTTTTTTTGTAAGGGTATTAATTATGTATTTGATGAAGCCCTGTGCATTAAGTTTATTATATGTATTAATTAGGTATAAGATCCCCCAGAATTAATTGATCGCCTTAGTCTCCCTCCTTCTCGACATAATTTTGTAAATTTTGGTTGCAGAACCACTAAATCTCTCCCTGAAACTGACCACAAGAGTGAATGGGTTTTGCAGCTCATAAATGAAGCTGGACTTTGGGGAAGAACACTCATTGAGTGACAACTCAGTGGATTTGATTAAAGAGGTCCTGTTGGAAATGATGATTAAGTTTTGGTCACTGAATGCTGCTTCCAATAACAACAATTGTGGGAATCAATCCAACATCATCACATCCAAAGGTAGTATGTATCAAATACAAAAGTCATGTTTACACTGCTGGCACAAACTTCAATCTGGTGGTTTTAGACCAATCTTTCCATCAGTTGACAGTCAAAACTGATGAAATATAAGTCAACAACACATGAGACTTGGTCAATTTGAATCATCAACACGCTTCTCATAATTGCTAGTCAAGATGATCCCTTTGCTCTGTGGAAATGAGCAAAAAATTCAAAACATTTGAGGGGCCAAAAAAAAAAAAACAAAAAGAACAAAGAAGGGAAGATTGTATATGGATGTCACTGCTGAGATTTTGAAGAAGCTATGTTCAGGTCAATCCCAAGGTTCATGCCATTGTATGCAATGGGTGCATACATCCACAACTCCTCAGAGCTCAGAAGCTGCAGAAGCAAATGTTTCAGGTGAGATGCAGTAGTAGTAATATCACTGCAAAACTACTGTGTGAGAGGTGCAGTTCTGACCTTAATTTGAAGCTGCAGGAACTTCACATATTCAACTGCTTCCTCAAGCATTGTGCTGATGTCAACCTGCCAAAAAATGTTACCACTCATCGTTCTGTATGGTAAGAGAGGAAGAGAAGTTTTAAGATGAGATGCTCGCTTACCTTTGTTCCATTTGGGACCAAAGTCTGCAGAATCTTCAACCTCTCGTTGATTCTTTCTCTCCTCTTCTGCAGAACACAGTTGAGAATGATGTTGAGAAAGATATGAGAGAGAGCATCAAAGCGATGTTGAGAATGAATAGAGGAATCCTACCCTTGCATAGAGACTCTGGGGATCAGTAGCTGAGCCACGACCAGCTCTCGTCTTGCCATTTGGATTCAGAGCTGCGGCTGCTGCTCCCTTCAGCTCCTGAGATCCGTTGGAGTCATCCTCCGAGGTGTAGCAACTCTGAGGATTCATGTCGCCGTTGCTCTCTTCCTCGTTGCAGCTACCGCCACTCTTCTGAGCCTTCTTCTTCCCCTTCTGAGGCATCTGAAACAAGCACACAGCTGCATCAGAATGGTATCGCCATTCGTCTCAGCAACACTGCAGATGATACCGGATACTCACCGGTGCCGACGCCCGGGCCTTCTTTTTGGGACTCCGAAGTTGGGCGTCATCCTCGTCCGTGTTGGCGGCCACCTCGATACCGCCGCCCTGCAACCTTCTCTTGACGGCTCGCGAGGCATGCGCAGGAGGAGCAAGAGGCCTCGCCAAGGAATCCACGACTTCGTCACTGCTGGCTTCCTCGGTCACGCAGACCGCTGTGCCAAACTGATGGTGAGCACCGACGGGGAAGGACGGGGTGTCGATCCGCTCGCCGCCGATGCTAAAACTCATCGGGGTAGAGCTAACGCCGATCGCAGGAACCATGTGGGGATCGCTCAGGTAGTAGTAATTGGTGGTGGTGGTGCTGCTGCTACAGTTGCCTTGCGGCCAACAGTAGGGATCATGGTAAGAAGTAGCACCAGCACAGTAGTAAGAATCGGCATTATGATCGGACCAAAGCATCTGCTGCGGTTGATCATGGTCGCCTGCGAAGCTGTGTGAACCCAACAGCTGCGCCATGACTTCGGACTCCTCCACCGACATCGCCGGATCGAAGCAGCTCCAGCTTGCCTCCGAAACCAATCCCTGAGGCTCCATCGCTGCGAGGTTTTTTTTTGTTTTTTTACCAACAGTTGCAGAGGTGGAAGAGACATTTAGCAGAGTATAGGAAGCATTTATACGATTGGTTGCAGAGAATTCTGTCTGTCAAAGAATTGACTTCACTCGCTAATTTAATTGGAGATTGCGACAGGTTCGATCGCCGATCAGGCGATACAGCTAAGACGAATGCAATGATCAATCGAAGGCTTAGAAATCGACAATGGAGGAAGGGTGGTAGCACGAGAAGTGTATATTATTAATCTGGCAATGGGGAGGACGTGGGCACTGTTTTATTGGGATGAACTGTTGAAGACGAAACTTGTGCTCACGGGAATAAAGAAAGAGGAGAGGATGATAGATTGAGGTGGGCATGTCGTGGGGAGCACAAGAAGAAGAAGAAGAAGACATTACAGCTTCCATGGCTGTGGAAGAGGGACAAAGCATCCAAGATTACGATTCTTCTTGTCGTATGTTCTTTCATGTACTGCCTCATGTATAATACTGCAATAAGGTGATCGAGGACTTCCACATGCACTTCAACTCCATCAAAGTCGGAAGTCTATCTATTACTTCAACTGTAACACCACCCTCCATGATGTTGAATTCCAGCATTCCCACTTTTGCAAAGCTCCATGGAATTCTATGTCATTCAGGATGATTGTTTTGTAGGATCACCGGTGCAAATGTCATGTTGTACACTTTTTAATGTTTCTTCTTGTTTATTTATCTTTTCTTCTTGTGCAAATAATATGACTATTTACTTGACTAACTTTGATCGTCTCATCAAATCAGATCATACTAAATAGGGTCGAGTCGTGTCGACCTGGTATTCGATACGATGATAAAACCGTATCCTTAATTAGGAGAACATGTAATGCTCCGAATCATAACAAATGATATCATATTGTTATTACCAAGGAAGAGATTTTATAGTAAGTTTTATAGTAACTGCATGAGTAAGCTAACAATCTGATCACATCATGAAATCAACTAGATCCCAATCTCATCTCACAAACTTAAAAAGTGTTCTTTCTTGAGGGGGAGAGAGAGAGAGAGTTGGTAGAAGGAACAAAAAAAAAGCTGTGGGGGATCTCGGTGCCTATCTCTATCACCCTTTAGAAAACTCTTCCCTATAATAACTTCTCATGTAGTTGAGATTCTCAGTATGTCATAGAAATCCTTGTGTTCGTGCACTCCTTCAATCTTACTTGTATCTTCTCATCACCCAAAGCATTAAAGTTTATATTGGAACTTGTTTTCTTTATCCTTTCTTCTCCAATTCCTGTGTATTATTTGAGATAGAGGTTAGGTGGAGGGATCAATTATGAAGATCTCTGCCATAAGAAAAGCCAAAGCTTCCATAAACAAAATATGTTTAAGATTGTGGCCTTTGCTATCAAACAAGGCTGATTGATATCAGTAGGACATCACTTGACTCTTGGAAGGGAGCAGGGAGCTGTGTTTGAGAGCTGTTGCTTAGTTGGCCATTCCTACATTACCCATGTCATCAATCATATATCACTAGGAAATCTTGATGTATGTGTGTGTAGGTATGTATATACACTGATTTAATACCTAGTCAAGGCAAAAAAAAAGAAGGAAAGAAGACATGGTCAGTGGGCAATAACATAACACTGTTGTTTCTCTTTCATTGAGATTGGGGTTGTACTGAGACAGAGATGAGGCAATAATGTTTTTGGAATTGTTTCACCATTCTCTATTTGACCTTTGTTTCTTTAGTGGTTGGAGTATTCTTATGGTAATAGGGTAGGAGGAATATTCTCATATACATACATATTAGGGAAAAAGGAAGAAAAATAATGGGAGGAAACACGCGGCAATCCAATTGACTCTTAACATGAGATCGTGCAAATGAATGAGAGTGAGATGATCCCAATGTAAGCATCAATGTTTCGTGGTTTTATAGTATTAGTTTGGTAGCATCATTCATTGTTTGGGGAGGCTAAGAATAAATAATATGTGCAAAATTCATCATTGGTCATATACTACTACTCTTAGTGGAATTCACATTGCCATCCATTCACACTTTGGTGTCTTACCCACTGATATTATTATGCAAATTATGTCACTGTTATGGTATTACAAGTACATTATGTTATTATGTATAAAAAAAAATTTATGCCATTTGGATGAAAAATTATTAAAATCAATGTGAGAATATATATATATATATATATATATATATATATATATATATATATATATTTCATCTGCAAATGATTAAGTCTAACTCGGATACATAACAACCATGCTAAAAAATTATTTAAGATTGTATGAGCATATTGTATGGATACTATGAATATGAATGCTGCAGTTAGATGAGGAAACTTAAAAAAGAAAAAAAAATCTACCAGAAATTATAAATATGGATTGAAATATTCTTGACTTAGCTAAAAATATTGAATCAAATAAAATTCAATGGCAAATAAAGGAAAAAATTCTTGGAAATGGTTGGACCAGTGATAGGGGTAATATTTACCTTTGATCCGGGATCGACATGCGGCACACCAGAAAACCAGAAAAGATCTCAATCCAACACTGTAATGCAGGCTGAATACTGTTGGCAAAACATAATTCACAAATTGGCCAGCAAGTAAGATAATCTATCAGTCATAAGAAATGAAGAATCTGGAAATGCCTTGTAATAAACAGACTGATGACTGTTGAAACTCTAAAACATGAGACCATCTTTTCAGAACAAGAAAAAACCTTGAATAGTCTGATGCAGCATCTTCTACAACTGTGTAAATTGTAATTAAATGGCTACTATTATTGTTAAGCAGGGTATTGAAATGTATGTTTGACCAGCCAATTAATAGAATAATCTTGATAAGCATGTAATCTTAAAGGCATATAAAGGGACATTCATTGTGTAAACTGATGTCTACATCTGAAGGATGTAGAAAAGACTGCACCAGGTATCAGAACTTCTACCAAGTTGCCTGATCCAGCTGTGGGATGTATGAGATTAATACTACAATCAGTGTCCTTGAAACAAGGAGGAGATTTCAAGGATTTAAAGGAATCAATTAACATAAAACTGTGGGGAATGTCTGACTTTGAGAATTTATCCTATGTTGGTCAGACCTCTGACTTTGACTCCCTCCTTGATTATAATATGATGGGACTCTTAACTGAACTAGAAATACTTCACGGAAACAGGCCCAAGTCAAATAAAAAGGTATTGCTTCTTTCACCATCACACCTTGACTAAGTGCAAGTCAAACAGGAAAAAAAATTTCAAGAAATCATTCATCACCATCATGGAGAAATATGTTCAAGTCAAACATATAAGAATCACATCCTAAAAACATCAGAAACAGTGGTATACAAACATAAAAACACAGGTTTGGACACACTGAGAAATATAATTATTACTTTTGAGTAAGGATGTTGTCTATTGAGATGAGGAATATGCTTCCATCTCACACACTTGGCATTTCCAGGGAATCTTCCTTGACATGCATCCATGAACAAGTTTAATCAGGACAATTTCCTCCCAAAAAAACTTTTTAAGTAAGAAAAGGAAGAGGCGACTTATCTCTCCTTCAAAGAGCACAGATTTGGGGAATGAACACTTGCACAGATGCTAACTATATAAATGAACACTTGCACAGACCAGCTTATGCAGGGATGAACAAGAAGGATGGAGAAAGGGGGCTCCACACAATTGCACAAAATAACAAACAGATACATTGATGTAGTCATGTATACAACGAGAAGTGCATCTTTATATGTTTGTGTTTGTAAAGTTCTACACATGTGTGCACATCAACATTATATGCACAGAGAGGGCATATATATCATACCTCAAGATGAATCGAAATCTCAATGATGGAAAACCAAATTCAATGATGTGTCATTTACAAATTGAAAATTACATACAACTAACTAGGGTTTGATTGTTTACAATTGAAAATGACTGAGTGGATGTGGTTGTTTGGAGCCTACATACATATATCTTCCAGAAAGAAAACCTCAAGGAAGCTCGTTCAGAGAACTTTATGCCTTTAATTTCATGTTTTTCAACTATTGGAGGATATTCATGTGCGATGAGCATAGAGATCATAAAGAAATTAGTAGAAATTCATGTGTGATGAGCACGTTGTTAAGATATAAACCAAGGTCAATTGACTGAGACAATCGCATATGTAACATATGATCCTTGTATTATGGTAGGTAATTTTGAGTGTCAAGGTCAACACTACAAGATCCAAGATGATATTTATCAAAGAAAAAAAAAGAGACAGTTCCTTAGATGGGTTAAAATGAAGTATGTGCTATTTCCATTTACATGAATTTTTTTTTAAAAAAATCAATGTAGTTTTGTTAGTCTGAACAAGATGATAATTTGATTTGTCATTATCATGTTACTATAAAGCAAAAACCAAAAGGCTTTATGCTGTTCAAGGATCACTTGGTCGACTTTGGCATTATGTTAAAAGGATTCTCTTATTCTGCTTTGGGCCCAAAAGGGATCCAAGCAAGCCTTTCTTGAACATCAATATGGAAACTTTCTTGGAAGGACCTCTGCACTGGTCATGGCTTAAGCTTAAGGCAAAACCAAAGATAAAGAATTAATATGCTCGGTTACAGAAAATGAAAATTACAAGGGAAAAAAAGAAAGTTAGCAGGATAAGATTGAAAATGTAGCCAGTGATTTTCTGCTAGAATATGAATTATGAGTTAGAATTTCATTGTAATCACTATGGTATGCACAATAAGTGAAGAAATTATAGCTGATAAGAATAGGATAATCATCATTAATCTTTCGGTTTGCAATTAAGTGCATTCCCTTGGAAATAAGTCTCAGTGGGTTCGGGTGACCAGTAGGTGCTTGTCTGCAATGGTCTGTTCTGGATTACATCTCATCATAACTCTTACTATGACAAACCCTATGATATACTGGTGATGAATGCCTAATTCAGTCTGAGTAATGAAGACTAATGATATGAGTAGGTAAAGAAAACATGTACTGAACTTATAATCAATAAACCCTACAGAAGCTAAGAGCAGGACCCAAGTGAAAATGAAATGAAACATTGTTGGTGTTATGGAGACCCGTAACTTGTGACAAAGGTCAATCTCAGTGTTCTTCCATGAGCTGAGTAGCTCTCTTCACTAGACAACAACAACAACAACAACAAAAAAAACACTACACGTCACAAAGAAACCATTGCAACATCAGCCATAAACATGCCCATCTTCCTCCATCAATTAGCTTCTTGGGACTTCTTGTCCCACTTGAAGGCACAACTTGATCCATTTCAACCGGTGCAATCTGGTTCCACCATTTCAGTGTATTCTTGTCTGTCACTCCAATTTTGAAGTATGCATGACATGGCATTTCAAACCTAAGCTCTTTTGTACCATACAAGAATTTAATTGTATGAACGAACACATGCTGAGGTAACTTGGAAGAATCAGTCAAAATGTCTATTGCAAAAAGACTCTAAAACATTCATTTTTGGGTCAACTAAATGCCTCTAAAAACGTTTTAAAAAAATAAAAATTAAATGAGAAATCTAAAATTTTATATTAAAAGAGTTTTATTTTTATTTTTAATATAATTAAACCTGACCATGTGACTTATCGAGCTATCATGTCCCACCAATGATCCAATGATATGAGGTTTAGCCGGGTGGATGGTCCGAGCACCAACCAAGCAATGGAGGAGGGGTTGAAGAAGGCGTACTAACTTGTTCGTATGACTCCCATGAGTCGTACTCGCCACAGAGCTGGGGATTCCGATGGTTTGGTTGATGGCAGCTCCTTCCGCCCTCAACTTGCGCCAGGGAATATTGTACCGTCTCCACCGCTGAAATCGACACCGACCGCTGCTTTTGTGCTCCCCACTAGAAAAAGCAGAAAGAGAAAGCCGGATAACCACCATCGATCCAAACTCTTCTAGACCTCCGACGAAGCTACGTTTCTTGCAGCCTTCAGCGCTTCCGTTTCCCTTTCTTTTTCAGATCGATCTCACCCATCGGCCGGTGGCGAAGGGGGAACCGGCCGCGGGGACACGTAGCCGCCCACCCCACGCCCCGGAACCTTGGAACCCCTTCTTTTATATTGCAGCGGTAACGTTACCACCGTCACTCCACGGCATCCACTAACTCTGGTGGGGGGTTACCCTAACACCCGGTGATCCTTATATAACCCTCCTCCTCCTCTTCCTCCGCCATTGCTATCGTCCCTTCTCTTCTTCGCTGTGCTCCTCCATCTCTTGCTCTTCCTTCGCAAGTAGGAGTAATACATCAATTAGAGAGGGAGGGTGGTGGATGAGATTGGCGAACTGAGGGGGGAGAAGGAGATGAGCTGCAACGGTTGCAGGGTGCTGCGCAAGGGGTGCAGCGAGGCGTGCGTGCTGCGGCCGTGCCTCCAGTGGATCGACACGGCCGAGGCGCAGGGCCACGCCACCGTCTTCGTCGCCAAGTTCTTCGGCCGCGCCGGCCTCATGTCCTTCATCTCCGCCGTCCCCGATCACCAACGCCCCGGTGCGTACTGTCTCCCTCCCGCTCCCCCTCTTTCCACTTCCTCCTCCTGGTTTTGCTTCATCTGACCGATTGATTGGCTGCAGCCCTGTTCCAGTCGCTGCTCTTCGAGGCGTGCGGGCGGACCATCAACCCCGTTGGCGGCGCCGTCGGGCTGCTCTGGACCGGCAACTGGCACCTCTGCCAGGCCGCCGTCGACACCGTCCTCCACGGCGGCGCCCTCCGCCCCCTTCCCTCCGCCGACGGCTTCCCGCCTGTCGCGGAGGCGAAACGGTGCAAAGCGGTGCCGTCCCCGCCCCCGGACGGCGCGTGCGACCTGGACCTGTGCTTGTCCCCTCTGGACCACGCGGGATGGCAGAAGGCGCAGCGGCCCGCGACGCCATCGATGAACTCTGAGGGATCGGTGACAACGACGACCAGCGGCGAGAGCTCCGCCGGAGTTGCGCCGAGGCTGCTCAACCTCTTCATTTGAGGGGTTTCCTCCGGCGGTCACCCCCGTCTACCGCCGACGGAAGTTTTGGCCCTCCGATCTAAACCTTTTGGTTCCCTCTCTTTTTTCTTTCTTTTTGCAAGCGTGTGACCGGCATCGATTCCCCGTGAGGGAAGGTGAGATCGCCGGCGGCGGTGACCACGTCCGGGATCGAAGTGTATTACCGATCCCCGTCCAATAATTTTATCTCCTCCACTTACGATTGATTCATAACAAGTTAAATCAAATTACCAGTATGAATAATGTCCCGCGTAACCAAACCCCGCTGCGTGTGACCGCATAACCGCCGACTTAAGTCACGATGCTGATGAGGAGGCGTGCAAGATAGGTATCTATTTATCAACCAGCGTTCGTCATACTCTTTCGTGGTTACGTGCAATTTGGGCGTCGCTTTACCTTAAAAAAAACAAAAAGGTTCTTCGTTCCTTTCGCCTGCCTCCTCTTTCTCCCAGACCACAAAGAATATTTAAAAAAAAAAAAAAAAAAGATGAGAGACGTCCCCGATCTCCGCCCCGCATGTCGTACCGCGGGCCCCAGTCGGCGCGTCGCATCGCTGCGCACGGAACCCGCAAAGAAAGGGTTGCGTCGAACGACAGCGCGCCGCGCGTGTCAGCGTCGTCTTCGGCGCCTCCTCTCCTCTCTCACCTCGCGTCCAATCTCCAATCTAGCTTCTGATCTCCGCCCTCCGTTTTCTGTTCTCTATCTACATCTCAACCGTCCATAGTACCCACAAAAGAAGGAGGGATGGTGGTGATCATGGTACGTGTGGAGGATTTGATCGTCGGATCAAGATCCAACGATGCAGATTCTTACTTGGCTCCCCCTTGTAAGAATTATAACACCCACCACCAACGCATGCAGTCTCACACATTTGTGATGAATCACTTCTTCCAATATTTCTTCAGATCACACAAGCTAACAGTCGCATGCAGTATCCTCATCCAAAGTTGGAACCTTAAAACAATTCAATGGACAGCAATGATGATTAAAGAACAAAAGATGCTTGAAACCAGGAATAGGTACCACCATCGATTAAGAGCACAGATAAAGGACGTGTAGTATTTATTATAATGCAAACATGTTGTTCTTGAATAAGTCATCACTTGGTGGGAATGAGAGGGGACACCAAAAAGTTCATCCCTCCCTCCCCCCCCCCCCCCCCCACCTTTTCTTCCTCAACTCCAGTGTCTTTATGACTTGCAATGCACTAAAAGCATGCAACATGATGTGGTTGTGAGATAAAAATAATCACAGGTCCAACTTGATTTGCATTGATTTGTTATTTTTTTTAGCACAGCCTGACTCAGATTCCACATTGCTGCTCTCATGCACACTGGCCATACTAATCCACTATGGTGACAGCCATGGTGGATGTGTGTTTGGTCTCCTAACTCTTTGGTGCAGACAAGGTCAGCTATTATTTGATAGCAGAGAAGGGTGCTCTTTTGATATAATAATTGATGCATGTAGAAGTGAATGCATGTGATTGAGAAATTATAGTTTAAGACTCAGCTTGCAGAATAAAGGGACTGTCACTGTCCTTCATAGTTGAGACTCATCTTTCTAAAAGTTCCATAGACAGACATCTTATCCAGATGTCTAATTTATATATTAACACATTATTCGCATCTTAGTGTTTTGAGCACACATTTGTCATGACTTAATTGGACATATTATTCCTTCAACATTTAGGAGTAGGAAAGTTGGCTTAACAACTCACCATGCAAGTGTAATCTGATGATGGCCTATGGACAGAAATCAAATGTTAATCCAAATCCAAGTCCAAATGTCTCTTTTATTTTCCTAAGGTTGGTTGAAAGATTGAAGAGAAATTTGGATTAACCAGTTCTAGTCCACATCATGAATGATCCTTGTTTTTTTTTCAACCAACAGCTCTCTTTAACCTTCAACAATTTTTGTGATTTCTTTTTTGATGCATGAATGATTAGGATTCTAGAGTTCAATGGTAGCTCAAATTTTCAAATTCTAAATTTACTGTTTACTAATTCCATGTGCCCTTTACCAATTAATCAATTTCTTCAGAGTTGAACCCAAAGAAATACCATTTCCTCATGAATTTGGCTCAACTGCATCCCAATCTTGCCAAGACAAAAGTCACTTTTCAATTAGAATTGATCAAAATATGTGGACTTTCTGACTTTATGTTTCCCTTCCTAGAAAAAATTATATATATGATCATTGTCTTTTACAAGGCTGGCCAATATCAAGATAAATAAACCATAATGTTTTTTCTATATAAAGAATGAAGTAGCTGTCACAACTAGGAGTGAAAATGGATTAAATATAAATAAAAGATTACGGTGAAAATTGAGGAAACCATATCCCTATCCTATCAATTTTTAATTAACAGGTGCAAACTCAAAAATGATTTTGTAATTATATTTGTTTGACTCGAATATGGATTTGAATCAAATGTAAGACAAATATGGATTTGAAGCAAAAAAAAAAAACAGATAGAGATCAGAACATCACACTAACAAATAATCAAGTCAAGGTGTCAAAAGCATCAATCTTATTACTTAAGCATAAAAAATTCTGTAATAAATCCTTAAGGAAAAGAGGAAGAATGAGAAAAAGAAGAACATATTGACCAAGGCTTAAGACATTCATATAGAACTTTCTTGGTGGTCATTTGCCCACTAGTTAGTTTATGCATCCTATTCTCTTGCTTTGAATGATGCTATGCATGTTCCACAGCAATAAGAGTTTGCCAGTTCAGGTACTATATGGTCGGTAGAGCCAAATGGAGGTTAATTTAACAAGAAGAATTGTTTGGTCTCCCCAAGTCCTAAGCTTATACTGTCATTTATGTGACCATTGCTAGTTTACTTTGGTTTCTTTTTTTCTCACACAGAAAGAATACAAACAAAACATAGTGTTGTAGGAAGTTGATGCACCATGTCTCAAATCAATCTAAAAATCAAATGCCAGTAGAAGACAGAAATGGAATCAGCATTTTGTCAAATAGGTGGTGTGCATCACATACCTGGTAGAGACATCAGCCTTGCAAAAAATTCCATGTTGCATTCAGAATCCAAGTAGAAAAACCAGCTCCAGGCCTTACAAACCGCACCTGTTCACTTCAGTTGCCAAAACATGATTTGTGGATCTAAATAATGTTCTGCAGCTTCACTTCAGCCCTCAGGAGAACAAAAACTTGGACAGCCACTGCTGGTGCACCCATGTATCCTGCAGGAACAGACAGAGAAGAACAAGAACAGATGGGCTTCCTTGCAATATGTGGAGAAACATTCGTGTGGAGGGGCCAGCAGACTCCAGCATCACGTATTCCAAGCAATATGCAAAACTTATTACTTCTACTCACTGTTGGTGGTAAACGAAAGAGTAGTAATGTCTTAATGAACGAAGAAACAACGATAGGTCATCAAACTTCTTTCCTTGTTATCCTTTTTCTTTTTTCTTTTTTTTTGCTGCCATCAATGATAGGTTATCACTTTGTTTTGTTGATGTAGAAACAATCATCTCATTTTAACCTTCTGAACACCAATTACTCATTATTAGATTTTTTTTTTCCTTCAAACAATAACTGGTGAAAGACAAATTTTGATCACCCTTAAATTTGATTTCAGCATAATTATATTAGTCTCAAGTGGTTGTATTATTTCTAACACAAATATAGTTACTTTTAACATTAATATTTTGGATGAAAAAAATATACTGCTTCCATACATGTATTATCATCAGCAACTTAGAAGACTGCCCGTATCATTTAATGAATAAATGGCAAACAGAATAAGAGAAAATCCAAATTGAGCATTCTAACTATAAATTCAATTTAACATACAAAAGCTAATGAGTCTTGATATGATTGAATGCAGATAAAAGCCTGTCAATAACGCATACTTACAGGTTTTGACAACTCATGATATCATAAGTAGCACCACCCAAGTCTTATGGCATAATATTTTATACACATCTACAAAATTGTATGATTTTAAATGAAATTCGAGTCCAACAAATGAACCAATATATGCATTAAACTTATGGGAAGAAACATAAGAGCATCACATTCATCACCATGATAATTCCATGGAATTTAATTTGCTACATTGTTCCAATAAATTGAAAGTTTAATAGGTGAACTATAATCCAGCAGATCACATAACTAGAGTTCATAGAAAAAACATTCTTAGACAATAAGAGCTCCATTCCACAGGCTCAGTCTCTGCGCAAACATCTTCAGCGGTACTGCATAATCCAAAAGCATTGCAGACATTGTCAAAAGAGTGCATCATTCCCCGACTTAAAATCATTAGATACAAAAGACAGTAACTGAAAAATCAACCGGTAAGTCTTATTCAAGCAGCACATTATTAGAAAACGTCTGCTAAGATTTTAATTATAATCTGTAAAAGCATTACATACTAGGACTAAAATCTTAGGCTTCTTATTCAAGCAGCAATGATTAGAAAATGTCCGTCAAGATTTTAATTATAATCTGTAAAAGCATTACATACTAGGACTAAAATCTTAGGCTTATACTTTGCACATGACACCAAACCTCTGTTCACCATATAAACAATGAAATACAAAATGACTACATCACTAGCTATGAATGTGTTTTTATTTTCCAATGTCATTTGAAGAGCCCTCAAACCAAGACCAAAAGGGATGTATTGCTTCTCATGTTAAAGAAAGGATTTAACATGATCCATCACATTCTACAAGCAAGCATCTTTTTGTGATGGGCCCTCAAACCAACTTGCATTGATGTTCCTTCATAACTATAGAGCACTTGCAATACGACAAGGCAACTAGCAGCACACAGAAAAAGCATAACTCCAGCTTATGGCTTGATCTTTCAAGTGCTATACTTCGATCTTGTAATGTTTACAGGCTGTTTATGAAGTCATTAGTGCACTGACAGTAAAAAGCACTTTCTTTTCAGATTATTCACAGGGAATATACCATACTAGTGAAGAGAGTGCAAATTAACATGGACAGGGAAAGGACAAAAAACATCTTTACAACCAGCACGAGAAGTTGAATATCTAAAAGATGATAAATGAAGGGTACGAACGTGATGGTTAACAATAATAGAAGATAGGTCAGAGCTCCAAGAGAAACATCACCAGTACCAAAATGGGCAATACTAAAATCAATCGGATATTTGAGATATAATTGTTACCAGAATATTGTCGAAATCTATGACAAAATTAGATATGAAGATAAATAAAAAAAATTCCCAGAATAACTTAATCATTGTAACATGGTAATTCTATTTTAAAGATTTTACAATGTAAAAATTATTTGAAAATTGCCTACCTATACAAATAAACAATTAAAATATAACTTCCTCAAGAATCAAATTTTATCCAATCCTTTCACAAACTCTTTTATGAAGTAGATTTAAAATGAGAAGACATACGATGAAAGATTTATTTGAAAATGACAAACATAATTTAGTTCCAGAAAAACAAACATCACATATGTAAATCTTAATCTTATCAACCAAATGGAAATCTTCCTCCAATAAACCAAACATCCAGAAAAGCAATTTCATTAACCACTATTCTAAAACATTCAGGAAGGCATACGACAATGTAAAAGCGATATAACCCATTACAGGGTCTGAGGTAAACGTTGGATGTGAGTATAAGACTACCTTAATGAAGCCAATTTCTTTGGCATTACTGCGGAAACACTGTCTGCAACACATAAGTCCGTACTTCCTGATCAGTCCATGAGGGTTCCCACAAACCCGGCTGGAACAAACAAAAATGACGATTACATATCATCAGTCGAGGAACAAAACAAAAGCTTGAACATTATAGTTCAAGTAAATGGCATCTAAAAACTGTAACTCAAACCTTTCAACCATCATATATCACTTAAAAGGTCAAGAAGCACAAGAACAGCTTAATACAAGTAAAAAACTACTGTAACTTGTCCTGGTTCAGCTCAAACAATTCTATAACTCTCTATACTATGCACTTATAATATTAATTTTCATTTTCCATGTGACCAGAAAAAAATATTCTTCCAGCAGCAAAATATTCCTTTTGGACAATAAGGATTGACATAAATCCCCCTTAAACACCACAAATTTGAATAGCACAATGCAGACATGAGAAGTTTGAAGGAAGGTGCATCAAGTAATGAACAAAAATCCCAACTTTGAAGCTACAGAAGATGATATTAGAATCGTCTTCCAACTACAGAAAGCGAAAGGACTAAACCTTTAAATGCACCTTCTGATGATCTCGTCTTGGACTAACTCAGCTAAAGCAACTACATCATCTAAGTAAGAACAAACGGAGATCGCAAAATCCAAGTCAATCGATGGCAAGCACCAAATTCGAAGAATGGTAGCTTCAAACAAGGGAAATCGCTCACCAAACTCGAGATCCAGGGCCGTAGTTCTTGGGATGCGAGTTCCAGACGTTCGAATGCCCCATCTCTCTCGACACGCAACTCTCAAGCTCGATCGCGCCGAACCCCAACTTCTCACCGTCTTAGCCTCGAGCGGGAGTGTTCGGTTTATATGCGACCCATAGAAACCCTAATTTTGACCGACCCCAAAGTGCGACCAAGGGATCCACTGTCGGTTGCCCCATCTGTCAATATCAGCCGTCCATCCGTGATCGGACGGGTGCAACACAAAGGAGACACCACACCGGCTGTTTAAGATGGCCAATAGAGCATTACGACGAACAGTTGGAAGAGGACCACCATGGAAGAGGAGGAGGGGGAAGCGATCATGGAAGCAGCAGCAGACACGAAGAAGAAGACGACATGTAGCTTGATCTACTTCACGGAGGAGTCGAGGATCATGAGCAATGGAATTCATATGCGCAGAGCAGAAGAGGAGCAAGAATTAACAAGCATCGAACCAGCCGGAACTCAAAAGTCTTCTGCTTGAGGGAATCGAAGGCAAAGAGTTGCCACTCCACAGCTTCCCCATTGATACGGGTGTAGCTTCCCCGGTCATACGGGGTAACCATGCAAGGTAAACTATCAACATCTTATTGTCTCATCATCACGTGATCGACACATGATCCACACTGCAAGATGTTTCATCGTCACCTCATCATCACGTGATCGATACATAATCCGCATTGTCATGTTTGACATTGCATGATCTCACATTGCCATGTTAATATAATCACGCATTGTCATGCTTGACGTTGCATGATCTTACATTGTCATGTTAATATCTCATCGTCACGTGATCGACGAAAGATCCTCATCATCACGTGATCTACACATGATCCGCACCGTCATGCAAGATGTTTCATCGTCACCTCATCATCACATGATCGATACATAATCCGCATTGTCATGCTTGACATTGCATGATCTCACATTGCCATGTTAATATAATCATGTACTGTCATGCTTGACGTTGCATGATCTTACATTGTCATGTTAATATCTCATCGTCACGTGATCGACACAAGATCCTCATCATCATGTGATCGACACATGATCCGCACCGTCATGCAAGATGTTTCATCATCACATGATCGACACATAATCCGCATTGTCATACTTGACATTGCATGATCTCACATTGCCATGTTAATATAATCCGCATTGTCATGCTTGACATTGCATGATCTTACGTTGTCATGTTAATATCTCATCGACACAAGATCCGCATTGTCACGCTTGACGTTGCATGATCTTCCATTGCCATGTCAATATCTCATCATCACGTGATCGACACATGATCAATCTGCTCTCACTATTTAAAAAACCCTGCCGATGTATTTTACACTAGTAGACTGGACATCGGCTAACTCGAAAGCTAACTTGAGATCCAAAGGAACATTGTCGGGATTACCCCGACATAATTGACAAAGTTCGATACAAACGATCTCAGAACCTTTTTGCTCGACGCCAAGATAGATACAAAATAGGAACCTGCTTTTAACACTCAGTAAAACAGATGGAATTTTGGTTTCTGAGACCCAATCTTTCTCTAGGTTGAGATCCAAGTATAGCCTCAACAATCAATACAAGAACATGTTACATTCTGCCATTTTTTCCTTTGTTTTGGAGCAAATAGTTTTGCCATCAGCACTAACAGACAATCACACAGCGATCTTTGCGATAATTCAAGTTTTGTCTTCATTTCGATTCTATGTGGATTGTTGACATAGATCCTTTTGGTACATAACATTTTAACCTATATATATATATATATATATATATCGGATTATTGGTCTTCCGAGATATGTATAACCACTAAACTATAGCCATCTTCTTGTGTGTCAAAAGGCAGTTGCAGTCACCAAATCACATTATCCTCCTCAAAGCTGGTACATGTGTTGGATTCAACAGCCGAAGTCATAAGAGACAAGTCCTTGTAGCTCCGGTCCATTAAGTCTACTGTTGTTGTCAAAGCTGAAATGCCAAAGAACACATTTTTAGTTAGTAAACAGAGAAACTTGATATCCTTGTTATGATTTTAGTGATTCTCAAGTGGGAGAGTAACTTTGAGAGACTAGAATTAGATGCAGCATAATAAACATAAGAATTAAAAGCTTGGAAAATGATTTCGGCAACTCAGAACTTTGTCTATGGAAAGCGGCACGTACAAAACAATTCGACTAGTCACCACAAAACATCGGTATAATAATCATCTACTTTTTTAGATTAACGAAGGCCAGGTCGAAAGAAAGCAGATATCATGATATGCAAGAACATAATGGTGTTTACTTAATCCTCCTACCCAGTTTTATAGTAGGAATGAGAATTTCCAGATTGCTTTCTAAATTGCGACATGATTGCAACTGCCAATCACCTATATGATCAAATAAATGATTTGAGGATAAAGTTCTCATGCAAGAAAAGAAGAAAGAACTTCTAACCCTATTTGACTTATAACAATTAAGACGCAGCAATCAGCAGTGGTTCCAACATCTTAGAAGTTAGAACTATGACGTAAACCACAACTCCTCAACCACTCGACCTATACAATGTGTTGTCGTTGAAAAAGTATTCAATTTGAGAACTATGTACACGAGATATTTATTTGACTATCTTCTGGAATTATTTTGGGACAGGTGTGACAAGGACCAAGAAATAGCCTCATAAATCGGCACTCACCTTTCACAACCAGATCAACACCTCCATTTAAATGGCATGTCTAATAATGAGTCATACAATTTACAGATCGATTTTTGTTTTTGGAAATGGTCAGCAACAGTTTGAGTAAGCATCACGATTGATTCTTAAATAGGGTGGCAAATTCCTAAAGGATCTTTCACAATATAACAGGATATTCCATGATCATAGACCGGTAAATCCAAGTGGTTTAATGGCAGGCTGACCAGCCATATGAGGTTCGCAAATTGTAAGCTCGTTGGTATCACAACATACAATTGACATGCCTTATGTACTGAGAACATCCTTCTCATGCCAATCCCAATGGTTGTTGGCCAGTCAGCGCAAAGTTTACATGCATGCCAACAATGTAACTACACTGGTAGAAGTGGCTGAGAGCAGAATGGGCATTGTAAAAACACGACACCATTCTGGTCCTTGACCAGGCCCACACATATTGAACAGCTTGACAAGGCATAAACTCATGCCACCGATGTGTCGCAAATACAACACATGTAGCCTTGGCACAGGACAGGAGCTCCATTTCCACTTGAATGAACTTGATGTCCTTTGACTCATCTGGGAAGTAAGTGATGGACATGATTGTATACCAGGTTAGATAAATATACTACTCTTTTAACTCGAGCGCAGGCAATATAGGACACATGGTTCAAAACCTACCAAAATAGAGTCAATTCTTTTACCAAGCAAGGGCATACTATTATTAACTTTGATTTAAGTATTCTGGCTCATATAATTTTTAGAGTGAACAAACTAATGGGGGGTTTTTTTTTATATCAATTAAGATTGAAAAATGATATAATTTCAATAATGGTAGTAGGACCACAAAACTTTCGACAAGAATTTTTTAAAATATGACAGAAGTTATGTTGTTATGAGCCTAATCAAGTAAGGAGGTCATCTAATGTACTCCACTTCCATCAATATCGGGCATGTAATCGAAGATTCAGGAAACCAAGCTAGTGATAAGTTTTCTTTTTTACTTTGAAAAAAAACACATTACCTCTGAAGAGGAAAGTTTGCAAATGGTCCATCAATTGGAATGGTTCCACAAAGGTCATTGTTTGAAACATCCCTGAAACAAATGAAACAGACCTTTCAATACTAAATCCATAATGATTGCACAGAATACAGAAACTTGGATCGTGGGCCATTGTTTCTTACAAGACTTTGAGATTTGAAAGCAAAACAAGCTCTCTGGGAATGGCTCCGGAAAGCCTGTTGTTGTTTAGCCGCCTGTGAAGATAAATTGGCACCAAAGTGAAACGAGAATTAGCCAAAGAAAGGAATAAATTCTTCTGATTCCGAAATGTTTTTACACCAAAGGAAACATAATTTTTAATATGACCAGCACAGAAATAATCGAACGAACTAACAAGAATCTAAGTGACTTCAATTTGGCGAAGGACTTAGGAATCTCTCCTTGCAGTCGATTCTCATACAAATCCAGGCTGATGAGGCTCTTCAAATTGCCCAACTCCTCAGGGATCTTGCCCTCGAAGTTGTTCCTGTAGAGCTCCCTGCAACCAGAAGAAGCCACATCGTCCATGAATGAAGATCCAAACTTTCTAACAACAAAAGAACAGAGAAAACAAAGGTTCGCTAGCGCTTACAGGTATTGCAGGTGCTCCAGGCGGCTAAGCTCGGAGCCGAGAGGGCCGGAGATGTTGGAATTTCCCAAATCGCTGCAACAAACACGAACAAAGGTCATCTTTTTTTTTTTTGCAATAAAATAGGGCGTAAAGGTGGAGTCTTTGAGAAACCAAAGGGCCGGGAAGAAGGGATTGATTACAGGCGAATAACACGGTTCTGGGAGTCGCAGGTGACATGGAACCAGGTGCAGGGGTTGACGAGGGTGGGATCCCAACTCTGCAGCACGTTGGTGGGATCGGTGAGCCGCGTCCTCCATGCGTGCAACGCCTCCCCTGTTGCCCAGCTCACCAACCAAGTCAGAAAACCTCGAATCTTTCTTATTCGGAGATGGATGGGCAAGGAAAGAAAGAGAAGCTCACCCTCGGAGTTGCTGGAGGAGGCCGGCGAGGCGACGAGGAGGAGGAGGAGGAGGAGGAGGAGGGAGGACAGGCAGGGCAGCGCCACCGGAAGAAGAGCCATTCGAGGAAGAGAGCAGGAATGGGAGGTATCGAGATGAAGAGAAAGGAAGTGGAGAAGTGGGGAGAGCACTCGTTGTAGAAGGAGAAGGGTCAAAGGAGCCGCTTTTTTTTATCAGTGGATGAGACGTCAGCAGTCAAAAAAGGGTGGCGGAAAGGAAAGGGGTTTGGTTATGCGTGTTTTGGGGGCAAAATTGTAAGACTATTGATAATAATACACCTTCTAATAAATCTTTTTCGTCATCAGATGCTTTATAAATATGATTGATTCTATTGTAGAATTATACATATATATATATATATATAAATAAATAATGGTGAAATGGACATGATAGTTGCAAGTGGCGTGTAGAACGGGGCATATATGTTCATGCAAGTGAGGTGAATGGAGTCAACTCGCGTCACATTTTTTGTCATTACATAGAAAGTCGAGAAGACACGCGGTTCGACTCGGTCAATTTAACTCTAATGATAAAATTGTGCATATATCCCTCTAAAGTTTATACTTTTTTTTATATTTAAATTAAAAAATATATCAATATACGAGAATCGAATTAGAGAGGGTATATATATATATATATATATATATATATATATATATATATATATATATATATATATATATATATATATATATATATATATATATATAGTCTTACTTTTAAATATAACAAAATTAATATTAATCAAATAAATTACTTAATAAAAATAATAATAATAATAATAATTTGATTTTTCTTTCTTATTTGTGCACTCACTTATCCTTCTTATTCATTCTAATTCTTGGATGATTCTTACACATAAACATTATCTTTATATTATTATTATATAAATTTTAATATTAAAATTTAAAATCAAATAATAATATGTTAAGTTTAGGATGCATACATTTTGATATTGATAGAAAATGTAAAACCTGTTAATCGCTATCTACTACACAAACACCATTAAGGCTAATATTCTTTTACCCATAAAGTACAAAGTTAAAAAGATGATTAGAGTTACCGAGGCATCTCTTAACAAGACCACAAGGTAGTTCGGATAAATTAACTCAGTCTCCCTTATATAATATTCATAGTTACGAAGTTCAAGAGACAGTTCAAATCAATTATGAATCAACCTCCACTATAAAATATCCATAAAAATGTTACGAGAAGATCATGAGACAATTTGAATCAATTATGGATCAGCCTCCCCAATAAAATATCTATAAGAATATTCTAATAAAATTATGGGACAATTTAGATTGTTTACTATCGATTACCAACGTATTTCTAGAAGATTAAGGAGTTATTTGGATTAGTTACATACTTTCCCTCCATGAGATCTGCATTAGCTACTCCTCTCCTTCAAAGGGTTAGTATAAAGACACACTTAAAAGCTCCCAAACAAGAGGAGCATGATAAGTTCACTAACTTGTGTGTCGGAAGGTCGGCTTAGGAGAACCCCTGTCGACCTCAATCATTTTATAGAAACAATGAGCGGAGGGCATTATATCATCTTAGATGGCTTTTTGCACTCGAATTAGGGTCATGTTGTGTTGATACATCAACGATAAATTTTCCTAATAGATGTCGTTCAAAGAACTTTTATCTAATTTGTGGGCATACCATCATCAAACCCAAAAGCTATAGCGATGCTGATTTGCAAGGAGAATTAGACTCGTCTTTTCCTCTCTTATTATCCTCTCTCTTATTATCCTTTGTAAGACTGCTACGAGTGATGAATTTGGGATAAAAGTGAGATGAGAGAATATACGTAATATGTTAATAATGTCATATATCCACATTTTCTCTTATCTTCATAGCTACATATTTGCATATCCTCTTATTCGCTAATTCACGTTGTCCCTAGGAGGTCTCATCCTTTTATATGCGAGAATAGAGGGTCTAAGATAAGTAATTAGAAGAGTCTCTCCCATCAAAATCATTTCATAAAGAATCATATTATAATTAGATTCTAATCATAATCAGAATCCAATTATATTTATAACATATCTTACCTAATTTGATAAATCTTATAATCTAATATTCTCCCATTTGATCCATTAATTGATCAGATATAAAAAAAATTTAAAATTAAAATAGATAAATTAAAAATTTATACAAAAAATAAATTTATTTAATTATATCATAATTTTTTTAAAAAAAATTACACATACACATAAATTTTATAAAATTGACTAATAAGTCCAATAAACATAATATCATATTAAATATGACTACTAATATAAATTATAACGGTTGATACTATTATCTCTTTTTAATATTGTCCAAAATGATATCTATAATTTATCTTATCAAGACAATCATATTAATATATTCATTCATAATATGTACATACATAAATATAAATAAAATAATAAAAATAAATAATTTTAATTATATTAATAAGAATATCAATGATAATATTTATTCAAATATGTATTACCATATTTTTTATAAGTTACACATAAATCTAACCATAAGAACATGTCCTTTTAAACACTTTAGGTTAAAGTCCTGAGCTATCGGATTAACAATAAATATAGTGAAACTCAAGTTATTAATTGATATTAATAATTTCTAAATTTTTTTCTCTAACCATTAAGTGATTTATATCATAATGCATAGAACTATAATAGTAATTGTTATTCTTATAGAAAAAAATATTATAATATATCATAAAATATCTTAAATAGTGACTTGCTAATTGAATCTAATCCTACTAAATCCTGAAATAAAAATTTACAATAATAAAGTATGATTAGTTATCTCAAAGCATATCATAAAATCAACTTTTATTGTTAATAATGTAATAGTATATTGTTTCATATGTTTTTCTATAAATTCCCCTCCAATTGATATAGTTTAGTGGATTTTATGTTATCAAGCTAATTTACAGACTCAATATTTGGAAAATACCATCATTTTATGCTGATCTATTTTCACATATGTGAGCATATACTCTTTCGTACATTTCAGATATCTTATTATTTTCTTTGTAGCCTTTTAATATTTTTATTCTTGGGTAACTCTAATATCTACCCAGTATTTACACTTCAAAACTGATATTTAATATGACATAGACTTGAGTATATAATAGATTTTAAATTATACAAATATAAAGAATATTTTTTATCTCATTAGTTTTCAATTCCTTTTAAAATACTTGTTTTGATTAAATTTTTTAACTTTTATCATTTATTAAATACAATTGTATAATAAATCTCTCCAAAATTTGATCAATATATACTTTATGAGATAACCCTAGAATTTTTTAGATATATTCATGAATTTCTCAATGCTAATGACATAATGTACCTTATTCATATCAATCATCTTAAAATTATTAGTGAAAAAATTCTTGATTCAATATAATAAACCAAGATTATTATTGACAAATAAAATATTATCTATATATAAGATCAATATAATAAACTTGTGACCACTGATCTTTAGATATTAATACTAATTAATATTTTTTTTTAATTCAAAGGAAGTAATGATATCAAGAAATTTCATATATCATTGTCTAGAACTTGTTTAAGGGCGCATAAATAGATTTTTTAAATTTACATACTAAATTTTGTATTTCTTTCATTTTATATACGAATCGGTTAGGTAAACCCATATAAATCTAAATTCTCATTTAGAAAATATATTTTCGCTAGGTCAAGATCATAATGTGCTACTAATGTAATGATGATTTCTAATGAGTTCGTTTGAAAAATTTTAAAAAATATCTCACTATACTGATGCATTCTTTATGAGTAAAACATTTTATTACAAGTCTGGGCATTTATATTTTTCAATATTACCCTTTAAAATATGTTTATATAGTAGATTCTTTTAAAATTATTGAGCAATTGGATGGATTTTAGACATCATTCTAGTCATTAATTTCAACTCTTCTTTTATTTCATTGTACAATTTCTTAGAAACGTTAATTATCATAACTTGTAAAAATAATGAGTGACCCTTTTGATTCTATCGATATACCACATAATCAACCACAATGACAAGTCACCTTTTTTTTTGAGATATTAACAAAACTATCGATTATGACTGTTTTATAAGTTTATCAATAATGATATCAATAGTATATGATAGTTCATTAATATTATTTTATTATTCATCTTTATCAAATCATTTAGTGATTTTAGGAATAATAATCTCTCGAATAAAAATAAAAAATATCAATATATATTTTCTCAATATCAAAATTTAAAGGAATATTGTCATTTACTGATTCATTATTTTCTAGGAATCCTATATCACCAAATTCAATTTTCTTGGATAATCAATAAAATATCCATAATAGTCCTTTAACCTAATTTATTTTTACGTGATTTGAAGATCTTTATCTCTGTAGGATAATCTCAAATAATTAAATGTCTTAAGTTTGGTTTCCTAAAAACCCATAACTCAAAAGAGTTGATATAAGTAAATTACTAAAAACCTCATTTAGGATATATATAATAGTCCTTAGAGCTTCTCCTCATATTTATTCAGGTACAAAAAGATAATTTATCAAGTTTTCATAATAGTATGATTTTACTTTTCAATAATTTTGTTTAACAATGACAAATCTGATAAAACATACATAGAACAAATATCCTATTTTTCTAGGAATCTAACAAAAATTTTGTTTAACAATGACAAATCTGATAAAACATACATAGAACAAATATCCTATTTTTCTAGGAATCTAACAAAAGAACTAAAATTATGATCAAACTCATCATAATTACTATAAAATTTATCACTCCTATCAAATTTAATAATTTTAAAATTTTCTATCTAATTATCTCTTGACTTTATTTATGTACAACTAAGGGTGTCTAAAACCTTAGATATTTAATCTATAAAGGTGAAAAATATCTCTATATGCTAAAATAGGGAACATAAAGTGACTCGCAGATATAAGTATATATAATCTCAAGGAGTTCATGAAATTATCTTTCATTCCAATATTTGATTACAAGATTGTTGTGAACTCAAGATTCACATTAATTCTATATAGACTATTATATATAATTCAAATTTTAACTTTTATTTAATTATAAATATACTGAATTTATAACCACCAAAGGAGAAATAATATCCTAATAATTTCATATAGTGAATCCAAATTTTTAGAATTATAAGAACATAATATGCATTTAAAAGATTCATGAATCATCTCTAGGCATAAGGAATAAGTACAAACTAATATCATTTTCATTTTAAGATGATTGATTGTAATGATGAATATTCTATTTTTAATTTTTATGATAAATTGAATCTCTATTATTGATAATATATGTTCCTATCAAATCTAATAATTTTAAAATTTTATATCTAATTATCTTTTGACTTTATTTATGTACAACTAAGGGTGTCTAAAACCTTAGATATTTAATCTATAAAGGTGAAAAATATCTCTATATGCTAAAATAGGGAACATAAAGTGACTCGCAGATATAAGTATATATAATCTCAAGGAGTTCATGAAATTATCTTTCATTCCAATATTTGATTACAAGATTGTTGTGAACTCAAGATTCACATTAATTCTATATAGACTATTATATATAATTCAAATTTTAACTTTTATTTAATTATAAATATACTGAATTTATAACCACCAAAAGAGAAATAATATCCTAATAATTTCATATAGTGAATCCAAATTTTTAGAATTATAAAAACATAATATGTATTTAAAAGATTCATGAATCATCTCTAGGCATAAGGAATAAGTACAAACTAATATCATTTTCATTTTAAGATGATTGATTGCAATGATGAATATTTTATTTTTAATTTTTATGATAAATTGAATCTCTATTATTGATAATATATGTTGAAGTATCATAATCAATTCAACAAATATTAAAAAATAATTTTTATAACGATGGTTTTGAAAGGTCAAACTTATATCTTTCTTTTTCAAATAAAATTTTATAGTCATTTTTCAAATGACATTTCATATCAAGTAGCATTTTATATTGAATATTTTTTTAATGAGTTTATATAATATTTAGAAAGTCAAGTGATTTATGATTTTAGATTTCTTTTATTGTTACCACTTATTGAGTAGTACTCAAAGTATTATGAGTCTTTTCTACTTTAATATTAATTCTTTTCAAATAATTAGTTGATTTATTTAAGTTTTACCTATCATTAATTTTATTTTAGTAAATTTTAAATGAGCTAAATTAAGAAGAAACATGTGTATAAATAAATCAGATGTTATTGATGATATAATCTTGAATTTCTCAAATATTATCATACTAAATTTCTATTATTATTTTTATTAATATATCAACCTATGTCTTGTTAGAAAAATTAAATTGATCTTTAAATATTTTGGTGCATTAGTTATATACTATAGAGAAGTTTAAATATTATTAATAAATATCATAAAATCAAGTTTTTATAACCTTTTTTGATCATATATCTCAATATTTATTACATAGAAGTTTCAATAGTTAATTATATGATTATTTCAACTAATCTGATAAAGGTCTAACACACTCATTGTAAATTGTATATGCTCAAACTATATATAATAATTTAATTTAAAAATACATGAATATTTATCAAGATGTAATGAAGTACTACTATAATAAAATAATATAATATTTATACTTTGAGGTTTTTAAGAAATATTGAATTAATAATATCATCTCTATTTTATCTTCGGATGAAATATTGACAAGTTTAGTATTTATACAAAAATATTTATGAAAGATTGATACTTCAAGGATATTACTATTATATTTAGGTATATAATCTAAACTTCAAGGATATCCGAAACAATATCATTCTACCCCTATCATATAATATAATGAATCAAAATAGATCATTTGAGATTAATAAAATTTTCTAATTATTGTGCCACCTAATTGATAGATAATCGTTCATGTATTGCAAAACATGCTAATGAATAAATAAAAAGTATTTGATTCTATAATCGTGGCTATGACACCAATTATAAGTATAAAAACCATCATTATATTATTATTATAAGAAAAATTTTACTGTCAAAATTTAAAATTTTAACATGATATCAAATTTATGATGTGTCATTCAGAACACTTTTTATCTTATCTACAAGCACACCACCGTCATTTGATGTTTTATATATTTTTTCAGAATAATTTTTTTTCTTTGAGTTGGTGTATTTTAGGATAATTTCTTATTATAAATTCAAGTTAAACCCTATCCAATACTATGAACACAAACCTCCACCAAATTCCATCCATATATATATCTTAAAGATGGATCAGTAATTTATTCCAATATCATGTTAGATAATATCTCACCTGAGTGTGGAAGAAGGTAAGACTTAAAAACACATCGATAACTCTCAAATATTTTAACAAGTGAGTCTGATATATCACCATCAATAAATAATTTATTTTTTAATAAATAAATTTAATATATAAGTATTAAAATTAATATTTAAGATATTAAAAATATATCAAAAGAGATTTAGAACTCTAGATCATTGATAAATGAATCTAAAATACTATCACCAAATCAATATGATTTTAGATGTTAAATATATTAGATAATGTTTGGGTTTTTATTTTTATTTTTGCTTTATCGTGTACTAAGTTAGTTGCATGTACTGTATAACCAAGCTGAGCTGTTCCTGTCTTGTGTTTTATGCATGCCTCAGGAGCTGTCATCGACAGCATTACCTGAGATCCCACATCCCTGCCTTCAGCTGCAGCAGAAGTAGATCTGGATCATTTAATGTGGTACATCACATCATTACTAAGCTTCAACTCTCTCTCTCTCTCTCTCTCTCAAACACACACACACACACACACACACTCCTCAAACTCAACAGTGAAAGGAAAGAAAAGAATCCGAGTGAATGAGGCAGAACTGAAAGGAATAGGAAGCACATATGTAGGTGGTGTCCCGGGGAGCTTCAGATCTACGCGAGGACGACGGCGAATCCCAGGAGGAGAGCCGTCACCCGGACGACGAGAGGGCCCCTTCCCGTCGCTGCACCACCCTGAATCAATTCATTCATTGCACGGAAGAAAAAAAAGCCAGCGTTAGATTTGTCTGCTTGTGATCTCTTCTCTCACTTAATGAATCAAGTAGAGCCTGCGATGTGACGCAGTGCTTTTGCTTCGCATGCGTCGAGTTGCATACAAGCGACGAGGTGCGTAAATTAGCAAAACGCCTTTTTTTTTTTTTTTTGGCTAAAATGCGCCGGCCGGGGGTGCCTTTCAAGCATTAAATACAAACGGCTTCGCTACACCGCGGGCTATCGGCGCACTTTAGCAAAAGCATTGCAAGTGTAAGCTATCGTGAGCATGGTTCCTCGGATCTAGGTTTCTTTTGTGTGTGTGGGTGTATGTATGTGGAGAGAGAGAGAGAGAGAGAGAGAGAGAGAGAGAGAGGGAGAGTACTTACTGTTTGGTCGGCGGCGACGCTGGGTCCCGGGGAGGCAGCCTCGGACGAGCTAGCCGGTGACTCGGCGGCCGGAGCCGGAGGGCCCGGAGCGGGGGCAGCGGCGTGCTTCTTCGTCTTCTTCTTCTTCTTCTTGCTCGGCGTTGGGGCGGGCGTCTCCGCGACCTTCGGCGGCGCCGCGGCCGGGACCGGGGTCGATGGGATGGGGGAAGCCGCGGGAGGTAGCAACGTAGTCGGCGGCGGTGCGGGCGGGGACGTCACCGGCGCCGGCGACGGCGGCGTCGAGGTCGGGGTTGCCGCCGAGGGCGCCTTGGCGGGGGCCACGACGGGGGCGGGTGTGGTGGGAGCCGTGGCGGGGGGCGCGGTGGTGGGAGCGGCCACGGGAGCCGTGGCGGGGGTGGTGGCTGCCTTGGTGGGCGCGGCAGCGGGGGCTGGGGTGGTGGGCTTGGTGCGAGCTTTGGCGGGTGCCGGTGTGGCCGACTTGGCGGGGGCAGCGGCGGAGGTGGTGGGAGCGGCCGCGGGGGACTGTGCGGCCGACTCGGAGGCCGCGAGGCAGAGGAGGGCGATGCAGAAGACGGCTCGGAGGCGATCCATCGAGAAGGAGGAGGCGAGGGAGGTGGGTCGGTGGAGAGAGTGAGTGAAGCGAGGAGTGGGTGATCCAACGGGTGACCATAAATAGGTAAACAGAGGGCAAAGAGAGTACCCGTCACGGGGGGCGCAGCAGCACATGGGGGGAGTCAGGACGCCAGCTCGGCTGGATTAACGCGCGCGGGTCCCGCGGCCGCGGGGGTGACGGGATTCCGGTTCGAGGGAGGTAACAAACGGGTCTACGTCGTACAGTAACAGTATAGGCCGCTGCATTCCGCCAACGGGTCCTGACCCCTGTGGTGGGCCCTCACCTCTCCCGGCCGTTGCGAGCTTTTACTGCGAGTTTACTCTCCTCCCCTTGTTTGGGACTCCAAAGAAAGGGCGACGGGTGACCGTTGGAGGTGGCAGTAAGCTCGTCTCGGGCAATGGCGTCATTACGTCATCATCGTCTTTGTGGCCACCCTCTTCGCGTTTGCCTGCTAGTGTGTGGGGGATTTCTTCCTTTCCACCTTTCCAGATGAATTCTTGGCTTCTAGGAAATGTTTCTTACGAGAATTAACTCAAGGATCTTAATTCTTCAGTGCAAAATGAGAAGGCACATGATGAGATCAATAAGTCTCATCCGCTTATGTACTGCAAAATTCTTAAGTCCCCAACAGCCCTGTTGTTTTGATTGGTGATGTTAGATTATACAAGCAGATAGATACATAAATCAGATCTAAGATGGGTCTCATTCATTCTGGTATATCGATTCTTTAGATGAAAAGAGAAAAAGGAAAGCGTGACAAAGAGACAGGGCATCATCAGCCGATGGAGGAGCAGCTAGGCTCCTCATCTGCAACTGGTTCCAGCCACACCTTCTTCGTCTGTGAGCTGAGTTAAGACTACTACTTCAGGCAGCAACATGCTCGAGCAAAATTATGTGGACTTCTGATCTCTCATCATTATACTATTGCTGGTGTAGAATCTACATGGCTGCTGCTTCTTGAATAAAAAAAGACATGATCTCACATAGGCTGGAGTTCTTGTTCTGGAACGGCGTCATCCACTGTCCTGTATGCACCCGGCCCTTTGATTCTCCATCTCCGCATGTACCAAACCAGGAAGGTTGAGAAGCTAAGCAGCAGCAGCACGGAAACTCCGATGGCTACAGCAACTAAATGTTGCTTCCACCATGATCTGCATAACAGTTGTGTTATCTGTGAAATACAAAATTCAACTAAAAATTTCATCCAAGACACACTGGACTCAGTAATCACACAGCAGATGATAACATTAGAAAGAAGCATAAAACTAATGCAAGGTGTGAGTGAAACATCAAGGACTTCTTTTAGTAAGCACATCAAAGTATATTCTATAAGCATTTAGCAGCACATGATGATGCATTATATATACAGTCATCACTCCATATATCTATCTGTTCACTATTAATTACTTCCCTTGCTTCTACTTTTTTTACTTCATAAATTTATCCTGTCAAAGATTGTTATATGTCCAAATGGAATTCCTTTCTAGCTTTTCCCGAATTAAACTGTTGTACCCTACCCTTTGCATAAGTAACTTCTTTTACTTCCATGACAGATTCTTAGGTTTTGTTTGACAATTATAAAACCATCGTAAAAATTTACTTGATAGCTTCCTAGCGGACAAAAAACTGCATGTACTTGGTATTTTTATTTTAGATAGCTTTTTTATGAGGCAGACACCTCATTTTAATAAAATTAAGCCTGATGATTAATAAAATATATGAACAAGAAAAAAATTAGCCAATAGTTTCAGCACCTTCTTGAAGGAGGCTCAAGATTCCATTCAACCAATTTATAGCTTCCAAAATTTTCAGGAAGGCGAACACGGTGTTCAGTCAACCGAGATATTATTCCCTGCATCAGAAAATGAAAGTTCTCAATTTCCTTTTGTCTCATAAATAAAGAAATTCTGCAACATAATATTAACTGAGATATCAGATGATGACATTACCATTGCTGTTGAATTAGAGAATGAACTAGAGGATCCTTCTGGAAAAATAGCCCATCTTATCAAGGTACCATTCCCATTATCGGTATTATTCATAAAATGTACCTGTAACCACAAAAGAGATTCTAAAGCAAGTTCTTAAATAACTTTAAAACAAGAAAAAATGAGAGATGTAAGAACAATATTGGATAATAAATAATGCTGCTGCCCCGTGATCCTTCCCTACTGCCTAGGAACTTATTGTCGTGAACATGGCCATGACGTAGACCACACACAACAAGGATGGAACTTTTTCATGAGACCATGGTCCAGAATACAACAGTTTTTTTTACTCCACCTGATCTGAAGCAACCTCCAACTCGTTTGCTATTAGCTCTGCTAGTTCCTTTATGTGAGGCACCAGGTCCACATAAGAAATATTCAAGAACATGTCAAAGGTTATGACCCCCACTCGGAATTGACCTGAAAACATTAATAAGAATGGTTAATCTAATTGCAGAAGCCCAATCATACTTCGTGAAAAATACTTTCTGTCGTGCATACAGTTGGGGATAAAATCTCACTAAAAGCATATTTCCATACCCAGATGATGGTTGTTCTTGCAATGATTAGATTATCTAATATAATCATGAAAGAATTTTAACCACAATCCTATATGTTTAAACCTAGATGAATTCTGCAGGGTGAAAATTCAAAGCTAAATTAAGTCATATGCAAATAGGCAGACTTACAGACCTGCCAGTACAGAGTCCACCAGTCCAATGGGAGAAGGAGCTGGTGACTCTTCTATGCTTAAATTGGAACCAGAGAAAACTGAAGGTGCCGGTGCAGGAGCTTCATTATTATGTAATCTCTCCCATAACACAGAACAGTTAGTTTTCCAGAACCCAATCCTTTCATTCTGACGATCATAGGTTACAAGAGTATTGCGGACGACGATTCCTGTCAGATGAACTAAATCTGTCAAGCCAATAAGATGTAACATTTAAATTTGTGAAATGAAGTTTGAAATTAATTAGGCTCGGTCCTGGGACGAAAAAGCAGATTAAAGTCCCTTAATTTTGATTACTGATAAGATAAGATAACTACATTATACTGATAACTACATTATAGTGATCTAGATGGCACAAGTAAAGCTTAATAAAAGCATACATCACAAATATGGAGTAAATAATCAATTATCAAAAGTCATACCACCCAGAAGTGTTGTTGGGTCTTTTCCATTTTGAAAGACACCGAGGCAATAAGCACCACGAACCTTTGAGTGCTTTATTTTAGAACATGAAAATGGAAGAGGAAAATAAAACAAATGAGCTAGTCAGATTAATCAGAATCACCTACATCTTATTGGCACCAGTATTACATTTCCTTAATGACAGAACTAGCAATATTACCCGAAACAAGTAATTCTCTGGAGAAAGAGAAAGCTTTTGTCCATTTCCAAATACCATTTCAACCTCAGGAAAGGTCTTTGAGAGTTCAGAAACATCACTGGAAACATTTACTGTAGCTCTTCAGCACATGGTACATATCATATAATTAAACATACATCAAAATTTGCTTACAACAAAATAGGTGCATTACCTTCCAGCACCTGAAAAGCAAATATCTTTATAGTTTGGATCTGGTCCACGAATTTGCTTCAGAGAATGTAGCTTACTCATTATCTGTAAAGAACAAATATTGACAAGAAATAATTAGTTCAAAACATTACAAAATAATGCATTGAGATTCTACTCATAATAAATGCCAGATCATGAAAATGACTAGCTATCCCACAAACTTCAAGAAAACAATAACTATGCCGAAATTAGGGAATGAGAAATGGAAGAAAAGCTCCCTACATTATCCAGATCCATGGAGAGGAAACAAATATGATTCACATTTTGCATTTGATCCAAAAAAAATCTGCTTAGTTATAATTTCAACATTTCTAAGCAACAACATCATGGATCGAGAAAAGCATTTGAACCACAAATATCCGAGGAAGTTGTTAAAGAATGAAATTCAACTTGACAGTGGTCAGAACAGGAACCTGACAACAAAGGCTGAACGGCATAAAGTGAGGAACGGCATATAAAAGCATGAGGCTTTGGGAAGGAACAGGAAGCATCGAAAACAACAATTAACCACATGATAGAAGCAATGCCTATTGCTTGATGGGTAGAATATTGCTCTACAAAAATCATAAAAACTTAAGTGGATTAAGCTTTTTGGACGAACAGGAAGTGAATCAAGATAAACAACGAACTATAATAGGCAAAACATCCATAATGCTCCGTGAGTAAGAAGATTTCTTCTAGAATTATCGCAAGAACTAATGAAGCCATTATAACAAATTCGAAATAAATGAAGGTCAAGATTCAACCACAACAACATCCGAGTTGGTTAGTACATTGTTGCACAAAGTGATAGGTCTCAAATTCGAGTCCGCATGTGAACGTCATCTATGCTATTTGATGTAATGATTTTTTTTCAATTTTTTTTTAAAAAAAGATTCAACCACAAGTGAACAATGCTGAAAGCTTGGTGAGGAGAAGTTTTTGTTACAAAATAAAAATAAGAACATTTTCCTGGGCCTATATGTCATATTCAAATGATAATCTCTTCCTAAAACTCTGCAAATGCCTTGCTTTAGTTGATTTTACAAGTTTTCTTCTAAATAAGCCAACTCCACTTTTTGTCATCAACCATATGAAATTTTAAATAGTATTCAAGAAATAAGCACACATTCAAGTTTCTGATGAACAGAAAGCCACTAACACATACTTTACATCCTTGGGCAGATGAATAGGAACAGCAGAGCAAGTTAAATACTTAATGGTATTAAAATGCATCATTTTTAAGATCTAACACATCAAAGAAAGGTTGTATAGATTTCAAGTTTTGTTTGATGTGATTTGATGCCCAAAATTTTCTTTAGAAAGTAAATTCATGTATAGGTTGATGACCAACATAGGATGATTTACCTAAGGCATCTGTATAATTCCTAAAGGTAGTGGAGCATCATAGAGTGTCAATGGATCATTGAGAACTTACACGTACTTTTCAAATGAAACTAGAATACTTTATATAGGTGAAATGGAAACTTACAGCATCTCTAAATGCTCTAAAAGCCTCCTCCGGTAGATAAGTGTATGTGGTTCCACTATCCAATACAGTTCCATGATTGCCATTGAATATCTTCGAATTTAATCGCAACGGCTTGCCAGCTACATGAATTTCCTTCAGGTCGATGTTGTAATATGGGCTGTTTCCATCCCAAAACTAGAGTAAACGTGGGAATTGTATCAAATGTAATTGCAGAGGAACTCTTTAAGCTTGACCACTGCTAAAACTGATGATTTACTATACCTGCGTCCAGGGTTTGAATGGGCGTAAATCATGCCATGAGGCGATGAGATTCCACCAAGAACCATTGCACCCCCACCAATATCCATACCACCATAGCACAAAGAAAATGAATCACTTATAACACCTTTGTCAACAAGCTGATCCATGATACTGAGCTGGCCACGGCCCAGTCCCATTATGCCATCAGCATGTTGATTAAACAAATCTCCTGATTCAGAAGTTTCACAGCCAAAAGTAGCACGTTGTGGCTTAAGTGCACTTTCTTTGCCAAATGATATAAAGTCCACCCCAAGCAACCCGCTGCTAGAGCTCATTTCGGCATACTGCCTCTCATAAAGACACTGCATATTCTCCTTGTCGCATATACAATCAACATTGCATTTTAATGGGTCATATGTGCTTGACATATCAGGCTGAAATCTAGGGTCCTGGAAATCAACAAATTAAGAAAACATCAGAAAGTACACATAACTAGCTTATTTGCAAACTGATGAACTGATGCTATTTGCAAACTGCTCTTGAGGAAACTTGATAATCTCATATAGATTGAGATGAAAAGTACATAAAAAGAGTTTTAACAACTTAAGCTATGGAAAAGAATTGAATTGAGCATTTTTGCTATTACATACAATACTCATTTGATTAAGATAATGTGTTATTAAGATAAGAGCTTAGTGGACAAAGTAAGTTTCTTTACTTTGCATAGTTATTTTAGTTGGCACTTGCTAATACGATCTATGAAATGTTCTACAGACTACAGGCACTTCAACTTATGCAAGTGAGAAGTTCTAGGGCACAGTTTCTGTAAAGACAATCACTAAGTTAACATTTGGTACAAGGTTAAAGAGAGTTAAGTTTGTAATTCTTAGTTCTACATAACAGAGTTAAGAAGGAACAAATGTACCCATGGATAATATATTAGCTCATCTAAATTTTCTCCTTCAAGTTCACTTTTTCAGAAAAAAAAGAGGTCATTCTAGCTGGAATTTTTTCAGAACAACAGAGCACATTGAACTACAGTCCACCTCAGATTTGAACCCAACTTTGGCTATGGAAATACAAGCATGGATAATTCTATCCAAAAGATGACTTTCTTGCAACTGACATCTACAATAAACACTTGGGAAGCAATCCACTAAATGCAGAATTCAATATTTCACTTAAATCAACCAGAAAAGGAGGGGGAAAAGATGTTTTGTTGATATACATAACTCGCATAAGAAGGAAACCCTCATAACCGATCAAACAAAAAAAAAGAGGGAATATCTGTTTCTTTTCGATCAAAGGGACTGTAGAAGTTGCTTACCTGATGATTGCCACATTGCTCACAAGAGGAGCAAGGAACGTACGTGACCGTGCTCCCCGAATCAACGATCAGTGCGAATTTTTGAGGTGGCGTTCCGATATAGAGGCGCGTCGTGTAATATCTGAACGAGAAAGAAAAAAAAAGCAAAGAAACGATTGAGAGACCGTAAAAGCAAAATCGAGGAATCGAGAAACGATATCTTTTCCACGGAATCGAGGAATCCTCACCCGTTGGTGAGGAGATCGTCGTAGAGCCGCATGCGAGCGGTGGCGGTGGAGGGGTCCTCCCTCTGGAGCTGCCGGCGGCCAAAACGCCTGCCCACGTTGGACCTGCGACTGGAATTAGCGTAAGAGAGGACGAGAGGCAGCACCATCGCCGAGGGCATGCCACCTCCGGCGAGGGTCTGGAGGAAGGGCTCCGGTGATCCATCGCCCGCAGCGAGGGACGCGAGGAAGACGAGGCAGGGGATGAAGGAGAGGGCCGCGACCCGATCCCTCGCGCGCGCCATGAGGCGTCGGGCGCCGGCGGCAGGATGGGATCGGCGAAGGGAGAGGCGAGGGGGTGGGGAAGCCTCCGGCTCGGGTCGGGTCAGGTCCGTCGAAGGCGAAGAGGCGAGTCTCGGAGACGACCTGCGGGGCTAAATGGGCAGCGGGCCGGAATCAAGGGACGTCGATCCGAATTGTACGATCGTCACTTGCACCAACCATTGCACACGATGGACGCTGGGGCTCCTTCATATTATTAGTTCAGGGACTGGATTCCGTGTTGGCATAAACCACTACACTTCCCCTCCACTTCTTGTACGGGATCCCGACCACTTCTCGTCTCTTGTTACTGCACGCATCTTGTCGCAATTTGGCTCACCAACGGATGTGATGTAAGAGATTCGACGAACCAGATTTGTCGTCTGGGAATTGGAATGGCAATCATACATAGACAATTGGACAAGATCCCCAATCCTAAATAGACAATTGGGTTGTCCGAGTCAACCTAACTTTGTTTCTTTTGAGAAGGCTCATCAATTCAAACCATATTACGACCAGATTAAGTGGAATCCAAAGAGTATATATATATATATATATATATATATCTTCTTTGAAAGATACCTAACAAAAAAAAAAAAAAAAAAAGACTCACTGATACTTTGTAGTTCTTTCTATCCAAAACCATATAAGATAAGTAAGAACATATTTGATTGGGACCGCATGATCAAATATAATGTACCCACCAAAATGCACATGCTTGGATGCTTATAAAAAGGGGCATAAAATGGACGCATGTTCATCACAACCAATCTCAAGCAAACTACCTTTTAACATAGACATCGAATTAGCCAAACTGGAATACAATAATATAATTTGCAAGTTAAACTGGAATATATCAATCACTCTCTATATCAGATATCATAATCTGCAGCATACGGCAAACCGAAGTGAAATTTACTTATCACCATGAAGAGTTACAGACAGCATTTACTTTAACTGTTCATGTACATCAGTCTAACTGTAGAAATTAAAGGTAACTGCTGGAAGGGGACTAGCAATGCACACTGTCTTCGGGGCGAAGGCCGAGTTATTGAAAGCAACATGGATAACATTGTGGATTGCATGATGTAGATACAATTTGCATTACAAGATGACACCAACTTGATATCAGCCTCCTAACTATGTTTCAGTTCTCCTGAGAGATTTTGTTGCAGAATGTAAATGAACAAAGGTATGCCGTTCAGTTTCTATTCCAGAAATCCTTATCTATTGCTAAGGTAACCCAAGTGCAGAACGTGCCGCCCCGTAATACAAGATAAGCGATGAATATGACATATATTGCTAAGGCAGAAGAGAGAAGACAGCTGAAGAGTAGGCCATGAACTTCAGCAGTGAAGAAATCGAACAAAAGGTAGCCGTTGATGATTATCAGAAAACCCACCATAATCCAAGTCACGACCTGAATCAGAAAACCAAGCAGTGTAAGACAAGTTAATCTACCAATAACCAGATTTAAGAGACATGTACACTGTTAGCAACTACAATTTAGATCTCCTCAACAAGAGAAAAATAAAGAAGTAACATTACCATTTACTTCTGATAGAACATCTTGAAATAGCCTTATCGAGAATTATGAGCCATTCGTATCTATGGAGGCCTAACCTTCTATGGTCTTTGAAGTTCTCTAATTACCAAAGCCTTCTCATATATCATAACACTTTCAGCAGCCTAAGACTTTCTTCCCAGTTTAAACAAAAATGCAGAATTAGAATACTACTGCCACCTCATTCAATATTTATCATTTGTTTTCTTAAAAAGATTTATTTTATATTTGTTAGTGAATAAGAATGCTAAACAATGGTGACAACATGCAATATATCATCATCATCACATTACCCTCAATTTTTGTGACTGATGATAGAAGGTCAGTCAAAATTGCTGTGACTCCATTAATGATTCCACAAAAATTTATGCAGACTGTCAAGTTTGCATCCGACCTCTATGGTCGGTACTAGATTCCTGACAAAGATAACTTCAAGCAAGAGAAGTACTCGATTCACAACCTTAAAGGCCAGTTGATAAGAGAAAGACCTATCTAACTAATTGCAATTTCAGTTCATTATCTAGGAAGCAACCCTCCTAAAAACCAAAAACCTAAACTTAGTGAATACATCTAGAATAATTAGAAAAATAGGCAGTTGAAAACCATCTTACAGATATACTATAAAGTTCAGATAAACTAAAATGCCAAGGCAAGAATCGAATGATATACACTGAAGTCACAAAGTGAATCCAACTTTAGACAGTCTAAAACTTACTTTCATAATGGGGCCAATCCTGAAAGCCCCCATAAGCTGTTCTTTTGATACCAAAGCAAGAAGCGGAATTAGAGCAAATGGTATCTGAATAGACTGAAGTACATTAAGCGACTCATTCAATATATCCATGGCCGAGTCATCAGTGTCAAACAAAAGAGAAACTAATATTGTGGGCAACATCGCAAAGCTTCTTGTGATCAGTGAACGAACCCATTTCTTCATACGAAGATTCAAAAATCCTCCCATGATAAATTGTCCAGCATAAGTGCCAGTGATGGTACTACTCTGTCCGGAGGCTAATAATCCAACACCCCATATATAGAGAATAGGAAATAGTTTACCTCCATATTTTTCTTGTAAGAACTGCCCAGCATTCTCAAGTCCTATATAACTGGCTACTTCTGTGCCATAGAATCCCTTTGCGAAAACTGTAGTAACACACACATTGATAAAGAAGGAAATAAGAAGAGCAACAGTGGATTCTATGGAATAGTAACTCATTGCTTCTCTAACATGACTATTTTTGCTATTGTCGATCTTTCTTGACTGTACAAGAGCAGAATGCAAGAATACATTGTGAGGCATAATGATGCAGCCGACCACCCCCACTGCCTGCCTTATTGTACTTGAACTCAGTTTTGGAACTAAAACACCTGTGAGGGGTAGAGTAAATTAGTCCTATTTGTGTAAGAGTCCATAAAAAAATGTTACCATAGAGCAGAAATATTTTATGAAAAAGCCTTAGAAATTAATTACCAATTAGAAATTCCTTGCCACTGGGCTTGGTTTCACCGAACATTATGGCAAAAGAGACAGCCATAGTTGCAATGAGAACCCCAAAGAATGCTTCTAATTTCCTCACACCATAGTTCTCCAGGAACAGGAAGATGAAGCTGCCAAGAAGATTGAACACATCAGGTTCATTAAACCAAAGTTTCTGGAATCATAACAAAAATCAGAAGGGAAAACCGATCAATTACGGGCGGAACTTGCAATCATCAAATCATGACCAAATTTGTTCTCGTATGATATAAGAAGCTCATAAAATAAAAGCAGACCTCTTCTGATGGAGATTCTGAAACTTACAACGGAATAAAATCAATTACCATACTCCAAACATTTGCCATAGGAGGACAAATCTAGCCCAATTAACTCATTGACCATTTAAATTAAGCTCTGGACCGCGATCAGCAGAAGTCCCGACTCTTCATAGCCCGAAATCATCCTCCAAAAAAAAGTTTCTAACTCCAAAGATATATTAACAATATCCAGATTAAGTGGGAGGTAAAACCAGTCAACAAATTCAGAAACATCAAGTAAGCAACAGATTCCAACCAAAAAATCAAAATAAACTTTGTTCGGGTCAAAGTAAATAATTTCATTGACCAGGAAAGAACAAGAATAAGAAAAAGGAGATCACTTCAAACATGGACAGTCCCTTTTTTTGTTTTCTTTATAAGTTGCAAAAGGAGTTGGCATCCACGATGTGAAATCAGTCAAAGAACTTATGTTAAAAAATTCAACTAGTTGTCCTAATTCTTATCATATTTTAAAGAAAAACCATAAAGAATATGGTGTTTTGCTCAATTGAGCCAAGTTAAGAACTAGAATCGGCAAGCTTCTGCTTCCTCGCCCTGGAAACTTAAACTAATACTTCGAGGTAAGACAATCCATCAAAAGGAAACGTGCCTTCCTATGATTAACAATTCCAAGTTATAGGAACAGAATTGAGCTCCCTACTCTTCAGAAAAAGAAAGAAAGAAAAAAGATTACAATTCCCAGCGTATACGTAATCAAACATGGAAGAAAGAAAGACTCGACGATTGAGTATCCCAAAAGATAGATCTTTACCAATCCGAAGCCGTGATGACCACCCCAGCCCAAAGAGGGATCACCCCGCCGCTGAGTATCTTGATCGCGATCGCGCTGCCGATCACCTCCTGGATGTCGGCCCCGATGAGAGCGACCTCGGCCATGATCCAGAGCGCGATCGTGGCCCACGGTGGGTACTCCTCGCGGCAGAGCTCCGCCAGATGGCGCCCCGTGGCCACCCCGAGCCTCGCGGACAATAGCTGGATGAGGAGCCCCATGGCGGTCGACCAAAACAGCAACCATAGGAGCGAGTACCCGGCGCAGGCGCCGGCCTGAAGGTCGCCCTCGAGGTTTCCGGGGTCCAGGAACGCGATCGACATCAGGAACCCCGGGCCAGTGAACCGCCACAGCTTCCGCCACGAGAAGGGCGGGAGGGACCCGTCATCCTCCATCGAAGGGTTGTCTTCAGAGACGGAGATCACCACCTTCTCGTCGGCGTCGTAGGCCCTCTCCACCTCGTCATTGGAGCCCCACCGGGTCTGGAGGAGGGGAGCCGCCTCGGCTCTCAGTGGAGACTCCATGGTCGTGCTCTGAGACAACGAAGATGTCACGTAAAGGAAATGGAGCTCCTCTTCTCAGTTCTGCTGCCCGCACTCCCTGTGGATAACCTACGCGATCTAAAGATCGCCAATTCTCGCTCTTCGCGGGTCGGAGGAAACGCGATTCCCCCCGCCGTTGGGAAACTAACCAACGTGGCATGTAATGATGAGTTGGCGTGGAGGACGTGGACGGGTAGTCGAGCGGAGCTTGACCTGATGAAACTTCCCTGTCACGTTGCAGACAGGGATCACTTTTCTCTACCATAAAACCGGCGGACCAGACCCTCAAAAGGATGACGTGTTATAGGTCCACCAGATATCCTGTGTTCGGGACGGTGCACATGATCCAGGGAGACGAGTAAAATACGTGCAGCAAACTTACCTCGACGGGCTCCTGAGACGCGGCCCCACCCGCGAAGTGGGGACTGAGTATGACGTGGCAAGGAGGCGGCGACCTGGCGGGTGGACGACGCCCGTCGACATCGGGCCGTCCTCGTGGCCCCCGCAGTTCGGCCTCCTTCCTCGTGTCCACATGTGCAATTATTGACAAAATAAAATTTAGAAAATAGTAAATTAGGAAATAGGGCTTTCTCGTATTTTAAAAGAAATCGTTTATCTATTAATTAAATATATGCATCCCTCAAAAAAAAAATTTCTCACACACACACAAAAAAAAATTACACTCAACACACAGAAAACATTACATCAATACCACCTCCACATACCTTTCCATTTTGAACAACTAGTAATTAGTAACTAATTTAAAAGAAAAACATATAGAAATAATATCAATTTAAGATATGTAATGCTATATATGTTACCAGAATGAATATTTAGCCCCGACCTTCCATAGAATAATAATACCTTTATAGCTATTTTATTTTAATCTAAAACATACAAAAACAATTTAATATTCAATGCGCATGAATACAAAAAATGATCAACTTTATGCATGTATGTAGCCCACACCCCCTCATGAGGTTGTTATATCTACTTAGGGATGGATGATAACATCAACATGATGAAGTGAAGGCGTGTAGAATTGGTACAATAGATAGCGTACGTACGCCACCTACCTCTCTTTTTTTTCCCCCACATTAATTGTGGAGACAAAACGTGATTTCTTTTTTTTTTTTTTTCTGCGTATGTAAGAACAAATGTATGAAGTCAGAATTTATGGCAGTACATCAGCAATTATGGTATGAGATTATGATACATAACGACTATTGACATCTCACTGATACGTATATGTGATTTCACGGCCCACTTGATGTACTTACTTATTTTTTATACGTATATATGATCTCACTGATACGTATATACATGAATCCAATTCTTTACACTTACATTATGATATGACACATAATGACTTGGCCGTCACATCATCGCTCCTTCGGACAACTGGCCCGCCGACGTGGTCGAACCAACGCGGGAAGCTGGTCGGACGTAGGTATGGGGGCGCTAGTGGTCGTGCGGCCGACCAGGTAAGGTCGAATCCCCAGCGGTTGTACGGCCGACCTGACACAGGTAAGACCGATACCCCAGCAGTCGTACGGCTAACCTGACACAGGTAAGGCCGATAACTCTACCTGTGGACGCATCCCTCACCGCAAGGATGGCGGGCGTGGTGGAAGCGTACGACGACAGGGTAAGCCACAAAGGGCAACCGAGTTGCCAAGTACGGATGATCTACAACACCCACTATATAAGCTCTTGCACCTCTACGGGGCAAGGGGATCGCAAAAATCAACCACTGAACTAACTTGACCGTCGGAGGGGTCACGTCGGAAACCTACCCGACCCGACCTCCTTGCAGGAACTGGCGCCCGACCTGACCTGTGGAGCCTCCTCCTGACCCGCGCTCCACCACTTCAGCAGCCTACTTCCCGAGCCAAACCCCTAGGTTCCTCCCGATCCTCGAGCTCCAACTCTGCACCGAGACGATCGCGGGCGAGTTAGCGCACACGGACCTGAACCAGCAGTGCTTGCTCAACAGACACGGAGGCGAAACACATCTACTAGGCAAGCACCAGATTTGACACTAACATCTTTGGCGCTAGAAGGAGGGCCCATGTCGCAAGAACGCCCGTTTGGGAACTCGGGTGCGGAGCACCACCCGGAACCTGACCACCCTCGGCCAACCGAGGAGGCTGCAGTAGCCGCGCCGACTCCCAATCGCTTTTGGAGGATGATGACCGACCCGGGGTTCCCCTCACCCGCATCAAACCCTGCGTCGTTCATGGTCACGACAGAGGCTTTCCTCGGCCTCACCAGCCAAGTCCAAGCACTAGCGAGGATGGTGCAGACCATAATCCCATACTTGCCCCAGCTCGTGCATTCGATGGCTCACCAATCGGCTCCCCCAGTGGCACCCCTGCAAACGGAGTCACCAGCGGCCCCAAACCGGGGAATCCCACCCGACATAGAGCCACCACAACCTCAGGTCGCCGAAGCCCGCGCAGCTTCCTCGACCCCGACGCCAGCCCGATCACAAAGTCGCTCCTATAACCCGGTACCGACCGACACCGCTGATTCTCTAAGAGAGCAAGTTCGCCGAGTCCATCAGCGGCTCGATGAAGTCCAGAAGGAAGTCCTCGAATCAAGAGGGGAGGTTGGGGAAAGCACTAAAGGTGGTTCCCCATTCACTCCCGAGATACAGGCCAAGCCGCTCCCGGCCACCTTCAGGCTCCCAGCCCTCGAGCCATATGATGGCAGCGGCGACCCGACAGAGCACATTGTAGCATTCCGCGCCCAAATGGCCCTTTATGATACCTCGGACGCGCTGATGTGTCGGGCCTTCCCGACCACCCTTAAAGGGTCGGCCAGAACATGGTATTCTCGTCTAAAACCCGTGTCTATACCTTCGTTTGATTTGATGGCGAGAGAGTTCGAGCTAAACTTTTTGGCGAGTGCACGCCCGAGACCAACCACTGCCTCCCTCCTGGGAATGGCCCAAGGAAGTGACGAGCCCCTCTCCCAGTTCGTGGGACGGTTTACATCGCAGGTCCAGGGAATCCCCGACCTCCATCCATCCCTAGTCATCCAAGCATTCTTGACGGGGCTAAGACCGTCAAGGTTCTTCTGGTCGCTGATCGAGCGACCACCGGTGACTCTGCCTGAGATGCTGCAACGGGCACACCAGTACATAGCGGCCGAGACGCTAATAGCTGGCAACAGTCCCGTGGACATCCGGCGCCACCTCCGAAGAGGAGGGAAGACAGGTCGGGCTTGTTGCCAGCCAGACCCTCCCTGATTCCCCTCAATTCAACCCGAACAGAGATCTTCTTTCAAATACAGGAAAAGGGGCTCTTGAAGGCCCCAAGTCTGATGAAGTCGCACCCCGAGCGGCGCGGCAAAAGAAGGTATTACCGCTTTCACAGGGAATACAGACACGACACCGAGGAATGTCATGACCTGCAGTACCAAATTGAAGACCTTATCCGACGCGGCCATCTACGGTGATATGTCCGCGAACTACCATCTCTCCCTGACGGCTGGCCTCCCTGAGACTCGTCTCCCCGACCTCAGGGCCCGGTCGAGAAACAAATTGATGTCATCTTCGGCGGCCCGGCCTCAGGCGGCAACAACTCCTCGGCGCGAAGAGCTTACATGCGATTCGAGGTCGGAAAGAGGCTGCTGTATCACGAAGATCTTGACGTCACGTTCAGGTCGGAAGCCGAGGAGCACTCACCCCACGATGATGCGCTAGTGATCTCACTCCGCATGGCCAACGCCTACGTCAAGAGGGTCATGATCGACACGGGGAGTTCGGCCGATATTTTGTATTTCGATGCCTTTCAAAGATTAGGGTTAACCGACCGGGATCTCGCCCCTCTAACATCTACCTTGACATGATTCACCAGGGATTCCGTCTCTCCCTTGGGAACAACCACGATCCCTGTCACATTCGGGGGAGAACCAAGGTCGAAGACTCTGCTGGTGTCATTTATGGTGGTCAAGCTCCCATCGGCGTACAACGCCATCATCGGGCGCCCGACCCTCAACCGGCTCAGGGCGATCGTTTCCATGTACCATCGGATCCTGAAGTTCCCGACCTGAACAGGGGTCGACGAGGTCAAGAGTGACCCAAGAGAATCTAGGCAGTGCTACTTAACGACAACAACGTTGTTCAAGAAATCGATGACTAAACCGATCGATACCATGCCTATGGACCCAGAAGAGAGCACCCGAGACCCCCACTCAGCGGAGAAAGTTCTGGAACTGCCACTTGACCCGAGCCGCCTGGATAAGCTGGTGAAGGTCGGGTCGGGACTCATGGAAAGCCAGCAAGTTCAACTGATAGATTTCCTGCGAAAGAATGACGATATCTTCGCATGGTCCCCAAGCGATATGTCGGGGGTCGACTCGGAGATCACCCAGCATTACCTGAACATCTCCCCCGACGCCCGACCCGTGAAGCAACGTCCGCGCAAATTCACTCCAGACGTTAGACCCAAAGCTATAGAAGACGAGGTCGCTCGTCTGTTAGACACAAAGCTTATCGAAGAAGTAAAGTATCCGACCTGGCTATCCAACGTTGTACTTGTCAAAAAAGCTAATGGAAAATGGCGGATGTGCGTTGATTATACCGATCTCAATCAGGCTTGCCCGAAAGACTGCTACCCACTTCCCCGCATCGACCAACTAGTAGATGCCATGTCGGGGCAACAACTGCTCTCATTCATGGATGCTTTCTCGGGGTATAACCAAATCCAGACAAAAAAACACAGCCTTTATCACTCATAATGACACATACTGCTACAAGGTGATATCGTTCGGGTTGAAAAATGCTGACGCAACTTACCAACGGCTTGTAAATCGCATGTTCAAGGACCAAGTCGGAAGGAACATGGAGATTTACGTAGACGATATGATAGTCAAAAGCCGGCAAACCAAGTCCCACCTCTCCGACCTAGCGGAAGCGTTCCGCATGCTAAGAAAATACAAGATGCGTCTCAACCCGGCAAAATGTACCTTCGGCATCACATCAGCGGGGGATTGACGCCAATCCTGACAAGTTAAAGGCAATACAGGAAATGCAGCCCCCCAGGACTATAAAAGAAGTCCAACAACTTACAGGGAGGTTAGCAGCCCTGAGCCGCTTTATCTCCCGAGCCGGGGACAAGAGCTCTACCTTCTTCTGAGCGCTAAAGTCGGCAAAAGATTTCAGGTGGACCCCCGAATGCGAAGAAGCATTCCGCCAGCTCAAGAGCCACATCGAAAACCTACCGCAACTAGCCTCAGTAAAGGACGGGGAGCCTCTCGGCTTATACCTCGTTGCAACCGACCTGGCGGTTAGCTCGGTCTTGGTGACACTCGATAAAGCTGGGGAAAAGCCGATCTACTACACTAGTCATGTCCTAGCGGGACCTGAGCTCCGTTATTCCCCCATAGAGAGAATAGCCTTGGCTCTGATCCTGGCATCCAGGAAGTTGAGGCCCTACTTCCAGACGCATCATATCAAGGTGATAACCGACCAACCCTTGCGTCAGATCCTGTCAAAATTTGATGTTGCAGGTCGGATGCTCAAGTGGTCGGTAGAGTTAGGAGAGTTTGATATTGAATACGAGCCAAGAAAGGCGATCAAAGGCTAAGTGCTCGCGGACTTCCTCTCGGAGCTCACACCCCCAAAAATCCCGGCGAACCCGAACCTCGGATGGACACTACATATCGACGGCTCCGCCAACTCGAAAAGAGGAGGCGTCGGCTTGGTGCTCAAGGATCCTTCCGGCCACACCTACGAACATGCGTTGCGATTAGGATTTAAAGCTACGAATAACGAAGCAGAATATGAAGCGCTCCTGTTCAGTCTGAAGGTCGCAGCCGAGCTGGGCGCGGAGGACATTGAAATATTCACCGACTCCCAGCTCGTCGCAAGCCAAGTCAACGGAGCGTTCAAGACCCGAGAAGCAGCAATGATCAAGTACCTAGCCGAGGCGCGACGGATGACGGGTCAGTTTTGAAGGTGTACCATCACCAAGGTACCTCACAGCGAGAACGCACAGGCAGACGCCTTGGCCAGGCTTGTCTCCTCCTGCATGACCGACACACCGTCCGGAACAATGGTGAGAACCATCGGCCCCTCCGTCGATTCGATCGTATTGACTGTTGATAAGAAAGACGGAGGTTGGATCGACGAGATCCTTCGCTTTAAACAAGCAGGAATCCTCCCCGAGGACAAAGCGACTGCCTGAAGAATCAGAAGGACGGAGTCATGGTACTGTATCATCGACGACCGCCTCTATCAGCGATGCTTCAGCCGACCCCTGCTTCGTTGTCTGAACCCGACCGAGGCATGCACCACCCTAGCCGAGGTCCATGAAGGAATATGCGGGGACCACGTCGGCGCCCGCACTTTGACACACAAGGTCCTCAGGCAAGGCTACTACTGGCCCACCCTACGAAAGGATGCCCAAACTTATGTCCGGAGCTGCGAGCCATGCTAGAAGCACGCCCGGTTCCAACATCAACCGATGGTACCGCTCACAACTGCCGACTGTGCCTGGCTCTTCGCCCAGTGGGGAATGGACCTCCTCGACCCCTTTCCCCCGGCCTCGAGACAAAGAAGGTTCTTAATAGTCGGGGTCGACTATTTCACCAAATGGCTCGAGGCCGAACCATTGGCTTCCATCACTGAGAAGCAAGTCGAAGGATTCGTGTGGAAGAACATCATAACCAGGTTCGGCCTCCTAAGGATCATCATCACAGACAATGGCACGTAGTTCAATAACACGAAGTTCAAGATATTTTGTCAAAGCTATCGCATCCAGCTGAAGTTTAGCTCGGTTGCCCACCCCCAAGCCAATGGGCTAGCCGAGGTGACGAACCGAGCCATCCTTGAAGGGCTGAAGAAAAGGATCTCCAGCGCCATGACCTCCTGGGTAGAGGAACTCCCGAGTATTCTATGGGCGTTGCGGACGACTCCGAAAACCCCGACGGGGGAGTCCCCTTATAGCTTGGCTTTCGGGACCGAAGCCGTGCTGCCTCCCGAGGTGGTTTTCCCGACCCTCCGAGTCCAGACCCAGCGTAACGAGGAGTCAAACCAACAACTCCATGAGAACCTCGACCTACTGGAGGAAAAGCGAGCCGACACCCATCTCAGAGCGTTAGCCTATAGAAGGGCCGTCACCAAGCTGTACAACCGTCGGGTATGCCCTCGGTATGTTGAGATGGGCGACCTAGTGCTTCGGAAGACTGAGATCAGTGACCCGACTCGGTCCCGTGGCAAGCTGGCCCCGAACTGGGAAGGCCCTTACCGAGTCATCGACGTTATCCGAGACGGGACTTATACTTTGGCGACGATGGAAGGGCGAGTGTTGCCGAGAACTTGGCACATCACAAACTTACGAAAGTTTTACGTATAATATATCAGTAAAATGATCGGGCTCGACATGTTGAGATGGGCGACCTAGTGCTTTGGAAGACTAAGATCAGTGACCCGACTCGGTCCCATGGCAAGCTAGCCCCGAACTGGGAAGACCCTTACCGAGTCATCGACGTTATCCGAGACGGGACTTATACATCACAAACTTGTGGAAGTTTTACACATAATATATTAGTAAAATAATCTGACTTGTATTAATTAAAAACAAGTACAAAAGATATCGGGAACAAAAATGAGACTTTTCCCGACCCAAATTACAATTTGAGAAGAAAATTACAAGTCAGGGCTCGGGGGGAACCGAGTCGTCAAAGTCCTGCTGCCTTTCCATCGGCACCAGATTGTCCTCAGGATAGATGGTGAACGGGTCTTCTTCAATGTCGGCGTCGGGATGCCGGGCGCATAAGCGAGCTAACGGCACCCGATACCCGTACTCGTACGTTACCCGACCCATCCTCTTCAGACCTTCTTTGAAGCCGAGGGACTCCTTGTACTGGGCGACCGATTGCCTAGGCAGCTCGGCTCGGGCGCTCTCCAGGTCCTTCACGGCCTGCAGCAGCTCATCGTCCATCCTTCGAGCCTTGGTCCGCGCCTCCCTCGGCAATTGTTGGGTGTCGCCCAGGTGGCCCCAATCTCTTGTAGTTCCTTCTCCAAGGTCTCGCGCCTGAGGAGCTCCTCGGCTTTCTCCCTCTTGATCTTCTCGAGCTCCTCTCGCAGCTCGGACGTGCGCTTTTCGGCCTTAGCGATCGCCTTCGGTCCCCCTCTCGATTTCAGAGCGTCAAGCTCTTCTTGTAGTTGCTTGACCCGGTAGTCCATGAACGTGATCAGTCGACCCGCGTCATGAACTCGGTCAAAAAGTGTCATTTGGAAATGTTGGCTCTGCACGAAAGAGCAACTGTTAGAAGCTCGGCAAAGGGAAACTCGAGTTACCAAGGCATGGGTCGGGAAGCTTACCAAAATCATCTCCTTGGCGGGTCGGGCCATCAAGACTTTCGAGGGGAGCATATAGAGCTCCCGTGCCAATTGGGGATGGAGAAGTCCCCTTTCGAACTCCTCCGCTACCGACGAATTGTTCCATACTTTCATCGAGTTCTTCAGGCCCTTCAATCTGGCCTTCATCTCATTCTCGGGGTCTTGATGCCCCAGGTCGGACATTAGCAGGGGGTAGTAGCCCGCGTCGCTCTTATGAATCTTCGTCTTGAAAAGGTCCTTCATCGACCTCGGGCGTTCGTGGGTTGGTGAAGCGCCCCCCTCCTCGGACCCGACGAGCGCCTCGGGCTCCTCCGACGGTGCCGCGGGCTCCTTACCCTTAGATCGGGAGCGAGACTCCCCCTCGCCGGGATGAGACTTGTGCCTCCTTGTCAGCACTTTCACTTTCTTGTGGCGCCTCATCGCATCTTCGACCTGCTCAGGTGGGGAGACGACTGGCCTCTTCGACGAAGCCCTCAGAGCTTCCCTCGCAGGAGACGCGCCGACCTTACGGGCGGTGGGCCGGGTTGGAGGGACATTGCCGCTTGTCGCTCTTGGCATCCCGCGAAGCTCCCCGAGATCCATCCGGTCTGCATTCCGATCGACAGGTTAGTAGGCAGTTAGAAAGGCTAAAGTAAAGTAAAATGTTAGTACCCCTAGAGGCCGGGCTTAAATCCGCCTCGACGAGCTAAAGCTCGGCCATCTCCTTGATCGCACGCGAAGAGGAAAAAATCCCCTTCAGTCTGCCAACCAGGACGGTCTCCTCCTCGGATAGGTATGGGGGGCATTACCGATCGGGTGAGCCGACCAATCGAGCCTAAACCCCCAAACCGGACCACTAACATAAAGGTAGCGGGACTTCCAACCTTTGTTACTGGAAGGTGCCTCGTTGACTCGAAAACCGACCCGGGCGGTAAGGACCGCCCCGACTCTTGCAGAGGCGAAAGCACGCCATGAACAAGTCCCGAGTCGGGATAATCCCGACTCCTCGGCACTCGCCCAAGAAGATGACAAGGTAGCGCCACGAGTTGGGCGCTACCTGGCTGGGAGAGATTCTCCACCACCTCAAGCATTCCTCGATGAGTGGGTGTAAAGGAAACCGAAGGTTGGCCTCCAAAGCATCCACCGAGATGCACATACCGGGAGCGTCCAAGTTATAAGGGTGCTGCTCGGGCTGCGGAACATGCAGCCCGTATTCAGCCAGAAAGATATACCGCTCCCTAATCAAGGCAAGTGACCCCTCGGTCACCGTCGTGTCGAGATCATGATCTGACATCATGACCTCCAAATCCCTCAGAACCCTCGCGTTGACAGGCGACGGGGGTCCAGAAGACGCTCCTGAGGAACCGACCTCGGAATCACATCGACTTGTCTCCCCCGACCCCGAAGGAGAAACGACCCTGACACTAGAGGAGTCCGAGGAGGTCATCCCGACCTGTTCAAAAAGGGCTACCGCATGAAGGGGCGAAGAGTGGCTAGGAAGGTCCGAGATGGAAACAGGGAAGGGGCCAAATGAATAAGTGAGGTCTCTGCCCAACCACACATCGAACTTATAGCGCCCAGGGGAGTCGTTTCAGCTTCCCGAGGCAAGATGAAGCGCCGCCACCCCGAAAGCCACCCAACGCATTAAATGCAGCATTACTCCGACCGAAACCCTAAGCGGAGGACAAAAAAAAAATATATATATATATAATATAATAATATATATATTATAGTATAATAATATATATGATAACATATATATATATATATATATATATATACATAGTAATAGAGAGAGGGTTCACAAGGTAAGGGCGAGTGCGCCCGAGTTCACCTTCTCGGCCGAATCCGTAGATTTGCGCCCGAGTTCACCTTCTCGGCTGAATCCACATATTCGCGCCCGAGTTCACCCTCTCGATCGAATCCGCAGATTTGCGCCCGAGTTCACCTCTTTGGCCAAATCCGCAGATTTGCGCCCGAGTTCACCCTCTCGGTCGAATCCACATATTCGCGCCCGAGTTCACCTCTTCGGCCAAATCCACAAATTTGCGCCCGAGTTCACCCTCTCGGCCGAATCTGCAGATTTGCGCCCGAGTTCACCTTCTCGGCCAAATCCGTCGATTTGCGCCCGAGTTCACCCTCTCGATCGAATCTACAGATTTGCGCCCAAGTTCACCCTCTCGGTCGAATCCACATATTCGCGCCCGAGTTCACCCTCTCGGTCGAATCCGCAGATTTGCGCCCGAGTTCACCTTTTCGGCCAAATCCGCAAATTTGCGCCCGAGTTCACCCTCTCGGCCGAATCCACAAATTTGCGCCCGAGTTCATCCTCTCGGTCGAATCCGTAGATTTACGCCCGAGTTCACCCTCTCGACCGAATCCGCATATTTACGCCCGAGTTCACCTTCTCGACCAAATCCGCAGATTTGCGCCCGAGTTCACCCTCTCGGTCGAATCCATATATTCGCGCCCGAGTTCACCCTCTCGGTCGAATCCGCAGATTTGCGCCCGAGTTCACCCTCTCGGCCAAATCCGCAGATTTGCGCCCGAGTTCACCCTCTCGGCCGAATCCACAAATTTGCGCCTGAGTTCACCCTCTCGGCCAAATCCCAGGATTTGTGCCCAAGTTCACCCTTGGCAAAAGCCTAGGTCCAAATTTCCGAGCTCCTACTCGGTCGGATCAGCTCTTGCGACATTCCAATTCCCGGGCTCCGACTCCGTCGGATCAACTCTTGCGACATCCCAATTCCCGAGCTCCTGCTCGGTCGGATCAGCTCTTGTGACATTCCAATTCCCGAGCTCCTGCTTGGTTGGATCAACTCTGGTGACATCCCAATTCCCGAGCTCCTGCTCGGTCGGATCAGCTCCTGCGACACCCCAATTCTCGAGCTCCTGCTCGGTCGGATCAGCTCTGGCGACATCCCAATTCCCGAGCTCCTGCTCGGTCGGATCAGCTCCCACGCCATTCCAATTCCCGGGCTCATGCCTGGTCGAATCAGCTCTTGCGCCATTCAAGTTACCGAGCTCTTACTCGGACGGATCGACCCCCGCACCATTTAAAGTCCCCGAGCCCCCACTCGGACCAGTTCAGGGCCACCTCGAACCAGTAGCTAAGCACAAGACCTCATCTTTGGTACCCTCATCAGGCACCTCGAGAAGGTCTTCCGGGGGGGGGGGGGGGGGGGGGGGGAGAATGATATGACACATAATGACCTGGCCACCACATCATCGCTCCTTCGGACAACTAGCCCACCGACGTGGTCGACCCAATGCGGGAAGCTGGTCGGATGCAGGTATGAGGGCGCTAGTGGTCGTGCGGTCGACCTGACACAAGTAAGGCCGAATCCCCAGCGGTCGTACGGCCGACCTGACACAGGTAAGACCGATACCCCAACGGTCGTACGGCCGACCTGACACAGGTAAGGTCGATACCTCTACCTGTGGATGCATCCCTCACCGCAAGGACGGCGGGCGTGGTGAAAGCGTACGACGACAGGGTAAGCCACAAGGGCAATCGGGTTGCCAGGTACGGATGATTTACAACACCCACTATATAAGCTCTTGCACCTCTACGGGGCAAGGGGATCGCAAAAACCAACCACTGAACTAACTTGATCGTCGGAGGGGTCACGTCGGGAACCTACCCGACCCGACCTCCTTGCAGGAATCGGCGCCCGACTTGACCTGTGGAGCCTCCTCCTGACCCGCGCTCCACCACTCCAACAACCGACTTCCCGAGCCGAACCCCTAGGTTCCTCCCGATCCCGAGCTCCAACTCCACACCGAGATGATCGCGGGCGAGCTAGCGCACACGGGCCTGAACCAACAGTGCTTGCTCAACAGACACGAAGGCGAAACACATCTACTAGGCAAGCACCAGATTTGACACTAACACATTATATATCTATATATATATATATATATATATATATAACCATCGACTCGGGCCGGTTGGACACCGTGGTTTAGATCGGGTTACTCGTTAGGCCAAGCTCGACCCAGACGGGGATCGTAGTTTGAGCCCTAATGCCATAAGAGAAGAGCTGGGTGAAGCGAGCACCGTTTGCGAATGGCGCCTTCTCTGGACTTCCCCTCCAACTTCAATGGAGAAGACCTAATCCCAGGGTACGAGGTTTCGAGCGCCTTGTTTGTTTTTGTTCAATCAAGAATCGTGGTCTTTTCACCGACTTAGTTAAGTTTCTTTTGGTGGAATTGGAGAGAGGAGGAGGCCACTGATTGCCTGCTCATGACGACGAAGAGTGCAGGCTTCACACGATCTTGCCGGCGTGTTTGGACGGCCATGTTTGGACTATGGGCCCATAACTATCAAGAGATTGGCTGCACCGATATGAAAGATGTCATTGAGCTGCCCTTTAACGCTTACGGAGACGCTGGAGATGACGACTTCATCGGAACACAGGTAGAAGTGAGGTAACCTCATTCACTTCTTCCTCTTTTCTTCCTGTTCTCTCTCTTTCCCTTTATCCATCACCTTCTCTCTGCTGCATCCGAGCTGGCACCACGGCGTATCATGTCGTGTTAACAGAATGTATTGTTGTTGCTAGAAAAGCAGCATTTTAAATCTTGAAATGGAGTTCTTGATTAAAGAACTTTTCTGTTTGTTAGCTTAGTCGGTAAAGACTTGACAGTTTATTTTAAAATCCTGAACTCGAATTTTACCTTCGTCGTTTATTTTTTGAAAAAAAAAATATTTTTGTTATTTAGTGCTATAATGTAAGTGTAGATTGTGGGTATAGATTTTTTCAATCTATCTGACTGTCGTGGCCAAAACAATCTATCCATTTGCTTTGGTGAAACTGCATATGTTTGGCCCTCCCCTGACCTTGCAGTGGGACGAACCAGGAGTCTTGTTTACCAGCTATCCATCATAAGTGGTGTATCATATCCATATGTACGTTCTGTCACCGATCCGTAAGAATTATTTGGTGTTGATTTGGGAGGATCACAATCTTCGGTGTAGGTGGATTTCCAGAGTCTGAATATTAGAGAACTCTTTCACGTTTTTAAGAGCTTTGCCAAGTGACAATTGGAATCAGATGACCTATCATTCTCTAGTCCATATCATCGCTCACTTGGTTTTTCTAACAACGAGAGTACTAAAATATAGTTTTGTATTTGTGGCTACCTAGTGATCCATAGAACCACTTGTGGTTGGATAATCTGAATGAACAGAATTATAAGTATATGTAACAATGTCACCAATAGGACACAGAATTGGAGAGGGATTCTGTAGGCAGGGCCAGTGATTGGGGTCGTAACAAGGTAGCGATTCTGGAAGGTGCAGCTGGATCATATCATTGTTTCATATTTTGGTTTCACAATGCTGCACACCCAAATAGAAGCTATCTGCATCTGAGCTAAGCTTGGATATGGAAATCTTCACTTGTTTCTCGACGGTGAAGAAACATATTACAACCTCCATTTGTAAAAGTATGTGATCTTTAGGGTTAAAGCCAGAAACGCAATAAATTTGCCTAAAATGGTAACCTGTAGTCTTGATTGTTGAATGGGTAGCTAAAGATCTTGTCATGGAACTGCAACCTCTTGCTCCCAATAAATGTAGGACTCTTATGCATATAATGATATAATACATTGCTTTTTTTTTTTTTGGGCTGCTGGTTTTGGAGTCTTCTTGTGTGAGTCTTGCACAAGTAACTAAAAGAACTAATTGGTGCTTTAACCATGATCCTGACCAGTATTGCTTGACTCAGTTCCTATTATCTATCATTGTTTTTACTTCAAGATGACTTCAAGAGAAACTGAAGAAGTTGAGTATTATCTGGTTGAAAAATGAGCTTGATAACAAAGGCAAAAATCCTCTGAAGCCATTGATGGCTCAATAGCAATAAGAATTACTAACAGAAATTGATGACTGCTAACTCTTCTTTATCGTAATAGCTATATTTTTCTTCAACTTGGAAATTGAGTATAATGGCAGAATGTTCCCAGAGAGGTTAATTTTTCATAACTGATTCATGAAAAGTATGAGCTCAACAAACTTCAAGCAAGTGGCAGTTTTGGAAATGGCATGTAATGGATGAATTAACTACAGCCTGAGACTCAAGTCGAGGTTTTGTTGTTCTGATGGTTGATCTGTAGGTTGAAAAACCTTTTGAAAGCTTCCAGGCCACTTTGAACCTCTAGCTTCATCAAGTGCAAACGGCGTCCTCGTCATTTGGATGTCAGAATTGATTTGGTAACATCTTGGCCCGATGGACATGCCTCTCTCTGGATGTTGCTTGGGAACAAGTGAATGAGAATGAACTGTCAAAGACTGGAGAGAAGATGCATAGAGGGAAAATCCCATCATCATTTTCTGTGACTGGTGAGGCCTCCTCGTAGCACCTCTCTCTCTCTTGTGCGCATTCTGGTGACCCCCCAAAGCCTGTGAGCTGAAAAATTTTCTCATGCAGAAGTTGCATGAGAACATCTTTCGACTTGGAGGTTTGGATTGCGAACTAGTAGAGCTTCCATCTGCTGATGAGGTTCTCCCACCTAGTGACAGTTTCAGCCATGCTTGATGATCTTCATGAAAAATCTCCCTGCCATCAGAATCAATTGTTTGTCGTCCCGGCTTCAGATCGTTGTGTTCTTCTTCTCTGATTTCGCCCTTTTCCATCCGGAAGTAAACAAATCCAGTAGCTGTTGAAGAGGAAAAAATTATGAGAGGTTTCAAAAGGAAGGGATGGGAAGTTGCACAGCTTTGATGGATTTGTGTTGGTTTCCCTTAAAAAGAAGCAGACCAAGGAAAGAAGTGGGAACAACTGTAAGGGGGGATTCTTATCAATAGGAACAGAAGTGGCAATGGATATTTTAGCTGTATATATCTTTCTTTCCTACTAGTGACCCACATTTTGGTGCTAGTTAAAGCAGCAATGCTTGGTTTATGTTAATACTGTTGCCAAGGTCAAAATTTCAGATTCCCTAGTCCCTACATCTTTTCTTTATCAGTTGATATCCACTTACGTGTTCTCTTCTCTGAATAACACAAGGTTGACAATGTACCAACTCCTTAAATGAACACATTTCTTAAACTTGTTTCCTTGTTCTATGCTGAAAAAGTTCTCAAATAGATTGGTACTTAATTTCTTCATGACAAGTTGTATGGAGTGTTTAACATTAAAATGATGTTCCCATCAATCGGTGAAAGAAAAATATTACTTTCTTTGTCAGAGCATCAATCTTCATGGTGTGTTATTTTTTATCATTAAGATGATGCAAAACTCAGAATGTCATTTTCAGTGATTGCTCCGAGAGATGGTAATGGGCTTATAGTGATACAAACATACTTGTTTGTAGTCGGAGATAAAAATTTCGTATGTTATGTTACCCTCAAGCTTGAAACACTTCATTATTTTCTAGTTTCCACTTGGATGTGTGCCTACAGAAAACTTTATTTCATGTTATGACTACATGACAGGCTTTCATGAAAGCATTGAGCTGAGTGGAGATGCCATTACTTTTCTGTCGTTGTTTATTTTGCATCTTAATGTCTCCACGGAAGTACCAATAATGGCTACAAGCTTGGTGAGAGGTGGGTGCTGCATTAATCTTGATTTACTATTGTGCTTTCTTAGTGGAATATTTGGCTGGAGGAGTTCCAACGTAACTTGCCGGCCCTTTTTGTAGTGGAGGATGTTCAAGGAGAAGTGCTTTCGCAACCACTTGTACTTTACAAGTAGATTGTTGTTTCGGTGGAATATCACTATTAAGAGGACAATGGGAAATTTAGTTCCTGTGAAAGGTCAAGCATTTCTCTGTTGCTTTCTACTATATAGTGATGCAAGCCTTGATGCTGACTGACATTTCCTTGTGGTAAAGTTGTGCTATTGGATGTATGAGTCAGACAATCTGATCTATAGAATAGAGACAGGGCTTCTCTTCCACAATTAATTTCGACTCATGCATGCAGGAGATATGAACGTGGCCAGTTTAGGATCTTGTCTGGGACACACTCGATCATATTCATTCAGGAGTCCTCTTGGTGCCCCACCAGGTGATACAATCTACAAATCATGTTAAGAAGTCAACTCAGGCTACAGGCTTTCTTTATGGTGTATGAGCAAAGGATTTGTTCATTTATTGGCCTCTCATTATCCCTATGACTTTGAACTAATTTCATCAGTTGATAGTATAGACCTCAAATTTCTCATTTGCTATAGTACCTGGTACTCTATGGTTTTCTTTTACTTGCTAGTAATTCATAAATTGTTGTTCATTAAAAATATTCCTTTGATCCACAGATGAATGCTTGTGTCTCCTGACCTCTATAATTTATGCAGATCTCTCTCCCTTTCTTGGTTTGGAAGTACATATACTGAAATGTTCCTTTGGTGACAAAGTGAGATTTACTACAGTGATCTGACCCAAATCTCTGTTACAACGGGACCACATTACAACATAACATGTGGTTTTGGGCTAAAGAGGCAAAGTGGTTCTAAAAGCTGATCCTTTTGAGTTCTAACTTCTTAATGGATGTCGAAAGAGGAAGACGTGGCCACCTCCATCAGAAAGTTTTGGTGCCATGGTGGTTTATGCCATCAGCAAGCTACAGGGGAAAAAGGTTTATGGTAACGAGATGCCTTCTATCTTTCAGATGAAGATCAATACTTATTCTGTTTGGTTTCAGTTCCTCCAAGTATTTGGTGTGGTCCTTGTTATATGGTAGAATATGGAACGAATTGGTTGTCAGCAAGTGACTGGAGAACAAATAGGAAGCATTGCTTTCAGATTTTAGCTCTCCTGAATCTTGTCCTAATCAAAACTCCTGTAGCTGAAGCCTTCATGTGCAGGTGTGCTGCTCATGGGCAAGAAATGAAGAAGGACCTGACCCAAGATTTCTAGGTTCTGCAATATAGTATGCTCTATCTGCACCCGATTCTCTTTTGAGTTCAGAATGACTTGTCAATTTCCAGGCACTTGAACTTGAGCATACTTGACTATTTATTTGTTGTCTTTGACACCGAAAGGCTGTGATTGCAGTGGGCACAGAATAGGGTTCCAGAAAGCAAGCCAGTTTTCTCCAACCCAACAAAACCACAATGATGATGCCAACTTGCAAGATATTGGGGTTGCTGGACCACCTGATCCCAGTTAGAGATAAGTACAGATCTAAAGAATCTCAAAGATAGATCATATGATGATCTTGTTGTTCCCTTCATCATGTCATGTGAAAGGAACAAGCTAAACCAATTGCACAGAAACATTCTTGACATTGAATTATTGGCATGCAGGATATATGGTCAGGAGTGCATTACCTAAAAAATCTCCACTAGTCAGCTGTTCAGTTCTGCTGACAAGTCTATTTCTCATTGGTGGATTTGCAAGTAGCTAACATGTGACAGGCAAGTTCCATCCTTGCTTCCAACTACACAGATGATTGCTGTTAAAGATCAGGACTATAGGTGCTCATGGGAGCAACTGGCAAGCACAATGGTAGTGTAGACCAGGACTTTTTCCCAGCACCTAGACTAAAGACAATTAAACCTCATCTGTGGAACATAATTTCCTGTGAAATTTCCAAGTTGCTCCAACACAAAAATGACACCTTTGGAAAGCTGCACCGTTGGATTTTGTTGGGGGATGTGGCATTGAAATTCATTTCAGACAGTTTTCTAAAACAAATGCAAACTGCCAAATTAAAATATGAGTGGTTCTTTTGATGATCTAATCTAAGAAACAGAAGACGCTGGTGTTAGAAAAGCAAGGAGATGCCATTCAAGTGGAGTTACTGAATGAAATCCAAACAAAAGAGGGGACTGAGGAGACAAATAAGACTTGAATATCTGAAGAAAAAGGATGTTTTTTTCTCACAGAAAAGGAAATAAAAGGGAAGAAAACAGAGACCCAGCATATCTATAGGACCATGCTAATTACCTTGGCTGTACCATGTACAGTACTTGTACATGAAAAGATATGTTATCCTTTGCAGTTGTCTCCCATGATGGATAAAAAGGAGAAAAAGGCAAGATGATTCCAGACAAGTTACTATTTAGTCAATGAGATGTTGAATCGGATGATAAAACCATCTTATTCCTTTATTCGGTGATACAATGACATTTACATCAAGAATTCTAATCTTAGTATATAGAATTAAAGTACAAATATGTATGTATTAATCTGTCAAAGAAACAGATGATATCAGAATCAAAGACAACATATTGGTCAGGTATAACTAGAATGGGATGTTAATTGTGAATTGCAAAGCTGAAAGCTCTGGAGGGATGCCAGCAATAGAACAACAACAAGGACAAGTAAAAATTGGCAAGCAGCAAGGATGGTAATCCCAGAATAGGCATCAAAGTCTTACTCCACCATAGTTATTCAGGGAGCAAACCAGCATTTAGTGAGCATAACAACCAGTAATGTTTATTCTAATTTTCTGTATGATGCCAACAAGACAAGGATCGAAGATTTTTCAGATGGTTCACTCTCAATTTTGATCAATTTTCTCTTTAGTTTATAGACTTTGTGATTTGTTTTGCTCATTTGGGCAGGGAGAAAAAGAGAAGCAAGATGAAGGATGACAACAGGAAAAGATATAATCACAGTTGCAGGCAAATTCAAGCTTCAAACTTGGAAAGTTGATGTTTTCATGCTCATTTGACAAACTGAAAGAGTGCAATACGTTGCTAAGATCTGAAGTATAACTCAAGCTAAATGGTCAACAAAGTAATCTATGATATTATGTTGTCTCACTCTGATCATTTACTGTTGGGCATACTTGCCTCTGAAAGAATGTGCTTCCTTTCTACAGGACTGGTCAATTGGGAGTTGTGGAGGACATCCAAAAACTGATCCTTTGTATTTCTGAAATTATTTTCTGCAGTTCTCAACTAGAATTAATTGCTAGGGACATGCTTTACATTTCAAGTTGACTCTACGTTTTATGGGAATTGCAAGCATAGTTTTAGGCCTCTCTCGACATTTATACAACAATTACCAACGAGATGCAAACAAATGTGATCTTTGTAATGGATATTTTTTTCAGATTCAACCACGAGATACTGCAACTTAGTTGTTCATTGGCATAATAGCTAAGTGGCCAAATTTAATTAGTGTTGGGTAATTACTATGACAGATGCAAACATAAGTTCAGTGACATGCTCCTTGAGATGAGATTAGAGTATGTTTTACACACTGTTTTACCTAGATTGAGCACAAAGTGGAAAAAGCCATGTATGCAACCTTACCCTACAAGCAGAGAGACTGTTGATATCATTGTATCTGACATATGACATAGTTTGCTACTTGCTTGCTTGTAGTACATGACTTGTTAAAGCTTTTTTGGTGTATCATCATTGCATCGCGTTGCATGTTGGACAACTTGAGTATTTTTTATGCAGTGATGCAATTTAGAGAATGCTTTTTCTGCTTCAGCAGCATGGACAAGATAAAAGTGTTATGGCTAACGATATGTGGAGCTTTGATATGTCTATCTATTTACTTTGCAGAATCCCAAAATGACATTTCACATGCCATTTCAGTAGAACGATACTGCTTTCATTATGCTCCATGAGGCAGTAACTCTGCAACTTTCATCATCTCATCATGCAGTGATGGTAACATGCGACTGATGAAGAGGTGATGCAGAATCACTCATCTTGTCTTGCTAAAAGATGATGACAGGAAACAAGAATGTGATTCCAATGCCTTTGTATCTCTTGTACTCTGGATTTTTGTTTCTGACAATGATAACACTGGTGTGTTAATGTTTCTTCCTATGAGCAGTACAATGGCAAGACAAACAAATGACAATTCCTTAGGGCTCAGAATGAACTATAAGAAAGTTGATCAGCATTATGCTAGAGCTGGAAAAGCAGGTATTTGTTCATTCAGTTCATTGTTCCTCTCCAGCTGTGTGACAATGCTTTGGTTTGTCAAATGTTTCAGAAGTCAATGCTGGAACTGTTTCAGTAACTTAGCCAGCACCATCAGAAATCCACTCAAAAGTGTTGATTGTTCCAATCTGAGTCAGGAGGAGCTACTCTAGTGTGTGAACAAGAAGTGAAGAATCTGATGTCTTCTGGTTTCAGAGCTGCTTGGTCTTGTGAAAGCTTTTGTGCTCCAGGGTTCTCAAGCAATGGGGACATAATAGATCCAGAACAGTTTTGAGACTGAAATGATGGTATTGTTGCAGTGAAAACCTTGTTGTTCTATGTAAAACCCAGAGTGAGTAACTGGGCTAATAAAGACACCAGATGCTTCTTGTGATGAAAAGTTTACCAAAACACATCCTACCTTTTGCTTGCTTCATGATACTGGAAACAGTAGATTTCATGTGATTAAAAAAGGTTGGCAGAATGCAAGGCTGGGAATTTGAGACACCTACTTAAGAACACATCAACTTGGAACCCCAGCAAATTATCCATTCCATTTGTTCACCACAGCTCCTATCTCATTTTATTGAAGTAGAGTGGGATTGTTTTCTGATTAATCTCCCACCACAGAGGCCCTTCCCACCTTATAATTGCAAGACAAAATGCCTTCCCCCTCAAGCTAAAGCCAAAATTATTTAACAAGATTGATGGAACTGAGCACCCACCTCATTTCAACCACTTTATTCTCTCTCTCTCTTCTGCCATGATGTCTCAGCTCTCTCCTACTACTTTTGCACATGACTTGCCCCACCTGCTTCGGCTTGGCTCAGTTCTGTGGATTGAGGTGTTGGATTGACTCAAAAAGGCATTGGATATCATAAATCCCATGCATGCAGTAATTAAGTATGCTGATGCTTACCTCACTGTGATCTAAGAAGAGAAGAGCTTGCCAGAAATTTCATGTGATGTAAAGAGACATCATCATGTGTTTGCTTTTTTTTTTTTTTTTTGAGACTAGTAATAAGTTACCTTCTATATTTGTCTCATACTAGTATCATAATTTTTATATTTAAAAATTTATTTTAAAATTTTCACTTATTTGTCCTAAAGCCATGGATTGTATTAATAGAAACAACGTGTGTTAGATCGACATAAAATTGATGAGTAAAAATATAGTTTTAATATATATTTTTTTATTTGTCCAAATTAAAACATGTTATTCAACTGTAAATTTGATCAAAAACTTTTTAACTAGGGTTTAGAGTAAGAGAGAGAATTTGTTTGTTGTGAGTAATCGTTGAGAAAGAGGTCAGTTCATTTAGATTTAAATCGAGTTGTCGAACAGAAAAGACTAGGGTGGGTGCTTAAATTTGTCTTTTTTTTTTCTTTCTAATCACTGTGTCGAATGTAGCTTTCTTGAATCATAGTTTTCAACTTCTGTTTATATTGAATCACTGTATTGAAACAGTGGTGAATCACTGTATTGAAACAGTGGTGAATCAACAAACTCTTGTTTGTTGATGTTTAGTGAGTTAATGGGTTATCATGTTGATATGACAAATGTTGACCTGGCCGTCACGTCCTCGCGCCCTCGGACAACTGGTCCGTCGACGTGATCGACCCAACGCGGGAAGTCGATCTAGCGCAGGTATGGGGGCGTCAGTGGTCGTACAGCCGACATAGCACAGGTAAGGTCGACACCCCTCACCTGCAGGCGCACGTCTCACTGCAAGGACGACGGGCGTGGTGGAGAGGTACGACGACATGGTAAGCAATAAAGGCAGTAAGGATATCAGGTACGAATGACCTACAACACTCACTATAAGACCTCCTGCATCTCTACGGAGCAGGGGGATCGAAAAACCAACCACCGAACTAACTTGATCGTCGGATCGGAGGGGTCACGTCGGGAACCTACCCGCCGACCCGACCTTCTTGCAGGAGTCAGCGACCGACTCGAGCCGAGACGCTTCCACCCGATCCGAGCTCCACCACTCCAATAGCCGACCACCAAAGTGGACCTCAGGTTTCCACCCATCTGATCAAGCTCCAACTCCGCACCGAGACGACTGCGGGCGAGCTAGCGCACACGGGCCTGAACCAGCAGTGCTTACTCGGCAGACACGGAGGCAGACCACATCTACTGGGCGAGCACCAAATTTATCACTAACATTTTGGCGCTAGAAGGAGGGCCCATGTCGCAAGAACGCCCGTTTGGAACACGGGTGCGGAGCACCACCCGGAACCTAACCACCCTCAGCCAACCGAGGAGGCTGCGGCAGCCGTGCCGACTCCGAATCGTTTTTGAAGAATGATGACCGACTCGGGGTTTCCTTCACCCGCATCCAACCCCGCGCCGTTCGTGGTCACGACCGAGGCTTTCCTCGGCCTCACCACCCAAGTCTAAGCACCAGCGGGTATGGTGCAGACCATAGTCCCGTACCTACCACAGCTCATGCATTCGACAGCTCACCAATCAGCTCCCCCAGCGGCACCCCCGCAAACGGAGTCACCAATAGCCCCAAACCGGAGGACCCCGCCCGAGGTGGAGCCGCTACAGCATCAGGTCGCCGAAGCCCACGCAGCTTCCCCGACTCCGACGCCAGCCCGGTCACAAAGTCGCTCCTACAACCCGGTTTAGACCGAACCTGACTTCGACACTCTATCGTTCGACACCGCTGATTCCCTGAGAGAACAAGTCTGCCGAGTCCATTAGCGGCTCGACGAGGTCCAGAAGGAGGTCCTTAAATCAAGAGGGGAGGTTGGAGAAAGCTCTAAAGGCGGTTCTCCATTCACTCCCGAGATACAAGCCAAGCCCCTCCCGGCCACCTTCAGACTCCCGACCCTCGAGCCTTACGATGGCAGCGGTGACCCGACTGAGCATATTGCTGCATTCCGTGCCCAGATGGCCCTTTACGATACTTCGGATGCGCTGATGTGTCGGGCTTTCTTGACAACCCTTAGAGGACCAGCCAGAATCTGGTATTCTCGCTTCAAACCCGCGTCTATATCTTCATTCGATTTATTGGCGAAAGAGTTCGAGCTAAATTTTTTAGCGAGTGCACGCCCAAAACCGACCACCGCCTCCCTCCTCGCGATGGCCCAAGGGAGCGATGGGCCCCTCTCCCAGTTTGTGGGGCGATTCACATCGCAGGTCCAGGGAATTCCAGACCTCCATCCGTCCCTAGCCATCCAAGCGTTCTTGACGAGGCTGAGGTCGTCGAGGTTTTTCTGGTCGCTGATCGAGCGACAGCTTGCGACCCTGCCCGAGATGCTACAGCGGGCGCATCAGTATATGGCTGCCGAGACACTGGTGGCAGGCAAGCGGGACGAGACAAAGCGCTCCCGGGTGGAGCAACCCCGTGGACATCCCCCACCGCCAAAGAGGAGGGAAGACAGGTCGGGCATGTTGTCGACTAGACCTCCCCCGATTCCCTTCAACTCAACCCGAACAGAGATCTTCTTTCAGATTTGGGAGAGGGGTCTCTTGAAGGCCCCGAACCCAATGAAGTCACACCCCGAGGGCGCGACAAAAGAAGGTATTGTCGCTTTCACAGGGAGTACGAACATGACATCGAGGAATGCCATGACCTACAATGTCAAATTGAAGACCTCATCCGGCGCGACCACTTGCATCGATATGTCCGCGACCAATCCTCCCTCCCCGACGGCCGACCCCCCCGAGGCTCATCACCCCGGCCCAAAGGCCCGGTCGAGAAGCAAATCGACATCATCTTCGGTGGGCCAGCCTCGGGCGGTAACAGCTCCTCGGCACGAAAAGCTTATGCGCGATCTGAGGTCGGGAAGAGGCCGCTGCATGACGAAGACCTCGACGTCACGTTCAAGTCGGGAGGTGAGAAGTATCCATGCCATGATGATGCGTTAGTAATCTCGATCTGCATGGCTAACGCATATGTCAAGAGAGTTATGATCGACACGGGAAGTTCGACCGACATTTTGTATTTCGACGCCTTTCAAAAATTGGGGTTGACCGACCGAGATCTCGTCACTCTAACATCTACTTTGACAGGGTTCACCGGGGATTTCGTCTCTCCTTTAGGGGCAACCACGATCCTTGTCACGTTCGGAGGAGAGCCAAGGTCGAAGACTCTCGTGGTGTCGTTCATGGTGGTAAAGCTCCCATCAGCATACAACACCATCATCGGGTGCTCGACCCTCAACCGGCTCAAGGCGATCGTTTCGACCTATCACCAGATCCTGAAGTGCCCGACCCGAGCAGGGGTCGGTGAGGTCAGGAGCGACCCAAGAGAATCCATGCAGTGCTACTTAACAGCAACAACACTATCCAAGAAGCCGAGGACTCAACCAGCCACTGTGGTTCCACAAGACCCGGAGGATAACGCCCGGGATCCTCACCCGGCAGAGAAAGTTCTAGAGTTGCCCCTCGACCCAAGCCGCCCGGACAGGCTGGTGAAGGTCGGGTCAGAGCTCACGGAGAGCCAGTAAGTTCAACTGGTTGAGTTCCTACGAAAGAATGAGGATGTCTTCGCATGGTCTCCAAACGATATGCCAGGGGTCGACCCGGAGATCACCCAGCACCACCTGAACATCACCCCCGGCACCCGACCCGTGAAGCAGCGTCCGCGCAGGTTCACTCCCGACCGACAGAAGGCCATAGAAGACAAGGTCGTTCGCCTGTTGGATGCGAAGCTTGTCGATAAAGTAAAGTACCCGACCTGGTTATCCAATGTTGTACTTATCAAGAAAGCTAATGAAAAATGACGGATGTGCGTTGATTATACCGATCTCAATCGGGCTTGCCCGAAGGACTGCTATCCACTTCATCAGATCGACCAACTAGTAGGTCGATGCCACGTTGGGACATCAGCTACTCTCCTTCATGGATGCATTCTCGGGGTATAACCAAATCCGGATGGCCCCGAGAGACAAAGAAAACACAGCCTTCATCACTCATAACGACACCTACTGTTATAAGGTAATGCCGTTTGGGCTGAAGAATGCTGGTGCAACATACCAGCGACTGGTAAATCACATGTTCAAGGACCAGGTCGGGAGGAACATGAAAATTTACGTGGATGACATGATAGTCAAGAGTCGAAGGACCGAGACTCACCTCTCCGATTTAGCAGAAACATTCCACACGCTAAAAAAATACAAGATGCGTCTCAACTTGATGAAATATACCTTCGACATCACATCCGGAAAGTTTCTCGGCTTCATTGTGCATCAGCGAGGGATAGACGCCAATCCCGACAAGATAAAGGCGATACAGGAAATGCAACCCCCCAGAACGATAAAGGAGGTCCAACGACTTACAGGCAGACTAGCGACCCTGAGCCGCTTTATCTCCCGAGCCGGGGACAAGAGTTCGACCTTCTTCCAAGCCCTGAAGTCGGCAAAAGATTTCAGGTGGACCCCCGAATGCGAGGAAGCATTCCGCCAGCTAAGGAGCCACATCGAACACCTGCCACAGTTGGCGTCAGTAAAGGATGGGGAGCCTCTCGGCTTGTACCTCACGACATCCGACCTGTCAGTTAGCTCGGTCTTGGTGACGCTCGACAAAGCCGGGCAAAAACTGATCTACTACACCAGCCACATCCTGGCGGGTCCTGAGCTCCGCTACCCTCTCATAGAGAGGCTAGGCTTAGCGTTGATACTGGCGTCCAGAAAGCTAAGGCCATACTTCCAAACACACCCTATCAAGGTGATAACCGACCAGCCCTTGCGCTAGATCCTTTCAAAGTTTGACGTTGCAGGTCGGATGCTTAAATGGTCGATAGAATTGGGGGAGTTCGACATCAAGTGCGAGGCAAGAAAGACAATCAAAGGTCAGGTGCTGGCAGACTTCCTCTCAGAACTCACCCCCTCCCCCCCCGGAGACCCCGGCGAACCCGGACCTCGGATGGACACTATACATTGACGGCTCGACCAACTCGGAAAGAGGAGGCGTCGGCTTGGTGCTCAAAGACCCCTCTGGCCACATCTATGAACATGCGCTCCGGCTAGGGTTCAAAGCCACGAACAACGAAGCATAATATGAGACGCTCCTGTTCGGTCTAAAAGTCGTAGCCGAACTGGGCGCGGAAGACATTGAAATATTTACTGACTCCTAGCTCGTTGTAGGATAAGTCAATGGGGAGTTTGAGACCTGAGAAGCAGTAATGATCAAGTACATGGCCGAGACGCGACGGATGACGGGTCGATTTCGAAGGTGCACCATCACCAAAGTGCCTCGCGCCGAGAACTCACAGGCGGACGCCTTGGCCAGGCTAGCCTCCTCCTGCGCGACCGACACGTCGTCGAGAGGAATGGTAAAAACCACCGGGCCCTCCGTCAATTTGGGGTTGCTAGTCGTCGACGAGAAAGACGGAAGCTGGATCAACAAAATTCTTCGTTTCAAGCAAACAGGAGCCCTCCCTGAGGACAAGGCGGCTGCCCGAAGAATCAGGAGGACAGAGTCATGGTATTGTGTTATTGATGGCCGTCTCTATCGGTGAGGTTTTAGCCGACCACTGCTTCGGTGTTTGCACCCGACCGAAGCGCGCACCACCTTAGCCGAGACCCACGAGGGAATATGTGGGGACCATATCGACGCCCGCACTTTGGCACACAAGGTTCTTAGGCAAGGCTACTACTGGCCCACCCTACGTAAGGATGCTAAGACCTATGTCCGAAGCTGTGAGCCGTGCCAGAAGCACGCCCGGTTCCAACATCAACCGATGGTACCGCTTACAACTGTCGACTGCGCTTGGCCCTTCGCCCAGTGGGGAATGGACCTCCTCGGCCCTTTCCCCCAGCCTCGGGACAAAGAAGGTTCTTAATAGTCGGAGTCGATTATTTCACCAAATGGCTCGGCCTTTTTCACCAAATGGCTCGAGGCCGAGCCATTGGCTTCCATTACCGAGAGGCAAGTTGAAGGATTTGTGTGAAAGAATATTATAACAAGGTTTGGCCTTCCCAGGGTCATAATCACAGACAATGACACGCAGTTCAATAATATGAAGTTCAAGGCGTTTTGTCAAAGCTATCGCATCCAACTGAAGTTTAGCTCGGTTGCCCACCCCCAAGCCAATGGACTTGTCGATGTGACGAACCGAGCCATCCTTGAAGGGCTGAAGAAAAGGATCTCCAGCGCCACGACCTCCTGGGTTGAGGAACTCCCGAGCATTCTCTGGGCGTCTTGGATGACTCCAAAAACCCCAACGGGCGAGTCCCCTTATAGCCTGGCTTTCGGGACCGAGGCTGTACTACCTCCGGAGGTGGTTTTCCCGACCCTTCGAGTCAAGACTCACGGTGAAGAGGCGTCCAACCAACAGCTGCGTGAGAACCTCGACCTACTGGAAGAAAAGCGAGCTGACGCCTATCAACAAACACTAGCCTATAGAAGGGCCGTCACCGGGCTCTATAATCATCGAGTGCATCCTCGGCACGTCAAGATGGGCGATCTGGTGCTTCAGAATGCCGAGGTCAGCGACCCGACTCTGTCCCGTGGGAAGCTGGCTCCAAACTGGGAGGGCCCTTACCGAGTCGTCGAAGTTGTCCGAGATGGGATCAATTCCCGAGCCCCTGCTCGGTCGGATCATCTCCCGCTCCGATCAGTTCCCGAGCCCCTGCTCGGTCGGATCAATTCCCGAGCCCCTGCTCGGTCGGGTCAATTCCCGAGCTCCTGCTCGGTCGGATCAGCTCCCGCTTTGATTAGTTCCCGAGCCCCTGCTCGGTCGGATTAATTCCCGAGCCCCTGCTTGGTCGGATCAATTCCTGAGCTCCTGCTCGGTCGATTCAGCTCCCGCTCCAATCAGTTCCCGAGCCCCTGCTCGATCAGATCAGTTCCCGAGCTACCGCTCGGTCGGATCAGCTCCCGAGCTCTTGCTCGATCGGATCAATTCCCGAGCTCCTACTCGGTCGGATTAGCTCCCTCTCCGATCAGTTCTTAAGCCCATGCTCGATCGGATCAATTCCTAAGCCCCGGCTCGGTCGGATCAACTCCCGGATACGAAGCACGACCAGCTCCTCACCTGAGCTCCGCTCGGTCCGATCAGTTCCGGAGCCCCCGCTCAGGACTAGTCCGACGTCACCACGAGCCAGCGACTCGGCACAAGACCTCATCTTCAGTACCCTAATCGGGCACCTCGAGAAGGTCTTTTAGGGGGGAAAGAATGATATGACAGATGTTGACATGGCCGCCACGTCCTCGCACCCTCGGACAACTGGCCCGCTGACGTGGTCGACCCGACGCGGAAAGTCGGTCTGGCGCAGGTATAGGAGTGTTAGTGGTCGTACAACCGACCTGCAGGCGCACGTCTCACCGCAAGGACGACGGGCATGGTGGAGAGGTACGACGACATGATAAACAATAAAGACAGTAAAGATATAATATACGAATGACCTACAACACTCACTATAAAACCTCCTGCACCTCTACGGAGCAGGGGGATCGAAAAACCAACCACCGAACTAACTTGACCGTCGAAGGGATCACGTCGGGAACCTACCCGACCTGACCTTCTTGCAGGAGTCAACGATCGACCCGAGCCGAGACGCTTCCACTCGACCCGAGCTCCACCACTCCAACAGCCGACCACCAAAGCTGAATCTCGGGTTTCCACCCATCTGATCAAGCTCCAACTCCGCACCGAGACGACCGCGAGCGAGCTAGCGCACACGGCTCTGAACCAGCAGTGCTTACTCGGCAGACACGAAGACAAACCGCATCTACTAGACGAGCACCAAATTTGTCACTAACACATGTTATCATGATGTGTGTACAGTCAACTCCTGCTTATCTTATTGATTACTGAGTTAATAGATCACTGGCGCAGTCGACTCTTACCTCGCGTTCCTGTTCGACGCCGCTCCTTCTCCTTCGTCAACATCAGGCTGTCGCAGTCCGTCGTCACCTTCGTCTCTTACCCTCTCCCCTTCACCCGCCCCACCCCCCCCCCCCCCCCCCCCCCCCTCACGTTCTTGGTCGTAGCTAAAGCTTTTTACCCGTTTTCCGGGTAGAGCTCCTCGCCGCAACGCAGCACCATCGCGCTGACTTCCCTCCTCCTCCAACTCGCTGTTCGTTTCTCTCTCTTGGCAAATGCTGCTGTGTTGTCCCTCCTCCTGTCCATGGCCTTCAACTCCTCCGTGCTCGCCAATGCCGTGGTGACATGTCTCCGTCACTCGAGAGCTGCCAGTCTGGTATTCGATCGAGCTGGAGAAAGAGTGACGATGAAGTAGACATGGATGGAGTCAGAACGGAAGTTTACATGTTTGTAACCAAATAAGTTTGTGCAGTTCATCATACCTCATTTGCAATCTAGTGTAGTAGCACAACCGCTTCCAGAAAAATACCTGAATTCTTCATCAAATGAGTTGGGGGGGCAATTGTACGAATGAACCTACTAAATAGAAAGCCAATCCTTCACACTGAGAAGTATCTCCAAATGACATGTTGAGGTTTGCTCACTTTGTGATACAGTACCAAAATAAAGAGGTTCATAATATGCAAGATTAGGTAAGAGAAATAATTAGCACATTAATAGCTAACATTGCATTCACTTGTGCAAGCTAGATGAATACAATAGGAACATCACATTGAAGTTTTGGAGGGTAATTGGAGTAGTGTCCAACAACACTGAGCTTGTTTTAGGGTAGGGGGGGGGGGGGGGGGGGGGGGGGGGGGGGGGGGGGGGTGTGTGTGTGTGTGGAAAGGGGGGCAGATCAAGCAGTTTTAGAGCAGAATAGGTACACATGATGGATGACATATATGTTCTTGAAGTCTCAAATGGCTCCATTATGCTTACAGAATCCACTGCTAAAAAAAAAAACCAAGGCAGATTTAATAGATGCAGGTAAGCTACTTGGGGCCAATGTCCTTGAGTGCACAGATCTGCTCTTCACCCATTGAACACATGACAGACACCACCAGGTCCTTTCCTTCGGAAAAACCATCTTTAATCTGCATCATTGTAGATTTCAGGTTAACTAAAATCTAGAATACAGGAGCCAAGTGAACGATGAAGAAAGACAAACAAGTGCTGGTGAATGTTTAGAACATGGTCAGCTTTTAGATTCTGATAAAGTAGTATTCCCACTTTCATGATCTGAGGATTCCAGAAAGTCATGCTTCGATAATAAACTAGGCTAGTCAAAAGCACATATCACACAAAAAATTTGAAAATAAACATGCACACAGGTTTGCAGGCTCGTGAAAATATATAAACTATAAGCATGAGAATAAGAAGGTAAGACAAGCAAAAAGTAACCATAAAACCAAAGTCACTTTAACAGGCCATAATCTCAAGGTTAATAGAAGCAAATATATATTTGGTAAACTAACTTGAGCAAGTAGGGATTCATCAGTAGGGAGTCTCAGATCATCCTTTGTGTTACCATTTTCAGTCAACAAACTTACCTGCCATTTTAAATATATAACATTAATTAAACCAATCAAAATAGATGATAGCAAAATATTAAAAGGGTCATACAAATCCATCTTCAGATATGTCGATAAGCTGATAGTCAGTACGAGTGACATGGGGAACCTGCAATTTAATGTAAAATCAGCATTTGACAGTCTTAGAGAACAATTATTCAGTCACAAAAGCTGAAAAAACCACTTACATCGCAGTTATGAGATGATGGGACAATATCTTCAAGTTTCTTACCGTTGAAGATATCAATAGCAACAAAGTGACATTTAGCATGTCCATGTTTTCCAGTCTTGGAGGTCGAAACCTCTACAACCTAGTGTGGCAATGATATCAAATCATGAAATAGAAGATGAGCAACACAAGTCTAAACCAAATACAAAGATACTAGGACTTGATGGCACATAATCACTTTCCTATCATTTAGCTCCAAGAGATTGTTAACATTGTAAGAAAGCAACATATAACATGACTGCATCATATAGCCTTTATGTGGCATCAATATCTGGTATGATTGCACATGTGGCTATATGCATATATATGGCTGCTTATGTAGTCCATTAAAACATGCAGTTATATGCTTACATATGGCTGCAAGCCAGACGAACGATCAAGGGGCCAAAACTCTTGGTAGATTCTAGTCAAGAGACACTGACTACAAAATTTAGTCAAATTTCAGAATAAATATTTTGATTCCTACAATTCTTGTTAAAAGGTGTACAAATTGTACTTATAAAACATTAAAGATGATAATTGTTGTCAATGAAGAACTTTAAGATGTGACCTTAAGATCCTAAAACAAAATTATTATTCAATTTGATACATTCAACAAAGGAGGGGTCCAGTCACCCGGAAGATATGTTGAAGGGAAGAGAAGATGGAGCAGGGTGGCAGTGATGGCAGAGTCCATGGAGAGATGGGAGGACAGAGGAAAGAGGGAAGAGAAGTAACAGATAGGACAAGAATTGACCGATGGTAGTGGAAGATTATCGCAAATGGAAGGCTGGTGATGTTGGAAGAACATCGCATGGGCGCTCGAAATGTCGAATGCAGAACATCAGGTTTAGATGAGGGGTTAAGACCCGCTATGTAACACACAACATCAAGCTCGCGCATTGGTCCGCATGCATGGGCTGGGTGCCAAACTAGCATACATGGGGTGTGAGCTAGGGTTAACAAGAATCAAGCTGGTGTTGCATTAGGTGAAGTGGAACCAGATGATACTTGTGGTTACATTGTTGCAGTCGGGAGGGAGGGGGGGGGGGGGGGGGACCACACATGTGGTTTGGGCATTGTACCAAGTTGCAAATCCAGCTACTGTGGAATGAAGAGAGCAAGAAAAGATCAGGTTTATGCTAGCTTAGTGTTGGGCTGATGCCTAGGCTAGCCCACACAAGTGATTGGGATGCCTAGCAGCCCAATTGAGGCACTTGCCTGAGCAACACGCAGCTGGAGGTGCCTTGGCCAGACCCGATTGAGGCGCTCAAGTCTTGCTTTGCGTTGCTCAAGATCCTTTAAACAATACTGATTTTACTATAGAACATGATCGATGGTAATATATTTTTGTTCGGAGACACTTTTACATCTTACTTATAGTTATCGTAATAATAACTTCTCAAAGAGTGTTGTGCATATATACTCGTGCGTATATATGCGCTTGTAGTACATGGTACTTTGACTGCTTGCATAGCAAAGTCATTTTTCAGAAAGTTGCTCCTTGGCATTGCCTCGAGATATGGCTCTTCTGGGTCCTCAACATTCTAATTGATATTAATCCTAGCAACTTTTGCATGTATGAAGTGAAATAGGCCAATGATTGTCCTAACAAACCAGCTTTTATTCTACAAGCAACTTATTAGAGTTATTCAATTACATAACAAATGCAAAATATTGATTTTATTCTTATTTCATTACCTTCTTGAACTATATCTCGTTTAAAGTTAACACATCATACTTGTTCCTACTTATTACAGAAGCCATCACAAATCTATTTGACCATATAAAGTTAAATTAAAGGAAATTGATTCTACATGTGTTGAAGAAACATTTTAGAGGAAGAAGTATGGAAAAATACACTATTCATCATCCATTTGCATAAACTAATGCAGATAAAAGCGTTTAAATATACAACTTAGTTATCATCATATACAGGACCAAATTCAAATGCAAAATTTTGGAACAACTACGTCTTAATACTCAAGACAAGAGTTCCTTAAACACACTGTAATTTACATAGTCCAATCATATTCATCCGACATAAAATGTGTCATTGTTAGATCAAGCGAGACCTAATTCCTTTGACAAAGAAAACACAATCCTCGAGTGTTTTATGATCAACAAATAACAACGATAATGTCTTTTTCAAAAAAAGAAAAAAGGTTTGAGAAAAGCATATACCGAGTAGGTAGTAAGATTGACAGAATTGGGATCTATATTTCAATTTGATCAATTAAAAGAAAAACAAATCAAACATTAAGAGCTCCATTTAAGACACAAATTACTTTAATCCCAAAAATAAAGAAATAAAAACTGAACTGGAGTGCTTCAACGAGACCCAACAAAAACTCATCCCCGGCCGATTAGCGAATGATGAAACCCAACAAGACGATGACAGACTAAAAGAAGCATATCAGATCAAATAGAAGCAAACCTTGCACGGCCTCCCCTTAATGACGATATACCCGTTCTTGCGGATGGTTCCAGCCTGCTGCGGATAAGTCTTGGAAGCCCCGGCATCGGCCTTCGACTCGAAATGGTGTTCTTCATCCGACATAATTCCTCGTAGAGGTATCTACATCGAAATCGATAACAAAGGTAAAAATTAGACTCGATCGATCATTCAGCGGACCGATCCAAACAGAAAAATTCAAATCCAAGAGGGATCGAAAGGGGTGGGGGGGGGAATCAGGTTAGCCTGCCTGTCGTCGACGTGGGAGGGGAAGAGGTACGAAGATGCCGAGGGAAAGCCGTGGCGAAGAAGCCGGCGAGGGGTCAAGCGGGAAGCGGCTTAAATAGCGCAGGCGCGGAGGGGGAGGAGGCTCGGTTCCCAGCCGTCGCTTAGGGTTTCGATTAAACTCGGGTTAATCCTCGGGTCACGTCCGGTGCAGATGAAGCCGTCGGATGCGAGTCGGGCGCCCGTGGGCGGCGGGATGGCGACGGGGCATCTCCTCGCGTGCGCAGTACGCGGCGGAGTTTGGAAAGGGAGGCGTTCGTCGCTGGGGAATATATGCCGCCCGTTGACGGCCCTCTTTACGCCTTGTGTCCCCTAACACAGCCAACAGGCTTACCGTCCAACTGAGATCGCGCTCCAAAATTACATATATCTCCCTGTATATTGAACGATTTGTGTATTCCATACCCCTAAATTTAAATTATATATATAATTCAAGATTTCATATATATATATATATATATATATATATATATATATATATATATATATATTCTAAAGATTTGTATATATATTTTTGGAACTAATCTCCATCATTTAACTATTAGTGGTGTTAGGGACAATAAACATTTCTATCAATAAAAGTTTTTAGGATCATATCAGATGGATGGAACTTGATGGAACTCAATTATATCTTGAAAAAATAATAATGGAAAGATATGAGTAGAAAAAATGGTATATAAGTCACATCTGAAACATGTTCAAGTACCCAAGCAGTTAATCCAATGTAAAGATATTTATAAAACCATCTATCTCCATTACTAAAATACTTACAAGGTGAAAAGTTTCATAGGAAAAATACATGGCTTGTATCATAATAATGATATCTGATTTGTTTATCTACAAGAAACATCAAGTTTCATCTAATATTTCACTGACTGAGACAAAAGTAGCTTCATACAAAGAGTGAACAAGTAATTGGCTCTTACTCTTCCAACTACAAAGGAAACAGCTGAATGCTTGTGAAGATTTAATTTGGCTCCAAACTCAGTATCATTTTACAAGAGTAGCTTCCAATGGTTGATTTGGATGCAGCAACCTCATTTCCTTCAACCAGCAAGCAGCTCATGCTATCTATCTGCAAAATTTGCTGACTCCTTTTCATCTCACCCTCTGATCACAAGATGGCAACAAACCACCATGAATTCATGAGCTTAAGATGAGAGAACATATTGCTTGTCGAAAATAACATATACTTGGCATATATTTCGGCCGGAATACTCCAAGTTCATAAAACAACATAATAAAAATTCCATCATCAACAAAGAGTTTATGTACACCATTTACAAATCATCACACATTTTCTTTTCTCCCCTTCCTTGTGCAATGCTATCATGTCAGAGTTCCTCCACATTGCATCACAACACTTATAATATTAGCATGTCAAATGACAACTCCTGAGGCAGGATTACAAAATACATTGACAAGCAATCAATTCAGTGTCTAGTAAGAACTGCACCATCTGATAGATACAATTTTACCTTTCACAGAAGAGGACATCAAACAGAGTGATGAAAGAAAAGGAGATAAGGATGCAATTTTGAGCAGCTGAGTAACCTATCACAATAAACTTGTCTGAGATTAATCATCTATTTGTCCCCAGCATCCAAATTATATATGTAGTTTCTAAGGTTAAATGTCATTCAATTAACCCAACAAGTTCCACAGCTTTCTTAACCAACAGTAATTACTGTCCTATCTTTTGAGAAACAATTCACCAATTATTTAATGGAATCTACATACTATCTGCGCGCACATAATTGATTCCCAAACTATGGCCATCATCTACAGTGCATCTCATGGCTAAATCCACCAACAGTTGATCCTGACAAGCATCATTCTCAAAATGCTACTCTCGAGGAGTGGACACGTTACGCGGTGGTATTCTTTGCCTACGACACCTTCTCGTTGTCCTTCCCCATGCCATTACGTTCAGCCCATCAATCTCTAATTCAGTATGAATAGGCTGTAATTGAGGGGGACAGTCATGATCCTTTGTGACATTGATGGCCAAACTTCTTGGCTGCTGCCACCTCCCCCTCAGTTGGACACTCGACTTGCTCGAGCTTGTGCTCCTCCTAGTGGAACTAGTTTGCCGTGATTTGCTTGCTCTTATTTTTCCTCCAAGTGCCTGCAGATCCTCCATCACCTCATGCCTTGACAATGATGCAAGTGATGGCAGAATGTCCTTCTGGAAATCTCTTCTCTGTCTTCTTTTTCTGGCCTGGCCCCTACGAGGCCTGGTAAAAAGCAATGAGGCCATGGACTTACCCTCATCGTTTTGCTTGTTATTTTGACATTGTTTACAACAGGAATCATCTGTCTTGACTTCTTCAAGCTTCAACGTCATGTACTCAAAGACATCAAAGACATCATTATCTAAAGCTTCACAGCGGTCATATCTGCTTCCATCTGACTGTCCTGCAATTTCTGCATTCATGGTAATCACCTTGGCCAACAAATGCAAGGAATCACATGGCAACGGAGCAGAGGGGTAACATGTGACATCACCTAAATGAGTATGCACATCCACTGACAGGGAAAGAATAGTATCTGCTGCCAGTCTCATCCAAGTATCATGAGAGGATATCTTCTCTTTTGATGTTTCGGCTGGCGTCACTGGATGGTTCATATCTATAATCTCAACCCCATGAAATATATTCTTGTCTTTCATTTCATCAGCTGTTGCTTCCAAATCAATTTTGTTAGATGGCTTTCTGGCAACCATTGGCAGAGAAAGTGGCAATGGAGTCTGTGTCTCAACATCAGCTGAAACATCATCAATAGGCATAAGCTCAGAGTTCAGATTGATGTCATTTCTTGAGATTGGGATGCAATTTCTAACTGCCTTGCATTCTCTATTGCCCTTCGCATTATCAACTAATGATTGTCCATTATATGAAACAGAACTTGTGCAGTAGAATATCCACTTGGAGTTATCAGGTCGATTAATTTCAGTTACAGCACTTCTTTGAATTCTGCTTTCCTTGATGTCAAAGGATGACATAGAGTGCTTCAAGACACAAATGGAAGAATCTTTATCCTTGACATCTTGCCCTAGTAATTCTGGAGAATGAGAACAATTCTCAATGAATCTCAAATCTAATTGACTGTCACATCCTTTTTTTGTATCAGCAGAATCATTGCAAGATGGTTGTTCTCTAAGCCAAATTGAGCCCTTTGATGATTCATCATGTTTCCTGGCTAAATTTTGTTCGTCAGCAACCACATCTTGAACACCAACAAGGATTCCCTCGTACAAATTTGAATCCTTTGCATACTTGAGGTCTGCAAACTGCAAGTCCTTTAAGCACTTGTGGGGTTCATAAATTTCAGAGTTACCATATGGTGGAGAATCACCATTTTTATTGAGGTTTGGCTTCTCTAGGTTACTTGGTGAAAGGTGTGTTCCATTTAAAGAAAAAGAATACATTTGGGAACCATGATAAAAACCATTCACATAGGAGGATCTATTACCAACTCTCAAATGTTGCTGCAGATCACCAATGTGTTGTAGTTTGTCACGACCAATACTGTTTCTTTGTTTATGTGCATTGCAATTAATGCTCTGTCCATTCAACACTGAAGGTCTGCTGGAGCATTGAAGTGCTTGAGCTTCAACTGGAATGTGGTGTATACCCTTCGAAGGGTTTCTCCAAGAAGAAGCTAATGGAGAGGTAGCAGTTGCATGGGAAAAGGAGGAATCAACCAACAATGGAGATATGACTTGAGAGGCTGTACAGCCTGGATGTTCTGAATTAACAAAATCTTGAATTCTGGTGTATGTAGTTTTCTCTCCAAACCATGTCTGTGTTTGATTTTGATCACGAAAGTGACTTTCTTGAGATTTATCAAGCTTCAACTTTATTGCCTCAGATGACATTGGATACTTCGCACTAAATAGACCAGAATCAAGGAAATTGACAGCAATTTTTCTTTCACCTGTGAAAAATAACAACCAGATAATTGAATTCTATACAAATATCAGGAGTATTAATACCTAAGGAAAGATAGAAAAGGGTAGTCAGAGATGCAGTAGAAAATGACAGCAATGGGAAGAATGACCGGACAAAATATTGCTTGGCTTAATACTTTGATCATAGTAGTCAAGGTAAATTAGCAAGAAATTTAATCAAGGCAACTTGCAAATAAGATGTACCCCGACAAACCTAAATCATGAAAACTTCTATGGGCTGAGGTTTAAGATGTTCCTATTGTTAAGAACTTACATCTTTGCATACAAAGTATCGGTGTCTTATTATCACCAAAATTAGTCATTAATCTTACCAGAACCACTGTGTAACAGTAGCCATTCTTGTCTTCTTTCAACTTTGTCTGTGTCAAAGTAGTTAAAGGTACCAATGTCTCTATGTTTATCCATTGAAAAATTCCTATCTGCAAATCTACTTCTAAAAACTCATTGGTGCCCAAGGGTGATGAAGTTCTTTATAATGTACATTCATGCCGCAGGACTTACAAGAACTTGAACTGATAGCTCCTTTCTCACATGAATCCTTGATAGGCTCATTCAGGTCAACCAGACTGTGAATGGGTAGATCATTTTTCAGATGCAAATTTGATTTTAGAGCACTGATCCCAAAGAGAGGAACCTCAAGAGTCGACATGACATCATTCTCAGTCTCAACTGCACGATTGATGTTCAGAATTTCAACAGCCATAGCGCATGACTCACCAATGTTCTCCCTATCTTGTTTTTCTCTACCTTCATTTTTAATGTAAACTTCGGCAGGAAGATGAAGGTCCAACATTGCCTTAGGAAACATCTTGAGCTTAGCGTCGAATGGTCTGTCATCGCCGACACAACCTCCATTTGCAGTTAAAATTGAACTGCATTGTGTTACAGCTTCCTTCAGAAAGTTAAAGGAAGCTCTCTTGGCATCACCATCTGCAATATTTGATGAAATCCAATGAGTATTTACTAAGGGTGGATGAGGTAGATGCACACCAAATTCATGAGGAATTTGAGATAGAAAAATACTTGACTGAGATGTCTGTGTTGGTCCAGAAAAGCCATTCAGTTGTTTTCTCTTGATCTCATACATTAACTCCCTTTGTATTCTATAAAGACGATGAAGTTCATAAACCTGAATCGTAGGATACAACTTAAGCAAACTAAAAAATTGAAACCAGATATCCACTGAAAAATTAGCAAAATGATATATGTGATGTTCCTGCCTGAAAAGGACCAATCCAGTAACATAACTAGTAACAGGACATCAATGCGTCGTCCTATCGGACAATTGCAAGGGACTAATTGTAACATGAGGCTTTATATGATATCTAATATCCATCGGATGTCTAATGCTACCAACACATACGAGTATAATGATATAACAAAAAATTTGCATTCATGTAGCTAATAAACCTGATTCTGAAATGTAGCTTCATGTTCAAGCATAGTTTGCTTCAACGTTTCTTTGTCATATTTTGACCAGCTACTAATTGTCCTTGGCTTGATATCATTGCAAAGTTGCCAACTGAATGATTTATCTTCACAAAAAGGAGACCAAGAAAAGTTTGTGTCCTCATCTAAATCTGTTATCGGATGATATCCTGAAAGGTAGCTTTTATACTGAACTTTTGTTCCCATTCCTACAAAAAAAACCAAGTCAGTAGTAAGTATAACTAAAATCTAAAAAAGATGCAAAAGATTCTTAAGTTATTTTGATTGTAAACTGCCGCTCTCTGATATTGAACAAGTTAATCCTATTTCAGTGATGAAAAGCACAAACACAATTTTCCTTCTGTAGAAATGAAAATACTCAACACAAGGATATGGAAATCCCATGCCTCTTCTATAAGTTCTTTAATTTGAAGAGAGCATGAAGACAAATACTTAAACAAACAACCTATATGATGGAAGAATGATAATAATGAAATCTTCTTCATGCTCTACAATATTGTTTCAGCGACAAAATTATTTGATTAGCAAGTAATATGACAAAATCCGATTGGTGATACACTTCCACTTTTGATGATTTATTATCTTAAAATTTAAAATAACTCAGTTCTAAAACCTTATTGTGAGCTCTAAAATGTCCCAGAGTGGGAACTGCACTAGTTAATGGATCTTGATTATTGCATAATTTCTCTCAATTCATCTAAAAATCATGTGAAATGAAGAATCCTGGCCTTAGCAAAGATTTTAGAGTGCTGGAAGTTATTTTTCATGCAACTTGCTGTCTAATATGGACCACAACTGTGTTGATGAAATCAAATCACATTAGTTTTTTGCATGACATACTTATATAAGAGAGTATCATCTAAACAATTACAAGTTTTGCGCGCTTAATTATACATAAGGCAAAAAGGAAAAAAAAAACTTCCATGGACATGGGAATGCAGTTTAATTTCATCAATAGAATTGAACCACGTTAATTCAGAATCAGTTTGATTGATTCATTGCATCTCAAAAACTTCTCTCTTATCGGATGAAATGATATCTTCTGGACATCTTCAAATGGATCTTTTGACATAATGTCATTCTTACTGCCAGGACCAACCACAATTTAATCAATACAAGATACTACTAGTCTACTACTACAAGAGTGATTAATTACACTGAAACCTGAACTAGTTGATATACATATATCTCTATTATCATATCATTCCTGTTATCATCATCATCATCTTTCCATATGTAGTTCAAACAGCCTTGAGCCCTAAAAAGAGCATCTCTCACCAATATTGTAGCAACTTTCCAAAAACTAAGATAATAATATATAATTAAAATGGAAAAGAATAGAGTCAAAAGAAAAAAAATTAGCTGAGACCTTCAAGCATTTATAAAGTGGGTTATAACCATCAGCCATACACATATATAGGTCAGAGAGCAGATAAAAGTTCAGCTTTTGCTTAGAAAAACTAAACTTACTGGTTACAGTTACTATTGCAGCAGAAAGTATCCAGAAAAACAATCTGGCAATAGGCTTGGGTAAAAATGGAACTAGCACACCATATATGTTCCCATGTACAGCTTGGATTTTTAATATACTCAATGCGCAAAAATGCAGCAAAAAACAGTTTATTTGTTTTTACCTGCAAAAGAACTGCCACAAGATGACATGTAAAACATCACACCTCTAGAAATACAAACATTAGATGTGGAAGAAGGAAAGTGAAAGGAACATAAAGTAGATAAAGTTGATAATGTTAAGCAAGAAAACATCAACTGGTTTGAATCAGTTAAAATTGAGACAAAAGGTCAGGAAGATTTCAGTATGCATATGTTCTGAAGATTGGTCATCTGCAATGATTTGATGATTTTATGCTCGATCTGCTGATGAGAGTACTGTTAATATTTGAATTAAGCATGTATGTTTTTCACAACTTTGAATGTCACAAAGAATTTGAGATTATTTTTCTCAGGCCCATTCATGCTAGCTTAAGCTTTTGGGAATAGTGGCTATCCATGTAATTGTTATTCAGTTTTTTAACCTGACATTAATCTCGCAATGTCCTGAAAAAGAACTAATTCGCGAGTTGTGGATCCTAATTGTTAGGCCAGGTTCCACTTTAAGTATTCTCAGCAAAAAGAATTTGTGAACTCATTTGAAATGGAAAGAAGTACGTTCTTTTCAATTTCAACATGAGTTAACCAGAATATCAACCCAGACCTATTATCCTTTTATGGATATAAAAATGACACATCCATATATAATGCTTAATTTGTACCATGTGTAGCTTCCCCACATATTCATCGGCAACATAAGAGCGTGTGTCCAGCCTCTCATTTTTTGAAAAAACCAAAGCAAGAAGGATTCTTTAATATCATAATTCAAAGTTTAACTCTGAAGTTTCTCAATGAGCAGCCATTTTTTATCTGTAGCACACAAGTAAAAGTGTCTTCAGCAGCAGATAAAGCTTGACCAATGGGACACATCACATATATCAACAAGAAGAAAACAAATGATGAATGTTTACATATGCATGTCCACAGCAATTAAAACCTCGAACATAGAGTAATACCATATGTCTAAAAAGCTCATCCGTAACAAAATTTAGAAAGGTATCTTACCATGGTGTAAATTCAATGAGGTTTAAAAATTTTATGCCATCAACACATACTACATACGGTCAGCATGAGGAAGGAAAGGTCATCGACAAGAAACCCAGAAACCCATATGTTCTAAATCTTCAACAATGTCCTATAGCATGGGAAAGAAAGAGAAATTGTTCACAACAAAAAGCAATGAGGTTTGCAATATCCATCCACCAAATCATGGATGTAGAGCCGATTCACATCATTCATCAGACTAAAAAGAAGACTCGAACAAGGTCAACTCAGACAGGTACCACCTCCTTCACACACTGCAGCAACAATTTTGGACTTTGTATATGCTACTAAAGTTGGAGAATTCGAGGCCTCCAGTTTGTCAACAAACCAAATTTCCATTCATCAATTGCTGTCATGGATTCAAAGAAACAAGAAAGAAGAAGAAAAAAAAAAGGTCCCCTGAATATTGTTACAGATACAGGGAATGTAAAATCTAGAATTGCTGTTTAATCTTGCAACTCAAGTCAACCACTAAATAGCATATTCTAAGACAATGATTCTTACCATAATCTAAGTAGCATAATTTAACCCACGACTCCTACCATAATCTAAGTATTTTTATGCAAAATGAGAAGACAGGAGAATAGAACCCCAAAGAGAATCCAGATAAGGAAAACAAAGTTATCGATCTCAAGCCATAACAAATACTAAATAATGCAAATCATCAATCCAGAGAACCATCTAAAGCTACCAAAAAGGGCACAAGATCGATCCTAAAACAGAGACATAAGCGACGAGCAAAAAGATTAACCGACCCCAAAAGCCAAAATATTTCTTTTACCCGACAATTAAACCCCAAAATCTACATGAGCAAGAAGATGTACAGCGCAAATTCACCTTTTGTGACCAACAAAGGGATGGTGGGTTCCAGAAATGAAAAGGAGAGACCAGAGGGGGAGGAGGAGGAGGCGAAAAGGCTGGATTAAGGAACGGTAATGGAAGACCAATGGAAGACTAGAAGGCTACGGATCTCCATCCGGTTAGGAAGCACAGCACACGCGCCCAGAGAGTAGGAAAGCTTGGGACTTGGGAGGAGAAAGGGCGATCCCAGATAAGAAAATCTTCGCAAGAATAAACCTCCTTCATGCACCACGTCAACCTCTGGTCTTCTCTCTCTCTCTCTCTCCCCTTTCTTCTTTGAATTTTCTCACCGCCTATAATATATCAGCTTCTTTGAATCCCACAACCTCTTTGCATATAAGTCGACATGGAGTTTGGGATTCTCTCTGTGTCTCTCACCCCCACACTTGTCGATTCCTGGTGCTGATAACAGTGAGGAAATAGCCAAAAAATAACAAGAAAAATGCTTTTTTTTCTGCAAGAAAGGACAGTGACAGACATCAAATCTAAATAACCAGCCATGTTTTCTTACTTAAATTTGTTGTACCATTTCATCTCTGATGGGACTGTAGATTTGGACAGATCAAACTGGTAGGGTGGTGTGGAGCCAGTGAAGAGGGATGGGGGGGAGGGAGGGGTGTGTGTCTGAGACTAAAGAAAGGTTGGTGGCAGTGACACTCCACTTGGGGATTACTCCCAGATTTAGCTTCGGACAACCCATGTTTTCCCTGCCATCATACCTATCATTGATCACAAAGGTTTCAGGAAATATGAGCTGATAACCTTCAGGAAGTAGGCTGTCATCTTTCTCATAAATAACATGAAGATGATCAACAAAAATGTCAGACAAAAGCCACTAAGATTTTGAGGAAGATTTGCTTCCTAATCTAATCATTTCACTTTTCCACACATCAGATTCTTGATTCTGAAACCTGATCGCATTACAGTCTGACTGAGAGTTGACTTCACCTTCTCATCCTAAGATTTGGCTTATTTATTAGCAAGTGAGGTCTCGAAATGGTGCTCATGTGAAGTGCATGAACCCCTTGGGGTTAATGTAACCATGGTTGGACTTGAAGAGGCTCTGAAGGATGCTACTACTGCTGCTCAAGGCTTCAACAGAAACCAGCTTAACCTCACACAACACAGAGAGAGAGAGAGAGAACAGGAATTACTGAGCATTGATTGAAGCTCAAGTTACTGTTTTAGGTACATGAACTCACAGATCATTGAAGTGCTGTTGCAGCAAAGAAAGATCTCCAGGTCTTATCCCAACCGCACCATCGCCATCATCCTCGGAGAAGACGGAGATCCAAGATTGAGGTCCGAGAGAGGAGGACATGACGTGTGAAGCACACAAGGGTGAATCTGCATGCTTTGACCAAAAGCTCAAAAGAGAAAAGATCGATCAGATGAAGGCCATCGAAGTCATTCCCATTGAATTGTCTTACCAACTCTTATTTGTTGAGAACGACCAAGTTTCATCTTATCTCATTTACAGCTGACTTCTCTTTCGATTTCTTATGCCGCAGGTCGAGTTCATGTGGATTGCTGCTGCTTCACCGAAGACTTCAAATCATTCTGGAAGGAGGGAGGAGGGCCCTCCGGAGACCTCCCTTGTCAAACATCAACTTCTTCCTCCTCCTTTACCTAAAAAACCATTACTTCCTATGCTTGGCCAAACCAGTGGCTGATTCCAACACTATTTATATTGCTGGTTGGTTGAATCACTTCGATCGATCATGCTAACTGGCATGGCTCCATCATCTCCTGATGCTGCATCATCGGAACCACCATGCTACTTTGGCATGAGTTCGGCCAATCCAGCTCACCGGCTTTGCCCCTGGGGTAGCTCTGTAATTAAGTGCAAATGCTGGTGTCAATTGCGTATCACAGTTCCGAAGACGATCCCGCGTGCGTCCGTGCGCACGAATCTTGGAGTCGAACAAAAATATTGAGATATCAAAAATGCCCCTCTCCATGGTTGGCAATTACTAGTCATGTAACACCCCCTAATTAGTCCTCATATTAAAAGTCAATAAGATTAAGATTCACTTATCAAGATCTGATGATGAGTGTATTATTGTTAATTTTAGTTCAATCATTTTAATCAGTAATTTAGATCAAAAATAAAGTTGATAAGCTAGTAAATGAGATCACTTCAATCGTATAATAATAATAGGAGTTTTATATATGTATATGTATTTTATATAACTTCAATCACTAGCCGTATTTATAATTACTTAAATTAATTTTTAAAAATAAACATTAAAATTACTATTTTCATCAATTATCTTGATCTTATTTTTCTTCTCTTCTCTCTCTTTATTGAAATAGGTCTCTTGTTTTTTTAAATTTTCCCCTTTAAAAATAAACTTTAATTTGGAAAAATAGAAATATGAATTAAAAGATAACTTCCAAAGAAGCCATCCAATGGGTACTAACATATATATATATATATAATTTAGAGGGACAAATACAAAATTCACTAAGATTTGAGGGATAAATATAGATAGAAACAATGGTCAATAAATTATTTAATTTAAGTTAAAATATGAAAAATGTAAAGTACTACATGAAAGGTACATTCAATTGAAATAATGGACGATCTACTTTGACTATCGACTGATAAGATAAACTACAAGCCATAAACATATAAGTATTTTAAGTTTTGTAGGGATAAATATATTTGCTAAACTTAAATTTACAAAGATAAATATAAAAGTCACCTACTCGATTGTATTCATTTCTGTACGGTGATATAACAGAAAAATTGAAATGTTATTTTTTTTTTATTAAAGTGAAGGTTGTCAATATTTTTCTTAATGAAATAATATTTGAATCACAATAGCTTTCTCTAGATTAATCGATTTGAATATAGTTGAAGAGACATCAAAAACTGAGATGTTTGTTCCATCTTAGCAATTTGATCAAACGTAGCTCAAGATTAATCGATTTGAATGTATTTGAAGAGATATCGAGAAATGAGATGTTTGGTTCAATTTTTTTTTTTATTATCAAACAAAACTCAAATTTTGACAGTTCTTTCATCTCAATCCAAGTCCTAACAAAACTCGGATTATGAGATCCCTCATCTCTATTCCACCATTAGAATAGAGAAGAAAAATAGAGGAGAAGAACATAAAGGAAAAAAATTATGCATGAAGCTATCCATCTTTCCCATCACAGCCTTCTTCCTTGAGTTCCAATAACCAGAGCTCTACATCAAAGCTTCGTCCAACTGCTACAAGAAGCTCCAAAGCTTATTTCCTGCTATCTAAACCTCAAGAGGAGGTTCCAATTGGTGAGAGAGAATAAGGAGATCGAAACCAGCAATGATACACTTAACTATCGAGAACACCTAAGTGTTAGTTCAAAGATTACCTACGTTCTTACGCTTCTATAAGTTTTATATATCATGCTTTTAATTCTATTGTTTTAAGTTTTATTGTTAGCACTTTAGCAATCATTATAAGCAATAGAGATTGTTTTGTTTACGATAGTTCTCTTCTCCAACCAAAGCTTTTATCCAAAAAGTGGTATCAAATTGATGGATCTATCGAACCTGAACTCTATACAAATCATGTGGTATAAAAGCAACAATCTTATAGATGATGATTACAAAGTAAGGATACAAAGAATTGGGTAAGATTTGGAGTTCGCGCCACGATCACCAAGAGGAAGAAATAGCGATAGGATGGCAACCAACAAACCAACAACGTTGGCTAACTTTACTGCTCAGATGATAGTATTAGCCCAACAGATGGAGATCATCATAGTATGGATGCAAGCCCAAACCAATCCAAAACGGTGAAAGATGATCGAGTGAAAAATATTATAGCAAAGAAGAGAGAGTCATCTCTATCGAAGATGAATAGTCGCAAAGAAGACGATGTTGAACATAACATCATAGCAAGGACTCGACTCTTTTGCGTCGAGGCTCACATCAATATGTCCTCCTATGATGATGGTTCAATCAATGCTAAGATATTAGACTCATAGATAGATGGTGATGCCTACATGACTTAAGTTGATCGTTCACGTGCTCACATGAAGAAAAAGTCAAATCTTTGAACCAACAATGATGAAAATGCATCGTAGACACAAATCTAAAGGCTCATATGATAAAAAATTATATCTTACGGGGTATTTCAAAGAAAAATAGATAAATTAATATTAATTACACCAACGAGGTGACCAATCCATGTAAGAGTACACCACCAAGTTCCGACAACAAGCAGTGGCACTTGAAATTTTATCTTTGACGACGGTTATGAAATATATTATCGGACTCCATACTCAAGATAATCATATAACTTATCATCTTAAAAAAAAAACATGACATCCCAATAATGAGCATGATAATAATGATGATCGAGAAAAAAAATCTAACCCGCACCGATTAGAACACGAAAAAGACAAACAAGAAGCACTTGAAATCCAAGAAGATTCCCGAGAGCAATAAAATCTCACCTTCTTCCAAAATAAATTATTTGTTTTGCATTCACTATAAAGAGAAGTACCAGAAGGTTCATGTCGAACTCTTGCCCAAGAAGAAAAGAAGAGCAATTAGAATCGGTGTTCGATTACTGCAACCATAAGAGATGGTCAAACCAAACTAGCATTGGTTTTACACTCGGATCCAAGTTTATCATTGATGGCTAGACCGAATGTTAGAGACTCAAATCCAACCCCCAGTCTTATAAGTGCAAGAAAAAATATTCACTCTCAAGATTTAAGTGAAACAAAAGGTCATTTATGTAATCGTCGACACCGTAAGCAAAAAAAATCTCATCTCGACAAGCTTAGTACATAAACTTAGACTCGAGACCGCTCCTCATCCGAAAGCCAAATCTATTGAGGTGGATCAATAGAGACATTGAGATGAGGATAGATCACTACTGATATGAACTATTCAAAGTCTTAAAGCGAATTGAAGATAATACACTCGCGTTATCGTCCTATACAGAGATATACTCAATCGTGAATATCAAGAACTTAAAAAATTAAGACATTATCATCGGGAAATCCACTAAGCCAAATGAAACACTATCATCTATCAAAGACTTGATGACCAACTAAGATAAACCTCTTAATGAAGACACTATCATCGAGAAATCCACTATCACTAGAGGAGGCATCAAAATTATCTTCAAAATTAGATCCAAAGGACAGAAACCAAGTGCAGCAAGATAATTTTTTGAAGAAAAAGCTATTTCCCCAACTTCAAAGCAAGAATGAACGAGACATTAATCACTTAATTGGGGAGCTATGATCAGTGAAGAAACGAACTGATCCAGCTTGATCATTATCAATCTCATGTCCACTGTTTAGGCGGACCAAAATTATCTTTATATTTTAATTTAGCTATTACTTAGGATATAAAAATCTATGTATAATTTTTTTTTCTCCTCGTTTTATCTCTTTGACTCTCCTCCCGCTGTTATCGAATGGATTCTAACAGTGTTGATTCCTCCCTCCTTTTTTTGTGATGGCTCATTCTTTAACTTAGATTCTACTTAATGTTTTTTTTTTTTTTTGAACTCGAAGACTGGTAGAAGCTTCCTCCGAGTGGCGAGCAATCCGCTCCAAGTTGAAGGATGACCGTCCAATTTTTTGATCAAATATGATTCGCCTCAGTTGCTTTAAATACTTAATTTGACTCTTCTCTACTCCATATTTGTGTGCGTATACGTCAGCACCTCCGTCGTCTTCATTCCCGTTATGTGGAAATGACGTAGGGTTTTCTAACACCGTTCGAATGGTCGTCACCTCCGTCGTGTCCCACGCCTCCGCCCAGCCCCACCGTCACCAGGCCCAGTTTCTCCGGAGCCCCTCCTCCTCCGCCCGCGCCCGCAGCTCCCGCCGTCGCCAGCACCTCACAGCTGTACGCGTCACCGTACCGACGAAGGCCAAGGTGAGCGCGATGAAGACCCCCAACAGCACCGACTTCCATCGCTCGCCCCTGCCCGCGCCGCTGCTGTTCCTGGCGGGGCGCGGGGGCGGCGGCGGCGGGGAGCCGAAGCTCGCTCCGCCGCTCGACGAGGAGATGAAGTTGATGAGGGGGTCCCCGAGGAAGCTGTCGCGGTCGAAGGTGGCGATCTGGCCTGTCAACGGCACCCTGCCGGAGAGCAAGGGGTTGTAGGACACGTTGAACTTGTTCAGCTCGGACAGGCCGTTCAGGCTCGATGGCAATTCGCCGGAGAAGTTGTTCTGGGAGAGGTCCAGGATCGAGAGGCACCGCAGGTCGCCGATCTCATCCGGGATTTCGCCGGACAGCTGGTTGCTGGAGACGTTGAGTATGAAGAGCCGCAGCTCGCCTATCTCCTGTGGGAGGCGGCCGGAGAGCCGGTTGCCGTCAAGTTGGATCATACTGAAATTCCTCATCCGGCCCATCTCCGGCGGTATCCCACCCGAGAATCCGTTACCGGAAAGCTGGAGGTAGCCGGATATCCCTCTGGTTAGCGATAAGGAGTTGGAGCAGATCGGGAAGACCGCGTAACCCTGCAGGAGCCGATCCCAAGTAGTCCGGCATGTCCTTTTCGTCAACAGTGTGTAGACGAAGTTGAATGGCGGGTAGCTCGCCGGTAGCCACCGATTCATGGTGAGGCAATCGCCGTAGATGGGGGTGAAAAGGCGGATCTCACGGCGATTGGCCTCGAACGTTGGGTTTGGGTCCCTCCCAATCGCCGATATCTCCGGCGGTATCCTGCCGGAGAGCCGGTTATTGGCGAGGTTCAACCACATCAAGCTGCTGCAGTTGCCGATCTCTGGCGGAATGTCGCCGGTGAGATCGTTGTCTGCGAGAGTCAGCCACAGGAGGGATGTTAAATTTCCGATCGCCAGAGGGATCGAGCCGGTGAGCTTGTTGTACGAAAGGTCCAGTAACTGAAGCCCGGCCATGCCGCCGACCTCAGGCGGAATGCTGCCGGAGAACCCATTGTCGGCGAGAATCAAGATCTCGATCTTTGGCATCGTGGTGATCTCGACCGGGAGATTGCCGGAAAACCTGTTCTTGCTCAGGTTCAATGACGTGAGGTCCGGAAGCCTCAGAACTCTGGAGGACTCGATGCCTCCGGTGTACTGATTCCCATAAAGAATCAGATGAACCAGTGTCACGAACCGGCCGAAGATTTCCGGGATGTCACCGCCGAAATCGTGGTTGCTGAAATCAAGAAACACCAACTTGGAGCAATTCAGGAGCTCCTCTGGGATGGTTGGGTCGAACGCATTATTCCCCAGTCTGAGCGACTTGAGCTCCGAGAGGGAGCCAATGCCCGAGGGAACTTCTCCAGTGAATGCATTGCCCCACAGGTCCAGGCTTGTCAGCTTCGAGCAATTGGCGATCGAGCCGGGGAACGTCCCAGAGAAGTTGTTCACCGACAGGTCTAAGATTTCGAGGGCGCAATTGGACGCGAATGTGCTCGACGAAAGTTCTCCATCAAAGTAGTTGTCCGCGACCGCCAATTCTCGGAGGTTTCGGAAGCCGTGCCATATATATCCATCGAAAAGGTTGGAGCTCAGATCGAGATACTCGAGTTTCGGGCACTGATCGAAGCACCCGGTGACGTTGCCGGAGAACTCGTTGCTCGAGATGTTGAGGCTAACGAGATTGGCACATATTGCAGGGAAGTTGGAGCGGATACTGCCACTGAAGCGGTTGTTTGTGAGGTCGAGCACCACCAGATTGGTTAGGCCCGCCAGGTTCAGCTCTCCGCTGATGACGTTGTTGGAGAGGCTCAGATGCTCGAGGGCGCTGCACTTGTTGAGGTCGTCAGGGACCGGCCCCCCGATGGTGTTCGACGAAAGGTCGAGGTGGGTGAGTCCAGTGAGGAGGTGAAAGTTGGGGAAGATTCCTCCGGTTATGTTGGATTCTGCGAGATTGACGCCGGTGACGCGGTCGGCATCGTTGCAGGTGATGCCAGGCCAATTACAAGGGGAAGAGTCGGAGGCGTTCCACCGAGCATAGGCCCCTTGGTGTATCGGATTTTTGGCTTCAAGGTAGTCCTTCAGCCGGAGCAGGACTTCTCGGTCCGTCGCGGCAGAGATTGCCTGACCTGTTGTAGAGGACCGAGCAAAAACAAGTTTTTGAGAAGAACGGTTCTTCTACAGGATCTGAGAAGGCATACTGGAAGAAACTTTTAGAGTCGGTGCCAAGGAATACCTGTGAGAAGAATCAAGCAGAGTCCGAGGAAGAAGAAACAAGGAGGGAATCCCACTTCCTCTCTCGACATGTCCCAGCTGCTATGATTGATGGAAGAGAAGACCGGTACTTGTTCCTCGATCTATCTTCCCTGTTTCTTCTCTTTCAACCATCCAAATCCATGGAATCAGAACAAGGAGGAACACTTGCCCTTCTTCCTCCCATGCTGCTAGCACATCCTTCTTCTCAGCACACGTAAGTCTCTGACAAAAACCAGCATCAATTTGGTTTGTGCTTAGTCCACTTTTGACATATTAATTGTTGAAGTCAGCTAGATGATAGAACAGTGTTCAAGGATGCCTAATTTGACAGTTTCAACAAACAAGCAGCAAATGTTGAAGCTGGTGGATTATTTATAGATTTTTATTATTAGTTACATATAGATCTTTATATTTTTTAAAAGTTATATTAAGATCAATATATTTATGAAATAAAAATATTTAATTTTTTTTTACGTCATTGACTCTATTAACAAAAATATCATAGGGTTTATCACTGAGTACGTGCTAACTCTACTTCACTTCCTATTTATTATTGAGTACATACGATATTTTAGCTGAGGAGAAATAAAATTAAATGATTTATGGGTATATCTATAAATTATTTAATTCATGGGTACACCCTATGTTATTTAATTCAATGAGCATTTGAATGGAAGCTAATTTATGGAGGAGTTTTTTTATTTTTTAGAATTGAGGTATAAACTTTTGGAAAGTTTAAAAAATGCAAAATCTCATAAGGAGATCAAATGAAAATATAAGAGGAGTAGGCTTCTATCAAAGTTGTGGAACGATTACTATACATAATCTTATTCCGGCACAAAAGATGAACATCAAATTAGAGGAATTTGATAACTCCAGAAACGTAGAGTTGAACTAAAATTCTTTATTTATCTAATTTTCTATGTACCTTCAATTTCTGTGTACGTGCTAACTTGTGCCAATCACCGGAAGACTTAAGTTTGTTTGATTAAAATCATGAGTCTATTTGTATCATTTTTTTAGGTTTATAGTATTGTAATAATCAAAATAAACAAACTAAAAAAATTATTAATATAACAAATATTGACTTGATTGTCACGTCCCTACACCCTTGGACAACTGTGTATCCAGCGTGGTCGACCTGACATAGTGGAGCCGACCTGACACAAGTATAGTAGACTCAGCGACTGTACGACCGATCTGACATAGGAAAGGTCGACCCATCACAGCTGCTATAAGCGAAACACACATCATACTATTAGGATCACGGACGACGTGAATGAGTACAACAGTATGGTAAACAACAAGGGCATTAAAGATCTCAGGTAGGAACGACCTTTAACGCCCACTATAAAAGCTCATGTACCTCTATGGAACAGGGGAATGACAAACTCACAAACAAACTCCTAACTTAATCATCGGAGGAGTCACGTTGAGAACCCTACCCAACTCAACCTTCTTATAGGAATTGGTGATCGACCTGAGCCGCTTGGTGTCAATCCCCAACCCGAGCTGAACCCTAAGGCCCCTTCCATCCGACCAAGCATCACCTCCTCTCAGCTAAGGGGACTACAGGCGAGGTAACGCACACGGGCCAAAACTGACTGTGCCCACTCGATAGACACGGAGGCACAAAATATTTTTCACTAACAAGTACGGGTACTAAAGATTTTTCACTAACAGTACAATTAGGATATTAGGATCGGTAAAAATTATTTTAGATATAATTTTGAAAAAAAATGAGAATTTGGCATTAAGATAGGAGACACCCTTTGAGTATAATTCTAATATTCAAAGCGTTTTGGAAAAAAAAATATTTTGGAAATACTTTTAAAAATTAAAATGAAAATATGGAGACATCTTTGGGGGAAAAAACCTTTCAGGAAAATTGCTTTCTAATATAATTAAGGATAGAAAATTTATCCTAATTAAGATGTATTACTGTCCTCCATTACACGCCCCTAATACTTAAATAACAAGATGTAATTTAAGTTTATAAATTGTTCATTAAGAATTTTTTTGATAAGTTTTATTTTTTTATAAATAATTGAATATACCTTTTTTAAACTCGAAGCAAAATAAAAATAATAACGAGAGAAAATTAAAAGGCGTAGGGCACATAAATCTCTTAAGTCTTGCTACCCCGTCGGAAAGGAGCGAGCGGTACGAGAGTGAGGCAGTAGCAAATGGCGATCTCCGGGGATCTCAAGGTGTTCGTTGGGGCCTGCACACCGCATCCCAATTGCCGCCCTCTCATGTCCATTTTTCCTTCCTCCAAGGTTGCGCTTTCTCTCTCTATCTCTCTATCTATCTATCTAATTTAAGCCCTACGGAAGTACTAAAGGTTTGACGGATTTTGCTTTCTGAAGCTGTAGGAGTTGTCCATGTGTGAGTTAGAGTGAGTGGCTGAGACTCCTCTTACTTGAGATCGGTTTCGTATTTGTTTTTCCTTTTTCTTATTTGTGTGCTGAGTCTCTTTTCTTGAGTTATTGACAGGATTATGTTCTTAAAAGATTAGGCGAAGTTGATGCTTCTTGCATTAAATAAAAAATCCCCGTTTACCTGAGATTTATCGTTTGTAGAATCTGAAAAAGCATAAGACCTAATTTTGAGTAATGGAGGACAATGGATGGAAGGAGCTGTTGCGGAATTCTTATTGTGAATATTAGACCCTCGTTCTGTCTTCTTAATGATGCAGAACTGCGCTGCATAAATTGAGGAAAAAAAGCCATGGCCGAAGCAATTCTTTTTTTGGTTTCTAGTAAACATGTCTTAATAAGTGATTGACATTGTGTTTTAAGTGGAACATCCACCGATGCATTTGTGAATAATCAAGGGTTGTTCAGATAGTGGACAAGTTGATGGAAAACCTTATAAAGTGGTATGCATATATCCATAGATAATTTGTAGATTAATGATGTAAGAGATAAAAAACCTAAGAAGAATTTGTTTTTAGAAGCAAATAAAATGGATTCGATGGGTCTTAGTTTGATTAGAACATTACCTTTAACAAAGCTCGGTGGCAGGAAAAGATTTACATAGTCATCCCAACTATGGTTTGGAGGAGATTCACTTTCTTGTTAGCATGATTTAGATATTACTCCTAATTACATAGAGTATATCCTATGCTTTTGAAAAGATGAACCGAGATTCCTGTTAATGTTTTTCTTTATGCCCTTAGTGCAACATCTAAACATTTTTCCAAAGCACAAAGTCTTGAAGCAATAATGTTGTATAATAATAATCATGACGCAAATGGTCATAGTGCAGTTTTGTCTAGTAGTCGTTAGATAATGGTTTATTTTAAACAGGGTCTTCAAATAGTCAATTCTACCCTTCGTTCTTTAGAGCTAATAGGCTCATAAACCCACTCATGCATATTTATGCATGTTTAGTTGCTTAAGGATTATGAATACCACAACAACAATCAACAAACTATCAGTAATTTAGGATTATAGATATTAGATGAAATATCGCTTTGTAGACTTAACAGGAAATGAATAGCATGCAAATCTCTGTTGAATAACATTTCTAATCATACTTAGTGGCTTCTAACTTCTTGTCTGCAACAAAAGCAACACTGGGTAGAACTTTCAGCAACTGTTACTCCACTTGTGAATTGTCATAAATGCAAAATAAAAGAAAAAAAGAAAATCTTTCATGCACTTGAATGGAATCAGGGGTTCATTTGTTTACTTCTATGCTAAAGTTATTTTTGCATGTAAATCTTCGAGTTATAAGAAGGTCTAGCTGCTGTGTTCTCATAACTGTTTTATTATGAGTATATCTTTGGATCTTCTCTGTCCTTAGTCCTCTATAATTGAGAAGCATTTTATGCTCTCCTATAACCCAGGTACGGTTTGGCCATTTTCTTAATGGAGCTAGTGATCTCAAAATTGCACAGAAATGGCTGCATATTGGAATCATTAACTACTAATACAGCAAACCACAGCCAAGTTAGCCCTGGGATTGGAAGAAATAATTTGTCACCAGTCGTAAACCAAGATGCTGACGGTTTCCTTTTGAATGTTGTCAATATGAGCTTCTTGATCGTCTTGGTTTGGCTTGGAAATTATTATTTCCCACAATGAAAGCAAGATGGAATTCAAATGCAAGAATCGTGAAGCAGAGGCTTAAAATGATATTATTCTCTGATAGATGTGCGATCAGTGACGAAGCGAAGCAAAAGATTGTGGGCAATATAATCGAAGCCTTATCCAAATTTGTGGAGATTGACTCACAGGACAATGTTCAACTTAATGTATCCACTGACACAGACCTTGGTATTGTCTATTCGGTAACCGTTCCCGTCCGGCATGTACTGCCGGAGCACCAAGATTCTGAAGAAGATTAGAGAGGCAAAATATCAAGCATCGAGTATAAAGACACTGGAGAAACATCAGGCACTGTTGATGTCACGTTTGATTTCTTCCTACCAAATGAGAACTAAAGAAAGGGAAAATTATGCATTCAAATATATAAAAAGTTAGTTCATGCTTCAAGGAAGAAGCAACATGGCCCCATGTTGTTGTCACTTATGTAACCATTGTGACCCTTTGAATGCAGAAGCTTTGTAAATATCAGGAACTCTTATGTTGACTGCATGTGAATAGTAGATGGGTTCATTTCATTTCATGGCTTTGCATATGAACTTCTCTTATGCTTACATGTGAATATACTAAAGGATTTTACTTTCTGACTGCCCATGTCTTTGTAACCTGTAATATTTTCCAAACTGTGCATGCTTATCTTGAATTCAACTCTCTTGTATATAATGGTTACTTAATGAAACACAAAATTCAAAGTCAAATTAGTTTTTTTTACCTAGTTTTTGTTTATTAATGTAAAATACCTATGCTAGAAACAGTGATCAATTCATGAAGATACTTTCTATATGGCTAGCATATTAGTATGCAATCATGTTTCTATCCATTCTAGTTTTGCAAATTCCATTTTTAACCTTATGTTGTTATACAGAGAGATGTTCATGAAGATAAGATAGGATGCAAGTGATTGAGCTGGGACTGGAAATAATGATGCAAGGATCATTGGCTTGTTCATGCTCTTTTGAAGAATAAGGTGCTCTCCACTTTGGAAGAGATGAAGGTATGGGTTCCTAGTACTTATCAGTTGCAATTAGCATGAGACTCTTTGTGTTCTTGGTGCAGATGGGGAATGTTAAAAATGCTACTGCCAAAGTATTTTTCCCACTATGGAAATGTACACATGGATACATAAATAAACATATACATGTACATGTGTACCTGTATTGTTTTTTGTAGTCCTAAAAGATAGATGAATGTAATATTTTTTTCTCAAAAATAATTACACTATTAATAGTTGTTTCCTTCAAAGCTATGCAATAAAAGTTGATCAATGTGATCCATTAATACATTTAAAGAAACAAACCTTCCTTCATCACTGGTTATTGCCTTCAGTGACAACATATGTACCATTGCTAAGATGGATATAGAAAATATTCCTTTCTACAAGAAAAAAATATGTGTATATTCTAGAATGAAAATAGATTAAAAAAACTCTTCGGTTGCCTTAATGTGATGAATGAGAGGGTCTTTTTGATAGTTAAAAACATAATTGTAAGAATATATATAAAAAATGATGATAGAAGTTTTTTGTTTCACAAACCCAAAGCCCACCATTTACATCAATCTAGCAAGTCCACGATCTAAAATATATTATTATCTCCTATATAAACACTATCGTTTGTAACTTATATAAATTGGATAATATTTTTTATTCATAAATAAATTAGATAATCCTTTAATACAAGATAAAATGTGAAAGAATAATTTAAGATGACATACACATATGCCTAGAGATGTGATAGTTAGAAGACATCAAATTATTTTCTTTAATGGTATGAGAGGATATAGAAAAGCTAATAAAATTATAAATATTTTTAAATATCAAAAGTTTTATATAATCAATTCAAAATTGTTAGGACGTATGACTGTATTTTACATTGATCTTGGGATGAATTTAGTATTTAGGATAAAATAATCGAATACTTCTCCCGAGTTAGTGCTTTTTGTTTTTACCCATTTAAAGCATGTATACTTTGAAATTTAAATGTAAGGTTAAATAATTGATGAAAATAATAAAAATATATTTTAGATATTTATTTTTTAAAAAATTATAATTTTGTGATAATCATAATTAGTAGCTTAAGTTTATCAAGCATATATATATATATATATATGTATGCCATAATTAGTAGCTTAATTTTAATATATATGTGATATTAAAATTTGTAATAGCCAATATGTATTCCCAAACTGTGTAGGGATAGATATGTAAAGCCATAGGGGTAATTATAAATTACCCTTGTAGTTAACAATGATAAGCATCTAGATATTTATATTTTAAAAAGTAACAATGGGTTCTCTGTAGTTACAAGTTAAAACATTTAACATCAATTTTCCTTATGTTGTTAACTTCGTCGACATAAAAATAGCATGTGTTATCATATACAAAAAAAAAAAAAGGGCAAATGAAAAGGATAAAAATAATTTTTTTTATCGACTTCCTCTTCTCCTCTTTCCAAATTGCTCGCCTGCTGCTTGTCACACCTACTTGCTCGCCGTACCTATAGTTCGTCGCTCGCTCGTCACACCTACTCACCCATCGCACCTGCTCGCTTGTTGCACTGCACCCACATGACCTTCTTATGGGGCAAGAACTCGGAGATTCTCATCATGGCCAGCACCAAGTGTGGCTTGTATGCCCTCGCTCTTGTCATCGTTTTCGCCTTCTCCTTCCTCCTCGAGTGTTTCTACCACTGCCGTCTCATCAGGTCGAGAGCCGATAACATCGCCCTCGCCTATACAACACTTCACGCACTACGCATCAGCCTCGCCTACCTCGTGATGCTCATGATCATGTTGTTCAACGACGGTGTGCTGATCATCAGGGACGCCCTTAAGTTCTTGCTCACTTGAAATATAGTACTCCACAAGAGAAATGTTTTGCATGGAGGTTTCGAGATCATTCATAGTGTCTAAATATTAGATCATTGAGTTCATTTTAAGTGAAAGAGTATCTTCTAACAAATCAAAAGTCAATCTAGAGACAAAAAGTGGCTTGTCCAATACGCAGTTAAGCATCTCAAAAGTGACAATGGCTATTTCTAGGCTGTAGGACATGGAACATAATCCCCGTGTTAGGAATCTACTGTGAAGCAAAGGGAGATTAGCACCTTTTTTTTTTTCCCGATGATTGTGGCAAAATGTTTAATTCTAAAGCAATCGTAATATTTACAAATTTCCACTAAATGTACTGGCATGTGTGTTACTTCATAATCATGCAAGAATTATGTTGCGGTCTTAATTGGTCTACAAGCCATCAACCATTCTTCTTCATCACAAATGCATGATGGTTACAAAGAGATTTTTGATAGACGAATTCAAATGCCAAGAAAGCTTACGTCACAGCTTATACAAGTATGGCTTATTATGATGCAAGACTTCATGAGACTTCAAACTCACACCACACACAAAACATCAGCAAGTCGTGGGCGGAAGATCGCCCTTGTCGTCGCTAACTGACTACAATGGCGTCTTTCGACACATCGCATTGTCACAAAGTAGGAACCCGAGGGTGTGCTCGATGACGACAATGATTAGCACGTCGTCGTTGAACGATATGATCGCGAGCATCACGAGGCTGATGTGTAACGTGTGCAACACCATATGGGCGAGCCCCTCGGTGATGTGATTGGCTCTGGCTAGATGAGGCGATAGTGGTGGAGAATTGGAGAATAAAGGAGAAGGCGAAGATGACGATGAGAGCAAGGGCTTACATGTCGCCTTTGGTGCTGGGCTAGCTCGTGAAGAGGATCTCTGAATTCTTGTCCTAAGAGACAATCGATGAGTGAGCAGTTTGGAAAGAGGAGAAGAGAATCGATTAAGGACAACAAGTTTATATAAAATTAATAGTTTAAAAGATAAATAGAATTATATTTTTATCTTTTCATTTGTGTTTTTTTTTCACGTGATAACACGTGTGATGTTTTAGATGATGAAATTAATGGATAAGAAGAATTGTAAGTGTAGAGACCCCTATGTTATTTTTTTAAATATGGACATAGAGATACTAATGATGATTAATTAGATAATATGTAATTACCCTAAAGCCATAAGACTAAAAAGCCGACAACTTCCACATATATAACGAGGTGAAGCAGTCCGTTACAAATGGTTCGGACGCTGACGCCGATCCCTCTCTTTCGAGCCATGTCTCCTCCTTTCCTCCCGCTCCGCCTCGTCGCAAGCTTCCTCGCTTCCTCGATCTCCGCTGCGAGATCTTTGTAGCCTCCGCTCGAGCCCTCGTCTGGAGGTGCGCTTGACGCCGTCGCCGCCTCAATTCTCGGGTTCCTCTCTCGCTGCATTTGCCTTTTAGGTTTCCGTCTCGTTTCCCCTCCGTTTCTAGGTTTTGCGGCGGTTGATGGAACCTCGGTTTCGTCGCCCCGTCGTCGGTCGCTCGAGTTTCACGGCACCGGGGGTATCTCACCGCGTGGCGCTCTCCTCCGTTGGTTGGTTCGATCGCTCGAGTTTAGGGCCTGGATTGTTCGGGCTTTAGTTGGTTACAGCGGTTTGGTACGGAAATTTATCTGTTCTGTTGTCGATTAAGTTTCGTCGACTCAAATGGGGTAAATTTGCTCATCTGATAGCGCTGGTGGAAGATAGTTTGTTTGATTACTATCTGGCATGCTTACTTCTTCGTGTTGCGACCAAAAGACTTGGTGTTTCTACTTCCAGTTTTCATCATGGCTGAGGATCTGAGACTAGTCTTATCAATTTCGCTGTTCCGATACATTTTGTAGCAGCCACTTTGTGCAATCTAGGCAGTATTTCTAGCAAATAGAGTCGGCTTCTCAACTTTTCAGCACTGGAACTGGGGAGGAAAGGAAGTACTTGAGAGGGCACTGATAGTTACATCACGGTAGCCTCACATGGGCGATCATGGAGGCTGCGCGCAGCTTACTGGCTTATTGGTCAATGGCCTTCTGTCTGAGGAAACAGCCAAGTTGACCCGAGTGCTTGATGCAGACAGATGGGTTAAGGCAGAGGGACAAACTGCAGAGCTGATTGCACGTATTCAGCCCAATCAATCATCTGAGGAGCGCAGAAATGCTGTTGCCAACTATGTCCAGCGGCTCATCCTGAAGTGCTTCTCCTGCCAGGTGAGTATTTTCTCATGTGCTATTTGCTTCCTACAGCCAGATAATAGTTGTTTAAATAATAAACTTGCACTTTTTTTTATATTTTATCAGTTATTGTAAAACAGAAAATTCGGCACACATCTTGATTGTTAATTTCACCATTACACTTACTGACAAAAATACTGATTGTTAATACTTGAGGACAATGCACTTTTGGCTCTTTTAGTGTTTCTGCAAAGTAAGCAGCCATCTAAAAGTAATAATTGCACTATTCATTTGGTTGTAACTGGCACAATTTGTGATAGTAGTTACTGCTTTCTGAACTACCCTGATGATGTACCAAGCAACATAAGTACTGCTCTAAGAATCACTATTTACATTGTACTTCTAATCATCTCTGTGTTTTAGGAAAAAATGTTATCACAGCATATTGGATCACACAAGATTGATATTTATGGGTTGTCTGGAATCTTTTGATTTATACCAACACATCGACATACACTTATCCTATAGCATTGAAACTTGAGATATATTTTTAAAGGTTACAAATATCTCGTGTCCTTGAAGAGTAAGATGCACAATGAGTTATAATCACTTAGGATGTTCACAATGTTCTTCTGATTCCATAGCATTCTGTGCAACAGAAAAGTTATCGGAGTTTACAGTTGCACCTAGCATTGGCTACCACAAGAGAGATTTTTGCATTTCATGAACCATGAAGATATAAAGCAATATACAGATGTTGGCCCCAGCATGAATTGCCAAAGTGGTATAGAAATGATCATAATAAGCAGGAAGGCAAGATTTGAAAATATTATCCTTAAATAGGCACTGAATTTCATAGATCATGATTATGTAACATACACATACTTGCTTAAAGAACTTGTCTAATGTTTTAATAGTGATCTTGTGGCTTAATGCTTAATGGTTGTTGGATTCATTGAATAGAATGCAAAATATGCATTTGACCAACTTGGTCTCTGTATTGTTACTTCTAAATGGCCGTGAGGTCCTCAAAGAGGGAAGTGCACACAGAAACATTACAACTGGTTAGTAGAAGGGATGTTTACAATTCTCAATACCATTGTGTGAATCCTGGGATCAGTTATAGGTATTGGTTTTAGGAACTTCATAAGACTGATAATGTAAATATGTTTTACATACTTCCGTAGATATGTCTCCTTGTATATGGGTTTTTGTTTTTTTGTTAATCTTCCTAATGTGCGTGCTACCTCAAATTTTAACCTTCATGCTGGTTTTTAGGTTTTCACATTTGGATCAGTACCTCTCAAGACCTATTTACCTGATGGAGACATTGACCTGACTGCATTCAGTGATAACGAAAATTTGAAGGATGCATGGGCTACTGCGGTTTGTGGTGTATTGGAGAATGAAGAAAAGAGCGAGAATGCTGAATTTTGTGTAAAAGAAGTTAAATACATCCAAGCAGAGGTGTGACAGGATTTAACCTGTTTTTATTCTTTCAGTCCTATTAAATTGATTCTAACATGTTGCCAGACACAAAGACACTATTATCAATCCTATATGTTTCTAATTGTGTTATTTGGCTTATAATTTTCCTCGTAGGCTTAACCGTTATTGATATAATATTGGTATTAAGTTGAACCCCTCAACCTTTGGTAGGTGAGTTTGGTACATGAGAATCTCAGATCATTTTTTTATGTATAAAATTTATTGAAATAGGTTTTAAGTTCTCGATAGATGAAACTTCTAACTCACAACATGTGGTAAGTGGATCTTGTAAAATATCACCATATCAATATTCTAGGTGTTAAATTTATTGGATGAATTTTCAAACTCTTTGGCAAGTATGTTTGATATACCACCACAAGTATGTTTGATATACCACCACACGATTGAGGGAGAAAGAAGGAGAAGAAGAAGAGGGAGAAGAAGAGGAAGAAGGAGAGGGAGAAAAATACCTCGTGTGCGCTGCTCTTCCCACCCCCCCCCCCCCCCCCCCCCCCCCCCCCCCCCCCCCCCGCGCGATCCGTCGCTCGTGGGCTAAGAAACGCCCGCGTGATCCGTCGCCCCGGGCGATTCCTTCTCCCCGTGCAAGGAGAAGGAACAAGGCGACGTTGCCCCCCTTTTTGTTTTTTTAACATATATTATATTTTATTAATATTATATTATAAAATTTATATTATATTATAATATACTGAGCGACATGCATTGTGTGTACCGCTTGGTACCAGATACCGTAACATACCGAGATAAACTCGGTTTGCCGTCCAGTACGGCAAACCTTGAATATAATAGGTGTAGAATTTTTCGGAAGAAGTTTAAAACCCTGTCATACCAATCTTTTAGGTGTAAAACATTGTTGGATGAGGTCTTGAGCCTCAACCTTTGGTGAGTGGATCTTGGACATTAGGTGTATGTCTAACTTATTCTTATGTAGATCAGCCTATTGCTTGCATATCTGATGCAAAGTGTTTAAGCTTAGTTTAAGTTAGGGTTGAGTCAATTCTATACTGAACCTGAAATATGTTTGGATTGGAGGTCATGATTTCTTTTTTTCTCATTTTATAAGGTCTTTGTTTAAATCTTTAGGTATTTGTTGGGGAGAGTCATTTAATTGATTTGTAATCTACCTCAATTAGGACAGGTGTAAAATTGCATTAATTTTTTAGGTCTTTTTAGGTTAAAATTCTCCTAGATGCATCTCAAGCGAAATAATACAATTGACCCTAATAGTAAATTTAACTATGGTATCAGAGCTGGTTTTGTAGTCGTTGAATTATAGAATTTTCTTTTATATCATTTTCTTCTGCCTTTAAATTATCTCCTTGATTCTCTATATGATGCAAATTTTTGTTGATCATGTAGGCGAGACAAACTTGAAGATCAGACCAAAAGGCTAGTGTGACACAATTTTGAGGACAAGATTCACCTGATGGGATGAACTGATGCAATTTATTTTGAGGTGTTTGATTGAATCTAGTATAGGTAAATGTGTAATCTGGTTTGGGTAATGTCAATTAGGTCAATCTGTTTTTTTCCTTTAAGGATGCTCATTCAGATTTTTAGTTATATATCAAAGACAGTGATTTGATTAGATCAGAGTCCATGTTAGTTGAAAGAGATGTCAAGCTATGATAATTCTTAGGGTCTTACGGGGAAAAAGTTCTCATCTTGAAGGCATGTGGCTTCATTACATCAGAGACTTGGGGAAGAAGTAACGACTTCCAAATGAAACATTCGACTGAAAAATCTGTTGAGACTGGTACAACAAAAGGAAACAATAAACTCGTGTTTGCTTCACTTGGAGAGTCTTTTTATGTGTGAAATATTGTCAATCTTCATGCATTCAAACATATTCACTTTATAGATTAATTTTACTCAATATATTCACATTTTCCTTTTATCAAGTGTCATTATAATTAGAATCTGAATCTCCTCCCCGGAGCTTAATGGCTAAACATGGGACTTAAATATGTTTGAAATTTGAAGCAAAACTTGTTTTTGGTTATTTTGTTTGTCAATCATTTGCCTTGCTCTTGCCATTCATTCAGATCCAGATTTTGATGTTAGATTTGGTTACATTTCAATGTTCATTTTGGTATAATTTCCATCCCACTACAGGTCAAACTTGTAAAGTGTCTTGTTGAAAATATTGTCATGGATGTCTCTTTCAATCAAGTCGGTGGCTTATGCACACTTTGTTTCCTTGAAGAGGTTAGTATGTGGTGCTTTTGAACTTCCTTGTCACATCTCTTGGAAGCAGTTTAGCTCATGCATGATAATGATTCACTGACCTGCTTTTTCATAGATGGACAATGTTATAAATCAAAATCATCTATTCAAGCGGAGTATTATATTAATTAAAGCTTGGTGTTACTATGAAAGTCGAATTCTTGGTGCTCATCATGGACTTATATCTACATATGCCCTGGAGACTTTGGTTCTTTACATATTTCATGTCTTCAATAGTTCATTTGCTGGCCCACTTGAGGTGACCTATATTTAGTTGCATTAAACATTTCTATTTTGCTTACCACTTAATCTATTCATAGTTTTAGTCCCAATTTTTGCCTCCACAGGTCTTATATCGTTTTCTAGAATTCTTTGGCAACTTTGATTGGGGTAACTATTGTGTTAGTCTTTGGGGACCAGTTCCTATCAATTCACTTCCAGATATGACCGGTAAGTTTATGTTTAGTTTTTTGCAGCATATTGGAGCTAAAATGTCTTATGTTTCTATGATTGTGCTCGATGAATTTTATGCAGCGGAACCTCCTCGAAAGGATAACAGCAAGTTGTTGTTTAGTAAAAGCTTTCTTGACAAATGCAATTCAGTATTTTCTGTCACACCAGGTGGTAAAGAAACCCACAGTCAATCCTTTGTTCCAAAGCATTTCAATGTTGTTGATCCTCTACGCACAAACAACAATCTTGGACGCAGTGTGAGCAAAGGTTTGACTCTTGAACATTAAATTCCAGTTGGCAGGGGCCATGCTATCTGGTACACTGATGTTATGGTCATGTTTAATCTGCCTAATTAATTAAGTTAATTTGATTATTTTTCAATATTATTACATGTAACCAAGGTTTGACTTATCGGTCCATACCAGTGTATCGAGTTCATCTTGGTACCGGTATGGTACTGGTACCAGGCGGTATGCACAGTACATACCGCCCGGTATATTAAAATATAATATAAATATTTTATAATATAATATTAAAATATTAAAAAAGAGAGAAAAAGGGGCGACGTCGCCTTGATCTTTCTCCCCGCGCAAGAGAAAAAGCACCCACGACCTGTGGGCGGCGACGGCACACGGGCGAGGACCGCGCGCGGGCGATAGGTATTCTTTCTTCTCCTCTTTTCTTTTTTTTTTCTTCTTTTTCCTCTTCTTCTTCCCTTTTTCTCGCTCAAACGATCGCCGACGATCGATTTCTCCCTCAACCGACCGTCGGCGGTCGATTTCTCCCTTCAATTGACCATCGATGGTCGATTTTTGGCGGAACCGCCCGGTAGCGGGCGGTCCACGTACCGGCAACCTGGCAAACCAGTATGTACCCGCCCGTACCGGCGGCAAATGTCGAAATTGCAAACCTTGCATGTAACTATTTCAAGATTTGGAGATCATTGCCCTAATGTTGTCACAAATAGTTAACCTCAACTCAGGAAGGGTTTTTCCCTTTTTTGCTTGACAAAATTTGAAACTAGTAGTAAAGGACAACAGAATATTTTGGTTTCTGGTTGTATTTTATTTTTGATGTGTAATTTGGAAAAATTGGATTTGTTTCTTTGGATGTTATTATTGCTCGAGTTTTGGAATTTTTTTTCTATGAAATTTCTAAAAGTTATGCTTTCTACCCGATCAATGGTAATCTGTTTGGAATTTGGTTTTACAAGAATCTGGTATGCATGCAATGCATTATCAGACAACATGTTTGTTGTTGCTTGAGTGGAAAGCTTTTAGTGGAAATAGCATTTGAGCATTCTCACATAAAGTGGGACTGTGCATTAGTTTGTATCAGTTCATTGGACACTTTATGTTGTACCAATTATCTATTATCTGTTTTCTGGACTCAGCATCACAAAAGAACCTACATATGTATATATAGACATTATATATTTTTCTCAAAGCTTGATTTAGCTGTCTATTATACAACAATATTGCTCAGTGTTGTCTGTGATATTTTATGTGGAACATTCGTGTTTCACTTTAGAAGTTTGAAAACTTCGGTAACCCATCTTCCATCAGTCCATCCTGTGCATGCATAAGATACAATTTTGTGCATGTAACGTTGCACATCTTTGTGCATTGGATCAGTTACATGATTACATCGACATTCATTGTTAGCCATTCGTTTCTTTTTTTGTGTTTATGTATCGGAGAGAGTGTGTCGGTGTTTTTCGATGCCTTCTAAATGAAATTATGCATAACATCTTTTTGCTCAGGCAATTTCTTCAGGATACGTAATGCTTTTGCATTTGGGGCCAAAAGATTGGCTAGGTTAATCGAATGTCCAAAAGGTGACATAATTACTGAAGTGAATCAGTTCTTTATGAACACATGGAAAAGGCATATGAGTGGTGATCGCCCTGATGTTAGCTTAGATTCGTGGCACTTACAACCACTAAAAACTGTTCCAGTTGAAGAATCAAACAACTTAAAAAGCACTACAAGTGTCAACAAGAAGATTGAAAATATTGTGTGGGAGATTGAGGAAGAGCATCTGGCTGAAACTGATGATGGTTTACATCATGCCACCTCTGAAATCCTTGCCAACAATCCAAACATATTCAGGATTAACAATCCATCTGTAGTTTCTTGTGCTCAGAACAAGATATATCACAGAAAGCAAATTAACTCAAGACTTACTGATCAGCATGAAACAAGCAATAGCCTTAGTGGATCTGTTCAAAGTGATGAAAGCCAGAAACTGTTACATTCTAAATGTTCTGTCAATGACCAGGAAGAGTTGAGTAGATTTCAGTTTGCAAGGACGAGATATAGTCCTGAGCTGACAGAGGTCTCCATAGATTCATCTCAAGGAAGGCATCAAAGAGTTATAGAAACAGAAAAAAGCCAATTTCCTGCCAAGATTGACTCTGATAACAGACGAAAAAACTTGAGATCTGAATTTACAGACAATCAAAGTTTGAAGTCTTCTCTTGATGCTTATATATCAGTGAGGCAGACTTTATGTCGAAAGAACCTTGAAGTTGCTTCTGATGCAAACATTGTTTTGAAAAGCTATCATGGTGACGTTGGCTTCACTGCAATGGAGGAGGAACTTGCTTCTGTTTCAGAGAAATTAGATATGCAGCAACAAGAACAGGATTTGGTGAATATAATGGGGTCGTCTGACATTCACTGGTTTAATGGACAGGTTCAATTGCCAATGCATCTAGCTCCTCTTCCTCTGCCTCTAACATTTTCTCCTCTTTCAACTTCAATGGGTTATGCCAAGGGGAATTTGGCTGGAGATAGACCGTCTAATCTATCATTGATTGGACCTTCTTGGGGACCAAATATGCAGTTTGCTCAAACTTCTTTTTCTTTCCCTGTTCGCAATTATTTTCATGCTGCCACATATAAGTCAAATGTAGATAATGCTTTTAATGATGATTCTGCTGTGACAGAGCTGAACTCAGAGGATAATGGTCGTGGCAACCCAAATGAAGATGATATTGTTCTTTCAGAAGGGTCTAATTTTGGTGATGGTGGTCCTCAGATTCATCGTGACGGTAAGCAACAAAAATTGGATGGTGGTTTGAGTTCTAGTCCTGTGGTAAGAGACATTAGTTCTGGTTATTTTCCTCGGGAACAGAATAATAAGTTGGGTAGAGAAGGCAGAAGATTGACCACAGAAAATTATAATCATCCTTTTCAAGCTAAAACAAGTAAAGGAAGTGATCTTCAATCAAACTTCAGGAGTTCAAACACAAGTTTCTCCACTTTGTCATGGGCTAGTTCTTCCAGAAGCAAATCTGCATCAGAATATCTCAGGGATCAGTCAGCTGCAAAATTCCCGAGGTCAGCAAGGAACAAGTGGAGAAGCAAACCAACTTCTTATTCTGTTTTAACTTCCGCTTCTGGAAAAGAAAACAACATGTTACACTTTGAGGGTTCATCTAATCATATTTCTTCAAAAATAGACGATTTCACCTCTGGTTGGATACCTCTGTCAACCATGGAAAATGACATGTCTGAAGGAATAGTAAAATCTGCGTCTTTGACTGCCTCACATGCGAGAAGCAAGCATCTAGCTGAATATGAATCAGAACAAAAACAATCAGATCCACTGATCCCCATTGCACCAGTGCTAGTTGGCACTTCCTGGCAGAGGGGTGTGAATTGTTCTAAGATTCTTCCCGGGACATTTGTTGCTACAGGTCCACCAGTTCCATTCTTGATGCTTCCATTTGGTAACTTCACATCTAACAGTGGAAATCCTGATGGATATGCAAGACAAATTGATAGAGAGGAAGAACCAGGTAAGTTTCAAGAAAGTTCTTCTGCTCAAAATATTGTTTTGGTGGAGAGCCTTGACCAGTCTGAGGCTCTCACAAGTCCAAAAGTTTCAAGAATTCCTGCACCTGAATCATCTGAAGAGCTCAGTTCTGACATTTTCAACAGTGATTTTGTGAGCCATTGGCAAAATCTGGTATACGGGAGGTCCTGCCAAAACTCCTATCCTGGACCTTTCATGTATGCTTCCCCTGTTGCAAGACCACCAATTTCTTTTCCCAGCCATTATCCATGGGATGGTCCTGGCAAACTTTTGCCATCTGATTTGCACTATACACAGATGGCTGGGCACAATCCTCTGTTGGTGCCTGTTATGCCTTTCCAACCTGGTTCTAATCGGGCCTCAGGTGTCTTCCAGGATTATGCGGATGAAGCACCAAGATATCGTGGTGGTACTGGAATGTACCTGCCCAATTCTGTAAGATTCTCACAAATTTTTAAAATCATAAGAAAATCCTAATACTGATGGAATGGTGCCTTTTATCTAATTAGTCAAAAGATCAATATTTAAAAATTAGATCGGTCTATCCAAATTGGATGGTCCATAGCTGAGCCAATACTCGTGAAATGGGGATTACTCTATAAGTCCCAACTTGAATTGAGCTACAACAACAAAAACGACAGGGATTACTCTATCTACCTACTTGGATTGATCTCTGAGTAAGAGAGGAACATAAGTAGTAAGGAAGAGGAAGAGGGCCCGAGGAATTTGGAGAAGAATGGAAGTTTGTGGCTCACCTGGCCATGCTCCAATGAAACAGATGGAGAATGCTGGCACGGACCCTTGGAAACTTCCTTGAGTTTGCACTATGAATAATGACAGAAGAGTCATGTCGGACTTGACAAGGACTCATGTCACATGTCCTTGTCGATTTCAGTGACCCTTTTACTCGATTAAGTATGGAGGATGGTTCAATAAAATAATAGACCATTGAACAAACTCAATAAACACCTTTTTTATATGCTATATCATGTTTTTAATACTTTGGTTTCTAAAATTTTAAAATTATAAAATTTTTATTATATTCAATGTGTGGGACTTCCTTTTTAAATGGCTATTATCAGTATCTGGAATTATGAATATCTCCTTGAAGGCACTTTTGTAAATACTCGAGTGCTGTTTTTCTTTTGGGTGCTTTATTGATTTCAATGTGAGCTGTGCTTTTGAGCCCTTCCCATGTTAAAAACATGAAGTTTGCTGATTATTCTTTTAATTAAAATGAAAGGCTTGAACATTCTTTCAATCATGTTTTCATGTTCCTACTGCCAAGCTGACTTTACCAGCATTTGTTTTTTGCAGTTGTGATTTTTCATTTGATAGTTAGCCCCTAATAGGATCTTTACAAGGTGGAACTTAAAAGGAAAGTTTGCTCATGTTTGGTGCTAATGATATTTATACACATTAAGATTTGTAGATCAATCTAATGTAGTTTTTCTTATTAATGGATATCCTTAATCTATTAAATCTTTTAAATTGCATTTACATATTCATTAGTAGTAGAAAATAATTATTATATACTTCCTAGCTGTTAAATTGGCTAGAATTGTCTAAAATTGGCTAACTCAGTGGAGTTGAATTGATTCTGGCTGATTCCTACCTATATCTGGCTATAAGGCCAAAATCCAAATCAATTTAGCTGAATTGACCAATACTATGAACCGAGTCTCACCTTTATTTTTAGAAAGTAGACTGTAGCATGGCCTGGCTGCTGGACCCAATTCGGCTGCAAGAAAATATGCTTTCACCTTGTTGATGCTTTTTAAGTATGATTCTGCTTGAAAATGATGACTCTTCAGTTAGGTGATTTTCTTTAAATCCCAGTTGACCGAGTCTGAAATGAATTGTGTGGCTTCTACAAACAGGAAAAAATAAGTGTGATTTTTGTGAAATTATTTGAAAATTGTGACGAGGAAATTCTTTGATGATTAAAGCTGTCTTAGATGCGTATTTCATATCATTTGACAATGTCAAGCATTGATAAAAGGAACTTATTCTCTTCCTTTTTCCCTTCCACTAGAAGGTTTCTTTTGGAGATCATCGACAATTGAGCTCAAGAAACCATGAAAGGAACTGTAACTACGACAAGGATGATCCTGAGGATAGAAGTTGGGTCAGCTCAAAACCAAGAGCTTTTGGTCGTGGCCATGGGCGCAACTGGGCTGAGAGACCAAGATTGCCGCCTGACCAGCTGGTTGCATCAAAAAACCAAGAGAAAAAATGGGAATCATGGAGGAGTCAGCCTGTTGCCTCAAACCAACACCGCGGCAGGCTTTTTGCATCTACAAATCCATCCAATATTTCAGTTTGTGCATCTGGCATGCATCCACAGACCGCATCTAGTTCCGAGGGTGTCAATGCATCTGACCCAACAATTCCTCCTGTTGCAATGGTGCATTCATATGACCAAGGAGTTGGTTATGGTTCACTTGCTGAACCACTCGAGTTTGGCTCGTTTAGGCCTGTGCATCAATCAAGTGGCAATGGAGCACCTAAGGCAAATGGTGGGATTGTAGGTGGACGATTTGATCAAAAACATAGTTCCAACTACAAAGGAGGATCTCCTCAGTCTTCGCAAGATCGGCACTCTTCACCACAAGTATACAAGTAATTCTCATACCAATTTTGATTTGCAATTTTATTTTGTTGTACATATTCTTGTTGTAATTTTGGGGGGGGGGGGGGGGGGGGAAATGTAAACTATGGTTTAGAAGCAAATAACGATACCATCGACAACATGAATGTGGTCTCGGCAGGTCCTATCTGATGATACCTCCTGTTGTTTTTCTGATGCTTATAATTTCAGGTAACCTCAAATTCTTTAGTGTCATACTTTAAGTCAGGTGGGGGAAGAAACTCGAAAGTTCCTGGGGAATGTTATATCAGTCGATGAGCATTATTAAAAGAGACGGTTAACTACGACGAAACTTAGTATCGTAAGATTGCTCTTTCAGGTATCGAGCATTACTGGTAATTCCACATTGATTCATCTGATTGAGTTATAATATTATTTGTTTCCTGTTTCAGAATTCAGCAATGCATCATTACTATGTTTCATTTCAGCCATGGTTTTGGTTAGATTTGTCATAGATGCGTGCTAGATTCTTATTTGTGGTGATTCAGACTTGCATTTTATCTTTTAAAGTAAATAATTATTCTGCAATCTTTTGTAGTCTCGGCAATAATCACTTTATATCTATATTTAGATTGCAGACATTGATTCTTCCCCAAACCCCTCAATTTTTTTATTTTTTCCTGACATGTACATGAATGAAAAATATCCAAAAACTTGAATTTGTGCAATTGTACGTAGTTAAACCAAAAGGTTTACGATAGAAATCATAAGCTTGCAAAAATCAGGATTTGAGAATGAAAATTGATTTTATAGATCAATAAAAAAAAAAAACTAATATCACAAGAAGAGAATGGAATTTTGCTCTTTGGTCTTTCTTTCTTTGTCGAGCAGTTAGACTTCTAAAAACTCAGGTTGTACAATTATTCAGTTATTATGTTAAAGAAATTGATTAACACGAATCAATAAACTAAATAAGACAATAAACACAAAGCCACTAGAAATAAAATTACTTAAACGAGTTCAACAAATGATCAAAACAATTAAACATCTTATTTGAGTCAAAAATAACACAAACAAAAACAAATGACGGAGAGGTAAACCACTTTTTGTTCATTTTAATACACATATACTTAGAACGCTTAGCTACGTCAGGAATAGGAATACTGCAGGGAGACAAAAGATGGAGCTACCAACGCACCCTGCAAGCAACGGAACCACAGTGACTCGAGAATGGCAAACAATAATTTTCGAGTCATCCTGTAATTAAAAACCATCACATGAACATTTTAAATTGTGTGTGTGGTGATATGGTGGTAGCAGCTGCTCCACCAAAAAAGGTGGGGGTGCTTTCAATTCCTGCAATAAATGAACTCATGACCTTCTCTTGAGACTACCGAGAATGCCTCACAAGGACCAGAGAGAAGCTGAGTTGCACATAGCAAAGCATCAAAGAAGGATTCCACCAACCTCCACTGTAAGTCTATAAACTCCATTAAACCATCATTAAACAGCTCCATAAGGCTCCAAGTTCTCTGAACAAGAGAGCTCACCCAATACAGCCTCAAGTTCCCCTCAAAAAAAGCTTCAGGGAAATGAGAAGGAAGGTAGAGAAGAGGGAGGGAATAAGTTGTAGCCAACGATACAGTATATATAGGAGAGAATGAGATGACCAGAACACACAGGATGGGAGACCACATACTTCTGATGATGAAACACTCATCGGTTCAGTTGTGCAGAGGGTTAGGCCCTGTCGGCACGAGCCGCTTCTCCACCCCATACCTTGGATCAACTTCATCGGGCGGTGGTGGTGGTGGAATCAGACTTTGCAAGATCTGGGAGCACCAGGAAGGCATGTCGTGTGGCGAGGAGGTGGAGCTCTCTTCATGCTGGTGCCGGTAATGGCTGCAGAGCCGTGCCAATTCAGCTTCATGCACCATGGCGACCGCAATCTGGACCGTCGCCAGGACGAGAACTGCGACGAGGACAGGCCGAGGTGTCGGAGTGGCGGTGCTGGAAGAAGGATGACTCTCCATTGATAGTTTCTTAAGCTCAGGGGGGAAAACAACAACACCGAGTTAGAAGGTGGGAGGGAAGGAGACCACCCAGTATGCTTTTAAAATCCAAGGCAGGTGGCCCGTGAAGAGATAGAAAAGCTGGTTTCAGCTAAGCCTCATTACAATGACACACCACCACTAGTATTGAACACCATTGAATGGTCTTAATAGAATGACAGTAGAGGTCGCTGGGCGTGGGCTCACCGTTGGTGTAGACCAACATGGCCAGGAACCTTATTGTTTGGAAAACCTGGAGCCAGGTGTAGAAAAGGCCATTACACCAGCTTCCTGCAACTGGAGACACGGTCAAGAAGAACAGATGATACCTGTGACAGAAAGCCTTTTTGCAACATTGCACAGATGGACCACCATCTATACTGCAGTATTAACTTAGCAGTTGTATGTAAAACTTGGTGTATTTTGACGAAAACTTGACAGGAAACAATAGTAAAAGCTGTTCATCCTTTTTGACGTAAGGCAAGAGATAAGAACTTATGCCATCCCTGTTAAAATGACAAACCATAAAGACCATTTTGGTGTGTGCATTGTGTAGCTAAACAGTGTATATTCTCTGCAAATTACAGATAGAAAAAGATCAAACTTTGGATATTGCAGTAAATTAAATTTAATTTAGCACACAACTTAAGGCCGTGTCTTTCACCCATTCAAAACAAGCATGATATCAGAAACAATCCCATCGCTACATTGTTGACTTAGATAGTGATACCATTCACTATTCAGTAATCCATCAAATGATCAAGCAACTCAAAGAAACCAAGTCTTCGTGTATCTTAAAGTTTGAATTTTTAATTCCAAAGACAAGGTGAAAATTGAGAAGAAGAAAAAAAACAAATTGATTTGAAGTCAAGGAGGATTTAGAGGGCTAAAGGTGATTATTGGATGTGAAATCAAGGATTTAGAGGGCTACAATCTTAGTAGAGACCTTTGCCAATTTGAAATTAGAATATAGCCATATGCAATGAGCATAAGGGTAAAGAAGCAGAATAGAGGGTGTAGAACTCATTTCACCTCTATAAATGTCTTGAGGATCTCATTAGTAACCATTGGGATCAATATATGCACTATGATTTAAGATTTCTATGAATTAAGGTGGAATCTGAGAGCTTGAAGACTAATGAACAGAGAAGAATCAACAATTGTCTTCATATAAAATTCTCCAGATTTTGGAGGTGCTTTTGGGTTTTGATTGCCTTTGCAGCTCTGTAGTTTGACCTTTATCTCCACCATTGTTCAGGTCACCATTAAGAAATATGATCGTTTGACTTCAAATTTTGGAGTGAGAATATGATCATTTGGCTCCTCCTCTCGTTTTATGGAAGAACATATAGGCTATATGTCAAACCCATTCATTCCTGGCCTGCTGCTCTCAGGAATTAAATAGTAAGAAAAGGGCCTAATGATGTGTCAAAAAAGTAAGAGAAAGAAAAAGAAAAATGTTTTGATGATCTTCTTCCACAACATAAGCACAATTGGGAAGCAATAGGTAATATTCTCCAACAAAATATTTCTCCTCTAAAACCCTGTAAATAGTATAGCTAAGAAACATGCATGAGTAGAAAGCCAGAGATTTAGTAACGAGATGAAACAAGGATAGAGAACAGACCTCGGCAAAAGATCAATGTCATATCATATCAAGTGCTTTATTTTGTTGGATCTACAATGCATGTTTACTTCGATAACAGTTCTGAAGATGAGGGCCAAGCTACAAGGATTGCACAACTTGTAGAGGAAGCAGTCCATGTGAGCAGCTTTTAGTACCCCATGGAACCATGAGCAACCTCACTTTCAAATTCTAACTTTGACAAGAAACAAAGCTGCTGATCTTTGATAATGTACAAAGGGAAAATTGGAAAGACTAATACCCACCAGCATGATTTAACAGAAGCACAGCTTCAGAAAATTCAAGATATCTAGTTGAGGGTGCAACAAATGCAACGACAAGGGAAAATCACAAGGACTTGTCAAAATCACGATATAGCTGGTCCCCGAAACGACGAAAAAAAGGGGAGGCTCCCGGAGGTTCTCTCTCTCTCTCTCTCTCTCTCGGGGAGGAAAACCCCGGTGGGAATCTACACAAAGGCCCGAGGCCTTCGGTCGAAAGTGGACCACCATACTAACTTTGGCATCAGAGGGACCATGTCGGGGACACCCCGACGCTTGTCTTCTTGCAAAAAAGCAAGCCGCAACGCCCAACCGGACAGACACGAGAAGCCCCCCACCAGCGAGCTCCACCTTCACCCGACCCCTCGTGATCCTGGTCCAGCCGAGTGGGTCTTGGACTTGCAGTCAGAACCAACTCATGCGAATCAGACGGTTGCGACGTAAGTTGCCACCATCATTTTGGAGCTAGAAGGAGAGCTCCCAAGAGCACTCGGCACCCAACAATCCCGAGAAGGACGTCCCCTTTGTGACTCAGCAGACCCCCAGGGTGGCTCCTCACCTGCCACCCCTTTTCCCCCTGTTTGGAGAATGGAATCTGGTTGTCCATACTCCAACGAGATATTGGCATCTATTTAATGATCCTAGGCTTACCCCGCCTGCACCCAACCTCAGAAGTTCGATGGTGACCTCTGAGGCTTTTCTGAGGCTCGCCATCCAGGCCCAGGCCATAGCATGAATGCTCCAAGCAATCATCCCCCATATTCCACTACTTGCCCAACAACCGTGTTCGAACCCCCAAGCGGCCCCCTTGGCCCAGACAGGGGTGATGTCGCCTCCAAAAGAGCAACCCCCGACGGTTCAACTTCCAGATGGCCTTCCTTGACCCCAGCCCGAGCTAGATCACGCCCCACTGGTGATGCAACTAGGTGACCAACATCTACACCTAGTGCCTCGATTCGTAGCATGCCCGACCCCGACACCCTCTCTTCGGACTCAACCGATTCCTTGAGGGCACAGCTGCGTCTGGTAAATCAGAGAATAGATGACATTTAGAAGGCCATCAGGACGAAGGACGGGCATGGGGAAAGCAACCTCAGCATCTCCCCCTTCAGACCGGAAATCCAAGATAGGCCCATCCAACAGCACTTTCGGCTCCCGGTGCAGGAAACATATGACGGAGGCTCCGACCCAATGGAGCATGCCGACGCATTCAAAGCATAGATGGCCTTGTATGGCACGTCAAAAGCCATAATGTGTCGAGCCTTCCTGACGACTCTGCGTGGGATCGCTCGAGGGTGGTACAGCCGACTACCGCCCGCCTTGATCCGCTCTTTCGACCAGCTTGCGAGAGAATTCGAAGCTAACTTCCTTGCTAGTGCCCGGCCAAAGCCGACACGATGCTCACCGAAGTTCGTAAGGGGATTTATGGCGAGCACATTGGAGGACGCACCTAAGCCTTCAAGGTTCTTCGCCTCGAGTACTACTGGCCGACCATGCGGGCAAACGCGATAGCCTACGTTCAGAGGTGCGTGCGGTGCCAGAAGCATGCGTACATGCCTCACCAACAGGCCCTACCGCTCTCCCCGACTGACTGTGCCTGGCCTTTCGCATAGTTTGGGGAAGGACCTTCTTGGCTCGTTCCTCCCAGCATCGAGACAACAAAGATTCTTGATTGTCGAGGTGGACTATTTTACCAAATGGGTCGAGGCCGAACCTCTAGCCTCAACCACTGAAAAGCAAGTGGAAGGTTTCATCTGGAAGAACATTATCACAAGGTTCAGCCTCCCGAGGGCCATAATCACAGACAACGAGACTCAATTCAACAATTCCAAACTCAAGGCTTTCTGCCAATGATATTAGATACAACTGAAATTTAGCCTGATCGCCCACCCCCAGGCTAATGGACTAGCCGAAGTGATCAATAGGAGTATACTTGAAGGACTAAGGAGAAGGGTGACTGGAGCTCAGACCACTTGGGTCGATGAACTCCCGAGTATCTTATGGGCTCTGCGGACGACCCCGAAGACATCCACGGGAGAGTCACCTTTCAGTTTGGCATTCGGCACCGAAGCCGTCCTGCCACCCGAGGTGGTCTGCCTGACCCTCAGGATCGAGCACTTCACCATCGGGGCATCAGAAGTGGGCCTCAGGGAGAACCTCGACTTCGCCGAGGAGCATAGGGCTAAAGCGCACCTGAGAATTTTACAATACCAGAGGGCGGTCACCCGACTCTATAATAGGAAGATACGACCCCGACCAGTCGGCGAAGGGGATTTGGTCCTCAGGAAAGCTGAAGTCAGCGATCCCGAGCACTCCCGCGGGAAACTAGCCCCAAGATAGGAAGGGTTGTACCGCATTGTTAGGGTCATCCGAGATAGAACCTACACTCTAGCAACACAAGACAGCAAGGTACTTCCTCGGACCTGGCACATCTCAAACTTAAAGAAATTCTATGTCTAGCGACAATTAGGAGATTCAGAGCACGTCGGGTCGGGACAGACAATTGAGTCGAACCTCTTGGAAGGAAAAACCAAGTTTTATTGATGACAAGTCCGATTACATACGTGGCCGAGCAACCAATACAAAAGCCAAGTTACAACGTCTGGCTTGAAAGAAAGTTCATTACAAGTTACTTCTCAGCAGGGGTGCTGTCGTCGAAAGGCTGGCAGAGGTCCATCGTCACATTGTCGTCCTCGGGGCACTCGGCGAACGGGTTCGCCTCAGCCTCAACCTCAACCTCCGGATGCTTGGCCTGGAATCGCTCAAGAGCCACGTGGTATCGGAACTCGTAGCTGATGCGTCCCATCTTCTCGAGGCCTGATTCGAATCCTCAGGAAGCTTTATAGGCAGTCACCGCCTTCGGCCCCTCCGCCTTCAGCTCCTTCTCGAGGAGCGCAGCTGCCTCGGTCAGCGAGAGCACGTCCTCCTCGAGACGGGCCCGGTTGTCCCGGGCCCCCTGCAGGTTAGAGCGCAAGGTGTCAACCTCCTGCTCGAGGTTCTCGTGCAGGTTCTCCGAGGACCCCAGCTCGGCCCTCAACTAGTCCATGGTCGCCTGCAGCTCCTTCTCCCGGTACTCGGCGACCGCGACTACCTCTTGGCTGGCCCTAAACTTTAGCTCTTTATTAGCGGTCCAGAGTGCCACGATCCTCGCGTGCTAGAGCCGAACCATTCAGCCCGCGTCATGGACCCGATCGACAAGGGCGCTCGCAAAATGGAGCCCCTGCAAGGAAAAGGGGCAAAGTTAAGATGAAGTCAAAAGAAAAAGGAAGAAGAAGAAAAAAGGGGAGAAAATGCTACTCACCCAGACGGCCAACTTGGCGGCCCTATTCATGAGCTCCTCAGAGGAGCACTCATAAAGCTACTTCACCAGCACGGGGTGAAGAGCCCCTCACAGGTACTCTGCAGCCAGCGGACCTTCGGTCCACACCCGGGCTGACCCGGGATCGACGACCACCTCGGCGTCAACAGCTCCTCGCCTTCGCCAGGACTCGGATGCTTCATGATGGAGGCGAAGTACCCGTTCGCCCTTGCCCTGTCTTCCACTTCACATAAATCCCTAAGGGAGTACCCCTCGCTCAGGAACTTCACCTCCGCCGGCTCCTTTCCTTTCCCGGCCAGCTCTTTTCCCTTCCCAGCTGGCTCTTTCCCCTTCTTGGTTGGGGCCTTTGTGGTACTCCCGGCGGCACATGCAGGCTGCTCGAAAGCCACCATCTTGCTACGCTTCCTCAGGTTCGCATCCTCGCTGGTGCCGAGACGCTTCTCAGCCATAGAGATGGCAACCTCCACAATGGGGGATGCGCTGGTCGTTGATGGAGTTGCCGACCCACTGTTGGCACTATCGCCAGACTTTATCCTCCCGAGGTTGAACATCTCTACAAGGCAAAAGGTATGATTAGGGCAAACTTGGCATACAGCGTAAAAAGGAGAAACATACCCCGAGGGGCCGGGCTAAGACCCGCCTCAGCTAGCCATGCCTTGTTCATGTCCCTCACGCCCCTAGAAGCAGAGAGGATCCCCCAGAGGATCTCGACCAGTTCGGGCTCGTTGTCTGAAAGGACCGAGACTGAGTTGTTCACCTTCCGAGATGTCCACTCGGTCGAGAAGCTTTAGCCCCGGCGACAAGAAATAAAGAAAAACCACGCTTTCCAACCTTTGTTGCTGGAAGGCGCACACGAAACCCGCTACGGGTGGTCAGGTAATACTCGGCTTGTCCCCGACTTAAGCGGGAACAGGCCACATCCCGGGTCGCCAGGTCGCCACTATGCCCGACCCATAGCATTCCTATAGGAACACCACTAGATAGCGCCACGAGTTGGGCACCATCTGAGAAGGTGATATATGCCACCTCTCGAGGCACGCCTCGATCACAGGGTGCAGCGGGAACCTCAGTCCCGCTTCGAGGGCATCGATCGACAAACCAAAACCACTCGAAAATGCGTCATAAGGACGTTGACCCGGCAAAGGAACATGAAGTTCATACTTAGGGGGAACGTAATAGTGTTCCTTGACATCAACTAACCGGCGGGCCGTCATGGTCGAATCAACATTAAAACATGACCACATCAACGCCAGGGCCTCCGCGGTGCGGCCCCAGACGACGAAGGAATGACGGTCGACCTAGAGTCCCTGGAGGGACGACCTAAAGCCCTAGACCTACGGGCCGAAACCTCGACCGGATAAGACTCAAAGTGTGAGGAGGTGGAAGACATCCGACCTACTCGAGAAACTTTCGAGGGGACAAAAAGGGGTCGAGGACAAGAATCGTTGGCGCTGCCGAAGCCGAAGGCGACGACGATCGTCAGAGATGCAGAGACAAAGCCGCAGAGAGGGTAGGAGGCGACCACAGGGTAACCAGAGAGGATTTATAACCAACCCAGGCACTGGTTGGCGCTTCACCTACCCAAAAAACGGGACAGCTCATCATGATGCTTCGGGCTCCACGCCCGGTGAAAAATTGCGTGGGCCACGCGTCACCCGCTGAAGGGTCCAGATTGGCAAACAAATCGTCATCAATTCCAAGAAAAATCTCCTCGCCAGAAAGCACACTGCGAGACATCCTCAACTACTCGATGTGATAAAGCGCGGCACGAACAATACCGTGACCCAACGCATAAGGTTTCTCAATCCCAAGCAGCAATCCATCAGGGCTTTCAGTCCCGATCGATTTTCAGCGAGCTCAGTCCCAACCAGAATCAAAAGGCCCTCAGCCCCAACTGACTACCAATTCCAGTGAGTACACTCCCAGGCCCGACCGGTCCCATCGGACGCTCCGATCCCGCCGACTTCAGAGAGCTCCCAAAAGCTCAGCATCGCCTCTGATCGCCAAGGAAAGGTATGGTCTGACCAATTCTAACAATCGCTAATGGCAGAAAAAAGCACCGCCTACGTCCCTCTTCGAGCGCCTCCTCAGAGCCTTTCTTTGGGGGGGGGGATGATAGGCAGGTATTGGGCCCACACACACAGCAACACACGCAAACGCGCAGTGCCACGAGGGCAGCCACGTCATCCCGAGCCATTAACCAAGGCAAAGCGAAACCCTTATGGGTTATTTGACAGCTTGACAAGTCGCGCCAGGCAAAAGGGAAGAAACATGACAGCAGCACAGTGACTGTACCTACAGTCACAGACCCCACCGATCAAGGCTCACAGAGCCGACGCAAGCGCCGTTCGATGCAGGATTGTACAGTAGAGCGTCGTGCCCATTGAATATCCTGGTACGACCGTCTCGGCGTAATGGGATATAGTTGGCCCTCGGAACGACGAAAAAAGGGTAGGCTCCCGAAGGTTTTCTCTCTCTCTCTCTCTTGGGGAGGAAAACCCCGGAGGGAATCTACACGAAGGCCCGAGGCCTTCGGTCGAAAGTGGACCACCATACTAACTTTGGCATCAGAGGGATCACGTCGGGGACATCCCGACGCCTGTCTTCTTGCATAAAAGCGAGCCGCAACGCCCATCCGGACAGACGCGAGAAGCCCCAACATCAGCGAGCTCCACCTTCACCCGACTCCTCGTGATCCTGGTCTAGCTGAGCGGGTCTTGGGCTTCCAGTCAGAACCAAGTTAGGCGAATCAGATGGTTGCGACGTGAGTTGCCACCATCATCTAGATAACTAAAATAGTTTAAGTTCAATGGAGACAAGCTAAATTCTACTACACAAGCACTTAAGATGAGGAGGAAGACTAATCACAAATGTTTTCGATAGACGCTTTAGATTCAAACAGTTACTAATAGATAGATTCATCAGGCACAATCCAATTACTTGACAGCCAACAACAAAGATTTCCTGGAATAAGCACCACGACTTTAGCAAAACCCCTATTGTGAAAAGCAATAAAGATCCTCTTTTGCTCTCTCTAAAAGGCCATCTCAACTACCGCAGACAAGGCAATCAGTATCATTGACTCCGTCCCTTTGCACACTCACAGGACTCATTAAAGGTTCCATTACAAGATAAGACGAACAAGAAAGCTGCCATATCCCAATTCGGAATAACCTCACGAGCATTGTTCGTTTGCCCGATCGCGACGCCGCAAAGCAACGGCGAGAGATAACAAAGCGTTGCAAACGGCAAAGAGGGCTAATCCGATGTATCAAATGATAGGTATTGGCAAACGATCGAATCAAGAACCCGTACAAATCACAACCCTAGAAATGATCTTAACATCCAACGAAAGCAGGAATCGAGATAAACCAGACTGGGGAACGACCAAAGGCGCATCAAAATAAGTACCAGAGAACCGGCAGGAGACGAGCAAACCCTAACCCTAGATCCCATCATCGGCAGGAAAAATGCGCAGTAACTGTGCCAATCGAGAGAGCAGATTCCGGCGTTGGTTCGCAGATCCAGAGGACGAACCGAAGGAGGATTCGACCGAAATCGTAGAATTTGAAGGGGCGCAAATAAAACAGCTGGCCGCGCTTCCTATTTTTCTTGTCATTACGTAAAAGTACTGTATTGCCCCTTACAATGTTCATAAAGCCAAATCCATACTGCTGTGTGACCTGTCTTTGTGTGAAATATGGTGGGTATAAATAGAATTAAGTCGATTCTCACGTAAGAGGTCGATATATTCATATCATTTCTTAATAGTTTAAGGTTTCGTGATTAATGTTCGTCCAATTTAATATTTTATCAAATGGTAGATAGTCGTTGACATTGAGTAGCAAAAAACTAGCGATGGAATTTTGGTCTTTGCTGAGAAGATTGAGGTGACAGGAATTGGTAAGTGAAGGAAGCAAACAGATGAGAAGAGCTCAAGAAACATTAGCATATTTGATGGACGGAAGGAAGAAGAAGAAGAAGGAAGAGTGGAATGCTGTGTCGGAAAAGCCTCTCAGAATTAGACGACGGCAGGTGTGTCAACCAGCCATGAATCCAGCGGCTTGCCGATGGAGTAGACGATGAAACCGATCTCCCTCAGCTGCTGCGCATCCACGACGTTGCGTCCGTCGAAGATGAACGCCGGCTTCTGCATGCCCTCGTAGATCCTGACGTAGTCCAGCTTCTTGAACTCGTCCCACTCGGTGAGGATGCAGACAGCGTGCGCCCCCTTGGTGGCCTCGTACGCGTCCCTGGTGACCGCCACCGGCTTCACCTCGGTGGCGCCCATCGGCTGGAGGTGGAGGGGATGGTCCCAGTCGAACTTGTTGAGCGCCAGGTCGCGCTGGATCTGCTCCTCCGTCACCTGCGGGTCGTAGACGCAGACCTTGGCCTTGTCGCCCAGCAGCCCCTTGCAGACGTCGATGGCGGGCGTCTCCCTGGTGTCGCCCGTGTCCTTCTTGAAGGCGAAGCCCAGCACCGCGATCTTCTTCTCCGACACGGTGTTGAACATGGAGGAGACGACCCGGTTGACGAAGCGGCTTTTCTGGTAGTCGTTGATCTTGATCACGTCCTTCCAGTAGTTGGCCACCTCCGGGAGGCCATGGCACTCGCAGATGTACACCAGGTTGAGGATGTCCTTCTGGAAGCAGGAGCCGCCGAACCCGACGCTGGCGCTCAGGAACCTGGGTCCGATCCTGGTGTCCTTCCCGATGGCGTAGGCCACCTCCGCCACGTCCGCCCCGGTGGCCTCGCAGAGCGCCGAGATCGCGTTCACCGACGAGATCCTCTGCGCCAGGAACGCGTTGGCGGCGAGCTTGGAGAGCTCCGCGGACCACAGGTTGGTGGTGATGATCCTGTCCTCGGGAACCCAGTTGGCGTAGACCTGCTTCAGCGCCTGCACCGCCTTCTTCCCCTCGGGGGTCTCCCGGCCGCCGATGAGCACCCGGTCGGGGCTGAACAGGTCCTGGATGGCCGTCCCTTCCGCGAGGAACTCCGGGTTGGACAGGATCTGGAAGTTGACGCCCCGGCTGTTGTGGATCAAGATCTTCTCGATCGCCTCGGCGGTCTTGACGGGGACGGTGGACTTCTCGACCACGATCTTGTCGCCCTTGGCGACGTCGGCGATCATGCGGGCCGCGTTCTCCCAGTAGGTGAGGTCGGCGGCCTTGCCGGCGCCGAGGCCGCGGGTCTTCGTCGGCGTGTTGACGGAGACGAAGATGATGTCGGCCCGGGCGATGTGCTTCTCGATGTCGGTGCTGAAGAACAGGTTCCGCCCCCGGCACTGCTTCACCACGTCGTCGAGGCCGGGCTCGTAGATGGGCAGCTGCTCGCTGTTCCACGCGGTGATGCGAGCGACGGAGATGTCGACGACCACCACCTCGACGGCCGGGCACTTCAGGGCGATGACTGCCATCGTGGGCCCGCCGACGTAGCCCGCTCCGATGCAGCAGATCTTTACCATCTTCGACCTTCGAGCACTCTGCACTCGCCATGAGATCAACCAACATAAAAAATGACATCCAAAGAGCGACAAAAGATGACGCTGACTTGTGTAACTTAAAGATCAAACATGTCAGCCAGACAAAAGGTAGTGAGTTCCATCATCAAAGCATGGTTGACTCACAAGAGCAGATCAACAACCAAGTTCGATCGTGTCAATACCACAGTGTATAATATTAAGTACAGCAGCATCATGCAGTATGCTAATTAGTTAAGACATGCAGAAGACACACACGACGATTCTCCTTTACCAAGCAGCTTTTACTATCTCTGACTCGCTGAAACCATCCATTCAAAACCTCCGCCTCAAAAAGTCAACCCCTTCAGCCATCGTTTGTTGTCAGCAGTACCTCTTTTGAGTTTTGGGCTAGAAAAGAACAACCACAGCTACAGGGAATCAAAACTGCATCATAAGATACCTCTTGGATCACCAGAGAATGGAGAGAACCGTAGGTGAGTTAAGCCGAAGAACCTGTCGCCAGATCTCACCGCTCCTGCTCTGTTCATCTACCATGTGTTGCTGAAGGCTGAGGAATCGGTCTATTGTTAGTATCTACAATCGAGGAGGACCAATTCCACAGTCAAAGCTAAGAACATGTCCACTTGCATTTTGCATTTTGCCTTGCGAAGTATAATAGCTAATACAAAAGAACGCAGCATCTGAGAACATTCTTGTCACTGAGTGAGATTGATCAAAATCTTTTATCTGCACTTGCTTTCGGCATGTTCTTAGTGCCCCATACACTTGCAGTCGAACAAGAGACGGCAACTTGACCACCAAGAAGGGGCTGCTGTAGTTAAAAAGGAAACCTAGGGATAAACTCTGGGTGTGCCTAATCAACTCTTTTAACTCTAGTTAGAGAACAATGAGGAACAATGTCTCATTCCTCCTCCCCCTCAACTGCAGACTGCTCTCCCACCTGCATTCTGAAAGAGACACAACAATGAAGGAACAGCAAATAAAGTAAGACAAAGAGAGGGTTGTCTTCATCCATGGTGCTGGCTGCTGCAATGCCATGTGAGCCTCTGGGAATTTTCCTATCTGCAGGAAGAGGACAACAGTTCATCAGCCAGTAGAGAACAAAAGCACGAGAGGAAGCTCCAAGATACAGGATCGGATCCTATCAGAGCATTTGTCTGAATCCAACCTTGGTTATGATCCAGATCAGGCAGTGACGAACCTGAAAAAAAAAAAACAACAACAAATTGCTTGAGCCTCATACTTTCAGATATGCGATTCAGTGATTTTAGAGTTCATTTTTTCGGATTGACCGCTCTTGAGGATCTAATCGTGTTAGCTGTTGGATCTGTGTTCATGGCTTTGTTTGGCATGTCCTTTACGAGGTGAAAACGTGTAGGCCGAGTTGATCCCACGATTGCAACTCAGACCAACTCAATCATCGCAGACATCTCTCTCTCTCTCTCTCTCTCTCTCGCTATAAATAACCAACCTGCACTTGGACTTGTTAGAACACAAGGAGTGGAGGACGATGGCAAGTCTTCTCAGCCTCTTCTTGGCACTTGTTCTTTGCATCAGCAGTGGGGGCAAGTGTTCGTTCTGCTACTGTCTATTGCCACACTCGGAGTGAGCTGCTTCGAACTCATCGCAGGATTAATGAATGCGCTTCATGCAGGTCTCGCAGAGCCATGCAGTTCATCTGACATCGCCGTGCGGCAGACGAGGACAGGAGGCACCGTGGAAGGGAAGCCGGAGTACGAGGTGTTGGTGACCAACACCTGCGAGTGCTCTCAGTCGCGGGTGCTCCTGCAGTGCTACGGCCTCAGCAGCGTCGAGCCGGTCAACCGCCGCGCCATCAGGCCGGTGGACGAGGAGCTGTGCATCGTCGGCGGTGGCCGACCGATAACGAAGGGCGCTCCGATCAGGTTCAAGTACGCCTGGATGACTCCCCAGGACTTTCCTGTCATCAGCACTCAGATCCACTGCCAGTGAAGCTGAAGGGAAGCTTACACAGACTTCTTATACTTGATGTCCTCCTCCTCTTCTTCTTCTTACAAAGGATGAAGCCTTGGTTCTTCTTCTCTTTAGTGCTCGTGGAAAGTTCTCCTACAGAATGCTATCCCTTGTTCTTGCACTTTCTTTTCTTTCCATGAACAGACTTTATTGCGTAAGGCCATCAAAGAGCATAAGAATGTCAAGCTTAGGAATGATACTGCAAATCCTTACAATAAGTTGTTTTGGATTTAGAAACTCATAAAAGAAAAGATCACAAAAAGGTAAGTGCTAATGCCATGTACCAATTTGTTGACCTGCAGAAAGAGAGAAATTAATGGTGGTGACAAGCAGATTGAAAGGCATATATATGCATTTTGCAGTTCTCCCCTCCCCCCCCTCCACACCTCTTTTTTCCCTTCCTCAAAAGCATGAAAGAAAGAAAGAAAAAGGAAACTGTCAGAAGGTGATGTGGTAGCAATTTGTGACTCTCTTTCACTCACAGGATCTGTCTCAAGATCACATGTATCCCAATAGTCTGAATCTGAAGATTACTAGAATCCAAGATAAGAATGGCAAGATCTTCCCCACATATCATGTGACTGCCATGAGATGCCTGACAAATCAACAATAAAAGCTCTGCTACTCATGTATACACTTTTTAATTTAGTTATCCTCCAAACAGAGGACATCAACAACATCTGGTCCACTACACATGATGCTCACAAACTTCCAAGAACAGATTGTAACTTTAATCCAGTAGCTGTGACTCTCCAGTGCTAAGAGCTCTCCAGAGACTAAACCTAGGAACAAAACATATCTCTGCTTAAGATCAATATGAAATCCAAGTTAACCCAACTATAACATGGATGGCCGTCACTGAAAATTTCAAGCCTATGGAGATTAGTGGAATATGATGCCTATATCAAAAACTTGAATACAAATTGATATGGCAAGTATTGACCTGGCTGTCACGTCCTCGCGCCCTCAGACAACTGGCCCGCCAACGTGGCTGATCCGACACGGGAAAGCCGGCCTGACACAGGCATGGAGGGGTCAGCGGTCGTACGGCCGACCTAACACAGGTAAGGTGGGCAAAGTCGACATCACTCAACGGCAGGCGCACCTCGCCGCAAGGACCACAGATGGCATGATGAGATGCAACGGTATGGTAAGCAATAAAGAAGATAAGGGATTCAGGTACGGATATCTCGTTACTGTGTTTATAAAGGCCCCTATGCCTCTACGGAGCAGGGAGATCGTAAAATCAACAACAGAACTAACTTGATCGTCGGAGGGGTCACGTCAGGACCCGACCCGACCTGACCTTCTTGCAAGAATTGGTGGCAAACCCGAGCTGAGACACGTCCACCCGACCTGAGCTCCACGACTAGCAGTCGACCTCCCAAGCTGGCCCCCGGGGCTCTACCCATCCGACAGAACTCCAACTTTGAGCCGAGAAGACCGCGGGCGAGCTAACGCAAACGGGCCTGAACCAACAGTGCTTGCTCAGCAGACACGGAGGCAAACCGCATCTACTGGGCAAGCACCAGAGTTTTTCCACTAATATTTTGGCGCTAGAAGGAGGGCCCATGTAGCAAGAACACCCGTTGGGGAACTCGGGTGCGGAGCATCGCCCGAAACCAAACCACTCTTAGCCAACCGAGGAGGTCACCGCAGTAGCGTCGACCCCAAATCGTTTTTGGAGAATGATGACCGACCCAAGGTTTCCCTCACCAGCGTCCAACCCTTCTCCGTTCGTCGTCACGGTCGAGGCTTTCCTCGGCCTCACCAGCCAAGTCCAAGCACTGGCCGGTATGGTGCAAACCATAGTCTCATACCTACCCAGCTCATACATTCGGCAACTCACCAATCGGCTCCCCCAACGATGTTCCCGCAAACGGAGTCACCTGTAGCGCCGAACCGGGAAACCCCGCTTGAGGCAGAGCAGCCACAGCGCTAAGTCGCGGAAGCTCACGTAGCCTCCCCGACTCCTGCGCCAGCTCGGTCGCAAAGTCACTCTTGCTATCCGGTTCAAACCGGCCCCGACTTCGATACCCTATCGTCTGACACCGCTGATTCCCTTAGAGAACAAGTCCGCCAAGTCCATCAGCAGCTCGACGAGGTCCAGAAGGAGGTCCTTAAATCAAGAGGGGGGATTGGAGAAAGATCTAAAGGCGGTTCCCCGTTCACTCCCGAGATACAAAGCAAGCCTCTCCCGACCAACTTCAGACTCTCGACCTTCAAGCCTTACGATGGCAGCGACGATTTGACAGAGCACATCACTGCATTCTACGCCCAGATGGCCCTGTACGATACGTTTGACGCGCTGATGTGTCGGACTTTTTCAACCATCCTGAGAGGATCGGCTAGGACCTAGTATTCTCGTCTCAATCCCGCTTCTATATATTTGTTTGATCTGTTGGCAAAAGAGTTTGAATTAAACTTCCTTGTGAGTGCACGCCCCAAACCGACCATTGCCTCCCTCTTGGGGTTGGTCCAAGGGAGCGACGAGCCCCTCACCCAGTTTTTGGGATGGTTCACCTCACAGGTCCACAAAAATTCAGACCTCTATCCATCCCTAGCCATCCAGGCATTCTTGACAGGACTAAGACCGTCGAGGTTCTTCTGGTCACTGATCGAGCGATCGCTCGCAATGCTACCCGAGATGCTGCAATGGGCGCATCAATACATGGCCGCCGAGACATTGGTGGCAGGCAAGCGGGACGAAACGAATCGCCCCCGGGTGGAGCAGCCCCGAGGGCACCCCCCGCCGCCGCCAAAGAGGAGGGAGGACAGGTCGAGCATGTTACCGTTAAGACCCCCTCCCCCCCTGATCCCCCTCAATTCGACTCGAACAGAAATCTTCTTTCAAATTCGGGAGAAGGGCCTCTTGAATGCTCCAAACTCAATGAAGTCGCACTCAGAGAAGCGCAACAAAAGGAGGTATTATCATTTTCACAGTGAGTACGACTATGACACTGAGGAATACCGCGACCTGCAATATCAAATTGAAGACCTCATCCGGCGCGGACACCTGCGTCGGTATGTCCGCGACCAACCCTCACTCCCCGATAGCCAACCCCCTCGGAACTCGTCGTCCCGACCCAAAGGTCCGTTCGAGAAGCAAATCGATGTCATCTTCGGAGGGCCAGCCTCGGGCGGTGACAGCTCCTCGGCGTGCAAGGCCTATGCATGATCTGAGGTCGGAAAGAGGCCGGCACATGACGAAGACCTCGACATCACGTTTAAGTCGGGAGGCGAGGGGTTCCCATGCCATGATGATGCGTTGGTGATCTCAATCCACATGGCTAACGCCTACGTCAAAACAGTTATAATTGACACGAAAAGTTCGGCCGACATCTTTATTTTGATGCCTTTCAGAAATTGGGGCTGACCGACAAAGATCTTGTCACTCTAACATTTACCTTGATAGGGTTCACAGGGGACTTCATCTCCCCCTTGGGGGCGACCACGATTCCTGTCACATTCGGAGGAGACCGAGGTCAAAGACTATTATGGTGTCGTTCATGGTGGTAAAGCTCCCATCAGCGTACAACGCCATCATCGGGTGCCCGACCCTCAACCGGCTCAAGGCGGTCGTCTCGACCTATCACCGGCTCCTAAAGTTTTCGACCCGAACAGGGGTCGGCGAGGTCAGGAGTGACCCAAGAGAATCTAGGCAATGTTATTTAACGACAACAACATTATCCAAGAAGCCGAAGGTCCAACCAGCCGCTGCGGTTCCCCAAAACCCTGAGGATAGTGCTCGGGATCCCTACCCGGTAGAGCAAGTTCTAGAGGTGCCCCTTGACCCAAGCCGCCCGGGTAGGCTAGTGAAGGTCGGGTCGGGAATCACGGGGGCCAGCGAATTCAACTGGTCGAGTTCCTACGGAAGAATAAGGATGTCTTCGCGTGGTCTCCAAAGGATATGCCAGGGGTCGACCCGGAGATTGCCCAGCACCACTTGAACATCACCCCCGGCACCCGACCCGTGAAGCAACATCCGTGCAAGTTCGCTCCCGATCGACAGAAGGCCGTGGAAGACGAGGTCGTTCGCCTGCTGGATGCGGAGGTTATCGAATAAGTGAAGTACCTGACCTGGTTATCCAATGTTGTACTTGTCAAGAAAGCTAATGGAAAATGACGAATGTGTGTTGATTATACCGATCTCAATCGGGCTTGCCCGAAGGACTGTTATCCCCTTCCTCATATCGACCAGCTGGTAGATGTCATGTCGGGACATCGATTGCTCTCCTTTATGGATGCATTCTTGGGGTATAACCAAATCCGGATGGCCCCGAGAGACGAAGAAAATACAGCCTTCATCACTCACAACGGCACCTACTGTTACAAGGTGATGTCATTTGGGCTTAAGAATGTCGGCGCGACATATCAGCGGCTGGTGATCGCATGTTCAAGGACCAGGTGGGGAGGAATATGGAAATTTACATGGATGACATGATAGTCAAAAGCCAGAAGATCGAGGCTCACCTCTCCGATTTGGTAGAAACGTTCCACACGCTAAGGAAATACAAGATGTGTCTCAACCCGGCGAAATGTACCTTCGACATCAAATCCGGAAAGTTCCTCAGCTTTATTGTGCATCAGCGAGGGATAAACGCCAATCCCGACAAGATAAAGGCAATACAAGAAATGCAATCCCCTAGGACAATAAAGGAGGTCCAACGACTTACAGGCAGACTAGCGGCCCTGAGCCGCTTCATCTCCCGAGCCGGGGATAAGAGCTCGACCTTCTTCTGAGCCCTGAAGTCGGCAAAAAATTTCAGGTGGACTCTTGAATGCGAGAAAGCATTCCATTCAGTTAAAGAGTCACATCGAACACCTGCCCCAGTTGGCGTCGGTGAGGGACGGGGAGCCTCTCGGCTTGTACCTTGCGGCATCCGACCTGGCAGTTAGCTCGGTCATGGTGATGCTCGACAAAGCCGGGCAAAGGCCAATCTACTACACCAGCCATGTCCTGGCAGGTCCCGAGCTCTGCTATCCCCCCATAGAGAGGCTGGCCTTGGCGCTGATCCTAGCATCCAGAAAGCTAAGGTCGTACTTCCAGACACATCATATCAAGGTGATAACCGACAAACCCTTGCGCCAGATCCTTTCGAAGTTTAATGTTACAGGTCGGATGCTTAAATGGTCGGTAGAATTAGGGAAATTTGACATCGAGTACGTGACAAGAAAGGCGATCAAAGGCCAGGTGGTGGCAGACTTCCTCTTGGAACTCATGCCCTCGGAGACCCCGGGGAGCTCGGACCTTAAATGGACACTACACATTGATGGGTCCGCCAACTCAGAAAGAGGAGGTGTCGGCTTGGTGCTCAAGGACCCCTCCGGCCACATCTATGAGCACGCGCTTTGGCTAGGGTTCAAGGCCACGAACAATGAAGCAGCGCTCCTGTTCGGTCTAAAAGTCACAGCCGAACTGGGCGCGGAAGATATTGAAATATTTACTGATTCCCAGCTAGTTACAGGCCAAGTCAATGGAGAGTTCGAGACCCGAGAAGTGGCGATGATCAAATACCTGGCCAAGGCACGACGGATGACGGATCGATTTCAGAGATATACCATCACCAAAGTACCCCATGCCGAGAATTCACAGGCAGACGCCCTGGCCAGGCTTGTGTCCTCTTGCGCGATCGACACGCCGTCGGGAGGAACAGTGAGAACCACCGGACCTTCCGTCAACTTAGGGGTGCTAGTCGTCGACGAGGAAGAGGGAAGCTGGATCAACGAAGTCATTCGTTTCAAACAAACAGGAGCCCTCCCCGAAGATAAGGCGGTTGCCTGAAGGATCAGGAGGACAGAGTCGTGGTATTATATCATCGATGAGCGACTGTATCAGTGAGGTTTCAATCGACCACTGCTTCGGTGTCTACATCCGACCGAAGCGTGCACCACCTTAGCCGAGATCCATGAGGGAATATGTGGAGACCATATCGGCGCTCGTACCTTGGCACACAAGATTCTTAGGCAAGGTTATTGTTGGGCCACCCTGCGTAAAGATGCTATGACCTATGTGCAAAGTTGTGAGCCATGCCAGAAGCATGCCCGGTTCCAACATCAACCGATGGTACCGCTCACAACTGCCGACTGCGCTTGGCCTTTCGCCCAATGGGGAATGGACCTCCTCGGCCCCTTCCCCCAGCCTCGGGACAACGGAGGTTCCTAATAGTGGGAGTCGATTATTTCTCTAAATGGCTCGAGGCCGAGCCGTTGGACTCCATCACCGAAAGACAAGTTGAAGGATTCGTGTGGAAGAACATCATAACCAGGTTCGGCCTTCCCAGAGTCATTATCACGGACAACAGAACGCAATTCAATAATGCAAAATTCAAGGCATTTTGTCAAAGCTATCACATCCAACTAAAGTTTTGCTCGGTCGCCCACCCCCAAGCCAACGGACTTGCCGAGGTGACAAACCGAGCCATTCTTAAAGGGCTACATAAAAGAATTTCCGGAGCCCCGACCTCTTGGGTGGAGGAACTTCTGAGTATTCTCTGGGCGTCTCGGACGACTCCAAAAACCCCAACAGGGGAATCCCCATATAGCCTGGCCTTCAAAACCGAGGCTGTACTACCTCCCGAGGTGGTTTTCTCGACCCTCCGGATCCAAACCCACGACGAAGAGGCGTCTAACCAATAGCTACGTGAAAACCTCGACATACTGGAGGAGAAGCGAGCCGACGCCCATCTGCGGACATTAGCTTATAGAAGGGCTATCGCCAAGCTTTACAACCGTCGAGTGCACCCTCGGCTCGTCAAGATGGGCAACCTGGTGCTACGGAAAGCTGAGGTCAGTGACCCGACTCGATCCCGTGGGAAGCTGGGCCCAAACTGGGAGGGCCCTTACCGAGTCGTCGAAGTCGTCCGAGAAGGGACTTATACACTGGCAACAATGGAGGGGCGAGTGCTACCGAGAACTTGGCACATTTCTAATCTGCAAAAATTTTACGCATAATATGGAAAGATGTGTCCCGAGTTGTATTGATGAAAATGTGATTACAAAAGACATCGAGAACAAAATAAGGCTTTTCCCGACCCGAATTATAAAATGATAAGCACTAAATCATAAAGTCAGGACTCGGGCGGGTCTGAATCGTCGAATGTTTGCTGCCTCTCCTTCGGCACCAGATCGTCCTTGAAATGGATGGTGAAGGGGTCCTCCTCAACCTCCGAGTCCGGGTGTAGGGCATGGAAGCGGGCCAACGCCACCTGATACCCGTACTCGTAGGTGACGCGGCCCATCCTTTTCAGCCCCTCCTTGAAGTCGGCCGACTCCTTGTAACGGTCAACCGCTTGCCTAGGCAGCTCAACTCGGGCGTTCTCCAGAGCCTTCACAGCTTGTAGAAGCTCGTCGTCCATCTTCCGAGCTCTGACCCATGCCTCTTTCAACAACCTCTGGATCTCAGCCAGGTTGCTCCGGACCTCGTTCAATTCTTTTTCGGAGGCCTCGAGCCGCTGGAGCGCCTCGTCTCGCTCCCGTTTGGTTTTGTCGAGCTCCTGTTCCAGCTCGGAAGCACGCCCCATCAGGCCTACATTTTCTTGTCGGGGTCAGATGCCCCAGATCGGACATTTGCAGGGTGTAATATCCTGCATCGCCCTTATGAACTTTTGTTTTGAAAAGGTCCTTCATGGACCTCGGGTGGTGATGAATCGGCGACACATCCCCCTCATCGGATTCGGCGGACGTATGGGCTCCTCCGACGGCGCTGCTGGTTCCTTGCCCATGGAATGGGAGCGAGATTCCCCCTCGCCATGCCGAGACTTGTGCCTCCTCATCAGCACCTTCACCTTCTTGTGTCGCTGAGTCGGGTCATCGGCCTGCTCAGTCGGTGCATCGATCGGCCTCTTCGATGAGGTCTTCGGAGCTTCCCTTGCGGGAGAAACGTCGACCTCCTGGGCTAGCGCGGCGGCACGGGTCGAGGGGGCCTTACCGCTGGACATCTTGGGCATCCCGCGCAGGTCATCGAGGTCCATCCGATCTGCATCCCGACTCACAGGTTAGAAAATGACTTGGAAAGCTGAATTAGGGCAAACATGTTAATACCCCTATAGGCCGGGCTGAGACCTGCCTTGACCAGCCAAAGCTCGATCATCTCCTTGATCGCGCATGAAGAGGAAATGATTCCCTTCAGTCTACCGACCAGGATGAATTCCTCCTTAGAAAAGTACGAGGAGGCATTGTCGATCGAGTGTGCCGACCAGTCAAGCCTAAACCCCTAGACCGGACCACTCACGAAAAGGTAGTGGGATTTCCAACCTTTGTTGTTGGAAGGTGCCCCGCTGACTCGAAAATCGATTCGGGCGATAAGATAGTAGCCACCCCGACTCTTGTAGAGGTAAAAACTTGCCATAAATAAGTCCCGAGTCGGGATAATCCCGGCCCCTCGACACTCACCCAAAAACACGACGAGGTAGCGCCACGAGTTGGGCGCTACCTAGCTGGGGGAGATCCTCCACCATCTTAGACACTCTTCTATGAGCGGATGAAGTGGAAACCAAAGACCGGCCTCCAGAGCATCCACCGTGATGCACATGCCGGGTGCGTCCGAACTGTAGGGGCGCTGCTCGGGCCGCGGAGCATGCAACCCGTATTCGACCGGGATGTTATACCGCCCCCTAATCACAGCAAGTGACCCGTCAGTCACTGTCATGTCTAGGTCATGATCTGCTTTCATGACCTCCATATCCCTTAGGACCCTCGCATCGACTGGCGACGGGGGCCCCGAAGACACTCTCGAGGAATTGGCCTCGGGATCACCTTGACTCGCTCCCCCCGACCCCGGGAAGAGATGACCCTGACGCTACTCGAAGAGTCCGAGGAGGTCATTCCGACCTGTTCAAAAGATACCGACTGAAGGGACGTTGGGTGGCTAAGGGGGATCCCAGGGAGAAGTAAGAGGGGCAAAGTGAACAAGTGAAGTCTCAACCTGGCTGCATGAGATTTATAGAACCCAAGAGAGTCGTTTCAGCTTCCCGAGGCAAAACAAAGTGCCGCCCCAAAAACCACCCAATGTATTAAATGCACCGCCACATCGAATGAAACATGTGCTGAGGGCACTGGGACGCAAGGAAAACGATAAAAAATATATATGTAATAATATTGGATAAAAATAATGATACCAAAATATGTACGTACCTTCTTGGCCAAATCCCCGGGATTCATGTCCGAGTTCACCTTCTCAGCCAAATCCTCGGGATTCGTGCCCGAGTTCACCTTCTCGACCAAATCTCCAGAATTCGTGCTCGAGTTCACCCTCTCGGCCAAATCCCCAGGATTTATGCCCGAGTTCACCTTCTCGCCCAAATCCCTGGAATTTATGCCTGAATTTATTTTCTTGGCTAAATCCCTGGGATTTGTGCCCGAGTTCACTCTCTCGGCCAAATCCTCAGGATTTATGCTAGAGTTCATCCTCTCGGTCAAATCCTCATGATTTGTGCCCGAGTTCACCCTCTCGACCAAATTCTTAAGATTTGTGCCCGAGTTCACTTTCTCGACCAAATCCTCGAGATTTATCCCCGAGTTCACCCTCTCGGCCAAATCCCCAAGATTTATGCCCGAGTTCACCCTCTCGGTCAAATCCCCAGGATTTATGCCCGAGTTCACCTTCTCGGTCAAATCCCCATGATTTGTGCCCGAGTTCAACTCCTGCCAAGATCAATTCCCGAGCTCCTGCTCGGTCGGATCATTCCCGAGCCATGCTCGATCCGGTCAGTTCCTGAGATCCTGCTCGGTCGGATCAACTCCTGCTTGGATCAATTCCCGAGCTCCTGCTCGATCGGAGCGACTCCTGCTTGGATCAATTCCCGAGCTCCTGCTTGGTCGGAGCGACTCCCGCTTGGATCAGTTCCCGAACTCCTGCTCGGTCGGATCATTCCCGAGCTCCGCTCGATCCGGTCTGTTCCTGAGCTCCTGCTCGATCAGTTCAACTCCCGGGTACAAAATCCAGCGAGTCCCTTCCCGAGCCCCGCTCGATCGGATCATTTCCCGAGCCCCTGCTCGATCATATCAACTCCCGCCCGGTCAGATCAGCCGGCTTTCGGGACTAGTCTGACTTCACCGCAAACCGACGGCCCAGCACAAGTCCTCATCTTCAGCACCCTAATCGAGAACCTCGAGAATGTCTTCTGGGGGGGGATGATATGGCAAGTACTGACCTGGCTGTCACGTCCTCGCGCCCTCGGACAACTGGCCCTCCAACGTGGCCGACTCAATACGGGAAAGCCGGCCTGACACAAGCATGGAGGGGTCAGCGGTCGTACGACCGACCTAACACAGGTAAGGTGGGCAAGGTCGACATCATTCAGCGGTAGGCGTGCCTCGCTGCAAGGACCACGGATGACATGGTGAGATGCAGCAGTATGGTAAGCAATAAAGAAGATAAGAGATTTAGATACGGATATCTCGTTACTGTGGCTATAAAGGCCCCTACGCCTCTACGGAGCAGAGGGATAGCAAAATCAACAACAGAACTAACTTGACCGTCGGAGGGGTCACGTCGGGACCCGACCTGACCTGACCTTCTTGCAAGAATCGGTGGCCGACCCGAACTGAGACACGTCCACCCGACCTGAGCTCCACGACTAGCAACCGACCTCCCAAGCCGGCCCCCAAGGCTCTACCCATCCGACCGAACTCCAACTCTGAGCCGAGACGATCACGGGCGAGCTAGCGCACACAGACCTGAACCAACAGTGCTTGCTCAGTAGACACGGAGGCAAACCACATCTACTAGGTAGGCACCAGAGTTTTTCCACTAACACAAATATATATTATTCATGCAAAATGTACTACTATAAATGAGGCCAAGACCAAAAAAAAAATCAATATCTCCGTTGTGAACTGAGGAAATTATTTTTTTTCTTGTGAAAAAAAAAACAGGATTAATATGCCCTTTTTTGTTTTCTTTGTGAGGACAAGGATAGTATGGCAACAAGGTTACAAATACATCAAGGAAAAAAAAGTCACTGATTCCATGTGCCTGAACACTGTCCATGCTTCCTTGATGACTTCGCTCAACATGCCATGTTGTTCCTCCCTCCTCCATCTTGTCAATTAGACAATCTTTACATCTTTCATCTCCTGTTTCTGCTTGCTGAGAGCAGGTAAAGATATAGTTATTTGAGGGTCATGTTTGAGCATCATGTGTCTATCCAAATGACAGCCTCCTTTTCCAGCTGATATGACAGCAGCATAGAAGACACCAGAGCTGCTCCTGTTCCAATCCATATTGATCAAATTATGTTTCTGATGCCTTCCTACCAACTCTGACCAAATAGCCATATGACATTCCCCCTTAATTTAATTTCAATGTTTGATTAGGAATTTAATAGAGTGGATGTGACAACAGTGCCCAATTTCAACATTCAACTATGAAATTTTAGAGACAGAAAGATGTTGTGTAGATGGTTGCTAGGCAAAATCACTAGTGATCTGAGATATTTCCACTTTAAAAAGTGCATGAAACAACATTGTCATCTCCACTTTAAAGTTCTGAAACTAAAAAGCATTGTCAGTAATTCTTACAAGGGATGACTACATACCATCCAAAATTTATGGACATGATTTCATATTAACTCTGGAGAAAATCTAAGATTTCTTCATAAGTTGAAAATTTCTACATAATGATTTTTAACTTCCAACATCAAGAAAAATAATTTGTCAATCTTTAGCTTTTACATAAATTAAATTTACTTTTTGCTCCATATCTCAGGTTCTGGTTTATTTCCACCACTAGATGTTGTAGGAAACTTGCTTATCTCCCTGTCTGTAAAGTTAGAAAAAAATGTTATGATTACTTCCCTGAAGTTAACAGACTTACCAAAACATATTTATGATTTTTTTAAAGGATGCTTATGATATTTGTGATTTCAAGGATCATGTATGATTTAACAAGTGTAAATAAGGGCACCTACCAATCTTTCTCATAATATTTTACACTTCAGGATTTTTATCTATTTGGAAGGAAACCCTATGCATTTCTCTCCTCCCAAATGGCCACATAACTGCAGAATTCTCACATATCTTCTTTGTCAGATCATTCATGTCCTTGGAGCTCAGGTTAAGTGATGAGGAGGGTACCTTCACATTGCAGAGTAGCTGATTGATGGTGTGCTTTAAATGCACTTTATGTACTTCTGTTGACAGATACTGCAACTTTGGCAACTGTTCATGCAGACTTCATGCAGAAGGATGTTTTGATTTATAAGAGACCACTACGACTGCCACTCCACCTTCAACAAAACCAAGAAACCTCTAATTCAACATCAACTCATCATGCAGAAATATGTGACTCAGATGAGCTTCAAATTTCAACACCTTATATGATATATGATGATCTGGTCATCATATCGGGCAGGGGGATCGCAAAATAAACCACCGAACTAACTTGATCATCGGAGGGGTCACGTCGGGAACCTACCAAGCCCAGACTTCTTGCAGGAGTCAACGACCGACCCGAGCTGGAATACTTCCTCTCGACCCGAGCTCCACCATTCCAGCATCTGACTTCGTGAGCCGAACCCTAAGGTACCATCCATCCGACCGAGCTCCAACTCCGTACCGAGTAGATCGTGGGCGAGCTAGCGCACACGGACCTGTACCAACAGTGCTTGCTCAACAAACACGGAAGCGGAACGCATCTACTAGGCAAACACCAAATTCTCCCCTAACATTATTGGCGCTAGAAGGAGGGCCCATGTCGCCAGAACGCCCGTTTGGGGACTCGGGTACGGAGCACTGCCCGGAACCTGACCACCCTCGACCAACCGAGGAGGCCACGGTAGCTGTGCCGACTCCCAACCGCTTTTGGAGGATGATGACCGACCCAGGGTTTCCTTCACCCGTATCCAATCCCGCGTCGTTCATGGTCACGACAGAGGCTTTCCTCGGCCTCATCAGCCAAGTCCAAACACTAGCGGGGATGGTGCAGACCATAATCTCACACCTGCCCCAGCTCGTGCATTCGATAGCTCACCAATCGGCTCCCCCGGTGGCACCCCCGCAAACGGAGTCACCAGCGGCCCCAAACCGGGGAATCCCGCCCGATGTAGAGGCGCCACAGCCTCATGTCGCCGAAGCCCACGCAGCTTCCCCGACCTCGACGCCAGCCCAATCGCAAAGTCGCTCCTACAATCCGGTACCGACCGAGCCTAACTTCGACACCTTATCGACTAACACCGATGATTCTCTAAGAGAGCAAGTTCGCCAAGTCCATCAGTGGCTCGACGAAGTCCAGAAGGAAGTCCTCAAATCAAGAGAGGAGGTTGGAGAAAGCTCTAAAGGCGGTTCCTCATTCACTCCCGAGAGACAGGCCAAGCCTCTCCCGGCCAACTTCAGGCTCCCGGCCCTCGAGCCCTATGATGGCAGCGGTGACCCGGCGGAGCACATCGCCACATTCCGCGCCCAGATGGCCCTTTATGATATTTCAGAGGCACTGATGTGTCGAGCCTTCCCGACCACCCTTAGAGGGTCGGCCAGAACCTGGTATTCTCGTCTCAAACCCGCGTCTATACCTTCATTTGATTTGCTGGCAAGAGAGCTCGAGCTAAACTTTTTGGCGAGTGCACGCCCGAGACCAACCATGGCCTCCCTCCTGGGGATGGCCCAAGGGAGCGACGAGCCCCTCTCCCAGTTCGTGGGATGGTTCACATCGCAGGTCCAGGGAATCCCCGACCTCCATCCATCCCTGACCATCCAAGCATTCTTGACGGGGCTGAGGCCGTCAAGGTTATTCTGGTCGCTGATCGAGCGACCACCGATGACTCTGCCCAAGATGCTACAACGGGCACACCAGTACATGGCGACCGAGACGCTAATAACCGATAAACGGGATGAGACAAAGCGCCCCCGGGGGGAACAATCCCGTGGACATCCGACGCCACCTCCGAAGAGGAGGGAAGACAGGTCGGGCTTGTTACCAACCAGACCCCCCTCGATTCCCCTCGATTCCCCTCAATTCAACCCGAATAGAGATCTTCTTCCAAATACGGGAAAAGGGGCTCTTGAAGGCCCCAAGTCCGATGAAGTCGCACCCCAAGCGGCGCGACAAAAGAAGGTATTGCCGCTTTCACAGAGAATACAGACATGACACCGAGGAATGTCGTGACCTGCAGTACCAAATTGAAGACCTTATCCGGCGCGACCAGCTGCGGCGATATGTCCGCGAACAACCCTCTTTCCCTGACGGCCGGCCCCCCCGAGACTCGTCTCCCCGACCTCAGGGCCCGGTCGAGAAGCAAATCGACGTCATCTTTGGCGGCCCGACATCAGGTGGCAATAGCTCCTCGGCGCGAAAAGCTTACGCGCGATCTGAGGCCGGAAAGAGGCCGCTGCATCACGAAGACCTTGACGTCACGTTTAGGTCAGAAGGCGAGGAACACTCATCCCACGACGATGCGCTAGTGATCTCAATCCGCATGGCCAATGCCTACGTCAAGAGGGTCATGATCGACATGGGGAATTCGATCGACATTTTGTATTTCGATGCCTTTCAAAGATAGGGGTTAACCAACCTAGATCTCGCCCCTCTAACATCTACCTTGACAGGATTCACCGGGGATTCCGTCTCTCCCTTGGGAGCAACCACGATCCCTGTCACGTTCGAGGGAGAACCAAGGTCGAAGACTCTGCTGGTGTCATTTATGGTGGTTAAGCTCCCATCGGCATACAACGCCATCATCGGGCGCCCGACCCTCAACCGGCTCAGGGCGGTCGTTTCCACGTACCATCGGATCTTGAAGTTCCCGACCCGAACAGGGGTCGGCGAGGTCAGGAGTGACCCAAGAGAATCCAGGCAGTGCTACTTAACGATAACGACGTTGTTCAAGAAGCCGAGGACTGAACCAGTCGGTACCATGCCTCTAGACCCGGAGGAGAGCGCCCGAGACCCCCAATCGACGAAAAAAGATTTGGAACTGCCACTTGACCCGAGCCGCCCGGATAAGCTGGTTAAGGTCGGGTCAGGACTCACGGAAAGCCAGCAAGTTCAACTGATAGATTTTCTGAACAGGGGTCGGCGAGGTCAGGAGTGACCCAAGAGAATCCAAGCAGTGCTACTTAACGATAACGACGTTGTTCAAGAAGCTGAGGACTGAACCAGTCGGTACCATGCCTCTAAACCTGGAGGAGAGCGCCCGAGACCCCTACTCGGCGAAAAAAGTTTTGGAACTGCCACTTGACCCGAGCCGCCCGGATAAGCTGGTTAAGGTCGGGTCGGGACTCACGGAAAGCCAGCAAGTTCAACTGATAGATTTCCTGCGGAAGAATGACGTTGTCTTCGCATGGTCCCTAAACGATATGCCGGGGGTCGACCCAGAGATCACCCAGCATTACCTGAACATCTCCCCCGACGCCCGACCCGTGAAGCAACGTCCGAGCAAATTCGCTCCAGACCGACATAAGGCTATAGAAGACGAGGTCGCTCGTCTGTTGGACGCAAAGCTTGTCGAAGAACTAAAGTATCCGACCTGGCTATCCAACGTTATACTTGTCAAAAAAGCTAATGGAAAATAGCGAATGTGCGTTGATTATACCGATCTAAATCGGGTTTGCCCGAAGGACTGCTACCCACTTCCCCGCATCGACCAACTGGTAGATGCCACATCGGGGCATCAGCTGCTCTCCTTCATGGATGCTTTCTTGGGGTATAACCAAATCCAGATGGCCCCGAGAGACAAAAAAAATACGGCCTTTATCACTTATAACGGCACATACTGCTACAAGGTGATGTCGTTCGGGTTGAAAAATGCTAGCGCAACTTACCAACGGCTGGTAAATCACATGTTCAAGGACCAGGTCGGAAGGAACATGGAGATTTACGTAGACGATATGATAGTCAAAAGCCGACGAACCAAGACCCACCTCTCCGACCTAGCGGAAGCGTTCTGCACGCTAAGAAAATACAAGATGCGTCTTAACCCGGCAAAATATACCTTCGACATCATATCCGGGAAGTTCCTCGGCTTCATAGTGCATCAGCAGGGGATTGACGCCAATCCTGACAAGATAAAGGCAATACAGGAAATGCAGCCCCCCAGGACTATAAAAGAAGTCCAACAACTTACAGGGAGGTTAGTAGCCGTGAGCCGCCTTATCTCCCGAGCCGGGGACAAGAGCTCTACCTTCTTCCGAGCGCTGAAGTCGGCAAAAGACTTCAGATGGACCCCCGAATGCGAAGAAGCATTCCGCCAGCTCAAGAGCCACATCGAAAACCGACCGCAACTAGCCTCGGTAAAAGACGGGGAGCCTCTCGGCTTATACCTCGCTGCAACCGACCTGACGGTTAGCTCGGTCTTGGTGACACTCGATAAAGCTAGGGAAAAGTCGATCTACTACACTAGTCATGTCCTGGCGCAACCTGAGCTCCGTTATTCCCCCATAGAGAGAATAGCCTTGGCTCTGATCCTGGCATCCAGGAAGCTGAGGCCGTACTTCCAGACGCATCCTATCAAGGTGATAACCGACCAACCCTTGCGCCAGATCCTCTCAAAATTTGATGTTGCAGGTCGGATGCTCAAGTGGTTGGTAGAGTTAGGAGAGTTTGATATCGAATACGAGCCAAGAAAGGCGATCAAAGGCCAAGTGCTTGCGAACTTCCTCTCGGAGCTCACACCCCCAGAAATCCCGACGAACCCGAACCCCGGATGGACACTGCATATCGACGGCTCCGACAACTCGGAAAGAGGAGGCGTCGGCTTGGTGCTCAAGGACCCTTCCGGCCACACCTACGAACATACGCTGTGATTAGGATTTGAAGCTACAAACAATGAAGCAGAATATGAAGCGCTCATGTTCGGTCTGAAGGTCGCAGCCGAGCTGGGCGCGGAGGACATTGAAATATTCACCGACTCCCAGCTCGTCGCAAGCCAAGTCAACGGAGCGTTCGAGACCCGAGAAGCAGCAATGATCAAGTACCTAGCCGAGGCGTGACGGATGATGGGTCGGTTTCGAAGGTGTACCATCACCAAGGTACCTCGCAGCGAGAACGCACAGGCAGACGCCTTAGCCAGGCAAGCCTCCTCCTGCGTGACCGACACGTCGTCCGGAACAATGGTGAGAACCATCAGGCCCTCCGTCAATTCGATTGTATTGACTATTGATGAGGAAGACGGAGGCTGGATCGACGAGATCCTTCGCTTTAAACAAGCAAGAATCCTCCCCGAGGACAAAGCGACTGCTCGAAGAATTAGAATGACGGAGTCATGGTACTGTATCATCGACGGTCGCCTCTATCGGCGAGGCTTCAGCCGACCCCTGCTTCGCTGTCTGAACCCGACCGAGGCGCACACCACCCTAGCCGAGGTCCACGAGGGAATATGTGGGGACCATGTCGGTGCTCGCACCTTGGCACACAAAGTCCTCAAGCAAGGTTACTACTGGCCCACCCTACGTAAGGATGCCCAGACTTATGTCCGGAGTTGTGAGCCATGCCAGAAGCACGTCCGGTTCCAACATCAACCGATGGTACCGCTCACAACTGCCGACTGTGCCTGGCCCTTCGCCCAATGGGGAATAGACCTCCTCGGCCCCTTCCCCCCGGCCTCGGGACAAAGAAGGTTCTTAATAGTCAGAGTCGACTATTTCACCAAATGGCTCGAGGCCGAGCCATTAGCCTCCATCACCGAGAGACAAGTCGAAGGATTCGTGTGGAAAAACATCATAACCAGGTTCGGCCTCCCTGGGGTCATTATCACAGACAACAGCACACGGTTCAACAACACGAAGTTTAAGATGTTTTGTCAAAGCTATCGCATCCAGTTGAAGTTTAGCTCGGTTGTCTACCCCCAAGCCAATAGGCTAGTCGAGGTAACGAACCGAGACATTCTTGAAGGGCTAAAGAAAAGGGTTTCCAGCGCCACGACCTCTTGGGTAGAGGAGCTCCCGAGTATTCTATGGGCATCGCGAACGACTCCGAAAACCCCGACGAGGGAGTCCCCGTATAGCCTGGCTTTCGGGACCGAAGTCGTGCTGCCTCCCGAGGTGGTTTTCCCGACCCTCCGAGTCCAGACCCAACGTGAGGAGTCCAACCAATAGCTTCGTAAGAACCTCGACCTACTAGAGGAAAAGCGAGCCGACGCCCATCTCCGAGCATTGGCCTATAGAAGGGCCGTCACCAAACTGTACAACCGTCGGGTACGCCCCCGGCATGTTGAGACGGGCGACATGGTGCTCCGGAAGACTGAGGTCAGCGACCCGACCCGGTCGCGCGGCAAGCTGGCCCCGAACTAGGAAGGCCCCTACCGGGTCATCGATGCTATCCGAGACGGGACTTATACGTTTGCGACAATGGAGGGGCGAGTGTTGCCGAGAACTTGGCACATCACAAACTTACGGAAGTTTTACATATGACGATATCAGCAAAATGACCCGACTTGTATTAATTAAAAGCAAGTACAAAAGATGTCGGGAACAAAAATGAGGCTTTTCCCGACCTGAATTACAATTTGAAAAAAAAAAATTACAAGTCAGGGTTCGGGTGGAACCGAGTCGTCAAAGTCCTGCTGCCTTTCCATCAGCACCAGATCGTTCTTGGGATGGATGGTGAACGGATCTTCTTCAACGTCGGCGTTTGGATGTCGGGCACGGAAGCGGGCTAACGCCACCCAATACCCATACTCGTACATTACCCGACCCATCCTCTTCAGGCCTTCTTTGAAGCCGAGAGACTCCTTGTACTGGACGACCGATTGCCTAGGCAGCTCGGCTCGGGCGCTCTCCAGGTCCTTCACGGCCTGCAACAGCTCGTCGTCCATCCTCTGAGCCCTGATTCGCGCCTCCCTCAACAACTGTTGGGCGTCGCCCAGGTGGCCCCGAACCTCCTGCAGTTCCTTCTCTGAGGCCTCGCGCCTAAGGAGCTCCTCGCCTCTCTCTCTCTTTGTCTTCTCGAGCTCCTCCCGCAGCTCGGACGCGCGCTCTTCGGCCTCGGCAACCGCCTCCGGTCCCCCTTTAGATTTCAGAGCGTCAAGCTCTTCTTGTAGCTGCTTGACCCGATAGTCCATGAACGTGATCAACCGACCCGCGTCATGGACTTGGTCAAAAAGTGTCATTTGGAAATGTTGGCTCTGCACGAAGGAGCAACTGTTTGAAGCTCGACAAAGGGAAAACTTGAGCTACCAAGGCATGGGTCGGGAAGCTTACCAGGACCATCTCCTTGGCGGCTCGGGCCATCAAGACTTCCGAGGGGAGCGTGTAGAGCTCCCGCGCCAGTTGGGGGTGGAGAAGTCCCCTCTCAAACTCCTCCGCTACCGACGAGTTATTCCAAACTTTCGTCGAGTTCTTCAGCCCCTTCCATCTGGCCTTCATCTCCTTCTCGGGGTCTTGATGCCCCAGGTCGAACATTAGCAAGGCATAATAGCCTGCGTCGCCCTTATGAACCTTTATTTTAAAAAGGTCCTTCATCGACCTCGGACGCTCGTGGACTGGTGAAGCGCCCCCCTCCTCGAACCCGACGGGCGCTTCGGGCTCCTCCGACAGTGTCGCTGGCTCCTTACCCTTAGATCGGGAGCGAGACTCCCCCTCGCCGAGACGGGACTTGTGCCTCCTAGTCAGCAGTTTTACCTTCTTGTGGTGCCTCACCGCATCTTCGGCCTGCTCAGGTGGCGAGACGACTGGCCTCTTCGACGAAGCCCTCGGAGCTTCCCTCGCAGGAGACGCGCCAACCTCTCGGGCGGTGGGCCGGGTCAGAGGGACCTTGCCGCTTATCACTTTGGGCATCCCGTGAAGCTCCCCGAGATCCATCTGGTCTGCATTCCGATCGACAGGTTAGTAGGCAGTTAGAAAGGCTAAAGTAAAGTAAAATATTAGTACCCCTAGAGGTCGGGCTTAAACCCGCCTCGACGAGCCAAAGCCCGGCCATCTCCTTGATCGCACGCGAAGAGGAAAAAATCCCCTTCAGTCTGCCGACCAGGACGATCTCCTCCTCGGATAGGTATGGGGGGGCATTACCGATCGGGTGAGCCGACCAGTCGAGCCTAAACCCCCAAATCGAACCACTAACATAAAGGTAGCGGGACTTCCAACCTTTGTTACTGGAAGGTGCCCCGCTGACTCGAAAACTGACCCAGGCGGTAAGGTAGTAACCACCCTGACTCTTGCAAAAGCGAAAGCATGCCATGAACAAGTCCCGATTCGGGATAATCCCGGCTCCTCGGCACTCGCCCAAGAAGACGACAAGGTAACGCCACGAGTTGGGCGCTACCTGGCTGGGAGAGATCCTCCACCACCTCAAACATTCCTCGATGAGTGGGTGCAGAGGAAACCGGAGACCGGCCTCTAAAGCATCCACCGAGATGCACATGCCGGGAGCGTCCAAGCTATAAGGGCGTTGCCCGGGCTGCGGAACATGCAGCCTGTATTCAGCCGGGATGCTATACCTCTCCCTAATCACGACAAGTGATCCCTCGGTCACCACTGTGTCAAGGTCATGATCTAACATCATGACCTCTAGATCCCTCAGAACCCTCGCATCGACAGGCGACGGGGGCCCAGAAGACGCTCCCGAGGAACTGACCTCGGGATCACATCGACTTGTCTCCCCCGATCCCGGGAGAGAAACGACCCTGACACTACTCGAGGAGTCCGAGGAGGTCATCCCGACCTGTTCAAAAAGGGCTACCGACTGAAGGGGCGAAGGGTGGCTAGGAAGGTCCGAGATAGAAACAAGGAGGGGGCCAAATGAACAAGTGAGGTCTCAGCCCAACCACACATCAAACTTATACCGCCTAGGGGAGTCGTTTCAGCTTCCTGAGGCAAGACGAAGCGCTGCCACCCCCAAAAGCCACCCAACGCATTAAATGCACCATTACTCCGATCGAAACCCTAAGCGGAGGACAATATATATATATATATATATATATATATATATATATATATGATAATACATAAATAAATAAAAGAGAGGGTTCACAAGATAAGGGCGAGGGCGCTCGAGTTCACCCTCTCGGCCAAATCCCCGGATTTGCGCCTGAGTTCACCCTCTCGGCCAAATCCGTAGATTTGTGCCCGAGTTCACCCTCTCGGCCAAATCCCTAGATTTGCGCCCGAGTTCACCCTCTCAGCCAAATCCCCGGATTTGCGCCCGAGTTCATCCTACTCGGCCAAATCCCCAGATTTGCGCCCGAGTTCACCATCTCGGCTCCGCAAATTTGTGCCCGAGTTCACCCTCTCGGCCAAATCCGTAGATTTGCACCCGAGTTCACCCTCTCGGCCAAATCCACAGATTTGTGCCTGAGTTCACCCTCTCGGCCAAATCCACAGATTTTCGCCCGAGTTCACCCTCTCAGCCAAATCCTCATATTTGTGCCCGAGTTCACCCTCTCGGCCAAATCCGTAGATTTGCGCCCGAGTTCACCCTCTCGACCAAATCCCCGAATTTACGCCCGAGTTCACCCTCTCGTTCAAATCCATAGATTTGCGCCCGAGTTCACCCTCTCGGCCAAATCCCCATATTTGCGCCCGAGTTCACCCTCTCGGTCAAATCCCCAGATTTGCACCCGAATTCACCCTCTCGGCCAAATCCCTAGATTTGCACCTGAGTTCACCCTCTCGGCCAAATCCCCGGATTTGTGCCCGAGTTCATCCTGCTCGGCCAAATCCCCATATTTGCGCCCGAGTTCACCCCCTTGGCAAAAGCCTAAGTTCAAATTCCCGAGCCCTTGCTCGGTCGGATCAGCTCCTACGCCATTCCAATTCCCGAGCCCATGCTCGGTCAGATCAGCTCTGGTGCCATCCCAATTCCCGAGCTCCTGCTCGGTCGGATCAGCTCTTGCGCCATTCAAATTACCGAGCTCTTACTCGGTCGGATCGGCCCTCGCACCATTCAAGTCCCCGAGCCGCCACTCGGGACTAATTCAGAGCCACCTCGAACCAGCAGCTAAGCACAAGACCTCATCTTCGGCACCCTCATCCGGCACCTCGAGAAGGTCTTCCCGGGGGGGGGGGAATGATATGGCACATGATGACCTGGCCGCCACATCATCGCTTCTTCGGACAACTGGCCCGTCGACGTGGCCGACCCGACGCGGGAAGCTGGTCGGACATAAGTATGGGGGCGCCAGCGATCGTGCGACCGACCTGGCACAGGTAAGGCCGAATCCCCAGCGGTCGTACGACCGACCTGACACAGGTAAGGCCGATACCCTTACCTGTGGACGCATCCCTCATCACAAGGACGACGGGCGTGGTGGAGATGTATGACGGCATGGTAAGCCACAAGGGCAGCCAGGTTGTCAGGTACGGATGATCTACAACACCCACTATATAAGCGCTCCTACTCCTCTACGGGACAGGGGGATCGCAAAACAAACCACCGAACTAACTTGACCGTCGGAGGGGTCATGTCGGGAACCTACCCGGCCCGGCCTTCTTACAGGAGTCAACGACCAACCCGAGCTGGAATACTTCATCCCGACCCGAGCTCCACCATTCCAACAGCTGACTTCGCGAGCCGAACCCTGAGATACCATCCATCCGGCCGAGCTCCAACTCTGTACCGAATAGATCACGGGTGAGCTAGGCGCACACGAGCCTGAACTAATAATGCTTACTCAACAGACACGAAAGCGGAACGCAACTACTAGACAAACACCAAATTCTCCTCTAACAACACCAAACTTTATACTGATATGTTCTTCAAGTACTTCCCACGGCAGTATCAAAAAGTAAGTCTCAATTGAAGCACAAACACACTTGAAAGGTATAGCCTTGTTAACTTTCTAGCCAGCCCAAACTCAAAAATCTTCAAGCTAAAAATTGCTGGTTGACATGGTAACCAGGTTTTGACTTAGCTGCCCCCCCCCCCCCAACTGCGACCTGATAGTTCACTGCATCAGATCAGAAAATAGAGTTATGCTTTCTTGCTTCAAGCTAAGCACTCTTTCATGCAATTTCAGATCTCCACAAAACATGATGGATCATGTGAGATGACAATTTGTGAGCAGTATCGGAAGAGTTTTGGGTTTCCTGAAGAAAATAGCCGCCGAATTCAACCTAATATTGCCAAAAATTTGAAGGTCAGCAGCCAAACTCCTTTCCACTCACCTTGCCTCCAATGTTTCCATTCAGGTTCATTTTCATCATTCAGAAGAATCCTCTGATGGCTCTTCATCTCTCTTTGAGCAATTCCACCCATGAAGTCCATCCATGTTACCCTCGTAAGGAAGGGATGCAGCATAAACATTTGCGTCAGACCGGAGCTCTGCTTGAGCTTGTTCTCCCTGGGCCATGGCCATCTGCATTTGGGCTTGTGCTGCTTCCTTATCGGCCTTCTCTCTGGACTCGATTTCTACTTTTGTCTTCAAGAAAGCTTCCATCTCTTCTTGAATTAAGGCCTTATCTAGCATAAGCCTCTCCTCTGACCTGAACTCCCCTTGTGCTCTCTTCCGTAACATCATGTTGAAGTTACCAACTTGCTTCTCAAACATAGCGTTGAACTTTGTGACTGTGCCAAGGACGTCGTTGTCCCACTGCTGGGAGCGTGACTTGGTATCTCCTGTAGTATCACTCTCAAGAATCCGATCATCTTCTTCAGAATTATAGTCGGACACCACATGATAGGGCAGCAGCCTGAAAACCCAAAGGCAAACTGTGAAATGAATCCCTTTCTCTGCATGAAATAAATGAATTACTACAAAAGCAGCTAATTAATGAAAGGAGAAAACCAGGAAAATGTGATGGATGCAATTCACGAACAAGTGCGAAGCAGTTCATCTGCATTTCCTCAGCATCATTAGGTTATCGGAATCAGGGTTTCAAACCCCATTTTTTCAAGATCAGTCATAGCCACCACAAGAACCCTGTTCCGTTGGTGCAGAATTGCAAATTGAGTTGTACAAGGCAGCTGCAGGCATTCTTGATCCAACTTTTCACATATTTCTCCAAAAAAATAGTGGAAATAGAGACATTTAGATCAGCAATTCTCAAAAGACAAGGTTTCCCGCCCTCCATCAAACCCCAGGTTGATGCAAGAAACCACTTAGATTCGCCTCCATACGACTCCCAGATTGAACATTCGTCTTCTAGGATGCAATTGACCCAAGATCCACAGTGAGGAACCGTCAATACCATCAAACCAAGAATCCAGAGACCTCTGTCCTGCAAGAACAGGCGTCACAGATTTCCCGCTTCTTTCCCCCTCTTTCCGATCCTTTTAACGAGTCTCAATCTTCCCAACCCTTTGAACACTTAGCCATAAGCCATACATAAATGGTATCATCAAACAGCACTAAAGATCGTCTTTCTTTCCAACAAAAAGCAAAGAGGCAACAAAACCCTAAGACTGCAACTGAGCTACGGATCCATACCTGTGCACAGCGTCCTCCACAGAGGCGAAGGGGCTGCTGTAGTCGGGGTTGCAGACCATCGACGCGTCCTGGTGAGCCATCTCTATCTCCACGGGGTTCACGGGCCTATTGCTGCCGACGCCGACCTCGACTCCCGAAGCCGCAGGCCTCGCCGGCTGGAACTGTGGACGGACGTGGTGGGGACCGAGGCAGGGGACCGGCGGTGGATGGGGGGACGAGGAGGAGGAGGAGGAAGGGGGTGGCTGGTGCGGTGGAGGGGCCTGGAAGAGTCGGAGGCCGCTGGCGCGGAGATTATAAGGCAGGAAGTGGGGGATGATGCGCCGCAGAGGTTGGCAGAGATTATAAGACGGCTGATGGTGGATCGACGCCTGCCGTTGCTGCTGCTGTTGGAGCTGCTGCTGCTGCATGAGGAAGAGCTGTCGCTGGTGCTCTTGCAAGAAGAGTTGCTGTTGACGCTGTTGCCGTTGCCGTCGCTGCTCCATCGAACTGCTGTTGCTGCTGTTGGCCTCCGGCATCTTTCTTGCTTCTCCTTTCCCGCTCGAGCGCCAACGAGGTTTGGCGGTATATATAGAGACGGGAGGGGGAAACTGTAGTGGAAGAAGGAACGGCTGGGATAATGCAGTTTGGGATCGAACGGGTAAAATTTGATTGGAATTAATAGGGATAGAAAGGTGGAGCATCTATTATTGCATTAGATATTGACAGTACTATGAAATAAATCCCCAACATTGGAAATAATTGAATATAGAATTATGGATATGATCATATGGGATTTGTTTCATTGATTAAGGACAAATTTCCAAGTCATTGTAATCATGGGTCCTTGCATGCCAATATTTTTTTCTAACAACTCCATCTATGTCTGGATTTGGATCCAAGTAATTAATAATTACTCAAAATTTAGATTACTTTATTACCATTAAATAATTAATTAAAAAGAAAACGACAGACTAAATAAATATCTCTTTTGTACTTTTTTTTGTAAAAAATTAATGGTAAAAACAGGATTTGATCCCAAGATTTGCTATCAATAGTCAAAACTCAATTTTGTGACTTGAAAAAGAATTCAGTGAGAACAATTAAAGACAATATAATAATGAGTCCAATACATAATACATAATATATATTCACTATGTTAAAGCCCCAAGCCACCTACCACAATATATATATATATATATATATATATGTTTGCAGCACATTGTAAACTCATAAAAAAAACTTTCTCCAAGATGTACTACTACCATAGTCACCAAAGAACATGAAGTAGGCAATCTGCACAGTGATCTGTGCTTCTCTAATATCTTAAAGCTGCAGGCCAAAGCATCACAAACACTGCATTCATGCAACTGCAAGTGTCACAAGGGAGAATTTGCATAGCATATAACAAATCATCAGTTCCAGAAGCTATATGATAGAGCAAAAAAAATCCAGGAACTTTTAGGTAATGCAAGTGACATAAGTTTCTAGCTCACCAATTCCAGCTACTAAATCTTGTCTGGCCTCAGATTTTGCCTGCAATTTGGACCTAATGATCCCACTTCATCTGTATCTGATATCAGCAGATTTGTCATCAAAGTTGACATGTAAGGAGAAATAAGAGTCTATGCAAAATTCCTCAAAGGATGCAAACTGCACTTAGATTACTGTTTGCAACAACATGCCAAGAATGTATCATGCTGAAAGACATTAGACCAGAGCTTGAATGTGAGATTTAACATCATCAACAAACTCTCATGGCAAAGTTTTAGCTACAGTTGATGAGGAGAATATTCTTGATGGAGCGACACATTTGATAGGATAGTCCATCACATTGAATTTTTTTTAAAACAAGAAGTAGACGCAAAACACAAAAATCTTAATTCGGCACCTCAGGTCAGTTCAGATGACACCTGTTTGCGTGACTAAGGAGAAATCTCCTGTCAACACATGCTGGAAGTGTCTAAAGGGTATCGCTAGTTCTTATCATCTTATACAACTATGTCACACCATGCACAATCACATTAACAAAAAAAGAAACTTAAATTCACAAAATATTTATTTTTAAAACAACATGTTTAAGCCTCATCACGACCATTGAACTAAGATGACTGTTCAACTACAATGTTCAATGACAAATAAGCTAGCTAGCAATCTCCACCTTCTAAGGTACGAAGACTTCATCTATAGCCACTATATCTGTGGGTCACCTGAAAAATATAATAGTTTAAAGGGGCATGTTAAGCTCAATAATGACTAGAAAGACGAATCATGTCTCATTGAAATATCTCACAACATATATAATACTGAAGGAATATATATAATTATTAATCAAAACCAAATATGAACATGAATACTGTTTTGATAGTTTATGCATAACAAGAAACATCAGATAAACATCATCAAGCGAACCATCCATCAGATAACCTGACTGACTATATATGGGATCAGATGAAACTACCCCTCTTACAAATACGAGATGCTATTTCATGTCGAACTCTAACCTATAACCAGAACAGTAATGTATAACTAGAGTGGACATGTAATGATTTATGCTCCTGTTACAATCATGGGAATTTGTTTAACAGGACCATTGGCCTTTCTATTCATAATAGGATATATCATCAAATCTGTGCATGGTATTGTGTTGCACATCACCATATATCATGCATGACACTTACTATCAAATAATTGTTGTGACACCTCCGTTGATCTAATTGAATATAGAATCAAAGCCCATATTTTTCTCAATGAACTCAATTTTTTTTAAAATAAAACATGATAATGAACAACATAGATATAGATCTAATAATATGATAAGAGTAAAACAGAACAGATAGTTTACTCTTTAAAATAGAATTATATGCTTCATATAATTTCTCAAATCAAATACAGAATCAAATTTATATGTATAAAAAGCAAAAGAATCAACAAATGTTATGAAATTATTATTAAAAAGTAAAACTATCCATAACAATCTCCTGGCAGTGCTTTCCCTTCTTCCACCGCTCTGTCACGGACAAAAATATAAAGAGGGTGCTCAATGTAATGCTCATGTATATCTATGTCTTTGGGTTTTTGTACATGCTTTGTACAACAAGTAGCAGGCTTGCAGTAGGCTTGGCAGCCCTAGTTTGGTTAGCTTTCGTGGCCGAGTCGGCTTGTAAATGAGAGTTGTGTCATATAGACACTTGTGAGTACTTCGATCTGTAATGGACCATGATCCTTTGTGTGCGACCATTTAGAGTTTGTAAGGTCGATGGTTGTAATTTGCAATGGCTATATAAAGTGTTTACTGAAATGATTGCTTGTGGATCCCGTGGGAAACACTTTCTATAACCCGTTTTTTCTTTTGTAGGTCCTAAGTGACCATAGGAGGTTTCGGGGAGGCTGATATTTGCAAATGGATATACGATGGTGTTGCACAACTTAGGCAAAACCTGCTAAATTCGTGACAGCTTGCTCCCTATTCATGCTTACCTTAATGATCTTGGAGGAGAGAGATTGCAGGAGAGAGGTGATTTGGGTCTAAAATCTCAATCAAGCAATCTAATTCTAAATTTAACTAAGACTCTTTACCTTTCATACCAGCCAGACTTACTCTTCTCCTATCCCAATTATAGAAAATAAGACTAAACTTACTCAAAATCCTCCTTGATTAATATGTAATTAAAAAGTTTAACATTCTAATCTCTATTATATCCATAAGTATAAACTAGAAATGCTAGAAGTATCTCTAGAATTATATTAATCAAAACAATTGGGAATCGGGAATCTAAATACAGACTTTGGGAAGAACTAATTCATTTACTTTCAGACTTCCTATCAAACATGTGAAAGAGACTATATCCTTGACCAAAGAAACATAACAAAGGACAAGAACAAGCTAAAAGGAGAAAAAAATTTTGCTAGAGCAGAACTGCACAAGAATCATTTACTTTTTCTTAGATTACAGAATCAACCTAAACTTGTGACTTCTAACAGAACCGATAAAAAGGAGAATGGATATAACTGCAAAATTACTGGTTTGTTAGACAACCTTTCTTATGATTAGGGAGGCAGGAGCACAGTTAGCACACCTGTTCTTACTCCCCTTTTTCATGATCTGTACACCCTATTCCAAGTGCTCGACCCTCTCAACCAGCCATGTCATCGCGTTGCTAGCGTTGCCACCAGATCCTACAGCCTCTCCTCCGCCATCACCTTCTTCAGTACCTCTGCCATTCTAGATCCATCCTTCGGACCGTCCTCTTGTTCTGCCCATTTTTGTGTTGGATCCTTGGCCATGTACCGGCCTGATTCCTCCCGGCTCTCTTCTTCCATTAAATCAGATACAGCAGATTTCTCCATGTTAACCTCATTGCATTTTGCCTCGGATACGGCCCCCATGGGAGACGTACTCGTGGCTTCGTCCATGCTGATCAACACGAAGCCTTCTTTCCCTGCGAAGTCCAGGGTTTCGAACTTCTCATCAGAAGCATCACAGATCGGTCCTCTTTCGTGGGCTTTGGCATTTTCGACCACGGCTAACATCGGATCTTGGTTCTCGTGGGAGACAACTTATTCGTCGGAAATAGAGCCCAGATCATGGCGTTCAAGGACGGCGTTGTCTTTGGCGTCGGCACCATAATCACGGATCTCTGATGATTCTAGGGTTTGGGGTTGGGCCGGGAACGAATCCAGGAACTCCTGCAGCGAGATCACTCTTCGGATCACCTTCTTCCGGTACTCCCCCACCCTGCGCACGGAATCCAGGCGGAGGAGCAGCGCCATAAGCATCCCACCCATCCACAGCCACTCCCTCGGGTCCGCCCACAACTGCTCCTCTTCCTCCCGGATCCACCGGCTCGATCACGGACACTACCCTCACATTCCTCCGCATCAGGTGGCCTCGGAGGACCCTCAGGATCGTCGCGGCCGCAGCCGACCTTGCTGCCTCCCCGGGCGTCTCGTCGGATCCGACAAAGTGGACGGGAATGGGTACCACTCGAGGCTTCGCCGCCGGCACCGCTGACTCTCGATCGGGCTTCTTCCGTCAATGTCCGGCGGCATTCCATGGATCGGCCGAGAAGAAGGAGCTCTCCATCGCTCTCTCTATCTCTGAAGTCGAAAGCCCCGTGAAGTTTCTGTTACGCGGAAGGGGTTTAAGGTCGATATATATATATATATATATGGTGAGCGAACTCGGGAAGAGTACGAGAAGGTTCGGACGTCACACAGCGATGCTTACGACTTGGATTCGAACAGTAGGATACAAATCCGAATCCGATAAACAACCAACTGGAATGCGGATCTGAATCTGATAATTTACTAATCCGTACCCGTTTAAAAGCTGCTCAGTTCAGAGGATGCGGAAAAGAGTGACACCAGAAAACTCAAATACGGATCTGAATCTAATAATCAACGGATCCGTACCCAAACCTGTTTAAAAAGAAAGGAAAGCAATAGATGTGCAGTGCTGCATTAGCAAATCGGAGTTCAAGAACAATGTGAAGAACAGGACAGCGTCAAAAAAACTCGGAGTCTGTATGCGGTGAGTATGATCAATATAATGAATGCTTTTGTAGTCTCAACAGGATGAACTTAGAGAATCTACTTGATACATACCTCTCTTTTCCCATCTCACCAACCTGTGACAGCAATAGATGGAATGAAGGAAGCATCTTCATCCAGGAAAAGAACTTGTGCCATGAGTGTGTTTTGCCATCTTCCTGTTCCTCCGACAGAATTCAAAGGTGGATAGAATACTTTTGTAGCTGAGTAACTAATAGATGAAGCTAATTGCTCTACAATATGGAACAGGAACAGGCTGTCTTCTTTGGCAACTCATCAACGTTCTTCTCTGTCAAAAAAAACAGTAATAAGCTTATATTTTCAGAAAGCAACACACTTCAGTAATATTAACTTTTAATGAAAATGAGTTCAAACTAGAGGAACATGCAAAGAAGTGTTTCTCAGTTCCACTGTACAGTAAGCTAATTCCGAAAGCATCCAAATCTAGCCAAAAACATGAAGAAACAATTTGTTTCAAGTTTAAACAACATTGTTATGCATAAAGAAAGACGATCAAATTTAAATCTCGAGAAGGAAAGGACTGAAAATTTTTCCTCCAGCTCCGAATCTCTATGAATGTTCTTATGCAGTCACTCAACATCAGCAAATTTCTTGAGAGATAGTAAGACAAGGTATTACGGATGGTCCCATGATTCGTCATACATGTTTATCTTTTGGAGCCACCTCATCTGCTTGGATCAAGGCATCGATATGAAGATAATCATGACTACTACATTTATCCTAGACTGACTGAAATGATACCAATTAGACTTAACTGGCAATCTAAATTTAGCATCTCAAAGCACCATCTATGATTAGTAACTTTTGCAACTCCTTCAGATCTAAAATGTCAAATCATTTATGCAATCAAGCTTTTGTCAGGTTTCAATTACTGCCAACCACATTCTCATGTAACCCATGTTTGCTCTATCACCTTCAGGAAATAGATCCTCAAGTGCCCTCCTTCTTGAGTAGCTTATTTGCAATAAGCAAAAAGATGTACAGGACATGACAAAATCTCATGTAAGCCAAATATATCAGGAAATTCGTCAATTTCTTTAAGGCTCTGCTTAATTTTTTTCTTTAATAATCCGAATGGCATAATTGTCTTCTACAGTTCTTGTAGTCTCTTGTAAAACACGCATGGCTACCAGCACATGTTAGTGCACAAAATTCAGTCATATCAGAAACCTTCCATATACAGAGTAACCAAATTGGCAAATATGTAACTCCAAACTCATAAATAACTTCACTGGTTCATGGATGCATATCTAATTAGAATACCTAAGATAATTGCAAATCATATTAACTTAAAGTGAAGATGCAACATTTTTCAATATGCTAGACTAGGTAAGATGTCTTAAGCAAATGTTATATGAGTCGATCTCAAATTAAGATTTACTTAATTCAGTCTCAAATTTGATCTGGAAAAATTTCTGACAAAAAGACTACTAAATGCCACAAGACCTGAACCTCATGTACCTTTTAGAAGCATCTGGCTCCAAAGAGACATCAACAAGAATAATAAAATGTAAATAAGATTCTGCATACCTGTTTTAGATTTAATAGACGATGGCTGCACAACAACATGCATAGTGATAACCCCTCCAGGGAGTTCACCAAAACTTGGTCTGCATTGAGTGATTGTTTTGCTGTTATCCAGTATTTTTCCCTCACTTATCAGTTTGACATCATTAGCCAATTTTGGGATAATCTTCTTATCTGCAGCCAGGACAGTATTTGAATATGATCACCAATGGCTAAACAGAAAATGGGACATCAAAGAATGAATACCACCAACAGGTTAATTAATATATCAAAATTAGAGAGAGAGAGAGATCTCAACATTAAAAGGTCTCAACAATAATAAGTGGTGTATCTTCTCGTGACAAGTGATCAATAACATGAACAATATTAAGAGACCATGAGGATGCAAACCTTAAAAAATTATCAATATTCAATATTAAGAAGTTTTACTCACTCTTCAAGACTTACATGGGAATTAATATGAAAAGAAAAAACTAGGAAAGTAACCAACACCTAAGTCCAATCATTTGGACTACCTATGACAATTATTACTCCAAAATTTCCCAAGATCATTATCGGACCCATGAATGACCATAGCCTTATCTTACTCCCTCTTCCACCTCTACTCTCCCTACACAAACCAAAGCTGAAAGAGAGAGAGAAAAACAAAGATATAAAAGTAAAGAAAGGTAAACAAAACAAATAAAAAGAAAAATGAACACATATGGCCTTCATAAAAATCACACTAGGTAGCAGAAACCATTCCCATCATATTCTTCTAAAAAATTACAAACAAAACCTCTCGTATGTAGATTTTCTACAGCAACATTCTTACAGCAATAGAAGCACACACAACGAGCTACGCATACCTCATGCCTCTTCAGCAAAATTCATAGAAGAAATTTCATTGTGGAAATATCTTCAACTTGTTCTTCAGGAACATGCTATCCTCCATATTTTCGCATAAACATGGCCAAATACCAACATTGTTACCCATGCTAAAGCATACACCAAATCAAAACAATCACAGTCTTTTACAGGGAAAAAGAAAAAATCTATGTAAGCAAATCATGATAATAGATTTGTCTGAATTTAACAAGAAAATCACTAATTAACGTCCGACTTTAACAATGATGATAGATTTGTTTAAACTTTGTCTGAGTTTAACTAGCAAATCATTATTAATTATCAATCCAACTTTAACAGCAAACCGCCGTCTTCTCACATATACATCATGCTTGTATTTAAAGCTAAAGAATATATCATTGCAAAACGCATACACAGCAAAGTGAAGATTTAAATTATCTTGAAAAAATCAAAATCACCTCTTGGCCATTCAGATATTATCTTTTCTTTGAGCATAGCAACCGTGGAAGACGAAGAGTAGCAGATGGGACCGATGTCGGATCCATCATAGAGCCGAAACCTTAGCTCCACCAGATCCTCCGCCGGCATCTGCTCCCTGCCACCAACCAAAGAACACGAGATCAGTGCCCTAAACCCTCTCTCCGTCCAGCTAATAATTCCAGCAGGCAAACGCAAAGCGACTCAAATCTGCCCAGAGGAAAACAGAGGAGGGGAAAATGGTCTCGCCCTTATGCGGAATTCGAGCGGGAACGGAGACCGGAGACGTACCGGACCGGGGAAGGGAACGCGATCGCAAGATCCAACGACGGATTCGCAAAGGTTAAACGATAGTAGTTACTGTCAGGGGTTCGAGAGCGAGGGATGCTTGGTGGTGGAGACAAGGAGGGAGACGGAGAAGTAAGAGCCTCTGCCGTCGGTCGCTGCCTCTCTTTGACCAAAGAAGACAGCATCGTGAAAGCGTGACAAACGTTAAAGTTATTCTTTTCTTTTCCTTTTTATCACCTTTTTATTTTTTTAGATATAAAATAATTGGATATTTTATGAGCTTTTTTTTGTGATAAAAAGTCATATTGGACGAATTCTTGAAAAAGCCTCTTTTTGCCTAATACTTATATATTTTTTTTCTTACGGACAGAAACATACTGTCAATTGGCATGTTATAATATTTTTTATAATACTAAAAATCCTTATAACACAATACATAAAATATTATTATATATTTAATTTTTAATAAATACTAAAAATATTATAATATGATATAAAAATATTGTAACATAATAATTTTACTATAGTATTTTTTTTGGGTATTGCTAAAAATACTATAAAATAGTGTCAAAATATTATAACTAAACTGGTTCAACTAGTCGATAAAAAAAAGAAGGAAAAAGGGATATATGACGAAAGATATTTTAGGAATTATAAAAAAAGGGTGCTATTTAAAAATTTTAAAAATGTGGGATGCTTCTCGAGAAAAACTCAAAAAGATATTTTTTTAAAAAATATGCGCATTTTATTTACATTTCTCAAAAAAATAAAATAAAAAATATCTATGATAAAAATGAACAAAAATATAAATAAAAGAATTTCTGTAGGTAAATAATTCAAAATAATTAAAGTAGGGTAGTATTTGTCTTGATAACTTAAAACATTAGTGAATAACAAGGAAGCAAAATTATAGAATAACATAATAAGGTACAAAATGGAATAAACATAAATAAGTATAGTTATATCAAATATAACATGAATAATATATACAAGAGAAAAGTAAAAAAAATTAACGTTGCTAAAATATATTCTATTATTAAATTATATCTCAAACTTCATGAAATCTTTTTTATTCCATTTTTGTACATATATGTTCTTACATATATTTTTGAAAAAATATATTTGCATAAATGAATGAATTTTTACATATTCTTTGTGTCTTGTTATCCTTCACTAATAGCATTTCATTAAAATGGACAAGAGAGACTTTAGATGAAGAAAATAAATAAATGGCTTTGGAGAAATTACTCTTTCATGGAGGAAAGAGAAAGAAGAGAGTTGGAAGCTGAAATGCTAACTTCCCTTCCACCAAACAATTATATTTTAGAATGAAAACACATTTTTGTGGTAGTGGATGCTTTAAAACCTTAACATTGTTGGTGGGATTGGTGAACAAATTTTGGATCTAATTATTAATTTTGAATGACAATAACCAATGTTTTCTTTTAAATATTTATTCCTTCACATTTAGAAATAGTGTATTTATCCTCACAAATATATACATTTTTCTTTCTTTCTTCCCTTTTTATTGCATCTTTCAATTTTAGAAAAAATAATATAAATACCTCTATGAAAATGTGAGACTTAGTAACAAGAATTATAATCACCGAAAAATATTATAGTTTATAGAGGAAATATTCAATCTGATAGGCATTAATGTTAGTTTGCATTTCAACATTATTATGCTAATAGTCAACCAATGGCAAAATGATTGCAATAACATATTTCTATGTGTTTTTTAAGGAATTCTATAAAGATATATAAGCTTGGAGGGCCATTTGGATTGAGATGAATAGAAAGAAAAAGATTGATTCCTTATCCACATATGAAGAGTGGAACTCATTCTGTGTAATTTATAGGTGTCTCTTGTTAGATTTAACAAGCATCCCTCCTTGAAAACCACTTCATATTGACAAAGAGAAATTATTCTCTCAAATCTCTAATTTTTTTTGGTTTGCTATTATCTGACAAATGTCTTCCGTGTTGAATGAGGTGAGCTTAATGATTATTATGTTTATAACTTTTATTATTGCTTCATCTCCTTATGTAAATGAAACTGAGAGTTACTTCCTTTGGATGTTTGGGAAGCTTCAATTGCACTGCACACGCTTTTTAATTGGCTTCCCCGACAAAGCAAGTGGAATCAGAGTTGGATGTGTTAATGTTGCCTTCGCCATGCATAGAGCTAGCAAACAGGAGACGAGGCTTCGAGAGGAGAGAATGGAGGAAGGAGAAGGGGCAGTGGAGGTCAGTGGCAGAAGCTAATAACCAGCACCACGTAAGCCTCGAAGCAGATGCCGTCATGTCGGCTCTTCCTTCCTCTTTCTTCATGGAGAGACATGCGGGATCGTTAATGATCACACTGCCAAGCTTGTGGAGAAGAAAGGGAGGCTTTGGCTTGTGTGCACGCCACCACCACCACCACCACCATCACCTCGCCTCAGGAGACCAAGCGACAGGGGGTTCTGACGCACTCCCAACTTTGTTCTTCCCCTCATTCAGATTCACCGAAGCTTGTACTCTCTCTACACACTTGTCTTGACCTCTCAACGCTCATCAAAAGCTGTGTCCGGCAACGGACTCTCGCAGACTGATGGAGAAGATACGGTGAGTGAGAAGGCTCGCTGCTTTGTCTCCATGATCACCTCAAGCAGCTGCCACAGAAGAGCTTATACATGTATGGTCTTCTTCTATTTCTCTTGGAACTGCTTTCCACACTGCTACTGTTCATGCAATCGATTGTTGGTTCCCTCACATTGAGCTGCGAGAGGTACATGACCTTCTTCCATCTGTTTGCTTTATTCTCGTGCGTAGGCTGCTCTTTTTGTTCTTCTTTTCATGGTCATTGTGTACTTCCATACCCAAGTCAAGCTTTTCTGCATCACCTCTCCCCCCCCCCCCCCACCCATCACTGCACCACCGGGAACTCCTTGTTGTGCTTTGTTTCCTCTCTCTCTCTCTCTCTCTCTCTCTCTACAAACTCTATACGTCCACCGGCTTTAAAATTCGCGCGCGGCGGGCTGCCACATTCCTCGCCGACACCATTCATTGCATGCCTCCCACGTCCCCGACGCACTCGCCCACCCTTGGCTTTCCTTTTTGATCCACAGAGACGAGCGCAGGGAGGTCTTCCTTGACCGTTGACCTTTCCTGGCTGATGCCAAAGATTGTGAACACCATGTCTCAAGCAAGAATAAGACGTGTTGTTGGTGATACCAATTGGGTAAAGCACGTCGAGTGGTACGGGCAGAAGTACGAGAACAGATCATGCGGGCGTCTCTCCGCCCGGTTTTGCTCTCCAAAGTGAAGCAGGAATAGGCGGGGGTGGGGTGGGGTTCACCGTACCGGCGACTGCGGATCGACCTCGGCCGACAACAAGGACGATGACAGCCGCATTTGCCCGGCACGCCCATATCCCCCCTGTTAAAGCCTGCAGCTCAGCTCCTCCTCCTATCTGTTCTTTCTTTTTGTTCTCCTAAAGTACATGAGATTTGAAATGACAGGAGCAAAGAAAGACCATAAAACTTGGATTTAGCGACTCTGCTTATGATAAGATATTAAGATTCATGAAGTCCCGAGTAGATTTCTCTTGCACGAAAATAGAAGCGGTAGTTCCCATTCTTACCCTGGCAGCCTCTTCCTCTTATAAATACTCTGCTCCTCTTCCCCAACTCTCCACGACGACGTCTATCCTCTGAGCTCTTTTCATTTTAAGTCTTCGCAGAGAGCGAGCGTGCTCAAGGATGCACTACCAGGCGGCGGCGGCAGCGGAGGCGTGGGGGTACGTGGCGGGGATGGGGCCGACGACGACGATGGACGCGCTGGAGCGGGTAGAGCGGCTGGCGGCGGAGAGCGCGGTGGTGATCTTCAGCGTGAGCACTTGCTGCATGTGCCACGCCGTGAAGCGGCTCTTCTGCGGCATGGGGGTGAGCCCGTCGGTGGTGGAGCTGGACGAGGACCCGCGCGGGTGGGAGATGGAGCGCGCCCTCGCCCGCCTCGTCGGCGGTGGTGCGGCCGGCGGCCCCGCCGTACCCGTGGTGTTCATCGGCGGGAAGCTGGTTGGAGCCATGGACCGGGTCATGGCCGCCCACATCAGCGGCGCCCTCGTCCCCCTCCTCAAACAAGCCGGCGCTCTCTGGCTCTGAAGCATGCGCAGGGCAAACCCACCATATCTAATATGAGTTTGTTCTCCATCTAATGGTTCCTTATCATAGTTAGAGAGAGAGAGAGAGAGAGAGAGAGAGAGAGAGAGAGAGAGAGCGAGAGGTTGGTTTTTGGGGTCCTCCATTTTGGTGCAGTTCTTAATGGGATGCATGGTGGTGACGAAGAAAGGAGTGCAACTTTGGTTGAGGATGGAAGATTACATGTACAGAAAGATCTTAAAGACAAGCCAAAAAGCTGAGAGAAAGATTGCTGGTTTGGTTTTTCTTAGGAGTTCTTCCAAGGGCAGTGCTTGTTGTCATCAGTCATGCTCTTCTCCTTTATGAGTCATTTGAACTCATCGTAATGTTCGCTTCGTCTTCCTGCACTTGAATGGCGAAGAGATTTGTGTTACTACATCTTATAACCCCTACACAATCTGTCAATGCACGGACAAGCCGAAGGAGAAGGAGAAGAAGAAGAAGAAGAAGAAGAAGAAGAGAGAGGTACGGGTGACAAATAACGTCATTAACGGCCAACACGCCAACTCCCTCGTCCGTACAAAACAGGGTACGTTAAGTTATTTGGGAGACCGGCCAATGGCACGCCGCCGCGCGTCCCGAAGGCGCGATCATATGAGCACGAATCTCCGCGAGAAGTGTGCGGCGCATCCGCTCACAAGGAATTTTACATATCTATCCTTACAAACTTTAGAAATGATATGTGTCCCTCCAAAATTATAATTTGACATATATTTATATATACGCCATTTCCATTAGTATGTGTTTAGTAAATTGAGGTCATTTGCTACTAACTATGACTAACAGATGAGTTTGAAAAAATACCTAAAATACCTCTTATTACTTTTGTGGATTATTCATCTCCTCAGTTTTTTGAACATATTTTTGGAAGGATAATTTAAAAACTATTAATTTAATTATGAGTGTATAAAATTTTGGTTTTAGATTTGAGTGATGACTTCAAAAAGATAGACACATGCTTGATTATTTATATGATTTTTTTTATGAATCTGATGTCATTATGTAATAGGAAATACAACAAAATTTATCGTGATGTCTTACATTTGATAAATTTTTATCTATTTTTCTAGTACATTAAGTATAAATCAATAGTTTTTAAAATGTGTATATGTAGAAAAATAGAAAGATAATAATATTAATAATAACAACATTAACAATAGCAATAACAATTATCATTATTATTGTTATTATTATTATATGGATAACTTAAGCAAGAGATCACTTGGTAGGACAACAGCATTAAGTTCTCAAACACATATTTTGATACCTAATTTATCCTGCCATGGAGGAATAACAAATATGTAGAAAATTTTGTTCCAATTGCAAAGTAGATTATTGCAATGTTTGGACTACTGACACTTATTTTACTCACTCATGGCATCCCTTTGTGTTTTCAAGCCCAAAATAGTTGCATTCAATTATTAGGACAAATTCATGCATGCAATTCCCATTCATTTGTCAAAGGACAAGATGAAAGGCAAAAGAGTCAAATGCATTGACCAAAAATGAAACATGGTAGTCAATAACTTCTTAAATCTTTCATAATCATCAAAGTTGACAAAAATGTTGCAACACCAATCACAAACCTTATAATCATAAAAGTGCATATTTTTGCCTTCTCCTATGAAGACTTTTCCTGTTGCAAGAGATGACAAGGAATCTTCTCCTAAGGTGGCCTACAAGTCAAAAAGGCAACATAAGATTTGACCATTGGGCCATAGTTGAGAACCAAACATGCCAATTATGTCATTGATGTTTGAGTCAACTATTTATTAAGTACTATACTCCTACTGACTTTATTATATGGTTAGTTTGCTAGCCTTTTGATGTGTTATTTTAGCACCCTTAGAATTGCTCTTAGGCAGGCATTAAAGTGGTGATGAGTACCATATTACATAAAGCTATTAGGATATTAATTTCTTATTTGGTGTTTTTTTTTAGTATAATGGGATAGATAGAGGCAAAATTAAAAAAAAAAAAATGGGTGCAGAAATGTTTTTTATTCTTTAACTAATGCTAATAATCTTAGGAATGATAAATAGTTTCACCCTTGAAATGAAAAAAAAAAAAGATTATTCACTTAGTAAGGATATTAGAATTCCTTCTTTTGTATCATTGCATGCATATCTAAATCATCATCATCATCATTGTCCACTGTAGTAGGAAAAGAACATTTATCTTTTAAACCATTTTATAATGACATCATTCCTTTTATGTGTTATATTAATCATTATCTAGTGAATGGGTCCATCACTTTGAGGCACTAAAAGACATGGAGAGTCTCCGCCCACCTCACACTTGTGATGAACATATGGCAGACAACAAGTGCTCCTTCTCACTCTACAATATGTCAACCAAAGAAGATGACAGAGATGACAGAAATATTTATTATTATGTCTGCATACATAGCTAACAAATCTTCTCCTTTGCCACACATATAGCTGCTATCAACTTAATACTAAGACAACACACACACACACACATTTCAACTCACTACTTGAGAATGCTGAATTAAGACACAGTGATATCAGACTTCAGCAGGCTTCATCTTCTTCTCCATCGGAGCAGCTGCCATGCCTTGGTTGTCCTCATCCTGCTCCTCCTGCACTCTATTCTGCACCTTCTCTTTCACCTCGATCGCGTAGATCTCCAACACCTTAGACGCGATGTGCTCCGGCAGCTTCTGCTCCACCATGGCCGTCTCTTGGTTCCTGTAAACCGCGTAGAGCACCATTTGCAGGACCCCGAAGATGAACCCCAACACATTGGGCAGCTAAATCCAGCAGAAAGTTAAAATGTGAGTGAGATGAGCGATGTTGAGCTAGCTACAACAAGATCGAGATGAGATGTGGGTGGATACCGCGACGTATAAGTCCTTGGTTAGCAATCCGTATCCGAACCAGACGACGGCGCTCCAAGTGAGGAAGAAGGACAGCGAGAATGGCATGAACTCCACGCTCTTCGTTCGGATCACAAGTCTCTGAGAAAGCAACCACAGAACGCGTCAGTATGGTTATTCCTCTGAGTACTACTGCACTTGCAGAAGGATTCCTACTCACGATGATGCTTAGAGGAGCCACGAAAACGCTGACGGAGAAGCTCATACAGATCCACCCGAGAACCTCGACTCGCTTGGCACCCTTAGCGAACAGAAGAGTCAGCAGAAGGATCGACCCGAACATCCCCACGTTGACGAGCAGCACCAGCTTTGCGGTAAACATCTGCAATCCGAAGACACTCATTCTTCAGATCAGAGGAGACACTCACAGTCGGCCGCCGGCATGAAATGGTCGAGCGAGGGTGTGCGATGGTGATGTACCTTTGCGGCCTTCGGCGCGTAGATGAAGTACACGGCCACATACGCGGTCTCGATGACGCAGCCGACCGCGTTAATGGTGATGAGAAGACCGGCGTTGGTCTTGAGCAAGGCGTACAAGATCCACAGGGTGGCGCTGAAGAGAGCAACCACGTACGGCACCGACTGAAACCCTTCGGTGGATTTCCTCCTGCACACTCTGTAGAACGTCGGCCTGCACTCTCGGATCAAATCATCCATGGTAAGATCACTGCAACGGCATCTCGACAGGGAGAGAGAAGAAAAAGAAGAAGAAGAAGAAGAAGCGGTGAGAGGGGATGATCCTTACAGTGGAGCGAGATACACCATGAAGGAGATGATGTTACCTATCGACCAAGATGAGAAGCTGCGTTAGGATATGAAAAGATGCAGAACAAGAACAATGCTCAATCCTCAGAGAGCTTGTGAATTAGATTAATACCTAGGATGCCAAAGGTGAACGCCCAAGGGTGGTCCAAGGATAACCCTGCCATCTCTCTCTTTCTCTCTCTCTCTCTCTCTCGCTGGCAACTCTCACCTCCTAACACCTTCTTCTTCTGCTTCTTCTTCTTCTCCTTCTCCTTCTTCTTCAGATCAACAACTCGGGGAGACCCCATTTTATAGGGGAAGAGAGGAGAGGGAGCAATCGAGCATATCGCGATCATGCAGCATACGTATGTGTGACTTCATGGATTGGCGATGGGACAACTCGTGGTTACGTTACATAAGGGATGAGAGGGTGGGTCATTTCATGTGATTCTTATCTGTGTGGCTCTCGCACGCACACCTGCACTCTGCAGTTACCCGTTCATCGTCGTCGTCGTCGTCACCACCACCACCATTGCCTTTTTCCTGTTCCATGCACACGCCATGGCAGCTTCCTGCCTCCCTCCCCCAGTTTTGCTCTCTTCCGATCGACGAAACTGCGTTCTTGAGCATGCTGAGCTCGTTTGCACTTCCACCACCACCTTTCATCCTTTTTCTCTTTTGCGTAAAACCCTAAAAAAAAATCATGATAATTATCGTGTAATTAATTAATTATCTTCGAAGGGCAAATTTGACGGTCGATCGAGTTGGCTTTTGGAAAGTGGCCGTACGTCGTGTTCCAATGGCCACGTGGACTAAGATGATCCATGTCTTTTATGAACACCCTTACGAGGAGGAGAATTCCGTATCTCTCTCATACTCTCCCGTTATCGTGCATTCATTATGCATTGGTCATGTCATGTCTATGGAGAGCAAACTTTGACCCTCCATTGATGTTTTGCTCTCGAAGGCCATTAATTTAATTTATTGGCTTGATGTTTTGGATCTAAATATAAAGAGATTATTTCCTGCTGTATGTACTCTGCTTCGATTTCCATTATAAAAAAAAATAGATCTTAAATATGACAACAACTCAGAGAAGAACAAAGATAAAATTTTTGAAAGGAGAGAGGAAAAGAAAAAGATGGATTAATCTTCTCTCTCTATTCTGGTGCTTTCCAATGAATTATTATTAGAATAGAATACATTAACATTCAGCATGGTCAAATTTACATGGACATGCCAACAACCAAAGCAGTGGATATGGAGAAGAAAAAGAAATATAAGATGGATTAATCTTCTCTCTCTATTCTGGTGTTTTCCAATGAATTATTATTAGAATAGAATACATTAACATTCAGCATGGTCAAATTTACATGGACATGCCGACAACCAAAGCAGTGGATATGGAGAAGAAAAAGAAATATAAGATGGATTAATCTTCTCTCTCTATTCTGGTGCTTTCCAATGAATTATTAGAATAGAATACATAAACTGGAGAATCATTCAGCATGGTCAAATTTACATGGAGAAGAAAAAGAAATATGAAAGGGAGAAGGCAGCAAATATTCCAAAGGTGTGCTTGATGCTGACACTGGCAATTGCATGCATGAAGAGCATGGCAGGTTTTTATCTTTGTGTGAGATTGAGAAGACCCACAAATCCTGATGATAATTGGTGGTGGAATTATATGGGTGACCTCATCACATCCATTCCATCCCTTTGTCTCAGCAGCTAGCTTTATTCAAATTGCCAGGTTCATTAGCTTTTCTGCTTCCTGTTTGGATCAATGCTGATTCCAATAATTTGCTATGATAGAATTATCATGCTCCTGGTGATGGTACCACTTCTGGCCACCATTGGTTGTGGATCTTATCACTGCTTGATAAATAACATGCAGACTTGATTATAGAGTCATCAGGCCAATCACCAATTGACCCACCAATGGAAGGTGGCCACCACCCACACCAATGCTTTTGATCTCTATCTTCATCTTGTTCTTATCTCTCTCTCTCTCTCTCTCTCTCTCTCTCTCTCTCTCTGCTGTCTATAGCTTCTTCTCAATCATCTACAAATGAACAGAAGAACCCAGCCAAGATGCCATACCACAAACACTTTTGAGAAGTATCCAGAAATGTGAGCAACCTTAATAATGGGAGCTCTGTTCCAGCAATCATTGTACCTTCTCGTTTGTGCAGATATTTAATCTGGTGATTCATGCTGATGAAAGTGATTATAATTTGAGTTGATCATGCGGTCACGGCATTACGAAATGATTCAATGGCTAGGCTTGCCGAGGCCCCTCTCATGGCACAAGAAAGCTGGTGGTCTCTTTTTAGGGACTGCTCCTGAGTGCATTGTGATCTCAGCCTGTGGCATAGCTTTGCATCCTAAATCTGCAACCTTTTGTGAGGAAATGTCTCAAACGTTTAAACTGCTGAGGAAAACTTCATACCATGAAAAATTCCAGTTGAATACCTCAACACTATTTGAAATGGTCACATCCTATCTGCAACTTTAAAGGTTGGCTAGCTGCTGCCAACCCTTCCAGTGGATCATTCAACTCTTGCATGATAGATTCAAAAAGAGCCCAACCATCATTCTTCATAATAACAGCTACACATCACTAGTAGGGCTTTGCTGCCATCTGGCCTTTCCGTCTGTCGGAGGACAAGCATGAAGATATATCATTCCATTTCCTTAGTATGATAATTAGAACGAACACAAGGCACCATAAAATTAACAATTTGTTTAAGCATCTCAATTTCATAGAATGTCGAAAAAAAATCTGGCTAGCCTCGATATATAAAAGGAAATTTTACCTTGGTGTATAACTAGACAGAGATAAGCAATAGCTTAACAAAAATGAATAATAGCTTACGATAAAAATAAAATGAATAAGAATGTCTAGATTTGGAGAACTAGAAGCCTATTCATGTCAAAATCATCTCTTGTTGTAATCAACATAACAAAAACTTGACGCATATGTTATGTCACAAAAACCTATCGTGGAGAATTCACAGTTCCTCCAAGAATACAATGTAATGTTCTAGTGATGAAAACAGATTCCTTGGAACATCTCAGGTAGACATGCTCTTCCCTTGCCAGTAGAATCTGTAGTCCACATTCATTGTCTAAATCTAACATTTTCGTGCAACTTTAGAGCTTGACGACTGCAGTGGATTACACAAGATCTCGAATAGGATACTTTTCCTTGATCTTGTCTAACGCACTCTACTCCTAAAATGGGTTTCATTTCTCAACTCCATTCTGATCCAACACTTGAATATTAGCCTCATAAGATTAAGGTTTAGATTTGGATCATCTTCAGCTGATAAATGGCAAAAGGTTTTTTGACTAGATCCCAAGTCAATTTTGTTAGTTACATATGGAGAGTCCACAAATACACAACTAATATCAATTCTGCAGATCAAGAGATGTCAAAGTCCTTCTTCGGTATCCAGTTCCTGAACCTGAGAGAAACCAGAATGAACGTCATGCCACTAGATCCTCCAATAAGATGATTGATCAGCTATTAGATTTCCTGATCTCAATCTTTGCCATTCAACCATACACTGTCTGCCAAATCAGAGGCAAAGAAACCAATATATGACCTATTGTGAAACCATGTTTTTGAGCTAAATGGTGCATAAGGTAGTTTTGATGGCAGAAGTCAAACTCAAGTCCAATTAAGTCAACGTTTAGCTTACATCCATTGATTTTGTTAAACTACCAATTTAAGAAAGCCAAGAACCAACTTTTTTCCGTAAAATGAGACCATTGTATAAGACGACTGACACATTAGATACTACAACCGTAACAATGTCAACTAAACATCAAGAATCTCTTCAACAAATGAATAAGCAACATAAATGTATAGAAAGGGCGGCTCAATGCATGAGACTCCAACCTTATCCTTGCAAGCAAGACGATGTTTTCATAAACATCATATATACATGCATACATATATGCATCTTGGTAAGGCATATCATTTCAGCAGATGATCCGACAAAGTGCAGATTATAACACCAATGCACAAGGATGGCAACCAACATCTATGAGATCTTGGTTTTTCTTAACACCAAAAGAGGTGTCACAATCCTTAGATCCAGAAAAGAAAATGTTTTCTCTTCTCTCCATGCATTTAGTTTACATCATGAGGCTATAGGACTATAGCATACAAAAGTTCAGCAACCACCACCATGAATGATATTTGAGCTCCTAAAAGAGGATGCACTCTGAACATAATATAGAAGGCATTAATAACTTTGTGAAAGATATGAAACTTCTTCTCCGATTATGGTGTCTGAAGGATGGTAATAGGTGCTTGCATTAACAATGCAACTCGACCAAATCCCACCGGTTCGATCAGTGTTGTCAAAAGCAGTTGCGGTATTAGGTGTTGGGGCATGACCTCGCACAAGCAAAGCAAGAAACTTACCCTTCTCAACCCGACCATAGGTATGTTATTGTCTTTGAATTCTCCCAACTCCCTATATATAGACTCAATAAAACAAATTATTCCAATTTAATCATTTATTACTAATTATTTGTACCAAATAAAATTTTAAAGTATGTAATAAATATTTTAAAGAGATAATACAGGCTAAGAAATTAGGCATCAATCACAAAATTATTCAATTCTATTTGTTATTTCTTGTCTCACACTGTCACCTCTCCAATAAATTCCATAGAATTTATGCCTTATTTCATAATATTAAGATGGAATACTAAGATTTTTTTTGTAAATAACTCATTTATTTTTTCTATTTTTTTTAAAATTTTATCGTAGGTTGTGTTCCGCTAACCGTTCTTTTCGGTTGACCTCTCCACGCTAATAAAAAAGATAAAGAAAAAGAATATTGCAGCATTTTCCGATGTAAACGGAGTATCGCGAATGTTCCCATTCTTTTGCTGCTTCCAACATATTTCTCCGTTCTCCGATCCCAATTCCGGAACCCTAGCTTTTCGATCCCGCCCGCTTCCCATGGCGCTCAAGGCCGTGCACGTCTCCGACGTCCCCACTCTCGATCAGGTCCCGGCGGCCCCCGCCGTCGCCCTCTCCTCCTCCCTAACGCGCCTTTTCAAAGGTATCACAGCTCCCGCTCCTCTCCCCCCCCCCCCCCCCCCCCTCTCTCTCTCTCTCTCTGTATGTCGAATGTGGAATGCGGTTGCCACAATGGGGGAATTACGTACCTGTGGAGCAGGAGCGGCGGAGAGACTGGTGGTGATCGGGCATCGGGGGAAGGGGATGAACGCGCTGGCGTCGCCGGACCGGCGGCTGAAGGAGGTCAAGGAGAACTCGCTCCGCTCCTTCAACGAGGCCGCCCGCTTCGCCATCGACTTCGTCGAGTTCGACGTCCAGGTATATACCTTCGTGTAATGCCGTCATTATCGCCTTCTCCGTCCTCTCTCCCTCTCCCTCTCTCTCTCTCTCTCTCTCTCTCTCTCTCGTGTTCCGCCGTTCCGATCACGGCGATCTGCCCTGAAGAAGGGCGAGGACGCGGCGCGCGACGACGCCGCGGTTATCTCCTTCAAGCCGATTAATCGCGCTGGGCGAGGAATCCGCACGTGAATTGTGACGAGGATACTCGATCGGACAGGATTTGTCTTAAGGTGACCCGTGGCGACATAACAGCCGTTTGATCTCATTAATATCATGTACTGCTAATTGTGACTTTTAATATTGATAACATCAATTAGGAAATGCTAAAAATATGAATTAATTAGGCACTTCAAGCATTACTTACAAAAGATATTAATTGCATATATAGATTACAAATATAAATTATTTACCGCATGTAGAAATATCTCCATGTTTAGCTGCTGCTGCTGCTGCTTTGGTCGGACTGTCTTCCTCACGAGAATACCATCGATGCAATTTTTGCAGGTGACCAAGGATGACTGCCCCATCATCTTCCATGACAATCTCATACTCACCGAAGAACATGTAAGATTCTTCCGTCTCCATCCCCACTTCATTGCAGCAGCTCACTCGAACCTCTTGATCACAGGGCAATACCTCCGAGAAGCATGTCACTGATCTGTGCTTGGGAGAGTTCCTTTCCTATGGGCCGCAAAGAGATCCTGCGAAGGTGGTTCTGTTCCTGTTCGAGCTGCACTCGGATGGACTGATGCTGAGCTTTGTTGCTCCGTTTTGGACGACAGGTGGGGAAGCCATTGCTTCGGAAAACCAAAGACGGGAGGATTCTGACTTGGAACGTCGAAGCAGACGACCCGTTCTGCACGCTGCAGGATGCATTCCAAGGCGTTGACTCCCATCTGGGCTTCAACATCGAGTTAAAGTTCGATGACCATGTCATCTACAGAGAAGAACAGCTTGCTCATGCTCTTCGAGTCGTGTTGCGAGTACGACCCGCCGTCACGTCACACAGCGTCGATTCCTGGTGTTGGGACTTTTGAGAACATTCCTCCTCTGTTCTGCAGGTTGTGCTCGAGTTCGCCAAGGAAAGGCCGATCGTCTTCTCCAGCTTCCAGCCCGACGCCGCACGGCTAATGCGTGGACTCCAGAATGTCTACCCCGTAAGCAGTGTTCCATCTCATCGTGGTTTTGGGGCATGCTATCTGATTTCTCAGGTACCGACACAGGTGTTCTTCCTCACCAATGGAGGAACGGAGATCTACAGAGATGCAAGGAGGAACTCCCTGGACGAGGCAATCAAACTGTGCACGGCAAGCGGCTTACAAGGAATAGTATCCGAAGTGAGAGCCTTCTTCCGGAATCCAGCAGCTGTTGCAAGGATCAAGGAATCCAATCTCGCACTCCTAACATACGGACAGCTAAAGTAATCCATTACTACTACGTTTCCGGCACAGCGTCGAATCGTAGGCGCTGATACAAAAGATTGCTCTTCCCTTTGCAGCAATGTGCCTAAAGCAGTGTACATGCAGCAGCTGCTGGGGGTTAATGGCGTAATCGTGGACTTGGTGAAGGAGATCACTGAGGCTCTCAGACCTCATCCGATGCAGCTGAAGTGAAGGACACTTTAAGGCCTAACATAATATGATGTAGGGTTTTGTGTACATTTCTATTGTGTGACAAAGTGTCCACATTTGGAAGTAATCGTTGTATAGTATTTTTGTATTTGATCTAACGTTAGAGCTTATCTCAACCAGTAGATGACAGGTATAGGATAAATGTGTTTTGCTTCATATGATGAACACCAAGGATAAATTAATTATTTATCTTATGATGAGTTTGTTGTACTGGTGATAAATAAAATCTGCTAATTAGTCAAACCCATCATTTATTTAGTTACTAGCAAATTTACAAATACTGAGTTTTTCTTAATAATAAATACGGCAAGCAAGCAAGCTAAAAAAAAAAAAAATGGAATAAATATTAGGATCGATGATTTTGGAGCAATCTGTGTGTAATTTCACCATTTAAAAGTACATCACTTGTTAATCCAAATAAATTTACAAGATTAAGGAGGTATCGTCGAGTCAAATTTGATTTGGGCCGGGCCTAGAAACCCTAAATGGGCCTCAATTACTGGCCCAAGGCAAACATCTGTTAATTTTGATTTAAGTCAGCATATCACAAGAAAGATTGTGTTCATCACACTTAATATGCATCTCTTCTCCATCACATCCTTTCTGTTCTACGTGCTTCAAGCAATGGCAAAAGCAGAGGAGTCAACCAACAAGTTTGCCACCATTTCACATGGTGGGATAGAGTTCATGGCTTCAACCTGCCAAGTTTCAGGTCCAAGCCAACTGATTAAAGTTGATGCAGGTGTGTACACATTTGGATCAAGTGGATGCTGCCTTCTTTCTCAACTTGGGAGTTGCAGAGCTTTTACAGTCCAAGTTTAAGGCTCAAGCTTTCTGACCAAAGTTGATGTCGTCTGTGTGTAGATGTCTTCGATTCAGTTCATTGGCTCTTCTTTTCTTTTACCTGCCAGAATTCTGGTCCAAACCTACCAAGTTTTTGTTGGATAAGGATTCATAGTACAACTCCTGTCCATTAAGATTGCCTCCTGTATTCATACACCAAGCAGCTCCTCTTCATCTGCAATGAAGAATCAGGTTCATCAGCTCTTGGTATTCACAGCAGAACAAGACCTACTTGATAGCTTCAGACGAAAGATATGGTTGCTAATTGATCTTGTGTTGGGGGAAGGTGGTAAGAAATCCAGAAGCATTGACAAAGCTGCATTGTGAGCTTTATTAAGTGAAAAGAAACGACTTCTTTTGCCAAGCAAGCAAGCACTGGAAGCTTTTGAAGACTTAAGTTCATCTTAGTGGGATAAATATGTCATCCTCATACTTTTTGGAGGCTGCTATGGTTGGATTCACATTTGATATGAAACTTTTGACGAGATGATGATGACACCATGAGTCAAAAAGGGAATAATTAGGAAGAGGATAGAAGGAAAACCTGCAAAATGAAATAGGTAGTAGGATTGTCATGAGAACTTCAAAATTTTCAACTGCACGAAGATGACGGCCGCTGTAAAATGGAAGGAAAAAGAAATTTGTCATGGAAATTATCACCTTTAACTACATCTAACAATAATATATATATATTTTTGAATCATCAGGATATTTAGCAGGAAGAGAATAAAATATTTTACAGATTTAATACTTTTGCTGGTGTCGACAGTTTAATATGTTGAATCATCAGAATTCAACTCAAACATTTCCTTCCTTACTTTTAGCTCTATATTATGGATAACTTTCGATGGTACAGCAATAACACGACATTTCCAAGGCACTACTACGACAACTCTTTAATCCATATCTTCCGCAAGAAGCAGAAATTAGTGCAAAAAAAGGAAAAAAAAGATCAACTTTGACTGAGAAACAGTTACTAAATCTACAATAAGAATTTTCTTACTGTTCGCTCGAAGAAAATGAATCCAGAATTTCTGATGATGCTGATCCATGATATAGTTAGTGAAAGAAATCAAAGTTGAGATGTCTGATATAATCACCCTAAAAAAAGAATTACCAACTCCTCGAATTGTGCCTAATTAGCTCTTTAGTTTCAACATATAGCTTTGATCTCGGTCGAGAGTCATTGCAACTCTTTGCGATCACCTTTGTCGCTGTGCAACTATTTCCTTCCTTTATGAGCCAAGAGACAAGTGCCTGATGCTGAGGTTGTTAAGCACAGAACAGCTAACAACACAAGCAGCACAAGAGTAAATCTCAATTAAACTTCATACAACCCTGCAGGTGCATGCATTCTGAGAATGACTGCCAATTGTTTTCAGTGGAACTCATCCCTAGAGAATCATGCATCTCAGACAAATTATGATTGCCAGTAGTCAAAATTTGCAGGGTGGGAGACATGAGAACAATGTCCTGTAACTTGCAAGACCAATCACCATCATAAAATTCTATCTTCCTTCAATATTTCAGACCTTGTCTCTGTCTTTTATCCCGGAAGAAAAGTATCTCAAATTTGTGTTCCTCACAAGGCAGAGACTTGGGGATGTCTCCAACACCCAACATCAAGTATGTTTCAGCCAGAGAAATCAGAATCCCCAGTCTTGATAACCTCAAGTGGAACTGTCAGATACATTAGATGCTTCCCCCATAGGAGTACCCAAGAAGGTGAGAGGCATTAAAGGTCAGACTCAAAGCACAGAATGACTGAGACTTTAGGTTCCATGAGAGTCTCTCATTCATCCAGGAGTACCATTCTCTTCCGACAGTCCAAGATCTGCAATCTCAGGTTGCTTGGCTGACTCAATTAGTGCCCACATCAATTGGTTGATTCAACTAAATGCTTGTTGACCCAGCCAATCACAGATGACCTGTGCATGATGCCATATGAGGTTGCAAAGGCTAAATTGTACTACCATCTCTCTCAATTTATGGATCCACCAAATTCAAATATCCATGAACTCTGAATATTTCTGGATTGAAGCATAAAAAGGACACACCTGCTAATGTGGAATCTGAAGCATCCCTTGCAAGGAGATAAAAACTGTGAAACACAAAAAGAGTAAATCTTTGTGTTTATTTGGATGAAATTGAAACTATGAAGAAATTTCAGCACAAATACTATTACAAAAACAGTGATCATGCTCTACTCAATATAAGATGAAGGCCATGCTATGCAATTGGTACACCACCTCAGGTTTAGCTTCCCCAACCTATTCCTATGAGCAGATAAGTTAGGCTTAATCCTCCATTGTCAAGTTACACTAATTTGCTTTTTCATATTGATTCAACAAAACAACAAGATAAGCTTGGCTTGGACCATTTGGAACTTGCTTGTTGTCAAGTACAAGAAACAAGAACAAGAAGAGATTTTTTTCTTGCTTTTGGAGCACAAGGTTCAAATCCATGAAATCTATCGAAACCCTAGAAACACCCCCATGCCCTAGGTTAGTGTAGTTGTGTGGTCCTTGTCCCAATTCCCCCCTTCTGAGGTAATCAACACATATGAGCTTCTCTCCTTGCTTCCTCCACTCCATCATTCATCCATCCATCCATCCATCCATCGGTAAAGCGAGTAGTAGTAGCATAGGAAACAAACAAGGCAAGGCCAAGTAGAACGGCAAGGAGAACCCATAACAGGGGAAGCCTATTCCAAGCACAATAATTGTGCCTTTTTGACTCCCTCTCTTTGCCTCCTCCAACACCTCTTCAATCCCCACACGCAAACCCATTCCACCATTTGTATACTTGTATCAGAACACTAAAAACACATACTTTTAAGGATGGAATGCAACACTCGAGAAGGATAGAGAGAGAGCGAGAGAGAGAGGAGTAGAAAACAGCCGCATTTTGGATCATGAAAGCACATGTCGCACACGATTCTCTTTGTCTGTTCCCACAACTACAAGTGGGATTTGGCATCTGTTCTTTCTTTTCACCCTCCCCATCTCACTCCTCTCTCCCTCTCCTTCTCCCTCTCTCCTCCTCCGCAAATGAGAACGTTTGCCTTCTCCCCACGGCAGCAAAAGCCATCCAACGTTGATGCTTCCTTCATGTTCCTCCTCCATTGTTACACGCCTGTTGTGACATTTCGCTTTACCTCCTTCCTTTTCCTCCATATTTATAGAGGGATTAATGATTTAAAATTTACAAACTTTTCATTTGATAGTGTCACCACATAAATATTTATCTAAATAAATATTAGACTTGATAAGATTGTATATACTAATCATTTGATAGTGTCATCTCTTAAAATTAAATTAAATTAAATTAAATTAATAAAGATAGATGACAGATTCCATCCGAGGATCTTATTATTATCAACTACTAAGATCTTTATCAGCCTAACTAATGACATCTAAATTATTTTTTCAATCATTTGGGATATTAAAGTTAGTGAATTCCATTTAAGGCCATTTTTTTAATCCAAATAAAAAAAGTCAAATATCTTTTTAATCTTTTCATCTATGTTTGTTACTAATTTTAATCAATCCATCATATTTAATTTTAGATATTCATATCTTACTTGAAGGTGCTCATATAATATTAAAGTTATACTTTTTTATCATCTTTTTTTGTTTATTAGAGCTACATTTATCATCTATCAACTATACATTTGTCTCAGTAACACAATTTTGTCTTTCTTATTGAATAATAGATATAGGATATTTAAATTTTTTCGAAAATTATTTTATATATTTCTATGATCATCAAGGTTATATATCTCATATATTTGTTAATTACCTTATTTACTCTAAAAGATTTAGTTTATAGCATTAGTTTTGATTGCTCATTTAAATTTAACATTAATCTCATTACTTACGATGTTACCATCATCAACATCATCATCATGAAATATTTTATTTATGAAAAGAGAAATTTTTTCAAAAATAAAAGTTTGAAAAATAGAAAACACTTGCATTCCCTTCATATAAATCGTTTTTATCATGAGATTAAAAAAAACAATAATTAACTTGATATTTATAGATTATATCTCAAATTCTCCTCAACCCTTAATTGATTAATTACTTAATATAAGCTAGCTTCATTAATTGTCTAAAACTCAACAATTTACTAATAATCCCCTTCCAACTATAAAAAGTGAATTGAATCCCATTCCACATTTCAAATGTTTGCCTTACTCTTCCAAATTTTGTCCAATACTCTCTCTCTCTCTCTCTCTCTCTCTCTCTAACTATCTATATTTAGATGTTAAGATTTTTTTTTATATAGGTTGATACAATTATTAAGAGTTTTTTTTGTAGTACTGAGTGTCTCTTCTCGGTTATAAAGCATATTATTATACAGATGGGTGAATTATTTTTTAAATTTTTTTGTCTCTCTTAGGGGAAAATTCTCTTTTTTTTTTTTAAATTTTGAAAGCATCTCTCATTTTCAGAATTTCCCAATAAATCTTCTTTACCTAATATCTGAAATACCTCTAATCATTTATCTCTTTATTCTCCTCTTATTTTGTTACAGTATTTTCAGCAATATCAAAAAAATTATTATAATATATTTACAATAGTATTATTAAAATACTATAACATAGTATAAAAATATTATATTATAAGGTGTTACAATATTTTCAAAAAGGATGTTTTCCTAAAATTTCATATTTAAAAAATAAACATTCAAATAATTTAACTTCTATGTGAGTTCCTCATATGGTGTTTTTGTTATGTTTTCAAAAACATTGTAAAAGAGAAAATTTGAGTAAAAAAATATTTTAAAAATACTTATAATTTATAATTTAAAAAATCAGGTATAATATTTTTTTACTGAGTTATATCATTTTTTATAATACTAAGAAAATATTGTAACATAGTAGAAAAATAATATAATTGAGATAAAAAAAGTGAGAAAAAAAATAGATAACTGATTCTCAAATCAAGAATATACTCGGAATTAGGCAAAGTGGTATTGGTAGAAAAATCTAAAAAAAAAAGGACATCTTCTATAAAAAAACCCAAAAAAGTTTTTTTTTTGAAAAATCACCTGTTCAGTTTCATAAGTCTCAAATTCTTACAAAAATACATATAATTTAATATTTTCTAAAAAATATTTTAAAATACAGGGTGGAATTTATGAATTATTTATTATTATTATTACAATACGATGGAGTCTGGTTCACGCCACAGGAGTCATCGCCTCGTGGCCGCAACCTCTGCTATAAAGCCCGCCTTACCCCCTCGCCTCATCACACCCACCACCCACCCACCCACCCCCTCATTCTTCTCGGCGGTGGCTTTCTGAGCTTTCCCGGTGGAGGACATGGAGCGTGGGCTGGTGTAGCTCAGCCCACCTGCACCCAGCTGGGGTGGTGTGATCTTGAGCTCCAGGAAGACACAGAAACCCTCTTCCTCGTCTCCTGGTTCGTAAGCATGGACAACAAGCCACGCCTCACGAGGCTCCCCCCTGGCTTCAGGTTCCACCCCACCGACGAAGAGCTCGTGGTTCAGTACCTCAAGAGGAAGGTCTTCTCCTGCCCCTTGCCCGCCTCCTTTATCCCTGACATCAACCTCGCAAGATTCGATCCATGGGACTTGCCAGGTCGGTACGAACGATCTCCTTTATGGTTCTTGAGCTGTTTTGTGCGTGTGCTCATGCTTCAAGGTGTTTGTTGTAATGCGCAGGTGGGGGAGAGGAGGAGAGATACTACTTCAGTCTAAGGGAGGCCAAGTACCCCAGCAGGAGCCGGTCGAACCGGGTGGCGAGGTCCGGGTACTGGAAGGCCACCGGGAGGGACAAGCGGATCACGTCGCCGAGCTGCGGCCAGGTGGTGGGGATGAAGAAGGTCTTGGTCTTCCACAGAGGGAAGCCTCCCACCGGGAGCAAGACTGACTGGGTCATGCATGAGTACCGGCTCGCCGGCCCCGAGTCCACCGCCTGCCTCTTCCCCCAGAGGAAGAACTCAACTCACGTGAGCTGTTCTTGCCCTTCTCGAATCTGAAACAGGCCCAAATTTAAGATTTTTATGGATGTTCTCATGACCAGCTCAAATTTCTACCTCCAACATCTGCCAATTAATATGCAGCAACTACCATGTCAGATTAGATGCATCAATGGAAGAACAATACCTTGAAGCTAGAAAACTTTAGAATGACATGACTTCATCAGTAGCTTATTATATTGCTCTCCTCTCCTAATCCTTTGCACTTCCATGGGTAATCTTTGCTGAACTACAATGCTTCTGCTCATGCAGAATTGTATCGTCCCGAGCAGAGATTGGGTGCTCTGTCGCATTTTTAAGAAGAAAAGAGCTACCAAGATGGATGTTGAGACTGAGGAAGGGGAAGAAGCGCCAGTTACAGATAGTGGCATTGGCTTCATTGACTTCATGGGGAAGAGATGTAGAGATCAAGGTCATACTTCATCCTCTTTATCCGACTCAAGCTGCATAACCGACACCTCTGATGGATCCAGTAATGGAGAGGAAACCAGTTGTGGCAGCTCACTTCCATAAGGAAGAGAGGCCTGGCAATTATCTGTATCAGTGTACCAAAATTAGAGTCTCCTTTTTTGTTGGAATCCAAAGTCAAGTCCAAATAACCTGGGATAGTATATGTGGAAGTTGCAAAAGAGTTATAGGATTTCTAGTCTCTTCTTTTGTGTTTTCTTTAACAACTTGATGGAAGAGAGCTTTGTGAAGCAGCTGAACTGATGGTTAATGTGGAAGTCATGTTCTAATTAACAAAATCATATGTTCCTATGGCTTCAATGCTCCAACTTTTCTTTTTCCAAGCAAGCTTTGTGAACAATGAAGGGGGGCTGAAAGCATTTTACTTTTTGAGTTGGATGATGGCTTGTGTTATCAAAAGAACCATGGTTTTGTATGCATCAAAAGAGGATCCAATGCTGCATAAAGATGGGAGGAAAAGTTGAGCAAGAAATGAGGATTGCATAAATCCATTTGGTGTGACAGTGATTGCCTTCAGCCACTGGGACCTGATGGAGGACTAAGGGGGCATGAACTGAGAGGCCAATTTAAAGGCACCTGGGTCCCTCCTTGGCCAAGAATATTTGGCTCAAGATCTTGATTTGATATGAGGGAAGTGGAGATCACATCAGAATGAGACCCATGATTGACATGTATATTGCTCCTGTTCAGCTGCTTGTGTTCAACTAAACCATGTGTCTTAAACTCATGTTGAAGTGTCACATGAACTCTTCTTAGTCTTTCTGAAAAGGGGTCAATTGTGAAACAATCAAGAACTTTTTAGTAGTTCTTGTTCACCTGTGTGGCTAAATTTAGAAAAAGGACAACACAACATTTGTGTGTCAGAAGTTTGTAAGACAAGGTTTCATAATATTGTTGCAAAGCAAGCTGAACAAGGCCATGTAATTTAGGGAAGAAACTTTGCTGCACACATTAATGATGTTTGTGTATTGTCTGGTTATACATTTGGGGTTACTCTCTCACTATTCAATTGACCACTGCTGATAACCCTTTCTGCTCCAGCCTTCATATTGATTTAAAATGCTTCTGATATAATCTGGATCAGGACTCAGTTGTGACTATTATGTTATCAGTCATCATAGGCAATCCTTTTCTACATTTGATGTCACTCACAGATCTCTGTGACTATGAGCACTCAGTCATTCACTGGGAAGCCCTGTGACAACTATCATGAGCTAATGAACCTTTAGAAGGAATTGGGATATAAACATTATTCCTCCAAGAAACAAAGTCCCATAAAAGACTCTATCATGGCCATAGTCAACAGCAGTCAACACTTCAAGCAAAATGACTGGTGGAAGATATATTGTTATCACACTTTTGAATTCTGAAGTAGAATGTGTTCTCAACTTCATTGTGAGAGCTAATACAGCTTGCTGTCAAGGAAAATTTTGCATCACCAACTCCACAAATTTAGAAACAGACCATTTTATTGTGAAACATATATATAAAATTGTGAGGTATTAAAAACATGAACATTTGAGGGGGGCATTCAGGAATATCTTACAAAGATTCCAAGTTTGCAGATGGTGGAAGGAAGCACTTGGGAAACTAGTATTGAATTTAGTGCAGAGAGGCCAAAATATGCATATGATCAATTTGATACTCTGCAACTTTTGAAGGCTCAGATTCTCCATGTTAGCATTTCAATCAATGGCAACTTGATCATTCTATAATGTGGTAGAACCAAAGTCTACAAATGATCAAGTTGGCACTCAAAACTTTTAGGGCTAAGACTCCTGTTGATCTTATTATCAATGGCAACTTGATCATATTATAAAGAAGAAACCTGAAATGAGTGGAGTGCCATGACCTGACTTAGCAAACTCATAGAAGAGTAAATGTGGAAGAACATGACCAAAGCTGACCTGCAACTTTAATGACATGAGCTCCTAACTTAAACCTTTATTATAATTATGGATGATGTTGCAACTTTCATGCTAGGTTACATAGACAGTAGATGCCTTACAAGCCTATATCACCTTTTCTTATGGATTGTATCAGTATATTGGAATCATATGGTGCATGTTACATATATTTTACATGAACATGGCACAGACAAGAAAAGAGAGGCAAGCAAGCAATAGTTAGCCTAATGAATGGGTCAGCTTGAAATGCATGTGGGGATCTCAAAACCACTATAAAAATTATATGACACAATCACACAATTAATAACTTGTGAGTCTGGCTTTGTGATCAACATCCAGCTAAAGCTTTGGGAGTTTGTTCACGGCACAACCCATGTTTCTTTTCTCCCAACCACAATTCAATTAGAAGCTCTCTTGTTCCCTGTACTTATTTGACCCATTCCTGTATGGAACAAAGAAATTTTTTGGTGCTCAAGTTGGCATGAGTTAAGTTCTCTAAAGCAGGTCCTCATCAAAAAATGAATTGGGAATTCTCACTTTTGTTGTCTTGTTTTGGGGAATCTGATAGTACCATCCATAATCACATGAACACATGCAAACATAGAGATGCAGGAATTTTGTATTATTCAGGACTAGCATATACTAAAACAAAGAATAAATTCAACAACTTATATAGTTGAATTATACTAAGCTGAAGAAAACACAAAGTCTCTGTGTGTGTGTGTGTGTGTGTTAAAAAAAAACTCAGTTTCAAATTTAAAAGAGGAGGATACAATTTTGAAGTCCCATCAAAGCATCAAACATCAGACAAGAGTCCAGCATTGGTGTTTTGATTGACTAACCACCACCTGATTGGAGAGAATTTGAGCAGAGCAAGCAAGACAGACATCACAGTCCATGCATTTATATCATCTGGTTGAGATTTGAATGAATGGTAGCAGTTTGACCATTGAAAGGGCAGTGGAGAATTTGGGGAGTTGGAACTGTGTGGTCAACCCATCCTGTGAACACACAAGTGAAGATGAGGCCTTCTCATGCAATCCAAGAAATAAGACAAGGGGCACAAGAAAGAGACAGAGAGAAAAATGAACACCAGATCACAAATTTGCTGAATGAGCACAAGATCAATGCTGACAGCCTATAGATAATTAATTTGCCAAGTCTGAACTCTTCCTTCCATTCATACATCGAGTTTGCAACTCAAGCAAGTGATTCATTTTCATGAATTCTTTTTGTTTCCTTCTGCACTTTGCAACCATCATGAATTCTTTTTGTTTCCTTCTGCACTTTGCAACTCAAGCAAGTGATTCATTTTCATGAATTCTTTTTGTTTCCTTCTGCACTAATTTGTTGAAAGTGAATAACTCACTTGTTATTGAGGTTTCAATATCTATTTATACAGTGATAATAGATGGATTTTTCAACATCTATTTATACAGTGATAATAGATGGATTTTCTTCAACTGATGAATGAGATAATCTCGTTCAATTAGAAAAATTTGTTATAGTTAATAGGATTTTCCTCAACTGATGAACGAGAGAATCTCGTTCGGTTAAGGAAATTTGTTACAGCTAGCATGCCCCCGCAAGATCGAGCTCCTGTCAAGGATGCCGATCTTGGATCGATGGAATAAAAATAGTTTACGTGCTAGAGACTTCGTGAGGGAGTCGACCAGTTGGTCAGCTGTGTGGACATGAGAGACACGAAGCTGCTTGCGAGCTACTTGATCCCGAACAAAGTGAAAGTCGATAGCAACGTGCTTCATGCGGGAGTGAAAGACTGGATTTGCACAAAGATAAGTGACCCCGATGTTATCACAGTAAATAACAGGCATAGAAACAAAATGGATTTGAAGTTCCTAAAGCAAGTGGCTAATCCAATTGATTTCAGCAGCAGCGGTGATAACAACCCGATATTCAGCCTCGGTAGTAGATCTGGCAACCGTCTTTTGTTTTTTAGAGCTCCAGCTTATCGGATTAGCACCAAGGAATACAATATACCAAGATGTAGAGGTTCTATCATCAACGTTACCGGCCCAATCCGCATCCGCAAAGGCATGAAGTTGAGAGGAAGAATTCTTGCAAAGAAAAATACCATGATCAATAGTCCCTTTCAGATAACGTAAAATGTGTTTGACAGCAGTCCAGTGCAAAGTAGATGGTTGATGCATAAATTGAGACAATTTATTAACCGGAAAGGAGACATCGGGACGAGTGAGTGCTAGATATTGTAAGGAGCCAACTCCCTGTCGATATAGAGTAGAATTTGTGACAGGACTACCATCATAGAGATGCAGCGATGTACTTGGAGATAGAGGAGTGGAGACTGCTTTAGCATCTTGCATGTTTGTCTTCAACAGTAAATCATGAATATACTTCCGTTGTGAAAGAAAGAGACCAGAAGATGTAAATGTAGCCTCAACACCGAGAAAGTAATGTAAGGTACCAAGATCTTTGAGGGAGAAGCGGTCTGCCAATTGCGTAATAAATGTCTGAACCTCCGTTGAGTTATCACCTGTGATAATAATATCATCCACATAGACGAGGAGATAGATGGTGCTCCCACGATGTTGGCGTAGAAATAAGGAAACATCAGACTTAGAGTTGATGAAGCCAATGGAAGATAAGTAGAGATCAAGTTCAATATACCACGCTCGTGGAGCCTGACGAAGTCCATAGATGGCCTTTTTTAGTTTACAAACATGTCCCGGATATTGAGGATGTACAAAGCCTTGAGGTTGTTCCATAAAAACATCTTCAGTGAGGGTTCCTTGTAAAAATGCATTGTTAACATCTAACTGACGTAAGCACCAGCCTTTCGATATTGCCAGACTTAGAAGAAGCTGAATGGTAGTAGGTTTGACAACAGGACTAAATGTCTCAGTGAAGTCAATGTCAGGTCGTTGATGAAATCCTTTGGCCACAAGACGTGCCTTATAGCGAGCAATATAACCATCAGGATTTCGCTTAATTCAGAAAATCTATTTGCACCCGATAATATTTTGTATGGAGAGAGGAGAAGTGAGAGTCCAAGTAGCATTGTGAAGAAGGGCATCATACTCCTCACACATGGCTTTACGCCAATGAGGATATTTATGAGCATGAGAGAAGGAAGTAGGTTCAACAGAGTCGAAAGAGGGTTCGGTGCTAACATGCAAATCTAGAACTCGACGTGGTTTAAAGATACCACACTTGGAACGAGTTTGCATAGGATGCCGAGAGGTGACAATAGGGCTAGGAGGTAAGGGTTGTGGGTCAGTACTGGTGGAGGCAGACGAAGGGACAATAGAAGTACCTTGGCGTGGTGAAGACAAAGACACTAGGGGGGGAGGAGCCGAAGGAGAGGGAAAAGAGGGAAACTGCGGAACAGAAGTAACTAGAGAGTTTGGATCTAAGGAAGACAAAATTGAGGAGGAAGATTGTTCATTGCGATCTAATAGAACTACCGATTGTCGATGATCTCGAAAGGGAAAGACAGTCTCCACAAAAGTAACATGTTTGGAGACAAAGACTTTAGTAGAGTGAGGGTCATAACATCGATAGGTGTTATGTTCAAGAGAGTACCCTATGAAAACACAAGGTCGAGATCGAGGTTACATTTTATTAGAATTATAGGGACGTAACCATGGATAACATAGACAACAAAAAACCTTTAAGGTTTAGATGTTAGGGTGTTTTTGAAATAGCTTTTCAAATGGTGAATGATATTGTAGGAGAGGAGTAGGCAAACGATTAATAAGATAAACAACACATTGAAAAGCGACAGACCAAAAGATAGAAGGCACGGAAGCCTGATGGAGCAATGTAAGACCAGTCTCAACAATATGACGATGCTTACGCTCAGCAGAGCCAACCAGTTGAGGGGTATATGGTGGGGACTTAAGATGTTGAATACCAGAGGTAGCTAGATAAGACACAAGAGCTTGATATTCACCGCCACCATCAGAATATACAGTTTTAATAGTAGTTTGAAAATAATTCTCGACCAAGTTCTTGAATTTAGAGAAGACAACAACAACCTCATATTTTTGACAAAGAGGATATAACCATGTGTACTTTGTAAAATAGTCTACAAAGACAACATAGAATCTGAACTTGTCAAAAGAGATAACTGACGCAGGACCCCAGACATCAGTATAAATAACCTCAAACGGTTTAGAGCACGAAATAGAAGATGTACCAAATGGTAACTGATGACTCTTATTACTAAGACAAGCATCACAGTAAGTAATAGTAGAACCAGATTTTGAAACAGGAATAGAGTAGCGAGAAAGTAACTTTTGTTGAATAGGGATTGAGGGATGACCAAGACGTTGATGCCACATATCGATTGGAGCAGCGGTGGAGGCGTTAGCAGTAAGCTGAGTGAGATATAAGGTAGATGGCCATTCATAGATGTTGTCTTTATTCGGACCGCGAACCAACGATGCCCCCGTGCTCAAGTCCTTGACAAGAAAATAATCAGGAAAGAATTCAATAGAAGCATTGTTTTGTTGGCAGAACTGAGAGACAGAGATGAGATTTCTTTTAATGTGGGGTGCACACAAAACATTATCGAGTGTAAAAGAAGTGACATTGGAAGTAAGCTTTGTTGTACCGAAATGAGTAATAGGAATTCTGTTACCATCACCGATGATAATATCTTCAGTTCCGCCATAGTTGTTGTGGAGTGACAGGTTCTGGAGATCAGAATTAATATGGTGGGAAGCACCAGAGTCTACAATCCAATTAGATTGATTGTCAGAGGGAGTCGTCATGACATTTGCCGGAGGCCAGGCCGACGGAGGTGGAAGACGAGGTCGAGACCGACAAACCTTTGCCGAGTGGCCGACTTTATCACATAATTGGCAGACAACTTATTGCTGAAGCATGGAAGGAGGACAACGCGGTTGAACGACAGTGTTGAAGTGTGGAGAATGGAGAGGCGACAGTGATGGAGAGGGACTCGTAGAAGTGGGAGAAAAATTGGTCACACCTTTTGAAGCATTCTTACGGTATTTACGATTTTACCGGTTGGACTTCTGATTGAACTGAGCCGTGATAGGAGGTCCTGGCAAGGAATTTGACAGTCTATTAGCACGCTTTAGGTAAGCTTCATAGTCGGTGAGCTTGTTATAGAGTTCTTCAAAGCAAATCGGAGAGTCACGTGCTCGAAGTGCAGCTGCCAGTTCTATGAACTCGGGACTCAATCCATTAAGCGTGTGGACAAGAACTTCTTCATCAGTCAGGGAATGACCTATCAAAGCTAGGTCACCAATAAGCATTTTGATATGTTGTAAGTAATCGGCAATAGTACTTCCCTCCTGCTTAAGGCTCATAAGGCTGGATAGGAGTCCAAGCATGCGAGTTCGAGAGCGATTCGCGAAGGTAGTTTGTAACTTGGTCCAAGCTTCCGCAGCAGTGACACAAGAGGACATAAGCGGAGCAATGGATCCAGCAACAGAAGCTTGAATTGCTTGGAGTATTAGCCGATCTTGGCGCAACCAAAGTTTGTGTGCAGAATTCGATAGTAGGTTGGGTTCTCCTGGAACATGTATCAACGCTGGTGGATAACTAAGAGAGCCATCAATGTAACCCAATAAATCATAACCAAATAAAAGGTTTGAGAATTGGGCCCGCTAGGACGCATAATTACCACCCTTGGATAATTTAAATGGAATCAAGGAGGCGGCATTGATGGAGGTGAGTCATGAATGCGGAGAAATATCGCCAACAGGAAAAAGTGTTGGAGTATCGGAGGTAGAGAAGGAAGACATCGAGGAACCAATACCAGGTCAAAGGAAAACCCAGAGAGAAAGGTAAGTAATCTTGCCGAGAAAACAGTTGCAAAAACCATTAAAAGATAGAGTAAGAGCGAGAGTAGGAAGCCGATTTTTGAATGATATGACGAAAGCGTCCAAGAGATGGATGGTAAAAGAAATAAGGAATGAAAGGTAATGAGACTCTACCGTTGTCCTGATACGATGAATAGCAATGTTCGGGTGCAGCAATCCTACTGGAACCAGCCCTTCCGAATATGACACAGTGAGTGCAGCCACTGTTAAAATAGATCACCCGACACTCCCCTCAAATCCAACAGGATACACCGGGAGGAAGAAGGCTTCTTGAGTGACTTCTTAGGGACTCTGAGGCTCCTCTTCAATCATCAGATTGGTCTGACATTCATAGCTGACCAACTCGCCGTAAGCAGAGTGAGTGAGGGGGAGCGGGCAGGAGAGGAAGCGATTAGTCCCGGGAGACGCGCCTGTGGTGTCCGCGTTTGGATCGCTCTTTAGAGCTGCTAAGAGGGTAGCCGCTGCTTGGTGTTGGAGGTATAATGTCCAGAACGGGGTGAGCGGCTGCTCATTCGGATCGAGAAACAGAGAAAAAAAGGTGCTATGTTTTGTCGATAAAACAGAGATCCGGTTGTTGGGGCTGGAGAAGAAGAGGAAGCAGCCGGCGATGAAGAGTGACGTTGGTTACGAATAGGTGTGGGACGCCGCAGGACTCAGGGATACTGAAGTAGCAGGCAACAATTGCGACGGGAAGCAGAGTAAGACCGACTGGACGGAGCAGCGGTCAGAGGAGCAACAACGACAGAGAGGAGATGGGCTGCAGCGGCTAGAGGAGCAGCAGTGGCAGCGGAGCAGCAGCCAGAGGAGCAGCAGCGGCAGAAGTGCGTCGTTGGCTATGCGCTGCGATATTGCTGGGCCAATCGCAGCAAAACAAAGGAAGAAGGAGAGGAAACAGAGTAATGGTTACTCTGTTTCGATCTACTGTGTGTCGGCAGGAGGCAGCAGCACCCTGGAGCATTCGCGAGTGCTGCGTTTGCAGGGCCAGAGACCGTTGGTGCCAATGTGCCGGAGCGTTGGCAAGGCTGGAGATTGGGGAGGCGGCCGGGATTTCGCTGCTCCGACAAAAGAAAGGATATCAAGGTTGTGACAACAGTATCAACGCTCGTTGGGAGATCAGTGCTGATCTTGTTGGTTCCGTCGGTAGCGGAGGCAGATGTCACGACAGTAGATGGAGTCGACGATAAAATCTGTACGCGATCGGAAGCGGTGGAAACTTGTTGCCGTTTGACAGCAATAAGAGAGTTTGCTTTAAGCAAGATGCTCTAATACCATGTTGAAAGTGAACTGGGAAAACAAAAGAACTCACTTGTTATTGAGGTTTCAACATCTATTTATACAGTGATAATAGATGGATTTTCCTCAACTGATGAACGAGATAATCTCGTTCGGTTAGGGAAATTTGTTACAGTTAATAGGATTTTCCTCAACTGATGAACGAAAGAATCTCGTTCGGTTAAGGAAATTTGTTACAGCTAACATAATCGATGGTTTCGCAGAGATAATTAACAAGACTTATCTGTATCTTCTGCACAAATTTGGTTCATCCATTTACAAGTTTCTATATCTTTTCTGTTGCTGGATTTTGTATCGTGGATGGAGAGTCTTCACGGTACGGTTTGCCCTACGTGCACAGGATCATCCGAGTTGAACTGAAGGATTTGGGGTGGCTCAGTCGGGATGTAGTGTGTCGCTCGTCCGTGGCTCCTCGAGTTGGGTGATCCAAGGGGCTTGCTTGGGTCGTCGGTTAGATCTTGCAAGAAGGCTTCCGTCGAGGGGTGTGTGCCCAATGTTGTCCTTCCGATACCTAAATTAGCCCTCGGGGTGTGAAAATTGAAAGCCAATGTGTTGAGAGAGCTAAAAGAGTTGAGAGTCTCTCCCCCCACTATGGGCTACGGTAGGGGTATTTATATCCACGAGGTGGAGAGAGGTCGTACCAAGATGATTAATAGGAGCGGCCCCTTCGACTGACCTATGGGTACAGCTCTGCATGGGGTCACTGCCTTCGTCTGTTCCTGGGTCCTCGTTCGACGAGACTGTCGATTGTCAATACAATCTAGTATTGAGTCGATAGCGTTGCGTAAGACGCTACCTTCGACTACCGACGTGGCTCGAGGGTCTCGGAGTGCCGACGTGGTTGTCGGGCCGACGTGGTGGGGTTGACACGTTGGGCCGACATGATACTCGGGCTAACACAGCAAGGCCGATTCAATGGGCCCAATATTTACCCTATCATTTTCTACACATCAATAATGCATAAAATTCTTGTTTATGGATCAAACTCCAATTATATCAAATGAATGAACTGATTGTAATTTATATTAGAACTGAGGTACCAGAGAAAGGAAATCAGAGGCCTCTATATAACTTAAAAGCTGAAATATTTAGTTCTGAATCAAACTTAGTATGTGCCATCAGAGTCTTTTAATTCCGGCAATATGAAAACTATTCTTGATCTTATTTTAATCTTTGTCTCATACATAAGTAAACTCTAGGCATGATTACCATTTGCAATATGTCATTCAACACACCTTTCAACTTTAAAGTATTACCTCTGATATATCTTGTTTCAGGTCAACCGGAGCTCCTCCATTGGAGTCCACCGGAGCTCGGAGCTCTTTCGTCGTTCCCAAATGACGAGGCATGCTTTTGGAAGCAAGAGAAACAAAGTGCCACCTCAAGAACAGTAAGCCCAACCCTAATCAATAAGCCCAATTGCACTGAGCATGGATCTTTTCCTAAGCATGTAGTTTATGTGTTTGGTTGCATTGGGAGAGAAAAATTTTTAAAAAAATAAAAACCATATTTTTTTGACAATTTACCTAAAGAGGGCACTGATTGGTTCTTATTCCTCTATAAACGAATTACATTTAAAAAAAAAGGGACAAATTTTTGGAAAAAAAAATCTTTTTTTATATTTTTCCGAGAGTATTTCAAGCATTAGATAAAAAGTGGTGAATTCCAAATAATATAATATTTCTTAGAAAAAACTTAAAAAGAATTTTTTTTTCCAAAATTTCATCATAAAAACCCTCATTAATATTTATATCTCCCTTCTTATTATTGACAATCCTCTTGCTATCGGAAACTTTTAAAAAATAAAATATTATTTTTACTATTTACAATCATAATATCATCGATTTTATATTTTTTTCTCATTATTTATTATTTTATCTTTGTTGTTGACGTCGTGACCCTACTCGTTACATGTTGCTCGTGGCCCCTTTCGATGTCGTTCGCTTGCTTTTAATATTACTTAATATTCTCCGACCCCACTCGCTACCCCTTTTGACAATAAAAAAAAAAAAAAATTATTAAAAATGAGATTAAAAAGTAGGATTGCAAAAATGGGCACGAAAGAGTAAAAAAGTGTTACTGCCACCGAGAAAAACCAGCTACCTGTTCTCTTATTGGCGACAACGTGGCCCCACTAGAGGGGCTCCACGGTGGACCCCTTGGTTTCATCAACCACAGATTACGTTGAAACAATAAGAATGGCAAAAACGCACCTGTCCCATGATTGGCTAACATAGACGGGGCCCAGGTGTTCCTCCAATCACAAGGCAGGTTGGTCTCTCGAAGAATCCGGAAACGGGAAACAGCGGCGATCGCTGCGAAAAGAGGGGATCCCACCTCCTATTTCACGTGGCTCTCACGTGCACGAGACCCGGTGAAGAAAAGGGCTATCGAAGGCGAGGAAGGCGCCGCCGGAAGAGGGAAATAGGCGTCAAACCCTCCGAAATCCCTCGATCGTTTCCACCTCGTTTTCCTTCTTCTCCGATCCCCTTCCGTTGCTCGATCTACGAATGGCTTCCGCTCTGACCCGCCTACTCCGCCGGCCCGCCGCGGTAAGATCCTGGATCGGTTTCGATCCTTGGTTCCTCGATCGCTTCTTTACCCAATTCGACGCTTTTGTTTCGGTATTTTCTCCGCAAGTTGTTGATCCGAGCTCCTTCCGACAACGATTGATGCAATCTATAAATAAAAAAAAAAGAAAAGAAGAAGAAATTTTTGCTCTCTTTTACTGATTTCCATCTGAGTTGCAGATATGCATCTACTGAGTCACGATCGTCTTTGTGATTCTTGTATACGGTGCGTGCGCCTTTCCGGAAATCGACGGAAGAATTCGCTTGACGTTACCGTTCGTTTGTCCTTGCAGGCTATACTTATTGCAAGAAGTTGTAGACATGTTAAGCGCTTTGGCCATCAAATTCTTCTTCCAGGTAATTTTCTATATACTACAGTTTCATCTCGTCGTTAACGGTGGAATCGATCTTACATCACGTATGATTTCAGGTGGTTCAGTGTGCTCGGAGCCTGCAAGGTTAGCTTTCGATCGCGATCTTTTATTTTTCTTGAGATTACTTCCATATCTAATTAGCAACACCTACTTATCATTGGTTCTATTTGCATTTTGCAATTCTTGTTTCTCTGTGACGCATACAAGTAGCTTGGTGACAGAAGGGCTAATGTTCTGAATTGTTGCTTCTTACTGCTCCTTAACATGATTTCAAGTTACTCTGGCAGGGAATCTGTGAGGTTCATCCCCAGGGCCTCTCTTTACCAAATATGGAGTAGGTCATTTTCTTCTGAGAATGGTATGCATTTGTGGATGCCATAATCTATACTGGATTTCTTCCTCTTACACAGCATTGGACAAACATCTCATGTGACTTGCTTCGAATTTATGTTTTTGATTTGAAAAATTTCTCTACAGGTGATTTGGTTGCCGCTGTAGTTCCATATATGGGTGAATCTATTACTGATGGGACCTTGGCAACCTTCTTAAAAAGTATATCCTTTTCTCTGCAACTTTTTTTTTTCTGATAATATATTAAGAGAAAAAGCTATTACGACCTAAGCTCTGCTTGTCAGAGCTCAAAAAGGAGGACAAAGAAGGAGGCCAGTTCGACCGCCACAAAAACTTGACTGATTAAGCTTAATCAGTGATTGGCCAACCAGTGATCAAATCGGTCTTGTACAAGACAGAAATAGGGCCTGTTCTTGAATTATTGAAAAACAACGATCATTACGGTTCCTTTGCTCTATAACCATCTTGGTGAATTCTTATGCAAGTGTTGTGCATGTACATATAAATCTCATTAAACACCCATGCTGTCCTGAAAGACTGGTTAAGTTCAGGTCAAGGCATGGTTTCATGTACCATGCTATATAGCAAACATATTGAACCTATCCAACCGACCATAGAAACATGTGTTTAGTATTTTTATTATCGGTGTAGCAAGGTGTGTTGTACTATGCTGTTCATTATTTGCTAGTCCGAAAAGAATCAGTACTTAAAACCTTGGGTTAGTTTTGTAGTCCTGTCAAAAACCTTTAGGGACAAGATATCACAAATTTGTATGATGTGTTTGTTTTTGCCTTTAAGTGTGCTAATTTTGTCTTATGGCCATGAAATCTGGCACAGAACCTGGTGACAGGGTTAATGTTGATGAACCAATTGCCCAAGTTGAGACTGACAAGGTACTAGTGCTCATCAAGTTGTTAGTTTCTCAGAACTGTTCTCAGGTCATCTGAATGTTTTGTTTTAGGTGACAATCGATGTAAATAGTCCTGAAGCTGGCATTATCCAAGAGGTTAGTGACCATCATATTTTGGCTTCTAACATCTAGATCTTCCTTTTATGGAGTTCATAATTGATGCACAATTGGTGATTTTTTCCATTGACAGTTTATAGCCAAGGAAGGTGACACTGTGACGCCAGGAACCAAAGTTGCTGTGATATCCAAGTCTTCTTCCAGCGATACACACGTTGCCCCATCAGATGATAAAGTGGCGAAGGATGCTCAACCACCATCTCCTCCTGCAGAGACTCCACCACCTACCGCTGCAGTAGAGAAAATTGACAGACAAATGCCCAAGGGGGAAATTCCTGCTAAAGAAAAGCCTAAAGCATCCTCACCTTTACCTGCAAAAACCTCACCTTCAGAACCTCAGCTACCTCCCAAGGAAAGGGAAAGACGAGTAAGCCTCGTAATTTTGTCTATCTCTGTTATTAGTACGGCACCACTGCACATTTTAAGTTCACTTAAATCCTTGGAGAACTTATGGTTGTTGTTCTTGTACTCCTTCAGTCTTTTAAATTTCATTCCTTGCAGGTTCCTATGCCAAGGCTCAGGAAGAGGGTTGCTACACGTCTAAAGGATTCTCAGAACACATTTGCAATGTTAACTACATTCAATGAAGTTGATATGTAGGTTTTTCTGCCACCAGTTAGTTTTTTGTGCTCATTCATATCTATTGAGTCACTGCAGGCCTTAGGATACTCATAAGAATGCTCCATTATGATCCTCTAGTATGTTGGGATCAAATTGTGGAAACAGTTCTTTTCGTGGGATAAAGGCCAAGGAAATTTGCCTAGGGTTGTGCATAGGTCTCATTTAATGAAATTTTAAATGGAATTGAACATAGTTCCTGAAACTGAATCCAATAGAACCGACACAGAGACAAATGTGAACTGAAATTGAACCTAATTTTTTTTTAAATATATATTTTATTTTAAAAGAGTATGTTATGTATATTAGGGCATTTTCCCTAGAAAATACCCACATTTTGGATATTTCTTAATCAGTACTCCATTTTGCTTTTTCTCAAATAGTGCCCCTAATTTAAAAAATAGTCAAACTGTCTCTAAATTTTTTTTGGTTTATTATAGAGTTTTGGGCTGGTACAGTATTTTTGGTCTGTTATAGTGTTTTGGCCACCATAACAAAAATACTGTAAATAAGTCGAATGAAAGTACTATAAAACCCGTAATAAAAAACACTGTAAACGCTATTAAAAAAATACTGTAAAAGAGTCAAAATGAGAACTAGTGATTTAAAAATCGCTAGGCGTCAAAAGGCACCAAGGTCCCAAAACGCCCGGGGTGCTACGCGCCCGCCGAGCGAACCGAGGCGCTAAAATATAAAATATATATAATAAAATTAATAAATATAATTATTTAAATATAAAAATGATATTAAATTAAGAAAAATCTAGAAACATGATATTAAATAAATAAATATTAGTATTATTAAATTTAAATCAAAATAATATATTATTAATCTAATAAATAAAAAATATTATTATCAGTATACTTTAACAGTAACAACTACTGTTAATAGTACATTAACAATATACTGTTAACAGTAGATAGGCGAGGTGGCTGACTTCGAGAAAGCTGCTTACTGAGAATAGCGAAAGCAACAACGATGATCAGCTACAGTGGTAGCGATGAGCAACGACAGCGACAAGCAGCGACGACGATGGAGAGCAACGACAGCAGAGAGTGGCGGACAAATGGCGAGCAGCGGGTGACGACAATAGAGTCGACGGCATAATCGCGATTCGCGAGTGGGTTTAGGGTTGAGGAAGCAATTATTGATGCGTTAGTTGGTTCGATTGAACCAACTAACGCAAATTTGACCGAACCAGGCTAAAAGCCTGGTTCGTCTCGCTTGGTTTAACCCGGGCGCTCGCCCGAAGCGCCCAACGCCTAGGCTCAAGCGAGCGCCCAGGCGGCGCCTCTTTGAAGTGCATTGCCTGGAGATCGAGCGAGGCGCTCGCCTAAGCGCTCGGGCAAGGCGAGGGTGGAGATCGTTGATGAGAACACTGTAACAATCTAAAGCTGATAAAAAAGTGGGTGGAAAAATTTTGAGGGGGTATTTTGGGCTTTTTCAATAGAGGTATTGTTTGCAAAAAAAATAAAAGAGGAGATACCAATTGAAAAATATTCAAAATATGAGTATTTTCTAGGGAAATAACCTCATACATTATTTAATATTTATAGCCTTTATAAGGATGACAATATTACATTTATGTGCATATACCAAATCACATCTGAGAATAAAAATATTATGTTTATCATGTATTAATTATGATGGAATAAGTACATATAACATATATTTGTGGATGAAATATATTCTTGCTATATTTGTCTACATATTATACATGATTATATAATATACAGTTTGGTTCAGTTGGGGATATTTTTTTTTCAAGTAGAATCAACTGTGAGTTGTTAAATCCAACAAAAAGTCTTGATTTGCAAACTAAATCAGACTGAATCAACAAATTGGTTTACTTTTCCTGGTTTAGCTGTTTTGCAGCAATGGCGAGGGTCTTAGACATTAGGCTTTTGCTTTGTGCTCAAGTTTATATTGGCATTCTGATTATTTCATTGTGCTTTGTGATAACTAATTTAATCATTTCATGCTGCTGTTGTTTTTTTTTTACACATCAAATCGATGTTGGAAACTCAAGAGAAGAACAAGAACAAAAGAAGCCTTCATTTGTTATAGCATTTAGATTTCTCATGGTTTCTGCTTCATATGTTTTTATAGTGGATATGTATGTCTTTATATTTTTTATGTCATAAATCATTATGTTGTAGGACAAATCTGATGAAGCTCCGGTCTGAATACAAAGATGCGTTTGCAGAAAAGCATGGTGTGAAGATGGGTCTCATGTCAGGTTTTGTTAAGGTAAATGATGTAATAAGCAATAAACACACCTTGCTCTGAGCTTTTGGTATTTAATCATCTCTTCATGTTGTCAGGCTGCTGTTTCTGGACTTCAAAACCAGCCAATCATCAATGCCGTCATTGATGGGGATGACATTATATATAGAGACTACATCGATATCAGTATAGCTGTTGGCACACCAAAGGTTCATTCAAACTTTGATACTGCAGTTGCTAAATAAAATTGTGCCAAATTTATGGCTTTTGCTTTGTTGATTTCCCACCACTAAGTAAGCCATCAAGGATCGGTCGTATGGTTCGGTGTTTAATTCTTTGAATATTTTCAGGGTCTTGTGGTTCCAGTTATCCGGAACGCTGATGGGTTGAATTTTGCGGGGATAGAGAAGGAGATTAATATGCTTGCAAAGAAGGCAAACAGTGGAACGATATCAATTGACGAGATGGCAGGAGGCACATTTACAATTTCTAACGGTGGAGTATATGGATCTCTTCTGAGTACACCCATAATCAACCCCCCACAGGTAATTAACCTAATTTTCACAAAGGATCGTCCCATCTTACATTTTCTAAGGCTAACCTAATAATGTGTGCACACATATTTTTCTCTGCAGTCTGCCATCTTAGGCATGCACTCGATAGTGTCCCGTCCGATGGTGGTTGACGGTAACATTGTCCCAAGGCCGATGATGTACATCGCTCTGACATACGATCATAGACTGATCGACGGTAGAGAAGCAGTATTCTTCTTGCGTCGTATCAAAGATGTGGTCGAAGACCCTCGTCGGCTTCTTCTCGACTTGTAGGAGGGCACCGCACCACACCACGTTCAACAGAGATGGCACTTCAGTCCTCTTCTTTTTGTCACTAAAATAATTTTCCACCTAAAACAACAATTTTGATCGGCTGCTTGTTCATCATTTCAAGTGAGTTTGTTTGCAGGTCTCCTCCAGACCAATGAAATCCCGTGATGATATTCACAAACTGTTTGAAGCTACCCCTATTTTCATTTTACTAGTTATCGAATGCTAAAGCAAATCACTATATGCTGTGTAACTGAAAACACAAGTACATTATATTGGTAAAAACATGGTGGATTATCCATTCTGATTTCTTTTCCGATTGTATTTGGTATATTTGTCCAACCACTTCTAGTGGATGCTACAGTTAAATCATTGTGTAACCGATCATTCCTCCGGAACTGCTCCAATATTCTAGGAATTTGGCTTCTTGTTCTTTTTAGTTTTTTTTTTTTTTACCTATTCTGGTTTCAGATAATTATAGATTGTGACCCAAACAGAGTTTTAAGTCTTCCTCTTTGCTATTGTGTCAAACTTGGGTGGCCTAATAAGAAAAATTACCCAAATCCAAAAACACCCATGCACAAATTTATCTTCTTTGATCACAGGTGTATTGTTTATCTCGTGATGATCTAGACAATCAAGGATCGAGCAATAAGAATAGTTTGCCTTTGAGACTTCACATTGGCTATGTCAATATTTTGGATGGATTACCAACAACAAAAAGTAAATATAGAACTCAACATCAATGCACTATATATGGTTTTGACTTAAAAAAAAAAAACAAAAAACAAAAGAAAGATAACAGCACCAGAAAATAACAAGCACTACTCCTAACTAAATAGCCGGAGATCCTGCAATTAAAATTCTAGCTTAGGAAACAACAGACACAAGCTGAAAAATAATTAGCAAAAAGAACATTCATTATTCTAGGAATCAGTTGGGTGAATTTGAGAGAGAGATCCAAACACCACAGAAGCATGGATAAATAAACGTGCACAACACAGAAATGGTGAACTCCAAAATTAAAATAAAGTAAAATCCTTTTCAATAATAGAAAAACCAACACAGAGCGTGACAAACAAAGGCACAAATGCAAACATATCAATAACAGATCTCCATTATTTTCCCCTTTTCCCCATTTTATTTGTCTCTGTTGTCTTTTTATTCCTCATCTTTAACTTTTTTCTTCTTCCATCCAACAAATCCGCCTGTTCTTTTTTCTTTTTTGAATGACAACCATTTATTCCACCAATGTGGTTTGCGTCTCCCTTTTTCTTGTATTCTTCATTATTTTTTTCCTTGTAACAATTACATACAGAAAGTATCAACTTTACACTATGACATCTAAACCCTTTCCCTCCATTTTTCATATTCTAAATGCAATCACAATCAAATGGAGCAAAAACCAAGAAGATGCAGCATCCAAAACTCATCAGTGAAGCTTACTAGATGGCATTCAGACTATTCGTAGCCAATTCACACCACGGAGAATGAAGGGAAAAAGTGACAACTGATGATATCAAAAGATTAGCCAACTCACACCATGGAGCATGAAAGGAAAAAGTGATCACTGAACTGATGATATCAAAAGATTAGCATACTAGTAGTAAAGATAACCTTAACATCAGCTCAATAGGCATCCTGATACAGCTATACATTTAATGGTCAGATCAAAATCGAGGTAATATTCGTATTAACAATAATCACAGTTGCTACATGAAAGCATTCAAGTAATTAAAAACAAAAAATCAGCTTTGTGAAATTTAGAAAGCAATACAGGTGGCCACAAGGTCAAGCATGCCTTCTTTTCTTTTTCTTCTGAATACGGGATTCTGTAACTAAACATGCTCTTAACAACTTACAACATCTGCTCTTTCAGTTCAATCTTCTTCTTTTCTCCACCGGGGATCAGAGGAACATGACTTGGCTCCAGACATGCAGGGTGGGCATCATATGCAGAGGCCTTAATTGGAAACCAAAATACAGACAAGTACCTGCTCACAATGAAAACATATATTAGTAACTTGCTGCTGTACAGTTACAAACAGAGTGAAAAACCAAGCCAGTGAAGGTAAAATCAATGCTTCAAATAATCTAAAAGAAACTATCATTTATACTTTTTGTGCAGTTCCATACCAAGGGTGCATGATGTACAACAGCTAATAGCTGATATTGCCAAATGAGTAGGCATCATGATTCTTGGATTCATTAAGGTAGGAAACTGTAAGCTACAAGCCAAAGTAGCTTCTGCTTCATTATAGAGGCCTTTTTCCTTCAGGGATGAAGTTCATAGTGAGCCAAATAGACTTACAGGAACATAATAATCAGGCAATGGAACTTTGAGAAGCACATGCCAGAATTTAATAAATAAAATCATTTCTCAAAATACAAAATGTTGACACCATGCTCCTCATTTAGCTTTTCATTCTTTCTACAAGTGGCATGACTTTTACTATAGAATCAAGGAGAAAGGGAAAAGTAGGGTCCAACTATATCAATGGACCAAATCTTGAAACACATTGGTCTGAATTTCATTTAAATGGGCAACATATTGTCACGGGCTTAGCTAATTTTGCCTAAGCCGTGCGGCACCCATGTGTATCCGTCCGCAAAGGTCAGCCTTCCCCGAGATCTCCTAGAGTCCCTTAGACTTACAAAAGAGAAAACGGGCCAGAAGAAACAATTCCAACGGGATCCACAAGCAACTGCTCAAGCAAACACTTTATAAAGCCAATACAAATTACACCCCATGGATATTACAAACTCAGAAAGGTTGCACACAAATGATAATGGTCCATTACAGACCCAAGTCCCCGCAAGTGCTTACAAGACACACTCGTATTTACAAGCCAAAATCGGCCACAAAGCAAACCAAACTAGGGCTGTCAAGCCTAATGCAAGCCCGCTACTTGCTATACAAGGTATGTACACAAACCGAAGGACACGGACAAACATAAGCATTTCATCGAACACTTGTTTACATTTTTGTCCGTGACATTCTCCCCCACTTATTCCTTAGACATCCTCGTTGAAGCCACTGTAGACGCTGCATCTCCTCGCATATTGCTGAATCTTCAATCTTTTGCTTTGGCTGCAACACGCCCCTTTGGCTCCCAGCCGCTCTCCGCCGCTGTTGTTGAGTAGTCGAACTCTGATCCGCCAAGCTGCTTCAACTCACCAATGACTGAATTTGGTGTGGGATTGGCTGAGTTATGCTGATCCTTGTTGACTCTCGCGGATCCTTCTGATGAAGGAAAAGGCCTGCCTTATTATGCGCCAGTATCGCAGTATACTCATATTGCTTGAACTGGATGGATGCTTGTTGAAACTTTAACGAGCATCGCCTCACAGGCTTTGAAGTTTTTGAGGTCATTCCTCCATAATGTTTGCCCATTGATTCTTCTTCCATGTTTAGTTGTCACTTCTAAGTACGTTCGCATCACTCCCGCTTTCGATTGGTCAATTGGGAAATGAAGCGGACAATCTACTCTTAGTAGTACTGATCACCAATGGTGGGGATTTGACAACTATTGTCTTCCATAAGCTTTCTTTGAAGGGTCACTGAATTTATGCAGAGCTCCTCCGCTGGATAAGTAAGAGAACTGGGATACTCGACTTCACTAATTCTCTTAGTAGTTGTGAAGGCAAGGCTACTTGGCTTCGCTCACCTCCTCGAGTTAAGAGAATTGGGGCACTCAGTTTCGCCCATTCTATTGAGTTGAGAAGGCAAAGGTTACTCGATTTCGCTTGCCTCCTCGAGTTTGTACTTCGTGCATTGATATGGTTACTAACATTCGCCCGCTCTTTGCTCACACTTCTGAAGCACTTGAAGTGTTTGCACTCCTTGCATTGAGTTAGCTATTGTGATTCGCCTTCCCACTGCCATTGAACTTCTGGAATGCAAGAAGTTTTGCTCGAAAAGAGCAAAAAGTTTACCCCAACTTGGAGTAAGTCTTTGATAGTTCTGGTCGCCTCTGGGATTATACCGTCTTCTCCATCACCTTTGCGACCTACTCCTCTGAGTAGAAAAGGTACAGTATCGCGTATTGCCTACTTCGTTCCTTAGTCGAGCACTCCTGCATCAACCCGAAGTCCCTCGCTTTCGGCTATCTTGATGAGAAGCCTATCGACACCGATCTTATGAAGTTCCTTGGCCTGTGCCCTTCTGCCCTGTCTTGGTACTTGGAGTTTGCCTCTGCATCCTCCACCTCCTTGGCCCCTTTTACGACCAATGCTCTCCCTCCATGAGAGCAAGGGATCGATGACTCCACAGAAGTCCCGCCTCTACGTACCATAGTGCTGCCAAGCCCATGACCCTACTATATGTTGCCTTGCATCTGCATCCCTTCCTTCGCGATCTGTAGATCCGCCTCTGCGGTACTGTAGTGCTCCTCCGAGTCCACCTCCTTTATAACCGACGCTTTGCTTTTGGGTAGCTGAGCTCCACTGGACTCGTCGTCGCTTCCTCGCCCCTTTCGACCACCTGCTTCAACACCACCGTGTCCTCCTAGCAATTCTCCTTGGTCGATGGAAAAGACAGATTGCAACTCTCATGCATTGCCTCTGCCATCTTGTTGTAGGGCTCGCGCCGATTCTGTTCTCCTTAGCTTCCTTGGTAACAACGTTCGCTTACTCGACCTTGTCCTCTGACTTGTCAGGCTCCCTTAAGCAAATGTGAGCACTGAAGCAATCCAACTCTCCAACCGCTCCGATCATACCTTTGTATAATCAAGTCCCCTCCATAGGACTCACTGGTACTTGCAATCTGACTTCTCCCTTGGTGGTACACAACCCCCATATGCTGATGACCAAGGCTTTCATCTGATGCAAGCTTCGTTGCGCACAAACGGAAGACCCACCTCTGCGGTACCATGACATTCACCCCTTGAATCCACAGCCCTTCTTGCCGTTACATTGTTCACCGAAGTGGAGCTCCCAGCAGCTCCTGATCATTCACATGATCACGTCACCCTCCATGGGACTCACTGGTACTTGCACTTGGACTTCTTCCTTGGTGGTATACAGCCCCCATATGCTGATGACTAAAGCTTTCATCCAATGCAAACTCCAATGCATACACGAAGATCCGCCTCTGCGGTACCACGACATTCACTCCTTGAATCCATAGCCCTTCTTCTTGTTGTGTCGTACATCAACGTGGAGCTCCCAGTAGCTCCTGATCATACCTCCGCATGATCGTGTCCCTCACAGGACATGATCGCCTGCGTTGCAATGCCACAAACTATTCCATCACGATCCGCTGCACCATGTCGCCTCCTGGTGACATCTTTATTGCATACAGATTCTCGTGTGATGAACTCGGACTACGACTTCTCCATGTGTGGCCTCTGCAAATACATCGTAGGGCCTCCGCCATCTCCGATTTTTGGTCCGCTCCCTTGGCAATTCACCTTCGTCCACCCACTTTTGGGTCACACCCGGACGAAGCATAGCTCTAGGACAGTCTGTCGCCTAGTAGCTTCTGAAGTCCCCTGACTTCGCTAGAATTGGTGCGCCGTTGTCTAGATCCTGGGCCTCTATCCCCTACCAGCACAATATTTGCTATGCACCACTTGTTCCTAACAACTCGAATGACAACACTGTGATATATTCTTCAAGAGTACCCACCTCTGCGTCCTCTTGCCCCGTGCTACGGTCTTGTGATCCCAACTTTGCCTCCGCAAGTTGAATCACCTTAGTTACTCCGTCAAATGTATCTATGAGGTAACTTGCATGTGCCTCGAAGTTCCTTTTGTCTTTGGCACCATGTAAGATAAGTTCGCCCCATCAGAATGAAGAACCCATGGAACGACATAATCCCACTCTTGCATCTACAAGAGTTCATGCCCTTGACCTCTGTCCAAGGAAAGCTCCGTGCCTCCGCTCCATGTTCCGTCTTCTATGTTGACTCCCTTCATGCGGCTTGGATACTTCACCAAGTTCCACCCAAGTCGCTCCGCTCCTCGATTTGCATTGAGTTGATAGTGGCCCTCGCGTCCACCATTCCGCGAGTTAGCCATTCGTTGAGTTCAATTTCCACATCGACTCTAAGTGTGCATTCATATGATGTTGCCTTGGATTGCTCCCCCACTTGATCTCGAAATGCATCCACCAATGCATTATCTCATTCAAGATCATGCGATGACACTTCGTCGCTCGCTCAATCCGTTGAGCTTTGTGGAGATATTACCTTGAGAAACTCTTCCTCAATATATGTGGTCCGTTGCACATGATTCTCCCTCTGGAGAACTAGGACTTATCCCTCCTGGATATCTGTTATGTTGGAGCAACTTTCCTCTTGACATTCTTCCCACTGGAAGTTTCGGAGACCACCATCCCCTTTGGACTACTCCGTCTTGCTGAACAACTTGTGCCTTGTTCTACCCCCGCAAATGCACTTGCTAGATTGCGATTCTTCACCAATACAGTTCCCACTGCACCCTTCAAGGTCTAGCAACGTGTTGAACTTGTTGCACACTTCAGCCGCCTACGGACGTATCCTTTCCATGCTGAAGAGAAAGTTCTGATGCTCCATGGCGTCGAGTTCCGATCGCGCCTTGGGATGGGCACGAACACTCGGTCGTCCGTGTACAAGCCCTTACATGAGTACCGAAGCCTTTGAGTTAACAATTCCCCTCACCTCTGCGAGCTTTGCACAACACTTACGATCATTGAGCAACACATCCCACTTCACACGGTCTCATCTTTCACCAAGCGCCCCGCTTTACCTTGAGCACCGTCAAGTTTGGTTGCCAACGTCGAGCCATAGCTCGAACTCAACCATCCCAATCTTTGTGCGCTACGCATTCTTCTTCGCTTGCTTGTCCTCGTGGTGCCTCTCGCGCAAAGGGTTGGCCATTCCTCTAAATGCCAAGCCTAGATGCCCGCTCCTCTGAGCGACTCCTTTCCCTACATCTCAATGTTCGTTTCCCCCAAACGGTTGCGCGTGCTGGCTATCCTCCATACAGACCAGCTAGGTCCCCCACGTTTGTATGGCGAGTGTTTTTGCGTATGCATGTCTCGCTCTGATACCACAATGTCACGGGCTTAGCTAATTTTGCCTAAGCCGTGCGGCACTCATGCGTGTCCGTCCGCAAAGGTCAGCCTTCCTCGAGATCTTCTAGGGTCCCTTAGACTTACAAAAGAGAAAACGGGCCAGAAGAAGCAATTCCAACGGAATCCACAAGCAACTGCTTAAGCAAACACTTTATAAAGCCAATACAAATTACACCCATGGATATTACAAACTCAGAAAGGTTGCACACAAAGGATAATGGTCCATTACAGACCCAAGTCCCCACAAGTGCTTACAAGACACTCGTATTTACAAGCCAAAATCGGCCACAAAGCAAACCAAACTAGGGCTGTCAAGCCTACTGCAAGCCCGCTACTTGTTATACAAGGTATGTACACAAACCGAAGGACACAGACAAACATGAGCATTTCATCGAACACCTTGTTTACATTTTTGTCCGTGACAGTGTGGATCAAATTCTTAAACCAGCAACACAAATTTTGATCAAATCCAGATACCTAGCTGCTAACTGGCTTTGATATGGAACAACCACTACCCGATCTACTAATAATCAGAACCTCTCATAATCTTTACTTACATTACTTAACATGTATAACATATTAACATGCGTATATTAAAATCATTGGATGTTGGGAGATAGCTTCATAGTAAGTCTCATTTAATTTTCCCTTCTTCTTTCCCATCTACGTTCCCACCCTCCATTTCGCAGCAAGAATAAAAGGGATGGTGCAATAGCCTAATGTCTGTCCCTTTCTCTCTCCATTTCAGGGTCAGCATCACAAAAGTAAATTGCAAATCTGACAGCTGGAGGAGAAAATTACAGTGAGCTTCCCTTTCTCTTCCTCTACTCATCTATTTTCATCTTTCTTCGTTTCTGATAGGATCTAGACAATGGATGTCAGAAGACTCAGAACTAGATAAATAGCAATCTGATATGATGAAAATTCCCCAGCTGGAAACATATATAATGATCAATTCCTGTCCTTATACCTGTTTATGCTGATCTGCATCTAGTCACAGCATCTAGGTTGTGTGAGAAATAATTACTAGTTAGTCCAAGCAGATGTTGACTGTGTAAGCCAATAGTTGAGAACTTCAATTTATGAAGGATAGGAGTAATCATTATATATTCAATAAAATATATTGCTTTAATGTGCTGGCACCTGTAAAAACCATTTTTAACATTTTACTAGTGGTTGCTAAGAATTTCTTAATATGTGAAGCCTTAATTATTGATAAAGTTAAGACTCCACAGGAAAATATTGGTTGCATTGTGCCGTGCTCATGCGACATTTGGGGTGTGCTCAGACACTCTACCAAAACCATTAGAAGAGAACACATGCAAATTTCTCAAATAAATGCTAAGTAATCACTAAAGCAGTGAAGCAGATTAAGTGGCTGTTAAAGCATTTATGATGTTTACCGGACAACCACTAAAATTTTAAGAGAAGCAAGAATAACAGATATAATTGTGTAATGTATGACAAATAATGATTCCTACCACCATTTAATGAGCCTATGCTTAAAAAAGGATGAAGATGTTAAATTCAAAATCACATTATTTAAGTCAAACTGCAGCCTCCATTGAGTAGGGAAATTAGGATAGAATAAGGCCAGAAAATTAGGATCCCTTCCAAATGTCCTATAAATCGTTTGTCAGCTTCAATTTCCATATGTTCAAGAACTTTATGATTTAGTCAATCCCTTGAAATTTCTTTTCATAATAGTTTAGATTCCATATGAATGGCCTAATAAATAATATCTAGCCAGCTAAAACAATACATTATAATTCACAAACAAAACTCTTCATAAAAGACAACAACAACATATCTAATTACTACAATAATAACTAACATACCTCACTTCGCAAGATCAATGCTCATTTTATCTTCAGCAACTGAAACATCAGGCGTAGACTGATGCTCCTCCCAAGACAATCTATTGGGATTAGAATCGGATGCTGTTGTGTTGAGCATATCACCGTGATAACAATGTATGTCCTCCACACCCCTATTAGACTCACCTTCCACAACAGTTACCTTACAGATGACACCATCTGCTGAAGTTCCTTCAGTTAGTGAAGACATCACAGATGCCACTGGTCCATCTTGGATGTCAGCACTTGAAGATTCAGGTGGGCCTAAAGATTCTTGGCTGCCACAGACTTTGTTAGAGTTATCAGATTCACTCAGCCACATAAACTGCAAATTATGTCCTTGCCAACACTGACCACCAACATAAGCTCTCTCTGCGGAATCACACGAGGTAAAAGTTACATGAGCACAAAAATTTTCAGGTGTCTTCATGCCCTCATTTTCACTTCTTTCTCCGTGCTCTTCCATAACTATGGAAGCAAGATCACCAAACGATGAAAAATGATCCTGCAGAATAGCAACCTACAGAGACCGGAAAAGAAAAAGGTCAAATTCAGACAGGTAAGATACAATTGGCATCTGCATATGTAACAAGAGAAAGGTATGAAATGACTTTAACATCAAAGCTTTTCTATAAATTTCTGGTGCGGTCTAGTATTGAAATAGGTTAAGTGAGGGTCAATAAAAGGTTAGATTGAGTTAATTAATGTTTAGGTTGTCATATTGAATTTATCAAAACTAGGTCATGACTTTACCTACTTATGAGGAATTTATTTGGCATTTTCCTTAATTTTAGATCCTGGTATAAACCTAAAAGGTACTGAAACAGGTACCTTTTCAGATAGTCTCTCTAATATATATAAATTTGGAGTTATTGCCCTCGTCATGCCAAATTAGAGGTCAAGGATTGTCATTCTTATGCAGATTGGCCACTCAAACTGAGTAATATCTACATACACAAACTGTGCCCATAAATGACATCATATCTGTTGCTTACCAATTCTGACAGCACAAGAAATAAAAAATGCAAACAGTCAAAATAGAAATTAGTGGCTCATGTCATAAACAGTGTCTGAGCTACTTCAGAATGATCTAAATCTTGTACTTGCTTTTATATTCATTGCTCCTCTTGAACAAGAAAAATCTCATGATTTATCCTCACAATTCACAGTATGGTATTTGAACTTATCAAGAAGACAGATGAGGCTACATCATCAAATGAAACTCCAAAACAATTATCTATTACTGAAATAATACTTCTGATTTAAGATATAATTGTGTTGTTTGTGTGACTGTGCAGAGACGTCTATATAAACAAATTTAATATACTTATCTGTACAAACAGATTTATTTATGGGTCTGAATAATTAATATTCTTATGTATGAGATGAGAAAAATACATCTGCGAGATCAGCTGGCAGAGGAGGAAGAATCCTGAATGAAGTAGACTGATTATCCGGTCTACACATATCAGACTTCGGCATGGGTGGATGACTTGTCTGTAAAGTGTTGCAATTTTGCAAGATTGTTGAATTTGATCTTGAAGTAGGTAAAACAAGAACCTCCTCAGATTTTCTTGTTTTCTCAACTTCTTGCAGTGTGCCTGCTGTAGTAATTGGTGCAATGGGTGTTCGAGATTTTGCAGTTTCATTGCCCATATCCACTTTAAGCTTTTTGGCTGCTTGCTCAGAGACTACTTCACCCCTTCTGACTGAAATAGACTGCACGAAATTATAAAGGTGTTATATCTCCTACATAAAGAATTATAATCACAATTAGTACTAGACAAGCAGGGCAGTCACCTCATCAAGTACTAGTAGAACAGATTTTGTATGAAAAAAGAATCTGAGCAAAGGATATAAGCATTTGAGGGTTTTTTTATTATTTTCCAGATAGGTAATCCACATACCGGAAGCACCTCTACATTTTTGTAATTTAACCCATACCCTTCCCCCAATTAAAAAAAAAAGCAAAAGGAAAGATTTCTCATCACAGGAGAAGGTAGTTGTCTCACAAAACAAAATAAAAGATATTCATGATTCCTATGCTACAAGGTATTACTGCAAGGAGAACAGTAAGTACATATCCAAAAATTTGCCAAAACTACCAAGAGATATATTGATAGAGCTAACAAAAGATTACTTGTTTCTCAAATTTGTCTAATTGGCGGCGGAATTCATCACGCTTTTGGGCCAAAATCTCTTGCTTTTTTCGAAGTTCCTCTTTCAAAAGATCCAAGCCATCCAGTTTTTTTAGCATTGGAGAGCCTATTTTTGGAGCATTTGCAGATATACCTTTTGGACCTGGGACTGTCACCAACAATTCAGAAGGTGTCTTACTTCCAGTTGGAACTGTGGATTTCAGATTTCCTTTTTCTTTGTCAGTTCCAGATAAATAAGACGAAAAACCAGACACCCCCACAGAAGATGACAGAGGCAACTTACTATGATGACTAGTTTTCTCAGCATCATGAATTCTATCACGGTTGGCCCACCATAGTTTTATAAAACGGTTACCCATTACTGCATCAGGTGCTTCAAGGGCAGCTTCAGCCTCCTCTCTTTTAGAAAATTGGACAAAAGCTTTTTCACTATTCAGTGGAATATAAATATCAACAACCTCGCCAAACTTCTGGAAATGTGAAAAAAGGGCATCCTTCGTGTTGTTCTTTTCAGGTATACCATGTACATAGAGAGTACGTGAAGCTTTTTGGGACATTCTACCATTGTGACGACTGGAATCTGCATACAATCTCGGGAGGGACTGCCTCACTATTGCTTTTTGACTCATCTCAGCAATAATTTGGTTTTCTGAAATGGAAGAAGTTTTCACTGGAGATTTTCCATTATCTTCCTTCATTTCATCTGAAAGATGACTTGTAGAAGCTGAATTGTTATTAGTCTTTATACCCATTTCTGACCTACTATTTTGGCGAGTTCGGCCCCAAACAGATGAATTAGTATTCTGTGTACCTATATTTTCTCGAAAAGGTCTACTTGCCTGTTCACTCTGAAAGCCATTAGATGATACAAGACTCTGCTGAGAAGAATCCAAATTCCACAAAGGTTCATCACTGTTCAGTAAAGGAAGCATTAACCCGGTGCCTGATGTTTCTGAACACTTGTTGTTCCATAAAGGCTGATCAGGATCATATACATCAGCTTCAGCAACAACAGACGCAGATGAAACTCCACTCAGTTTTAATGCATTATCAGACAAGAGAGGTTTCCCATCTTTTGCTGGTACAAATTTGCTGCCGCTGAATAAACCTGGAGATGCCCTAATAGAAGGCAATGATCCTGAACCAGATTGAATTCCCAGGGCATTTGAATTTGGATCTGAGACTGGAAGATTGAACTGGGAAAGGCTCTGCAAAATTGCAAATTATTAAAGATATCATTATGACTGAAATTTTTGTATACACTAATATTAGTGAATGGTTTCAGAAGAAATTCTCAGATTCTTGCAAACTAAAACAAGCAGCTAGGTTCAGACGGACCAATCAGATAATAAAAATTACTAATATGGCAGCCACTTCTAATAAGCATTAGTAACAATTTAGGGTGGCAAATCATCTGCTCAAGATATTATCAGACGTAACTTACCTGCACATCTTCGACAACAATCCGATTTACACCATGCTCCATTGGACACATATCCCCTCTCAAGCAAAATCCCTGCTCGTCAAAGTCTCTGCAACGCTGCCGAGGCATTCCCATATTGAATAATGGAGTGATCGTAGACTGAAGGTTCCCTTGCAAACCAAGTGGCTGGAGTGGATCCAAAATTCTGTTGCTCATCCCAGGAACAAACCCATATGTACCCCAAGATGCATTTTGTGTAGTTGCAGCATTTGGTATCCCTGTTCCAACAAAAAGGCCAGGGTGTGTAGGCAGCCCTTGTGAAACTACCTGTGATGCAAAATCAAGTGTGTTGATGGGGTTAAATCTGGAATCTTGTTGGCTCCAGGATACAATACTCCTTCCTCTTCCCCTACCTCTTCCCTTTCCTACTGGAGGACGTCCTGTCGCTGTCAAGTTACCAAAACAGGAACCAGTGTCAAAGCAAAATCTTTGATTTATTCTAGCCCATGAACCCAAATATGAAGGACCCCATATACCTGGCATGAACATTGGCCGCCGCTTCTCAAAACTGGAAGAGACATCTCTCTCAATATTGCTGTTGTTATTACTGTCATGGAACATTTTCCTACCCTCGAGAGGCCTACTTCTTTTTCTATTAATCTGCCGCATAGATGGTTCTTGAACATCATTGTCAAAAGAATTGGCTTGAGCCTCCCTCCTACGATGTTTATGGTTGCGATCATCATCATCACTAACTTCTTGGTCTTCAGAATCAATAACTGGTGCGAAAGAAACTGAGTGGCTTTTATCAGGAGGCAACTGACTTCTCAGGTGTACAGTGTCGACAGCAGGAGGCAAAGAGAGCTTTAACTTTTCAATAGTATGAAGGTGCTCACGAATCTTCACTATTGAAGCATCTTCGAGGGCATGTAGCATTCTCGTGAAGAAGGTTTTTGTACCTATGAACATGGATACACTAGAAGACTAAGCAGGGACTCAAAAATTGCAGACTAATGTACATGATATTTAAACATCAAATACACTGTGATCAAACTAACAATTAGGACATGAACAACTAGGATGTCATGGCTACCGAATTAGTATCAACTAGGGAAAATAGCTAAAATAAACTTTTAAGCCTTCAGATCAAATTTTCCTTGCGGAGATAAATTGTAAGATCTCTATGGGCTAATATTTAGATCTTAGAGATGATTTCTAAAGCTTGGATGTGGTGGTTTGTTTGTCAGGCCGAATGCATTAGCAATTAACCTAGTTCAATCAACTTCAAGGAACTCATGTACCCAATTAAGGGCATTGAAGTCGATTATGTCAAGTTTAACCCTGACAGGTCCATTTTGTCCACTTCCACAGTATCTGGATTAATTTTGCCTAATATTCAGAAATCAGTTTTCCCAACTACGGACCTAAGCTTCCATTTTACCACATTCAAGACTTTAAAATCCATCTATCCAGTTTTAAAACTTCGATATCCAATTTATCCAATTACAAAGTTGTGAATTCCATGATTTTACAACTTTGGAGTCATTTCTCTATTTTTTTTTAAATGTAGGTTTGTTTTGTCTAACATACTCAGCAAGACTTCACTTCTCCAGTACAGGGACATGAAGGTCCAAAATTTTTATTTCAGTATCATGAAAGTCACTTGCAACATATAGATGTACGGAGACCCATGTTTAATTGGAAAAAAGAATACATACTAAATTCTCAAGAGGGACAAATGGTAATGCATTCTGAGTGCAATTATAATTTATATATTAAATGTATTTAGCTAATATTTTGAATTCTACATCCAACTTAATGTGGGAGGACTATCCAACTAGTCTCATGAAGGCTTGAACTTATACTTGAATTTGTTTAGAGGGTTACTCAAAGATTGCTGATCGAAACTCAGAGGACAAACCTTACTCTGATTCTAGAGGAGTTGATCACATGGTCAGTAAGGGTATTAAATACTCAATAGTTACCACACAATGAACCATAAAACTAAAGGGTACACCAAAAAGGTACCTCTAACCTGGTTGACTTGGTTTTCTTTTTTACTTTTTGGTTCATAGGGTGTTTACGGCATGCTATGGACAATGAGGTTTTCCAAACTTGAGCTATTTGTGTCCATAAGGTTTTCATGATAAGAGGCTTTGATCTCTATGCTCCTTGTCACTTGCTGCTACTGTTATGTATTCCAGAAATATTAAACATCTTTTATCTTTAGCACGCTAACTTTTAGAAATATTATTATCTAAAACTGCAACTCATCAGTATAGCTGTCCTTAAACCATCTTATATATTTTTATGAGAATTGAATTTAAATCGTATGCTTCTCTCAACATATAATTTACTGAAGTGCATATTATATTTAGCTATTTATTTAAGGAGTGACAACCTCCTTGTGACACCATGATATGGATCCCATTTCTAATTTTAGACTATGCAAATTTATCAAATGAGTCAATTTGTTCACGACAAATGAGAATGAAGTTTGCCGCAGAAACATCAAATGACTTGAATTGAATCACAAATGCCCAAAAGATGAAACTAAATTCCAATGTAACTAATTGAAAAACATGTAAAAGCAATGAACATACGTTCAAAACCGCCAATGTGATTTCCACCAATAAAAACAATTGGCAATTTCCTTTGAGCAGTCCATTCTGCTAGTGCAGATTGTATATCAGATCCATCACCTTCATATAAGAGATCAAAGTCAGAAATAAGATATTAACCCATCATTCACATTGAAGACTAATAAATGAAAGAATATTATTTGTACTAGACAGTAGAATTAGATGCTAAGACTAGGATCTACGGATAAAACAGTCATTCTTGAAATGTAAAATCAGTATAAAATAAGACATACTTTTATTTGTACTAAATAATTACTTGTAATCTGAATATACTCATATTAAAAATGACCCAAGAAGCGCACTCACTTTCAAGATCCAACTCGATCACTTTAAAACCTACTCCTAATTGTGTGAGCAACACCTTTACCCACTCACAGTGTGCGCAGTTTGTCTTGCTGCAGCAACCAAAAGCAATGAGTAGAGTCAAGCAAGAGAAAAATTAAAAGACTGACATAAGCAGATGAAATAATCAAATAGTTGCAAAGATAATATAAATTATTCATTCATGTACTATAGAGCCTCCAAATAAAAAAATATCATAAATACCAGAAAACAAAAAGGAGAAACTTTCTGATTTATGTTATCATATGAGCAATGAAAAACAGGAACGAACTATACAAAGAGCTCCACAACTTAAATGGAATAAGAAACATCAGTAAGGTATTGTACTAAAACAACAACTTGATACTTGCAAAGCAGTGGTAAGGAAAACATCATTAATATAGATAAAGAAAATAGTGAGAAAACTAGAAAAACCTTAAACCATTGTACCAAGAACAACAATAACAAGCCATAATGTCCTAACTATTTGACCACATGGATCTTTTCTCACTATTGAGCTTTGTACAAGGAACTATCTCTAGTTAAATTAAAGACCATTCAAAACTATTTTTATAGTTTCTAGTAAAATCTTATTATATCTCCCTCTATCTCTCCCTGATGATACTAATTTTAATAGACTCACCTTGTCTAACTACAGCATCCAAAAGTCTCATTTGAGTATATCTATATCATTTTTAAAAAAAAAACCCTTCATAAACATAACTATCTGAGCAGCCCAGTAGCCTAATAAGTTGTAGAAGCTGCCCTTAACATGGCCCAAAATGATTATACCAAAGCTATCAAATGACAATCTCCAAAGTTGCATATACTGATCTGGTATTTTCTTATCTGCTAATGTGAGGACCATTAATGTGTCACAATGTTCTCTACAAATAAGCCTAACATCCTCATCATGATAGTACACAACTCAGAATCCATCTCAGTGGTTCTGATATTAGACCAACTCAAGATAACTCACCCTAGGGGTTTCTACATGAGACCAAGTCAAGGAAACTACCACCTGCGTGGGCATGGGACACAACAGGGCATGTGTTAACTAACCAAAATGGTAGCTCCTATATTAATAATAATAAGAAAGAAAAAGAAGGGGGTTGGGGGGAGGGGGGGCAAGCTTATCAGTATTTTAATATGAGTTTTTCCTGTGTGCAAGTAACCATCCATAAGATGTTGTGTCTAAAAAAAGGAAATGAATGAAATCCTAGCACATGTTGAATCATGAATTCAGATTGGCTTTCTCGTGTCACACATCAATGAACCTAGCTTCCGCGATAAACCATTGATGTGTCTGCTTCATCCTTCAAATTGTTGCATCATATCAAGACCAAACGTACACAGTTTTGTTGTAAAGATCTTGTTCAGCTTATTCTAGAAACTTATCTACCATTGAAGCAATTGATATATAGCTTGTCCAATATGATTGCTCTCAATGCATCGGAGCACATATGAGCCACCAAACAATGCTTCATCTATTTCCATGACGAAATGGGTTCAAATGGAAGCATCAACCGATAACATGAGTTCTTCACTTCCACAAACAAACTAAAAACCCATTCTCCTTCTCCATATAATAAACATAGAAAACAGAACTCCCAGATAACAGAAGAAATAACCTAACGCATAATATAATCTAACTCGATTAAACGGACAAGAACTCTGTCCTCTAAACATTCCCCATATCCTCTCTCAGTTAGCGTTCAAGAACCCCCGACCTTTGTATTCGTTAGTCGGTTCAGGAGACCCTAACTGATCACGATGAGCGCATCCCCAGGTAATTGATCGCAACCAACAAGGAAAAAAGGCTACAAAATCGAACTAGAGATTGGGCCCTAGAGATCCGGCGATGAAGGAAACGATCGGATTGACGGGAGAGGGTGAAAGAAGCGAGAAAGAAAGGCACCTGAATACGACGACGGGAGCGGAGGAGACGAAATCCTTGGCCTTGGCGAGCGCCATTTCTTCGATTCTGCAGCCCTAGCGACCAATTATCTCCTCCGTGGGAAGCAGCCGCTCGTCCCCCTACCCACCCAACTGGGAAGCTGAAACGGGCCGCGGCCGAGTCGAACACGGTCGATCAAAGTCCGCAGGTCGAACTCAACATTAACCCGCAATTTGGCGCATGTGTTCCTTTTTTATTGTAATATATTCCTGTTTTCCTTTAGAGGCTTTTGATGATAATTTTTCTTTTACTATTTATAATTTCTTATTATTGATAACTCTTTTAAAAAATAATTTTACTATTTATAATCCTCAATTATCAATTTTATCCTTTTATTTATTTATTATTCTTTAACTACTCGCTGTCGTCACCGATGACGTTTGCTGTCGACGCTACTCATCGCCGGTTGCCGAAACTGCTCGAAGTCGTCCGATCCTGCTCGGTGTCTAAGGCCGAAGAGGAAGAATAAAAGGATAAGAATATATATATATATATATATATATATATATATGTTTAAAGTTTGTTCTTTAAAGGTATATATGAATAAATAAATAGATTCTATATATATATAAAATTTCCATGACTTACCGCTTCGACTTGATTTCCTCGGCACTCTCTCGTTTCCCCCTTTCGGTTCCCAACGAGAGGTCCGCGTCCCGATTCCCATGGCTGAACCCGTCCTGCAGCAAGCTTTGGCCAACGACGACCCCGCTGCCCTCGCCGTCGAAGCTACCCTCCCCGGCCCGGGTTCTAAGCGGCAGCGCCGCCCCAGCGTCCGCCTCGGCGACATCGGTGAGCAGCCCGCGGCCATTCCGCACGAACCATTGGTCCGCCGGAGCAAGCACTGGAAGCACTCCGCCGCTGCTGGGAGAGATCATCCCCGCCACCCTCATTCCTCCAAGGCACGCCCCGTCATTACCTCCGTCCCGGACGGCTCCAGGGAGTCTCCGGGGTTTTACCAGGCACCGCCGGCTTCCGCCGCGGGCAACGGGGTGCTCCTCCCCGTCGACGAGAACCTCGAGCCTCTTTCCGTCGGGGTAAGGCGGAACCGCGACGCGAAGGCCCGGAGGAGCGGCGCCGGCGGGGCCGCGGGCAGGCGGGCGAGGTCAAGCTGGACCTCCTCCAAGGTCGATGAGGGAATCGACGCCACCGCTGCCGACTTGAAATCGAGCGGCGGGGAGGACGTCGGAGAGGGAGGTTGCAGGGAGTTTGATGATCTCCGGGCGGAGGATTCCGAGAGCCCATCCGATAGAAGAGAGGCGGCGGCGGCGGCATTTAGGGTTAGGGTTCCGGAGACGGAGGATATGGGACATGATGGAGACGCCCCGGAAGAAGATGCGCCATCAGAGAACGACGGTGGGGATTGGAACGATCAGAATGGACGGTGTGGATTGCTCGAGGATGGAGGAGTTCGATCGTGGCTGAGCCGGCTGGGGTTGGATCGCTACGCTCCATTGTTTGAGATCCATGAAGTGGACGATGAGGTGCTTCCTTTGCTCACGATGGAAGATTTGAAGGACATGGGGATCAACGCCGTTGGGTCGAGGAGGAAGATGTACTGTGCCATCCAAAAGCTCAAGAAGGGATTGCCGCAAGAGTCCTTGCATGAAGAGTGTGGTTAACTGCAAACAAAGTTGTGGCTTTTTGCCGGAAAGGATGGAATTGCTTGCCCAAAATGGTTGGTTGGGCTGCCTCTGTTCTCTATAGGGATTAGTCTCAGGTTAATTTGGTATACACACAGTATCATTATGCTTTTTTCCCTTTTTGTGTTAGACGTAATTCTCCCAGAGTTGTAGATTTTGGTATCTGTTTTCCCTTTATACAGTTTTGTGATCCATCTTAACTTTGGTGAACTTGTCAGTAGTTGTGATCAGTAGTACTTTAGATGGAAATTTATGATAGTGTTGTGAAAATCCAGATACAAATGTGAAACTAAGGTTTTGAAAATTGTAGTCTGAGGTTAAGCAGACCTGTTTGGAATTTGATTTGATCCATGTCATTCTAGGTGCATGTATTGATCATTGTTTACAGCACTCATCTTTTATATTTTGTTATGTTTCTAGGACTAATGGTGTGGATGGTAGTTTATACTTCTAAATTTCTTATTTGAGACATAGAGATATTAAGGATGATAAATAGATGCTTGGTTTTATGTTACTCATTCTCTGGTGCATCTTCAAATTTAAAATGTTCTTTATTCAACTCATTGAACACAATGGGATGATTTTTTTTATGTTTCTTACGCTTTTTGTCTCCATAAGCTTGTTTAAATCACTCAACATATTTCCACTTCTCATGACCATTATCTCGCACTTGAGTTCCCTAGTGTACATTGAGGTGAGCCATGTGTTCGATGTATCGAAAAAGTCCTGCATGTTGATATATTTTGCTACCATTAAGTTTTGATCCCACCAAAATCGTGAAGTATCTGCACATGCATCCACTTCTTCATGCTGTAAGGAAAATATAAGTTGTTATAGCCATCAAATGTAGAGTTTGAATGTTCAACTTTTCTCTTTACCTTTAAATATGTTACTTTACTTTTTTAGTTTAACTTTGTTATGTTCCCCTCACTTTGATCATTGTTACACTTACCCTCATATGGTAATTACTAATTAACGATATTTGAGTCTCGCTTCTTTCGAGAATTAGGCATTTTAGCTTTGTGCAACAAAATAATTGAAGTATTTGCAAGTACTCTGTGCTACTAAGACGTGAAATGGCTTTTTACTAACATGATCCGGGCAATGGTCTGACAAAGCAGTGATTTAAAAGGCGCTCGGGCGAGGCGAGGCTCGAGCGCCTTGCTCAATCTCCAGGCGACGCGCTTCAAAGAGGCGCGTCGCCTGGGCGCTCGCCCGAACCCAGGCGTCGGGCGCTTTAGGCGAGCGCCCGGGTTAAACCAGGCGATCGAACCAGGCTTTTAGCTCTGCTTTGGTCGTTCGTGGTTGATTTCGGCCGTCGGCTGTCGATTGAAGTAGAAATTAATCGTCGGCGGTCGATTGAGAGAGAAATCGATCATCGGCGGTCAATTGATGGAGAAAAAGAGACGAAGAAGAAGAAGAGGAGAAGAGGTTACATACCTCCTTTCCCCGCGCCGTCTTCGCCCACGCGCCGTCCTCGCCCGCGGGCTTTTCTTCACCCACGTGAGGAGACGGAACGTCTCCCCGTGCGGGGAGAAAGATCGAGGCGACGTCGCCGAGCCCGTGCCGTCTTCGCCCGCACGTCGTCCTCGCTTGCGAGCGATTCTTCTCCGCCGCGAGGAAACGTCTCCCCGCATGGGGAGAAAGATCGAGGCGATGTTGCCTATTTTTTTCCTTTTTTTTAATATATTATATTTAATATTATATCTAATATTATATTATAAAAAAATATTATAATATATTTTAATGCACCGGGCGGTATGTACTGCGTATCGCCTAGTACCATATACTATATATATTTTTTATTATTTTTATATATTTATAATATATATATTTTTATTTTAGCGCCTCACTTCGCTCGGGCGAGCGCCTAGCGCCTTGGGCGTTTTGGGACTTTGGCGCCTAGCGCTTTTTAAATCACTGTGACAAAGCACTGACATGATTCAGGTTTGCATATTTGCTTTCCTTCTGTGCTATCACACAATAGTATGCCACTACATACCAATTATACCACTACATAGAATGCACATTTTACATGTGCGCTATAGCTCCACTCGTTGAGTTATGCCTTGGCGGCATATTTTAACATGAGTATGAAACAACATAATTTTCGCGAGGCAAGATATTAGGTAGCCAAAGCAGGGAATTTCTCATTAGGAAAAGGACGAAACAAATGCATGAGGCTCCTGTCACTTTGGGGTCCAAGAAGTTACATGTATGCAACTTACCTGCAGTGGGAATGGCCATGTTTGAAACTGTTGATTAGTCTTATGGTGATCTTAAGATGATTGAGGTATATTATTAGAAAGATGAAATAAGATATGGATGCATTTGTCGTGAGCTGGAAGTACTATAGCTTGAGAATATGATGGGATGTTTGCTTAAGTGTTCCAGCAAATGTCAAAGAAGTAAATCGCTCAAACAGAGGTGCCATACGAGGTCAGAGGTGATACAAATTTACAAAGTATTGATAGAAAAGATATGACGAACTTTTCAATTAATAAAAAAGAAATTTGGGTAGGAGATACAACTGGTCATCCACGTTGTGAAACAATTAATGGTTGTCCTGTATGTATGCATATATATGGAAATGACTTAATGGAAAGACATGGCATTTGAATCTTTTGCTAATAAATTCATTAGAAGTCGCATTTACTCATTTTCTAATCACGTGAATGTCGCAATGGTTGCTTGCGCAGGTCTGAGCATAAAATATTATGAATGGCAACTGAAAACAATACTAGGAAATTTTCTTATCTTTTGGTTGAAAAGTGCCTGGCTGGATCTCTGTGACACCTTGACATTTCAATTTTAGTCTATGTGGTTGGAATGTATTGCTCATATGACTCCATCACAACATGGTTGGCGAGGAACTGGCTTTGGAAGCATTGTGTGTACAGATTTCGAGCACATGATTCGCATGGGTATGGGATGTTGTGGCATAGATGGCACAAAATAGAAGATGAACAATGTATACTGTGGCAAGCTTCCAGTAAGATGTGAAAATTGAATTGGATGTTCCATGCTTATGGGGTTCCTAATGTAATCTGGGAACTACTACTGCTTATTGAAACACAAGATGGGACCCAAATTTTAAAGAGGCCTGTATTGATAAAATTTGTTACATGCATTTGTTATTGATTTGCTCTGGAATCTGAAATTTGTGGCACAGATTTTTATCTGGAATACATAAATCTTTGATGTCGTTTTCTTTTAATGACAACTCTATTATTTCTTCTGAAAATGCATGAGACTTCTACTGTCATATCTAAGCCATCGAGATGGTGTGGCTGATAAAAAGGATGATCGACTAGAAAATCCAGTCGTAGTGTGTCATCTCCTCACTTATCAGCTATGGTATCACAAATGCTCAATTGTCTACTAATGTGCTGTTTCTGAATTATTATTATTTTTATATATTGGTTTCAGATAAGTATGATTAGTAAAGAAAACTGATCTTCCAGCTTTTTGTTAAATATATTGATGGAAATGCTAATAGTTGCTGGTTTTCTTCATGGACTATGCTATTGTTGGATCCCTTCTATGGGCAGCAAAAAATCTTGAAGTCATTTTTGTACCATTATTATGCTTCTCTTTGCAAGTTTTATGAAGAGACCAGTAGATTCTTGTTTAGCTGAGACATATCTGCTGCTACATTTGTATCATAATTATTCTTCTTTTTTTCTATTTTCTATTTGCATTTTCCTCAACCATACTTTTCTTTAATAGTAGTATTGCTCTGTGCTACTGAAGTGGTTCTCTTTATCAGTCCATTCTTGCTGTGTTTACAGGTTACTGATCAACCTTATGTTTGTGATACTTGCTTTTGCGTTTGTTTCAGCTCTCAGTCCACAAGTTTCACACTTTATATTCCTGGTACCAGCAACGGCTGTCTCTCATTCCAACTATTTGTTATGCATAAGGAGTTTGTATTTAGTAGCTCTCATCACCCATCCGAACAATTACAACCAGATTACATTTTACATGTCAATTCTTGCTGTATTTCTTTGTTCCAGGTTTAAATGAAGAAAGAAAAGTTCATAGTCAGTGGAAACAATTGATGTGACACTGCTGATGAAGAAATATTGCAGCAGGAACTGGAATTTGTCAGATAGCAATTCAGCAAACGAGAAAGAAAAGGAATCAATTATGCTTCTTGATGTCATCTGTCTTCGGCTGTTCCTGAATGGATTAGAATGAGAAAGAATAGAAGTCGATGCGCTAGGGTTGCTCCTCTGTGATCCGAATGATCAGGCTTCGAGTCACTGCGATGAGGTTCATCAGCGTGGAGGTTCGTGCACTTGGTCATCCTCTTTTCTTCTCCTGTAGTGCAATGTCATGAGATGGTTGATGCTCGGCGTGTCAGGGAGTATCGTCGGAGCGACATTGCCGGAGAACCATATGTTATCTCTAACATACTCCAATGTCCACAAGGGAAGCAGCACTTGATCTCTGCATGTGATCTCCACCTGGTTCAAGTTTTAGCATGTGTGTTGATATGTGTGACCAATTGAAGAGAGCTATAGAATCTGTTTGCTACTCTTATGAATAGAGAGCATCAGTAACACACATAATGATTTGAGATTAGAGAAATATTCTTCGAATCACTCTTAATTACTAGAAATATTTTCTATTCCCTTTATGCTGATGATAGTAGATCTGTACAATCGATTTCATAATCTTTGGAAATGGACGTATCAAAGTCTCATGATGAAAAATGTTGTCTCTATCATATCTCATAAGCCTGTGAGTTGCATGTTTTTGGAGTGTTGTGAATGACTAGTGTTCATGTGGGTCTCTACAAACTGTCACTTGAGCTCTTGAAGCTTCTTCCAACACCATTTGTAACTCAGAAGAGGGATGTCGATCATGGAGATGTCTTTGAATGAGCCATTCCCACTACTGTTTCCACATGATTCATGTAAACCCCCTAACTCAATCCATCACTGGCATTCATGTCTTTAGATGAGCTGTGACAGCAGAGAACACAGTGTTCTTAATTGGCTTGGCAATGACTTCTTAAACCACAAGACATTTTCTTGTCATGATCTTATTTGGGAAGAAAGGAATTTACAGTTTGCAATTATTTATCATCAATCAAATTAAATAAGCTGAATGCTGAGATTTGGTGAGGATATCATTTCTCATGTTGTATGTATAGTTAGTTATATATAGAGGAATTTTAAGGGAATTATGTGAACAATGATATCTCAATATACACCAGTAGATAGTACAAAATAAGATTTAACTTTATTTGCATGAGAAAATTTCCTCATATGTGAAAGAAAGCACTGCACAGAAACAATATGATCAATTTCATTTCTCATGAAGTATTGAATATGCCAAAGTCCACTTCTTTGATTTCAGCTCATGTATATTTGATATCATTTAAATCATAATTCAAAGAATTAATTACAGATATCCCTCATAATTAGTTACCTTTAGTATTTTGGTCTTTACACTTTCTACTTACTAAAGTGAATAAAAAAAGAGGGATTTGTTAGAGCAACAGGGTTAAATGTTTATAAGCACCAGAATACTAAAAGTAGCTAATTAAATGAGATAATATATAATTAATCTTGATTCAAATATATTTATTTTATTATTTATATTACATTAGACTATATTTCCAAGGGTATAGTGCATATTGATGAGGCCTTATGTTAATTGTTATTTAAGATAATATTCTAATAAAAAATTAAGATAAACATATATCTGTCAACTATTTTGAACACAATTTTCTTTTCACCACAAACACAACATCTATGAAACACAATGAATGGCCTGTCCTCACTATATTTCTCCATCGTTACTATTTGAAATTAGTACAATTTATTTTCTGGCAAATAATCTAAACATTAAAATTAAATATATGGATCGAATCAGAAAATACCAGCATTTAGAAATGAAAGAATGAGAGAGAAATTAAGGATCTTGGATTAAAATGGCAGATATATATATATCTGATTTCACAAATTGTGCTGGTCTTAGAATCAATTGTGATAAACTACTTATAATAATTTATAAGAAAAAATAAAAAATAATATGATATATCTAACTTTATTATTTATTTTCTCTTGTCCATGTTGAAAGATCTTTTTTTATCCAAATCCTTGGTAAGGTACTAACCTGGCAATTCCTTTTATGAAAAGAAATAAATATAAACAACTCTTATTGTTTATGAATCGCAAGTAACTATATATATATATATATATATACACACACACACTAATGCATGAGGCCTTACCTATTCTACAGTTGTCTTCTATATAATTGAAGCCTTACCTATTAGCAATGGATTATGCATGAGATTGATAGCTAATACAAAATTACTATGTTCATTTTATCCCCTCCAAATAAATAAAAAAATTGTCTAAGTCATATCATTTATTACAAATTATATTTTAAAATAAAAAAATTATAGTTTCTTTTAACAAAGATAAATAATGAAGGCAAGATTCAAAACATTACAATAAACTATCAAGTCTTTACCAACTAAGTTAATCAATACCTTAACCACCATCAAATATTGATATAATTATTGTGGCTTAAGCTTCATGCAGTTGACAGACATTAAAGTTGTTTATCACATTGGCTGGTGAATTGAACATAAAACAAGATCTGAAGCACATCAGGAGAAGAGTTACATGGGATTGGTGGCTGGAAATGCATAGCTTTCACAAAAGTTAAGTGGGGGCAATGACTCCAATGGTATCTGTCTCACACACTTCTCCATCAGTGTCTTAAAGCACAGTCCATGGTTTTTGAGGAGTCATTCTTGCATGCACACAACAAGTCTAACATGCTAAGTTTCATGTGGTTGTCTTACTCCATGGAAACCTATGAGACTCTCTTTCTTGGCTTGTAATCTTTCCAATAGCATTAACCTACCACAACAAAGGGTTGTGTGTGTGTGTGTGTGTGTGTGTGTGTTCATCTCCTCCCTGGAAAGCCCATCATGCACCCACCACTTCACCATCCACCCTACTCAGGCAGCAGTGCCACAGACAAAGTCGCTCAGGAAGCCCTAATCATGGTGAGAAGTGATGTGCCACTCGGACACTAACATCTCACCTAAATTCAAGTTACTATGCAAGTTGAAAGCCCACATTCTCAAGTGTTCCTTTTGGTTCCCATGTTTCTTTCACCAATATCCCAACACCAACCATGGAAAGCCACAGGAGAAGAAGAAGAAGAAGAAGAAACTTAAGGACCCTATATTTATGTATCCAAATAAACATGGAAACAAGATGAAGATGAGCTTATAGTTTTACCTAGAAGAAGAAGAAGAAGAAGAAGAAGAAGAAGAAGAAGAAGAAGAAGGAAGAAGAAGAAACTTAAGGACCCTGTATTTATCTATCCAAATAAACATGGAAACAAGATGAACGTGAGCTTATAGTTTTACCAACCTCTGATTCATCCTTCAAGCCCAGCTTGTTCATTAAGTACTTCATTAGCAATCTAATTGTCAGCCTCCCATCCCTGTAAACAGCAATTAGAGGGAGTGTAAAGCCAATGAGGTAACAAGAAGATCCAAAAAGAGATGGCTCAAAACCAAAAAGATTCAAAAGAGATGGCTCAAAAGAGTAGATAGAAGTACTTTATCCTCAGGTAGTTCCTGGGAATCTGAGGCAACAAAGCCTCTCCTCCTCCTCCTCTGCATGAATGTTATGTGCCAAGAGATGAGTTAGACGTTTACCTGATGAAAACAGCAGGAAGAAAAATTGCTACTGTCCTTGTTCACTCACTGGTCTGCAGCAGCCTCGAGTGCGAGCCAAACCCCGGCTTGTCTCGGCGCCGGGACAACCACCCTTATGCCAGTGCCAGCCTCCGGCATGGTCGTCATCGTCGTCGGCAGTGTCGTCGCGACCGACGATGACGAAGACGAAGGCCTGTCCCTGAACAACTCCAGCTCCACCGGAACCCGCTGCCTTATGACGTCGGGCGGCGGCGGCGGCGCCGGGGTGCCGAGGCCTAATTGGAGCCACTCCCTCGAGGAGCTACCGGGGACATCTCCCTCGCCCCTCCCCTCCTCCTCCTCCTCCGCCGCCGCTTCCGGGGCCATGGCTCCAGACGGCTCTTCCGCCATGGAACTCAACTTTGATGGAGGAGAACACCTGGTATTATCGAACCAGGCAGAGACTGCGACCAAGACACCGGAGAACTCCTCGTGTTGCCGGAGGAGATCTCCAGCTCGGACCATAGCATCTCCCCTTCTCCTTATCTCGATCCAATCTAATCGATCGACAGATCTAAATCCAAGTGGAAGCAGTAGGACAAGGCGGGCAGGCAGAAGAAGAAGAAGAAGAAGTGAAGGAGGGGTTCATGGCGGAGGAGAAGGATTAGACCAGGCGGTGAGCTTACCGGCCTAGTTCGAAGCTTGTGGAAAACGATGACCAAAGACTCGTATCCCCTATTTATAAGCTCTATACACACTCACATTTATTCCTATTTTTCTATTAATCATTTTATTGGAGTCGTCTACTAATATTTATAAAGGAAAACATAAAATATTTTTCCATCATTATTATTGTCTCTTGTTGGACAATGGTAGGCCTATTTCTTGTCCGATGTGCTTATTTTTTCCACTCACAAAAAATACATGCAAAATTATTATTATTATTATTATTATTATTATTATTATTATTATTATTATATATATATACACACTACACATCATGTAGTGAAAAAAAAAACATCATGTAGTGAAAAAAAAGGTGGAAACCCTATCTCTTTTTTTTTCAGGAAGTATCAACTTTTTCATATATTTTTATAATTCTCAAAATACCCATCACATATAGTAATTCGTAATTCTCCTTATTAATGGATCGATCTATGGAGTGAAAGTTTCCTTATTTCTTTATTTAAAAAAAATATTTTTATATGAGTTGAATATATCAGTTTCTCTATTTATATCAATTATAGTATTTTTTTAATATAGTAGTTAAATATATAAGTCCTTTGTATGAGAAATGGATTGATTCATCCTATGGACTGATCCATAATATATTTCGAGGATTATGAAAAGATGAGGTGCGCCTTTAAATTTTAAAAATCACTCAATGAAAAAGGAAGGATATTTAAGTATTTTTTATATTTTAATATACTTTTGGTTAAAATAATTAATATTAATTATAATCAAAATAATTAACCCGAAATTTTCATCATGGACTTTATAGTTAAGAACAAAGTGTATGTTATATCAAATTTTATATTGTTAAAAATTTTAAAGGAAATAAAGAAATCCATCCACGTGTTGTTACCTGTGGAATTCTCAACTTAATTCGTAACTTAAAATAGTGGCGATATTTCCATAAAATTGGATCCAGTTTAATACAGCCTCATGGTTTTCTTTATTTTTTATGTTTTTAATTATTAATTTCAAATGCGTAAATGAGAAGAAAAGCTAGCAAAAAATTAATTAAAAAATAAAAATCAATGGTGTGCTATTGATGACTTGATGCCACGTGGTCTGTAAATGTCATTGTCACGGATGACACACCTTATGTTTCAAATAAAATTTATATTTTCAATAAAAATATAGTCTTATAAAAAAATTTATGATCAAAATATATAATAAATCTAAATATAATCGTATAATAAAATATAAAAATATTTTTTATAATAATGATCATGTTTGAATGTTGCCGCCTTTTTTTTTTTTTTTTTTTTTTTTGCATCTTCACAATTTTTATTGAAAATGTATAATTAATTACACTATGAAATAATGCTACATAAACATTATATTTAATAAAAATTTAATAAAAACTTTATATGTGAAAAAAATGAAAATAAAAATAATATAAAGAAAATGATTATCCAATATTTAATTTAGCAAAATATTAAGCATTAAAATATTATTTATGTTTTTCGATCTTTACTAAAAATATTTGCCACTAAATAATCCTTTCCAACCCGTCATTATCGATGAATTAATTCCATTATGTAAGATACACAAATTTTGCATATTCCATTGGTCCAAATTTGTGATGTAGATATGCGAAGAATAATATTACGTGATGAAGCACGATCAAAATTAGAGCTAATTAAATTTAGTTCTCAAAGAGTCATGTTGGATCACAATATGCTGGATTTTTTCTTTGTGATACTTAATAGTGTTAATATTAATATAATATGATTTAAAAATATTATCTATCTTATTTGGTAACACTTTAATACTTGAATACAAAAAGAAAAAGAAACATGAACAACGTGGAAGAAATTGGAGGGAGTAAAATGTGAAATTAATTGTGGGTCACCCCATAAGTGTCGAGTTCTAAAGAGAAAATAGGAAAATAATTAATAGGATTTGTAGAAACCACTTGATAAATATAATTAAAATTAATTATATATAGTTTTTTTTTTCCTAAATCGATTCCATCCTCTCACCCTACACGTGCCGACGCACGTGGATAATCAAAGGGTAATGAGAATGCAATTAATTAATTAATTAATTATATATATATATATATATATGATTTTTCCTATTCGTTTGCTTTTGATCCTTTAATGGTTTGGGAGGAAAACATCTTTTTCAAATGTGAGGTCATAATAAATAGCCTATTCTCCACTTTTCCCATAAATATTTGTTTGGAGTACAACAAATGGATTTATATGTGGTTAAAGGAATTAGTTTGTGAAGAAAATAGTGTGTGAGATAAAATTTCAAAGACTCGCTAATATTAATATCACATAGTTAAGAATGGAAAAGAGTCAAACTATATATAGCATGACTAATCTATAATTTAATCTGATTTAATGTGAACATTTCATGTGGAACAATCAAATGAGTCCACTATTGTTATTAATTTGAATAAGTGGTTTAGTCTTACTAATAGGATGATTTAAATAGAATTATTTTATACATTATGATCTTTACAAGTAGGTCATCTAAGTCATGAAGAAGTGATCTTAACCTAATATGCTGACAAATATATATTTTTTATAATAAATATTTTTTATTTTAAAAAATAAAAAAACTTTTATTAATGAGAAATTCCATATAAAAGAACAGTGGTACACTATGTGAGAGCACTCAAATATAACTCTTCCCGGGGCCCCCGTCGGCGTCTCCGGACTTCCTAACATTGTCGTCCGCCGCCGCGTCCCGGCTCGGGAATTTTAACCTGATTCCCTTTCGGAGCTCGCGTGGAGACGCGCCCTCCTACTCATCAAGGCTTGGCGCTCACCCCGATGGTCGGGTGTGGGTCACGCGCTTCAGCGCCATTCATTTTTTGGGCTAGTTGATTCGGCAAGTGAGTTGTTACACACTCCTTAGCGGATTTCGACTTCCATGACTACCGTCCTGCTGTCTTAATCGACCAACACCCTTTGTGGTGTCTGGGTTAGCGCGCAGTTGGACACCGTAACCCGGCTTCCGGTTCATGGGCCACCTCTATCTGTCTGAAGTATCTTTATACATCTACCACTTTGCCTTCCTACAAGTGCTTTGAATTTTCGAAAGTTATCAAATGTTTCAGATTTCAATTCCATAAAATATACCCAACTCATGCGACTATAATCATCAGTAAATAATAGAAAATATCGACTTTCTCCAAATGATTTTATATTCATAGGTCCATATAAGTCAGCATGAATTAATTCAAGACAATAAGATGTTCTCCATGCTTTTCCAACAGGAAATTGTTTCTTACTTTGTTTGTCATTAATGCATCCTTCATATACATCAAGTGTATTAATTTTAGGCAATCCATAAACCATTTCTTTTTTATTTAACAACATTAAACCCTTAATGTTAAAGTGTTCATATCTCAAATGTCATAAATTTGTCTCATTCTTTTGATTTGCAACAAGAGCATATTTCTCAATATTTGAAACATCAATTGGAAACATCTTATTTTGCGTCATGCAAACATTTGCTATAATCAATCCAGATTTCTTATCTTTAATAGTGCATGAACCATCATAAAATATAACTGAATATCGAATATCTATTAATTATCCAACACTCAATAAGTTATGTGATAAGCTAGGAACGTAGAAAATATTATCAATGTGTTTAATTTGCTATAATCAAGCCAGATTTCTTATTTTCCCTTGATTTGCTATAATCAAGCCAGATTTCTTACTTTCCCTTGATTTGTCTTCACCTCAATTGTTCTTTTTCTTCAATTGCCGCAATAACATAATCAAATTTAGGAGTTAAACTTCTCAAAGCTTTTGCAACAATTATTTGATCATGAAGATGTTCACCATAAGATTTCATTTGACTAATAATTTCAGTCACTCGAGAAAGAAAATCTTGCACTGATTCATTGCTTTTCATAAACAAAATTTTAAACTCACGGCGAAGGGTTTGAAGTTTTACCGTAATCACCCTCGATGAGCCTTGAAATTCACTTTAAAGTATCAACCAAGCTTGTCTTGAGGTTGTCGCTGCTGCAATTCTTGAGAAGATTGTCTCATGCACAGCTTGTTGAATGAAGAATAATGTCTTTGAGTCATTTTTTTTATTCTCTCTTAGTCTGGTTTCTTCATCTGGATTTGCATATTCATTCTCTACCAAGTCCTAAAGATCCTGAGACTTGAATAGCGTCTTCATCTTGATACTCCAAAATTCGTAGGATTTATCCGAGAAGATGGGAATAAGGGGTTGAGACATATAATTGTCATTAAAAGTCATAATGTCTAGTTCAGATTGAAACAAGGCTTTGATACCACAAATGTTGGGGAAGGAGGAATAAGGAAATGATAAAACAGAATACTACGATCCAATTAATGAAAATATTTTCAATCAAGAAAACGACGTAGTATTAAACAGGAGATAAAAGAACAAGAACACTTACAAGATTATCTCCAAATACACATTTTATTCTCTTCACACTTGCTTCATTCACTAAGTCTTATTTATATGACATAATAGTAACTACCTCACACAACTTATTTCATCCCACTATCTTACCCATGATTAATAATTATCTCTACTAACTATTAAACTACCTCAAAAGCTTCATGAATCAATACTCCTGCTAACATCATCTACTCTGATACTAAGTAGTCGTCCTTAGGTACTTAGAAATCGATGGCAGAAAGAGATCCGCAGAGTGTTTGAGGCTTCTCGGTGATTAGGTGGAGAGCCACATCTGCTGTCACTTCGCCGTCGGAGCAATTGAATCTGCTCCTCTTGTTGGCGTCTGTGGTGTCTCTCTAAGTTGAACGATGAAGACATGCAGCAGCCGCGCTGTTCTTCCGGAGGACAGTGTTCATGGGATGGGACGTTGAATGAGGGCACAGCTTCTTCATTTAATTGTATCAATTTTTGTCTGTTCATTATAGTCCAATTCCTTTGGCTGATGATATGAAATATTTGTCAGATGATGATATATTTATCTCGATAACCTCAACCTAAGAGTTCGAAACCTCACCTAAAGCGTTAAGGCCTTCTTGAGTTCAAGATGATGGTCGGAGAAAGGCTTACTTGACCATGGCGTCACGGCGCTATCATCATCGTCTTCATCAATCCCACGCTCAGACATGGACAAAAACACACAGGGGCTGAGGAGGAGAGTAGGAGAAGACAATGGAAGCGCCACTGGCCCCACGGAGTCATCTATCAGTGATTGATTGTGGGTGCAAGGTGACAGCCGACGGCACCGGAAGAGACAACAGCAAGCCAACGAGACCTCTTTCCCCCCCTCTCGTCGTCGCCGTGGCTTGGCTGCTTCCATATCCCATGTTGTGGACTCCCAATCTCTTTCTCCACTGGGAAAAAAAAGTGGGACAGTGAAAGCTTCAAGATAGGGTGAAAAGGAGGCACGAGATGTCTTCAGACAATGATTTCATCAGGCAGCAGCATCTCTCTCTCTCTCTCTCTCTCTCTCTCTCTCTCTCTCTCTCTCTATATATATATATATATATATATATATATATATATATATAGCGTGAGAGAGCTACTTGCGATGCTGAGTGGTGGTTCTCTTTCTTGGCGATACTAACGGTGATGTGCCATACTCTCTTCTTCACTCTTGGGAGAAAGATGTGTTGGTTAATGATGCCATGGTGGGAGTGTTTTATTTGTATGAGTCATTGTTTTTGAAATAGGAAGTAGAAATAAAAAGTCCAATTTATTCAATGATCCATTGTCAATTTACACAGTTGAAGATATGACGATTTTTCTCAACTAAGATTTCCTCGAAGATAATATCTATATCCTAATTTAATCTTATTTTAATCATATCTAAATCCTAACTAAATCATATATTATATCATGATCCCGCAAGATCGAGCTCCTGTAAGGACGTCGATCTTGAACTAAGAACGCTGATCTTGAACTGATGACAATGAATCTGAAGGAAGGAGTAGACAATTCTGCTAGAGCCAAATTCGACAATCCGATTGAAGCGGACTATCGTGTCCCCGTAAGATCAAGCTCCTGTGAAGAACATAGATCTTAACCCGATGTCAAGGAAACCGTTGTATTGTCAATCGCAGTGAAGGTCTGACGACAGTTGACTTCGGCGAAAGAGATGCTGCTACGGTTGGGACGATCGGTAGATCTGAAGGGCAGCGAGAGAAGCGTTGCGATCGTAGATTTACTATCGTTTGACAGCGAGAAAGAACTTGTTGCATCCTCTCTGCAGAGCACTGAGAGACGATGAACGATGGCCCGTACAGGTACTCTCGGCAAAGAGAATAGATCAACAGAGATTACAAGAGGGATGGCGCCGGTGAGCGGGTGTAGAAGCCGTCATCTGCTACAGATGGGGTAGGAAAGGTACTGCTGCTTGTTGGGTCCAATGGAGAAAGAGAAAGCCGATGCACTTCGATAGAAGCTATCGTTTGACAGTAAATAAAAAAAAAAAAAAAAGGTAATCTCTCTTATAGAGAGAGGAAAATCATATCTAAATCATAATTTAATCTTATTTTAATTATATTTAAATCATATCTTCTATCAATACATCGTATTTCTACCTACTATTTTGATCCTTATTTCTAATGACATTTTTACCTATAAAAAACTTCTATAGAATTGTGTTTTTTAGATTACTTTGATGAAATAATCCATCCACCACCACCCGCGCCCTCAACCATCAATACACACTATCGCTTGCATCATCTCGCTACCTCCTCCATGATTTTTCACTTCCCCATGGCTTTCAACATCGTCGCCCTACCCCATCCTCATCCTCCGGTGACCATCGCCGACCACTAACAACACATGATCGCCACTCATCCCCATCATCACCTCCGTCCTACCACAAGATAGTATCGTTCATCCTTCCTACCTTGCTACTCACCCTTCCCGTCATGCATCGCCTCCTCTCTCTCCGCCCATCCTTTCCCTCCATTATTAGGCACATACACTGAAGAGCTAAATCATTTCATCTAAAAAATTAATTACAATTTGAAATAAACCATATTATTTATGGGAATCAAAAAAGGATGGATAAGAGAGAGAGAGAGAGACTATATCTGAAACATGGAAGGAATATTACCTTTACAGGTAGAGAGATTATTTTCACAGATACCTTCAAAAGATATCATCGTGCAGCTGTGAGAGATCAAAGGCTATGTTCCTTTGTGAAGCAATAAATATGATGTTTATATACTTCCGAAAAGAAAAATGTGTGTGTGTAGCCGCATACACCAACATGCTCAAATTTCATGATGGTACACAAGCTAATTTAACTAGAAATTGATCCACCAGGGAATCCAAAATTACTCGATGGTAATTCATATAGCAAATCAGCATATATCATCTACATAGAATGTCAGCAAATCCAGACATAAACGACAACATGCATAGATCATTAAGTGTTATCAGCTGTTTTGGGTAGGAAAATGTTCAGTTTCACTTCACTCCTTGTTCTTTATCTGATTAAGACGACCAATCTGGTGTTCCCGCAACAAATTTCTCCTGCTAATGCGCTATGGATATGAATGGGGCTGCAAGCTGCAGATGCTCTTCGCCCGGCCCCAACGATTCACCATTACATTACAGCAAACACAAAGGGATATGGAGTCTATACAGGAATAGCTGGGGGGGGTATTGATTCAGGCACACCGCTCCCACCATTGAGAACGGTAACATTCCCTTCGGAGTCGACATCCACAATGGCCGAGTCACCCTCCTTAATCTCCCCAGCCAACATTTTCTCGGCCAAGCTGTCCTCCAAGAGCCTCATTATGGCCCTTCTGAGGGGCCTAGCTCCGTAACTTGGGTTGTAACCTTCCTCCACCACCCTATCCTTAAACCTCTCTGTCACTTGAAGTTCTATGTCCTTCACTTTTAGCCTGTCAAAGACCTCTTTAAGCATTATATCAGCAATCTCCTTGACCTCCAGCTTTGTCAGCTGTCGGAAGACGATCATCTCATCCAACCTATTTAGGAACTCTGGCCGGAAGTACTGCTTCAGCTCCTCTGTGACAAGGCTTTTGATTCTGTTATAGCTGCTATCCTTCTCATCATAGTCGAGATCAAAACCAATCCTACGACCACCCTTCTCGATCACACTGCTTCCAACGTTTGAGGTCATGATCAGGAGGGTGTTCTTAAAGTCTACTGTTCGCCCCTTGCTGTCTGTCAATCTCCCATCTTCCAAAATCTGAAGCATCATGTTGAAAACATCAGGGTGTGCTTTCTCTATCTCATCAAAGAGGACAACAGTATAAGGGCGACGACGAACTGCTTCAGTAAGCTGGCCGCCCTCGGTGTAACCAACATAACCAGGTGGTGAACCGATGAGTTTGGAAACAGTGTGCCTCTCCATAAACTCACTCATGTCAAGTCGGATCATAGCTTCCTCAGAGCCAAAATAATACGAAGCTAGTGCCTTTGCCAATTCTGATTTTCCAACACCAGTTGGACCAGAAAATATGAAGCTGGCAATTGGGCGGTTGGGATTCTTGAGACCAACACGAGCTCGTCGAATGGCACGACTTATTGCTTTGACAGCCTCGTCCTGGCCAATAACACGCTTGTGGAGGGTTTCTTCCATCTTGAGGAGTCGATCAGACTCATCGCTTGAGACTTTTTCTACAGGGATTCCAGTCCATGAAGATACAATGTGTTGTATGTCCGCTTCGTTTACAACAGGGCCTGCATCACCAGCCTCGCTCTCTGCTTTGCTCCTCTCTTTGCCCTTGTCAATTAGCGCTGAAATCTGAGCCTTAAGCTCCATTTCCCGATCACGCAGCTCCCCTGCCTGTTAAAAAAACAAGGTTCAATTAAATAGGCATTTTAGGCTCACAAATCTAGGAAAAGCCAGAGGATGTACAAAAAAGATCGGATAAACAACATTACGTATTGGTTATCAATCAAGCTTCTAAGACACCATCCTAAAACAACATAAGTGTAAAATATAACATCATTTAGAAGGTCAGTGAACAATAACACTTCAATTTCCAAGCAGTAATTTGTAGCACAACCAAATCAAGATACTTGAGAGTCAGTTAATATCTATGAGATACCTTTTCAAAATCTTGGCCGCGGACTGCCTCATTTTTCTCTTTTGTAATCTGCCTGAGTTCTTTGTCAAGTTCTCTGGCTTCCTCAGGAAGCTGTCAAGACAAGTTTTAGTTAAACACATATCACAAAACACAGTGTCAGGCAATACAAGACCTTACCTGTGCATGACGAAGCCTAACACGAGAACCAGCTTCATCAATCAAGTCAATTGCCTTATCAGGCAGGAAACGGTCACTACAAAAGAACAGAATGTATAAGAAATGTGTACAAGAATAACTTTTAACCGTTGCATTGTTGGTAGCATATGAAGCCCTCAAAAGCAGAGGGGTTTTGATCTTCTAGAATAGTCACTTTGTCATTAAACGAAGATGAATAGATTTATAGATATTAAAAAACTCAGCATAGGCAAAGTAACCATCAATAACATGGACTTTTATAATATTTGATCATGGATTTCTCACAACAGCGGATGTATTTTCAGGATACAGTCCTTTCTTTTTTTTGATGTACGATCAAATATTAACAAAGTTCATGTTTGATATATGATTTTCTATACTTTGTCCATTGGTGGCTTCGTATTGTGATGAGCCTGTAGCTCCTTTCACAGGTTGCACTTCCAATGTGGATTACTAGCATAGTCACATACACTTCATTATAACAACTATATCAATATCATAAACTCAAAGAAAGTAGAATAATCATTTTTAAATGATATTTTCAGATAGAACTTTTAAGTTCATCAAATCATAAAAAAAATATCAATCTCTCAATAGTCCTCAATCAACCAAACCATATTGAAATAGCACAATTGACTTAAACCAAACTCAATTCGATTATAACCTAACAGAACCAACCTCAAATCCTTATATTACCTATCTGGAATCACCCTAGACTGGTCTAATTTAAATTTGATTAATCTCGATTAGGCCAAGTAGAAACAAACCAGTCAAGTTGGTCTGAAATCACCCTAAACCGACTTGAACCAATCAACCTATCTGATTCAATCAATTGATGAGCTCAAACCAATAAAGGGAGAGGAAATCATACTATGTCATATAGTGCTAGATAGAGAGGAGCGACAACGTGTTTAGCGCCAACCGCATAGTTGGGTAGGATTAACTTCCTGAACTAGGCTAAGCCTTATTGACAAGTGAGGTTGAGTCTTACCATTGAATTAGACCATGCTTGGCTTACAAGTGGGGTCATGTTTAAACACAAAAGTTGAGGTCATGTCTAACCATACGGACTAGGTTGTACCTGACCGCATGAGCTAGATCATGCTTGACCATAGTGGTTGGGTCATACCTTACCACATGAGCTGGTGCTACATAGCCACATGGGTTGGGTCGTACCTGGCCACATGGGCTGGGTCATCCCTGACAACATGAGTTAGGTTGTAGAACACATTCTTATGTTTCTACATGACAACATGAGTTATGTTAGCATTTTTCAATAAACTAAAATTAACAACATGAGTTAGCATTTTTTTAATAAGCTAAAATTGGAGCTTATGTTACACGAACACATTCTTCACTGGAGTACATAATTCATCTCTTTACTCTTTAAAACCCATCACCCACTAAATTCTAGTTGTGTTATCAAAATGTTCTTTGATGTAAAAGCATGTTTCTTTCCAGTGTCACCTATGATCTTCCCTGGTATTCTTGCATTTAAGTTATCAGAAGATTTCAGGAGAATTTCCAAATGTGACAGATTGATGTCTTCATTGTTTCTGCAATCAATTTCGCAAAAACTTGTGAAAATAGTTTGATATAAATCAACAAATCAGAGAGTCAACTCAATCAACCCAAAAGCTGCCCTCTGACCACTAGAAAAGAAACAATTTTTTATAGAAGAGAAGATGCTTCTCCACATTGTCCATCATGGAAACACAAGGGGAAAAAGAACAACACTAGCAGACTTCTTTTTTTCAGCAGACTCATCGAGAACTGTCATCCATCACTTCGGTTCTATTGTACCTTTATAATCCATACATAAATTTTCAACCATGCCCCTGCTTGCTTATAAATCAATCTTATGACCTATTACCATTTGGACACTCATATTCAACTGTTGCAATCCTTCATCAAATGTTCCTGATCTTTTTTCTTAATTGAAATGCATTTTCATTACAATAAATGGTGTACATAACGCTCATGACTGGACTCAAACCTGAGACCCATCACTTTGTGCAACAAGACACTAACCAATCATGATGTATGTCTCGACAGAGATAATGTTCCTGATCTTTACTGTACAACTTTACACTAGTAAACTACATGCCAATTGTAGTATAACAAGCACTCAGTAGGAACCAGATGAACCTCAAGAAAACAAATATGGAAACAGCACAAAATTAGTTTACACCAGCTGGAATATTATCAACCTTGAACGTTGTACCACATGAAAAATGATAGAGCATGATGAGTTGAACAAACAATGGAACATGTAATGCTAATGCTCTAATATTTCATCTTGCACTCGTCAAGATATAAAGGCAAGGCATTTTTTTCCATATTTTAGAAATTCCTGTCATTGTCTTTTTTTTCTTTTTCAAAATCTTATGCTCATTGGATTTAATCTTCAATATTTCCAATTAGAACTTCCAACAATATAAGAACAAGGAGATTTAGCAACAAATAAATAAAATAAAGGAATATAATAAAACTACTGGAGTAAAACTGAAGAAAAGACAAAAGTAGAGCACAGGCAACTGTACCCTAGGTCTTATATCAAGAAAGAAAAAGGGAGAAGAAAGAAGAATAATAAAAGAATAAATTATAGAATATGCTTTTGGTTATAACAAGTAGAGAATGCATGTTAGTTTTGATAAATAAAAGGATTAGATCGCAAACCTAATGTACTGATAGGACAACTGAGCAGCAGCAACTAAAGCCTCATCAGTGTAACGGAGTTTGTGGTGAATCTCATATCTTTCACGAAGCCCTCTAAGAATCTGTATTGTTTCATCCACTGTTGGTTCTGGTACTCTTACAGGTTGAAAACGTCTTTCCAAAGCAGGATCCTTCTCGATGTGTTTTCTGTACTCATCAAGTGTTGTTGCTCCAATACACTGAAACAAATTACATACACAGGAAGTTACCACCACAAATTACAACTATTTTGAGTTTTCAAGATAAAATGATATGTATCAAACACAACCAATTCACAACATATAGAAATTAGATCGTGATTGATGAACAAAGATAAACCAAATACGTTCATAAACTAAATACCTGCAATTCACCTCTTGCAAGAGCTGGTTTTAAGATATTGGCAGCATCTATTGCACCCTCTGCTGCTCCTGCTCCAATTAATGTGTGTACTTCATCAATGAAGAGTATTATTTCATCGCTTTGTTTAATTTCCTCCATCAGTTTCTTTAACCTTTCCTCAAACTCTCCACGGTATTTAGTACCAGCAACAAGAAGCCCCATATCAAGGGTAATCACCTAGATAGCAACATGTGAGTTAAATAGTCTTAAATTTACAGAAGACAGGATCATGGAGAAAAGGGCTCAACATTGAGAGAAGATCCGTATTGTTCTAAATTATAGATGCAGGCGCTGAATAGCTTCTTCACTAACAATTATTATTAAAAAAACAAAGAAAATGCTAGACTGGAGTGCAGACGAAAATTTTGACAAGTTGATAAACAGTTAAAAAAGAAAATCATGACAATGCTTATATAAGGCACGCAAAGTCAGACATATAACCAGCTGATATAAACTAGATGCACAGGTGAATTCAAATAATAAATGTGAAGAAAAAACTCAACAAACCTTCTTTCCTTCAATTGTTTCTGGAACATCTCCGTTGGCAATGCGTTGAGCAAGTCCTTCGGCGATGGCTGTCTTACCAACACCAGGCTCCCCAATAAGGCAGGGATTGTTCTTTGTACGCCTTCCCAAAATTTGTGTAACCCGTTCAATCTGCGGCTGCCTGCCAACTACAGGATCTAGCTTCCCCTGTGAAGTAATTATATTTCACAGATATGAGTTGTTTATAAGAATTAACCAGTGTGCTCCAGAGTGAAAGATAGGAAAAGATTACCTCCTCTGCCAACTTTGTCAAATTAGTTCCATACTCCTCAAGTGTGGGCATTTTGTTTCCACTGCTTCCTCCCCCTACCCCAGCACCAACAGCTTCAGTGCTTTCACCAACCATTCGAATAACCTACTCCATAATGAAGCTCAAATGTCACATCATTGCTAAAATTCACTGCAATACATAACAAAGTCTAAAAAAATATTTGCCTGGGTGCGTATGTTGCTTGGATCAGCTCCAAGACTCTCAAGCACACGAGCAGCTACACCTTCACCCTCACGTAGAAGCCCAAGAAGCAAGTGCTCAGATCCTATATAGTTATGACCTGAAAATTTGGAAAAACAATTGCTGCTGATCAAACTTAACAGAAGAATGAAAATAAGAAGACATGCAATCATGTAACTCATGCTTGTTGATTGTCCATCCATCAATCATGTGCACTTTGTAGTCAAGTATCACTGACAAGATTTGGAAGGCATGAGAGCCAACAATCTTCATGAGACCAAAAGTGACCAGTAAGGGGATGTCAAATCGTGTCTAACAAGACTACATGACTGCTATAATCTACAGGTCACAATACTTCAATAGCTTTTAGCAAGCATAACAATAGGACGTCATACTGTCCTTGTAAATGTTGGAATATCTAGATTCTCAATATCTTTACACAAATATGGATAAGTACACACGACAAAAACTGCTACATCACTAAAAGCTCATTATGTTGGGGACATTGTTTGGTGTTTAAATACAGACTCAACTCACCAATCTCTCAATCACTAGTGTCACTATGATAGCCAGTGCAACTGAGCTCAATAGTGACATTTAGGAAATCTCACTAGCATAATATTAAAAAGTGGAATTGAATCACATCAAAGGTCCTGTTTGGTCCAATCTATGTGCTTAGCTTCAGTTGGCTGTTTGGAATTCCAGTGTTTTGGTTCCTATAGAGTATAGCACAAAAAGTTAAGCCCCTTTTTTATTCTAATTGTGAGTTTGGATGGGAGGAGAAAGAGGAGTTCATGAGATAAAGGCCTCTCAATCTATGTTGTCTTGTTGGCATTTTAAGCTACATTTTTCTAAATAATATTTTAATGCAAAAATCTACCTTTTAAAGTTACAATATGTTCAAAGTATGTGACAACAGAAGGGCTCCAAAATGCTGGTTAACACATGACTATGATATCCACGTGACAGGAAAACTGAAACAATTAGAACATATAGAATAGATGCTAGCAAAATACCTTGTAGATTATCATTAGCATAACTCTACAACAAAAGAAAAGTTCGATTTAAAAGAAGAAAGACCTAAAAAGTTAGGTTTAGAACAAAACTCAATGGAGGAAGGTCTTAGTGGAGTACCAAGCTGACGGGCTTCCTCTAAAGAGAGTTCTAAAACACGCTTTGCACGTGGTGTAAAGGGTATCTCAACAGCAACAAATCCACTTCCTCTTCCAATAATCTTTTCCACTTCCACCCTAGCATCTTTGAGATTGATTCCCATTGATTTCAAAACTTTTGCAGCAATACCAGTCCCTTCGCCGATAAGGCCCAACAAAATCTGTTCTGTCCCAACAAAGTTGTGGCCTAGACGCCTTGCCTCTTCTTGAGCAAGCATGATAACTTTAATTGCCTTCTCTGTGAAGCGCTCGAACATAGCCTTAGGGACTCCTCTAGTGGCTTTCCCTTGTGGATTGGATATATATCTTGAAACCACTGAATAGAAATCCTGCCGGCATCTTGATGAGAAATCCAAATTGTCTGCTGCTCGCAAACCTGCAAAGGTTTGCAGTCTTAAGGGATGCATCCGCATCGACCGGACCATTTTCACACCCCTTTTAGACTTTCCAGAGCCTCGAAGCTGACTTTGGCTCCTGGTCATGACAGCAGAAGGAAGAATTGCCGAATGGACCAAAGAATCAGCCATCTCTTCTTATAACAAAAGACAACCACACTTAGACGCTTGCAACACCTGCAGGCAGCAAAAACTTGTCAGGCATAAATATTGTTGTACCCCTGTCTCAGCAAATAATATAAATGATGGCATAGTTGCTAAAGTGCTACAAGAGAAGTCAAGCTTAAGAATCAACAATGAAAAGCTGTAGAATAAAAAAAAATAACATTTGACAACCTTAAACCAGTATATCTGTGGTAACATGCCAATAGGAAAAAGAATCTAGAATCTAGAATAGATCATACCCACTAGCAAGTAAAAGACTACAAAAAAAAGCAGTTCATAATGATGGATGTATACAAAAATGAGACTCGATTAACATTCCAGTCTTCTCATCCACAAAGATAGAGAGGAGTATTGAAATAGTATCTTGATATTTTAGTTATGGTCATAGAGATATCATAAAGCACTTCTAAGGACAAACTTTCCAGAAAAGCAGTAACAGATTAAGATAAAATGCATAAATCATTTTTCACAGTCGTCGATGAAAAGCTTGGAAGATATCACATCATGTGATATATAACAAATACAAACCAAGAACACTGTTAACAGTCTTTTTCTAAGATAAGTTAAGGTCCAGAACTAGAAAGGGCGCAATTCCTTTCCTCCTGACACGTTAATATTTTTTTTTATTGAAAGTAGAGAAATCCATTCAGCTGTCCTAGAAGCATGTTGTCACTGTAAGACTGCAATTTAACCCAAACGAAAGACCAAAAATGGTATCCACTTCACTGATATCTGATTGATATTGATATTGATATTGCGTTGGCACACCGTACCTAAACCTCCAAACTCGCACTCCAACCAGAGATTTCACCTTACTAAATAAAATATACCACCCAAAAGGAAGGTTTCCGCAGCAATGATGTACACGGCAACGATTTCAGCTCTATATTATCGTCTCATGCGTTAATTGTAGTTAAAAGGACGACAATCAAATAAAAATCTAGATCTCCAAGAAGAGCCAAATCAGGAATACAAAAGAGGCGGAATCGCAAAACAACAACCCTTGATGAGAAGGATCCGCCACCTAGGGCTGCAAATGTTTCAGCTAAAGCATCCAGATGAAGCCTACAAGAGAAAGGCGGTGAAAGAAAAATACCTCCGATTTGGATCTGACAAGGAGCGACGATCTAACAGAGAGAGAGGGGGGAGGGGAAGCGGAGCTCTCTTCCCACTTCCACCCGAAGAGATAAAATGGGAAACGAGGGCGGCGTGGAGAGGGAGAAAGATCTATCCATACCTCTCCGGATCGATGCTTTTTAACCTACTTCAAACTTACTCAATTTTCTACCTGACTGGGAACTGAAGGCAACGAATGGACTCTGTAGTGAGCTATTACGTCAGCGCGTCCAATCATCATGCCGGTAGGATTTAGGGTAATTCCAAAAATTATATACTGTTCCAAGAACGATACCCTCCGCTCGGGCGCCCAGCCGGCTGCATCAAGAATCGTGTGGTTGCTGAATCTAACGGTTGAAATATCCTGTACGCATCTTCTAATGACCAGTAACAAGGAAACGAATCTTAAAGAGCGACATGGACGACGTTGAGACGCGTCACGGGTTTTGAGATCAATCGCGTCCGAGTTCTGGAGCCGTTCGATATGAGGTCAGTTTCATCATGATTCGTGTACTTCCAAAATCTAACGGTAGGAAGCTTATTCGTGGGTTCCCAAATATCCCTATATATATATATATATATATATATATATATATATATATATATATGAATGTTACTGACAAATCGTTAAGCTAAGCATAACGTATTTATTAATTAAGTTAATTTATATTTTTGTGAGTAGTTGAGTAATTTATATCACCTTCTCGTATGCACGTGGAACAATAGGGAAATAGAGGCACATACCGGCGGCGGGGTTGTCTTGTTAGGTTGAAAAGCCAGCACATTTTCCACGTTTTGGAGAGTGAGGAAGACGCCTTTAATTGCATGTGTTTCGCGTTTTTGTACTATGCGTACGTATTTTCTATAAAAAAATTAATCTTCATTTATTACAAAATATTATCACACAACTTAGCATTAATTCATTTGGATTGAAGTAGCACACATAAATGTAAGATATCTAAAATAGTAGATATATAAACTTGTTACAGATTATACTCAGAAGAAATAATCTTGGAGTAAATATTTTTTTTTGCACAGCAAATCAGCTCATTTTTTGTTGTTGTTTGGTGAAGCATGTTGGCTAGTGCGTCAATTCCCTCTGAACCCATTAAATTTATCTTAATTTGTTGTATAACTTTATATCGTGACCGAGGAGATAGCATGATTTGGTTTCGCCCATGTGCGCAAGCTCGTTTGCGTCAGTCATGAAGAGGTGAGAAAGCTTAAGAGAGATCTGTCGAGTCTCGGATGTACGTGTCGGGATGCTCCTACTTGGATGTGCGTCTCGAGATGCTCTTGTTCGGAGGCTCTCGTGGGATCCTGCATGTAAGTCTAGTTAGAGTGGGGCGCCCGACGTGACCTCTCCAACGATTAAGTCAGTGCCCCGACCAAGATGACCTGAAATGTAGTATGAGAAAGAGAGTGAGAATCTTTTTTTCCTGCCCTTAGGTGGAGGTTTTATATATACCAGTCAGAGGGTCAACCATACTCTTGGCCTTACCTCTGTCGTCAAGCCAGGCATGGTGGGCAAGTGCAGCCGGTGTCCATCTGGTTGGTGTGGTGCAAAGACATGGTGTGTCATTCTTCATTAATTGGATCTCTGTGCAGCCTACGATGCCGTGGCGGCCAAGTCAGTGTTTTGCCACCTTGGCTTGGGTCTACGCCAATTGGATCGTCATGGGATCTTGGTGATATCGTGGACTACTGACTTGGCATGAGTCTCGGTGAGTTGGGTCGACCCATTATTTGTCCTATCATAACTTAATTCGTTCAATTACTGCACTGTAAGTTTATTTCATAAGATCTGATTCTCCAATTGATATTTCTGATGTTGCATGGCGTATTATTGGCGATTAAGACTGTATCTTAAACCCCCAAGTTAAACTTGGAGGTTCTACTTCTAAAATTAATAATTTTATTAATAATTTTTACAACTTTATATCGTCCATTTGACCCTTAGACGTATACCTGATATTAAAATAAAATTGGTATTATTAAAATTTTATTATACTGATTGAGTTTTTGTGAATTCTGATTAAATTTTTTTGGTAAAAATGTAGTGTTAATCACTTATTCATATCATTATCCTTTATTATTTTTTTAAAAAAATTATAGTGATAATAAAAATAAATTACTTAAGTTTAATAGTTATAAAATGAAAATGATATAGTTAAAGATATAATTGGCTCTTATTGCCAATATATAATAACGAATATCTTGATAATCAATCATTGTCTATTATTTAGTCACCAAAAAAATGTTGATATAAAAGAAAGGGGTCGAATTATCCTTGACTAGGCAATGACATGGGGATGGTTATGGTCAGTAGTCCCCTATTAACTGAGGTCATTATGATTGATCCTATTGATCTCCATGGATAACAATCCATGAGAGGTCATTCAAACCTGTCACCCCCCATGAATAAAATGTCAGGAGAAGACATTGAGACCATTACAAGAGGACCCCCCTTAATCGACCAAGTGTAAAAGTCGACTCATAGTGCCAACCAAAAGATCATACATTTTTCCAAAAGACCTCTTACACATTATACAACCTCCCGAGTTAGATTGAGTGTAAGAGGGGCCATATTGAAAAACTTTTAATGTTAACATTTGCACAGGAATCCACTAAGAAGTTAGATTCCACCTCGACCTGATCTTAACACTACCTCAAATACATCGAGATTATGTGAAGACTATCTCGGAGCCACCTCAGCTGTGCCTTGGTCGCAATGAGGTCTCCTTGGATGTCTCTACGCCTTCAGGTTAACACCAAACTAAATTGACTCAATCGCCAATGGTACATCTTCTCAATATCATGAATTCAAATTATGATAATTTATTCTAGAGGTGTCCTCCCTAAGTTGGAACTAGTCCTTTTTAGACAGCTTAGAAATTAAATGTTTTGAGGTTCATAAATTAATTTTGACTCTTAAAAACAAAAAACAACTAATGGGTTTAACTGTTGAAGAAGAATCTTAAACTTATTATAGCTCACATAAACTACCTACAAGGGGACAATTAACTTAATTCTAGATAAAATTAACTTAATGGGGATAAAAATTCTAAATTTTACCATAAAATTGTTACCAAGAGAAGAAGAATTAACTTAATTCAACAGATTACAATTGAGATTGTAGCTATCAGTCAGCAGGATCAAATTCTGGATTCTTTTGCTTTGTTTTATTTGGACTTGTGGAAGGATGACTTAAGGATTAATATTGTTTTATTTTGGATTCTTCTAATGAAGCTTATCTTCTTTTGGTTTGGAAAAAAAAATCATTAATCCCATTATTTTACTGTTGAATTCTTTAAATATCATTGGAACATTTTGGGTGACTTAATAATTTTAGCTTTCAAATAATTTTATGACTATCATATTTTGAGAATGTACTTTCTTTTATTTTTATTTCAAACTATAGAAACCTATTAAGATAAAAGATTTTTTTACCAATATCATTATGTAATGTTTGTTACAAATTTTTAGCTAAAGTTATTACAAATATAATTAATTGTTTTGTTCATATAAAGTTAATTTCTTTTGAACAATATATTTTTATCGTCATGATAATATTTTGATTGCCGAAAAACTTTCTCATTCCATATTTAACCCTAAAGGGATTTTTTTAAATTCTCATTAAATTAGATTTAGAAAAAACTTATGATAAACTTTTCTAGACTTCTATTACAAATGTCTTAATGCTTTTTAAAATTAATAGTAAATTTATTGATTCGATCAATGAATGTGTTTCTTCACATATATTTAAATACTAAATAAATGGTGGACAAAGAACCTTATCCCCTTATCTTTAAGTTCTATTAGCACAACTATTTCTTACCTCATACATAAAACTTGTTAGAAAAAGCAATTAACTATTTTTGAGTTTAAGATTACATGTAAAATTTATCAGCATGCTAATATTGCAAATAAAAAATCTTGTACCTCTATTCAAAAAATCTTTAATACATTTGAAAATTAACTAATCAATGAATAAATCTTAAAAAGTCAAAAATTCTTTTCCAGAAACACACCAAGTGATACTAAACATAATATATGTCATTTATTTAATATTTAATGAACATAAGTATATTTTTCAATATCTTGGTAAGACCATCTATTATTGCCTTTGAGTCACAAATACATTTAATTCAGAATAAAATTGAAAATTGGGCTGGATTTAATGACCCATTACATGCTCTTAATGTTTTTTGGTTGCCCAAAAGGCTATTCAAATGATTTAGAAATTAATAAAAAAATTATATGGCAAAAAAGATTCTAATACTAAAGAGATGAATCTCATATATTGGGTTATTGTTAAAGAAAAAAGAATAGATGAAGGTCTTGACATGCATGACTTAGCTCAGACTAGATCTACAATACATATTAAAAGAATTTATTATCAAAATAAATATGATAGTCTTTGAAATAATATTGTTTTAACAAAATATGATCTATTTTCTCCTTGGAATCACAAAAAGTTGGAGTTGGAGGTGTTTTACTAAGCTTTTGAAAGATCTAGCTGATGGTTTTACACATATTATTGGTTCTAGAAATTCTATTAAATTTTTTCAAGAAAACTGGCTTTTTGATGTTATATATTTTCTTTATAATCTATTTACTGTAATACAGTTATATTTTGGACACTATCTCTATGTAGACTTTTTAATTTTGGCATTATTGATTCACATCATGCTACTTCTGGGATCAATGTAATGATGATCAAATATTTTTATTTCAAAATTTTATGGTCCTTTTATTGGCATCGATTATATATTGATTTTGAATTCATGAATGATACGGTGAGAAACTTTGTAAGAATAATGGTTTTATTCTCAATTTTCTAATTACCTATATTTTATGATTGATATGAAAGACTCATAATGATATTATTTTTAGTGGGACTAGGAGCTCTCTTCTACACCATTAGCATACAAAGCTATAGCTTGAGTGATGAACTATTTATCTTCTAAATTAATTTAAGGAATCGATATGTTACTTTGCCAAAATGAAGTCCAATGGATGAATCCAAATTTTGGATGAATTGAGTCAAAATTATATTTATTTAATTTAGAAACTCTAATGTGAATGATCATTGGAGGAGGGAGCAGCTTTAGAAATGAGAGAATTGAACAAGCTTCAATAATGGGCATCAAATATCTCATAGTTGAAGTAGACAATAAGAATTCGATCAAGATATTGGAGGAAGAGGAGGAGGAATATTTTATGAAAAAAATCATGGGGTTAAAATTTTATCATTTATGTAAAAACGATAATAAGTATATACACTGATTGTCTACTTATGTACAATTATTTAAGTCAAATTAATTATGTAATATTAATTGACCACTATAATTAGCTCGTTCAGACTTATATTAGTATTTTTTTTAGAGTAATTTAATTTTTTTGTTTTGGAAAAAAAAAACTCTCGATCTGCATTGCTACACTCAAATCGACTAGAACTAGACCCAAAGCAAACCCGATTCAAACTCACTCACTGACCATTCACATCAACGATCTGTGCAGTATCTCTGAAACAAACTATATTATGGAATACATGATTAAGGTTCATCTTAGCTATTGTGTTTTTAACCATAGATCATTTAAGTCATTATGATTTACTTATATTTAAAATAATCTATATACATTAAAAATATAATATATAAGTCTCTCATGTCAAGTCTGAGTTGACAGATGTCGAAGTCTGCTTATGTGACATGATTACCCATAATAAAATATTTAATATAATAATATATATAATTTAAATTTAAAAAATGATCAATATTAGCCCTTATGGTTTTAGTTATAGACCATTTAAGTCATTATGATTTTGCATGTACCTAAAATAGTCATTATATCTTCAAAAATATAGCATATGAACTCTTCCCGTCAAGTATTAGTTGACACACATTAGAGTCTGCTTACATGATATGCTGACTAATAATAAATTATTAATACAATAATATATATAATTTAAGTTAAAAAATATTTATGATGATAAGAAAATAATAGACAAAGGTGGAGAGATAAAGGTATGAGGGGCTAAAGGTGAAGACGAGGGAGAGCTAAACCACCACGTCGTAGGCATGATTGGTGGGAGTGTAGGAGAGGACGAAGTAAGAGACAATGGAGACGAAAACATCAAAGAGGAAAAAGGACCATAGATCATTACGTGCCTAACGTTAGACTCATTGACGCATATCTACCTAAGGCAGTATCAAAAATTTCTAAGCTTGTCACTATCGTAAGAGAAACTGTATGCATATAATGTCCTAAGCAATAACTTAGTGTTGTTACTAGTGATCGCTTCAACGATTATGCATCCATCTATTATTGATGATGATTTTAATTTTTTTAATTTAAATATATATTATTATATTAGTAGATTTTAACATTGTTAATTCAGAATTGAGAGAAAATTTATATATTACGTTTTTCCACGGGTTAAAATGAAACTTAACATCGAATATATATATATATATATGATCTCCCGCGCCAAACGAAGGCCGTCGTCGGGCGCCTTCGGACCTCGGTGGTGATGGACGCGGGTGGCGTCGGCGGCGCTGGCGACGGCTGCTTCGAGAAGATGGAGACGGAAGAGGAGAGGACAGAACTTTTGAGGGATCGCTTCCGCCTCTCCGTTATCTCTATCGCCGATGCCGAGGGTTTGTTCCTTTCTCCGCTGCCTTTTCTTCCGTTCTTTTCTCATCTGTCTCCGTCTACCTCTCTCATTCCTAGTCATGATTGCGCAGCTAAGAAGCTCGGAATGCAGGTCGCGGAACCGGTGGTTGCGTGCATCGCCGACCTAGCTTTCAAATTTACGGGTGGACACTAAAACCCTAACTTTATCCCTTATTTATCGTAAGCGAAATATTACTCAATGTCGTAATTACCTTTTTCAATTCGATCTATTTCACAATGTTTCTCTGAATTGGGTTCAAATGGGATACAAATCCATGATCTCGTAGATATATTCCAAGTTAGTATCAGAATAATTCATAGTTCGTCCATTTTTGGTTTTGCAATTTCAAATCCTGAGGTAACTCACTAGGTTTTACCATTTCGGTAATTTGAGTTCATGGGGTACGATTGGTCTCAAAAAGTTATGTTGAGCAAAAAACAACAACAATGGTTTCAATTTGTTTTTTCAACAACTGTATTGTCTGTGATGAGTCCTTTTGTTCTATCTTTCAAGCCTGTTGTAGGGGTTCTTATATCCAATTTTTCCTTTAAAAAGTTGGTAAATCTAACATAGCTTACTGTTAAGAGAGATTATCTATATTCGTTTCACAGTGGTACATTTCTTATATCCAAGTGAATTCTATGTCAGCAAAAGAAAATTACAATATCTAGAAGTTTGATCTAAAGCATTTGGGCTTTCTTACATATCATGATAAAGTGATAGCAAATAAAAAAGTTCATGAACATCCCCGAAAAGTAGGTAGTTTTGTTTTACCCCTTAAAATGATAAAAATTTGCTCCAGAAATGGGCATCTGTCTTTCATAAATTTTCAGATGAATCTGTTATTCTCAAACAGGAACTAAAAATGCCAAAAAAAAAAAACTCCATATATCAAGTTCGCATATATAATCATTTTTATAATACCTCATGACAAATCTTGTGTACAGTCAAATGCGCATTTACAGTTCTGCCTTCACAAAAAATATTAAATAAAATGATTAACAGCAAAAAGTCATAGCATAGAATACTAATAATATGGTGATGAGGATTTATTTTTCAACTTGTGAATGTGCATGACAGAATCTGACTTGTTTGTTGTGCCAATATGTTCATGGTGCTCAGACAGTAGGGCCTGCTGTACTTCAAATACACGTTGGATCTTTGATGAAATATCAAGTTGTGCTTAGCTAAATGAAAGTTAATTGGCTTAGTCATGCATCCAAATCATGAGTCGTGTCCCCGCTAGTTAGCTCTATGAGTTAAAAAGTAATTTGCACCTGCAAACTGTCGGATTATGTCCAATTAAGAAAGAAATAAATAATAGAATCAATCAAGTAAAGTTACAGAGGAATTGCATATTATTGTAGAATATATTTGGTTGCAACAAATTTATTAACATGATTACTTTTATTTCTGTAAATACAGAACAGTTGGCAAAAGATGTAGAGCTGTTTGCATCTCATGCTGGTCGCAAATCTGTGAATGTGAAAGATGTTACACTATCAGGTAATTCTTTAACATCATGCTTGACCTTTTCTTCCATGAAATTTTAGGAGTTCTTTTGAAGTTCATGATCTGGATTTCTCATAGCAATCGGCTGTACCTTTTCTGGAATTCCTTTCTAATAAATTCCTCATGTTGTTATTTATGCAACACTGTTTGACAAAAAAATGACCGGCTGAACTACATAAATATTTATTGACTTTGTAATGTTAATTGCATCAATTTTGCTGGCTGCAACTACTCTAATCAATCTCACCTGTTCAGCACATAGGAACGACCATTTGACAAGTTTGCTGAGGTCGTTTTCTCAAGAATTGAGAGACAAAGAACCCAAAACTGAAAGGAAAAGGAAGAAATCCTCCGAAAAGGGTGAGACATCAGTACCCGGTTGATGGTTACAGTGGCAGAGATGGCGATGCCTACGTAGACATAAACAGCTTAGAATGAATGAATGGAACCGAGTTAAACACCTTGTCTTGTTAGCAATATCGAGTGGAGTAACACACTCATGTTAATTCCTGTGCCTTCTGAAACTTGAAAGTCCATCCTGTTTATAACCCGAAAACTTATTATTTCCTTTTCAAAGAGTTTTAACTATTTGGATTTGACTATAATCCCAAAGTTGGATTGGCTTGTGAAATAAAAAATAAAGAAGCTGACCATTTGGGGCATTCCTAGAATTGGAAAACTTATGGTTTCCTTTTCAAAGAGTTTTAACTATTTTGATTTGACTATAATCCCAAACTTGGATTGGGCTTGTGAAATAAAAAAAAAAACTGAGCATTTGGGGCATTCCGAGAATTGAACTCGGGACCTCTCGCACCCTAAGCGAGAATCATACCACTAGACCAAATGCCCTTATGCGGTTCTTTAGTTCAATTTATTCAAATAACTCATATTATAAAACAAATGCAATCAAGATATACTTAAGATGAAAGATATTTTAATATTATGCTTGTGGTATTTAAGTATTCCACAAATCCATTTCTCATATAAATATCTTATTTCCGAAATTAAGGTTAATAATTTTATGTATCCCATACTGCTAGGTGTATAAAATGTTGCTACATTGGTACGTATCGAAATCCAAAAAAATAATTAAAAAATATCTAATTTAAGATGTATTTCATCTTTTATCAAGAAAATATATCTTGTATGGATTGTACCATCTTATTTGTATAGTTCTAATTCAGGTAAACTTCGAGCTAATAAATATCGACCCATATGAAACTTAGGTTTGATTGTGAGTGATTCAAGAATCAACAATTAGAACAAACAATTGATTGCTTCTTGATAAGTTCTATACTTAGGTTGGCATGAACAAAGTGAGCTTGGAGGTTGACTTCCCATCAAACACAAGACTTAAAAAAAAGTGTTCTCCACATAACCTGTTTCACAAGCCAAGCTAAACAAAAGCTTTCACATGAGCTCAAGTAACCAATCTTATTTGTACAATAGAAAAATTATATATATAATCATCCAAATTATAAAAGAATAATTATAATGTCTTATATAGGGGTATCTTTATATCTTAAATAAAAATTTTAGATTTATTGTAAACCTTAGAAACCTGTGGAGTGATCTCAACATAAAGCTCTTATTCTTTCGTACAACTCCGTATCTCTTTATTGGATTTCGATCACTTTCTTTTAATTTTTTAGTTCAAATCAAAATTATTCGGATAGTGATATTTAATAAATATATTACTATTATTATATTTTTAAATGTAAAAGTAAATAACACACGTTCTCTCTCCCTCAAGAAGACGCCAAGCAAACCAAACCACCGTAAGGCAACCAAGCCAAGTCAAACTTCCCCCTCTCTTCAAGCAAAAGTCCACTTTGGAACCCACCCAACACAACCCACCCTTCTCTCTCTCTCTCTTTCTTTGGTGTCTTTTACTCACCTCTGACCTTCCATCAGTCTCCCTTCTCCTCCCAAAGGCTGGGCCATCGGGACCCTTCCCACCACCTTCGATAGGGGAATCTTCCGCTCATCTCGCATAAAGGTTGCTCCTTTTCTTTGATTTCTTCGACCTTTTCCGTGGTTGGAGAGATCTGAGGGGGTTGTGGCAGGCCATGGAGAGTGGGATTTGGGTTCTCGCGCTTCTGATCCTCCACTCTGTCTTCGAGGGGATCGCTGGCCAGGAGCAGGAACTGAATCATCGGACGGAGAGGATTTCTGGTTAGTTGCGTTGACACGTTTCTTCCTTTTCCGTTGGTTTTGGAATTCTTTAGGGTTATTTAAGGGTATTCGTTTTTCCTATGCTCTTATTTCGAACCGGATCTGGATCGGTTGTTGATCGATTGGGCTGAATGTCATGGCTGTATTCCTTCTTTGGAATCTGGATCGGCTTTGCCTATGCTGATTGCCAAGAAAGTTGATTCCTTTGCCTGTCACATGATCGATTCATGCTGATGTTTGGCTTTGGGTCTGGAAATAGAAATATCGGAACGAATATGACTCCTTTTGCTTGATCTGCAGTTTTAGAGTGGGGTTTTGGGGCTATTGCACACTTCAATTTTGTTAGATCATGGAGTTTTCTGGTTATTGTTGATGATGTCTAGGTACGGGAAGATTGCTACTTGTTTGGCAAAAAGTGAGACAGTCTTCAGTTTTATGAAGATTTTAGGTCGATTTTTCTTAGGTTTTTATGGTCCGGTTTCTCAATGTGAATTTGCTATTGATTCTCACATAGTTGAAGTTTAGGTTCATCTTATGGGCTCTATTATATACTGAAAAAAGTTAATGGAATGAGGGTTGAGAATGTTTTGCAATCGATAATTTATTGATTGTGTAGATTAGAGGTTAGAGAATCATTTTGCTTTTTTTCTGTGTGCTTATATCTAACATATGTGCATCAAACAAGCATCTGGCTGAGGTTCACCATGATTTTCTCTTTTGGAATAGTCTTTCAGTATTAAAATCTGCAAGGTTGTATCATCAAACAGTGAATTGACTCTTATCTATCACTTTTTGAGAGAAAAAATAGAAAGCTTGTATTCTTCAGTACTCATTGCTGACTGAACCAAATGTCCAAACCTGTCAACCAGAGACATAAATGTGTGAATTGGGCTTCGAATAACTGAACTTACAGGTTATTTAAGATTTGCCTTGATATTTGGTTTGTAGTTCTTGGAAAGGATCTTAGTTATTATAACTGTTTTCTGTTTTTGTTCTCGGCAGCAATGCCCCATTGATGTGTTCTGTTTCAATTTCATCTGAATGTGGCTGAAAGATTTTTAAAAAATAGCAGTGAGATCATCCCTCTGAAATGTTACTATTTTGATAGTTTTGTAGTGTCTTAGCACAATCTAGAAGTGGTGTCAGCCTGTCAGGACACTGTATGTTTGAGTGTTCCATCAAAAATATTGTATTCTTGGTTTGGTTTGCTTAAATTTGCCATGTCTGAAAAAAAATTTGTTGAAATTTTGTACTATCATTTTCTCCCAGGAAGGCTGGTGGATATTTGAGATCTCCAACTATCTTAATCAATGATTATTGTCTCGTGTATGGTACTAGTTTTGAATGGGTCGTTATATATTGGACAGCATAGCATCCCACAGGTGTCATGCTACAGATGCATGCCTATCAAGTTGCCAAGGGTGTGTTAACACACCTTTGGCATGGTATGAGAGCCACATTGGTCGCCAATTTGGCACTAAGTACTAGTAGATTGACATCAGTATGGTTGGTATAGCAATCCTTGATATCTCAGGCAGTTGGGCAAAATTTCAGCTATCATGTTAAAAGTTGGGGATGAAATAAAACTAGCGGGCTGATATCGTGATGGGCGATGAGATGAAAACCTAATTTGTTTACCGTGAGAAGGCTAAAAATGTCATGTCTATGTTGATTGATGTCCTTTACTATTATAAACATGAAATCTTTGCCAAGATAATGTGTGCTTATATATTGGAATTTGGATTATGCTGGAGTGTCAATGTTCCAATCGGAGAATGACTCGCTTACCAAATTACATGTCAAGGATATCAGCTTGTAACATGTTTTTGAACCTGTAGCATCTGTTACTGGGTCAACAGTGTTAAGTACTTGTCCACCCAAGGTTTGCAATTTCGACCTGTACCGCCCGATATGGGCGGTACATACCGGTCCGTCAGGTTACCGGTACGTGGACTGCCCGCTACCGGGTGGTTCCGCCAAAAATCGACCGTCGACGGTCGATTGAGGGAGAAAAAGGGAAGAAGAAGAAGAGGAAAAGAAGAAAAAAAGAAAAGAGGGGTACCTATTTCCCCGCGCCATCCTCGTCGGCGCGCCGTCGCCGCCCGCAGTCGTTGCCCGCGGGTCGCTTTTTCTCCCGCGCGAAGAGACGGAACGTCTCCTTGCGCGTGGAGAAAGGTCGAGGCGACGTCGCCCCTTTTCCTTTTTTATTAATATTTTAATATATTATATAATGTTATATTATAAAAATATTATATATTATATTTTAATATACTGGGCGGTATGCACTGTGTATACTGCCCGGTATCTGTACCATACCAATGCCGAGTTAAACTCGGTATACCGGTACGGACCAGTAAGTCAAACCTTGCGTTCACCTACTAGAGTACTAGGCCCAGCGCAAGAACTACTATTGTTTTCTTAATGGATACATTTCATGGGCCATGCATGTATTTTAGCACCTTATATTCAATTCCTTTTATCACTTGGCTCATTTTGGCCATCGGCTTTCTTTGAAGTTTCTGAAAATATCTGTGACCTCTGTTCAATGAGACTTTTATGGTAGGGAGTGCTGGTGATGTTCTGGAAGATGACCCTGTTGGAAGGTTGAAGGTGTTTGTGTATGAGCTGCCTAGCAAATACAACAAAAAGATCCTCCAAAAGGATCCCAGATGCCTCAATCACATGTTTGCTGCAGAGATATACATGCATTGGTTCTTGCTCTCAAGTCCTGTTCGAACTTTTAATCCTGAAGAAGCTGATTGGTTCTATACACCTGTGTATACCACCTGTGACCTGACTCCCAATGGGCTTCCCTTACCCTTCAAATCACCACGGATGATGAGAAGTGCAATAGAGTTGATATCCACTAATTGGCCCTTCTGGAACAGAACCGAAGGAGCTGATCACTTCTTTGTTGTTCCACATGATTTTGGAGCATGCTTTCACTATCAGGTGAGCATTTGTTAATGGTCAAGTAATTTCTGCCTCCTTTTTGTGATGCATTTGTTGCTTCTGTTTTTACCTATTTTCTTTGTTTCCTCTTGTAATGACTATTTTATGATGCCATAGGAAGAAAAAGCAATTGAACGTGGAATCCTGCACATGCTTAAGCGTGCCACGCTGGTTCAAACCTTTGGGCAGAGAAATCATGTTTGCTTGAAAGATGGTTCCATCATCATTCCTCCATATGCACCCCCCCAGAAAATGCAGACTCATTTGATTCCTCCAGATACTCCTCGCTCTATTTTTGTTTATTTCCGTGGTTTATTTTATGATGTAGGCAACGATCCAGAGGGTGGATACTACGCAAGGTAAGATTCCATTATTAGGAAGCTTAGATTTCTTGTACTCATAAATCTCCAGTGCAAATTCATTCTGAATGTTAACTGAACAAAATTTTCAGATGGCTGAAATTTAATGAGTCTTGATGATTTCTGATATGCAGAGGTGCGAGGGCAACGGTGTGGGAGAATTTTAAGAACAACCCCCTTTTTGATATCTCTACCGACCACCCTACTACTTATTATGAAGACATGCAGCGGGCAGTTTTCTGCCTGTGCCCCTTGGGTTGGGCTCCATGGAGTCCTAGATTGGTAGAAGCGGTGGTGTTCGGCTGCATCCCTGTTGTCATAGCAGATGATATAGTGCTTCCATTTGCAGATGCGATACCATGGGAGGAGATTGGTGTATTTGTGGCTGAGGAGGATGTGCCAAAGTTGGACACAATCCTCACATCAATACCGATAGAGGTAATCTTAAGAAAACAGAGATTACTCGCAAACCCTTCAATGAAGCAGGCGATGCTGTTCCCTCAACCGGCCCAGCCTGGTGATGCTTTCCATCAGATATTGAATGGGTTGGCTCGCAAGTTGCCACACGACGAGAATGTTTACTTGAAACAAGGTCAGAAAATTCTGAACTGGACTGCTGGTCCAGTAGGTGATCTGAAGCCTTGGTAGAAGCAGCTTCTGGTCGTGGGTATGAGCTTCTTCAAGCTACCGATGCTTCAACTTTGTTGCTCATAGTTGCTCAAAGGTGTAAAACTTTCTTGTAGCTTAAATGTGTCACCAACCTGTGGCATTATCCTTTCTTGTAGCACGAGATACTTGATGCATAATATATGTTGTAATATTGGAGTAAGGTGCTAAGTGATGGAGTAGAACTTATCATATGATCAAGCTGTTGGAATGTTATAGTTTTGCTGATCCATTTGGTACCTTGATTGGTGATCTCATTCTTTTTGTAAACTAATGTCAAATTGTGAATGTTGTGCCGTAGAAATCTGTTGGAAATGTAGAGTTTCTTTACCTAGCAAGAGACAATTGATTTGGATCTTTTACTTTCAGGAAATGTAACCCGAATGACCTTTTTTTCTTTCAGAATACATCTCAATAGTTCTGCTTATGTTTTTCATACAATGATTTGGAAATCAGAGAATACTGATGTAAATTAAACTGGGTGTGATGAAATTGACTCGACCTGTGCTACCAACCTCGAGTTGTCAATAGTTTGATTCCAGGGGTCTGCATAGGGTTCTCCTAAATTGAGCATTGGTGTGGGTTTTGGATTTATGTTTGCAGGGGTGTGTTTGATGAGGTTTCTTGAGTGGTGGTATGGAGTTTTTATTTGGATTTCCGACTTGGATGTTTCTTACAAGATTTATGTAGGAATATGCCTGATAAAATTTTATATATGAGAGAATGTATGACTCTTTTTTTGATAAAGCAAATTCCTAAAAAAAGAGGAACTTCAACTTTTCATTTTTGTTTTCACTCACAGCCTTCTTTTTAGTTTAATCTTAAGAAGCTAGAGTGCTTGTTATTTTCGTAAATGTGAAATTATCCTTGGTGTTCGTCTCGTCGCTCATTGTCATGTCGATTGTTGCATTCGTCTTGCTTGTTGCGAGTCAACATTTCACCTTGTTACAAACATCAACTAGCCAACTCTATTCTGGTCACTTTATTTCTTATTGAGGGTCGTTTGCAAGTTTATTTATGATAATAATATTTTCGTCCTTGTCGTGGCCTCGTCAAGATGAGTGAATGCTCTTGGGTCCCTGACTAGTGTCGTGGTTAGCCTCAATCGATGATGCATTGACTTAGAGTTGCAATAGTTGAATGCTACATTCACGAGTGTAATTAAGCTCAACGAAGGGGTGACATAGGTGACGTCGAGGATGAAGGTTTTATGGGGGTAGTATTGGAGCCTTGCGGGTGGAGATGATAGCCACGCAAAGGGGCGAAAGTGATTCACTATAATGCAGAGGTCACGAAGACGAGGACGAGATCCTTACAGTGGTTGAGGTGTGGCTGCAACATGATATTGTGGGACAATCACGATGGGTAAAAGCAACAAACATTAGCGATGGGAGGAGATGATTACAATAGAGCGATGATCTATTTTTTAAAAGTATTTATTATGTTGATTCTATATTGACGTGATAAATTTAATTGTTTTATATTTTGATATTTGGATGACTAAGACCCACGTGTGAGGTTTTACTTAATGAACAAATAGGATAATAATACGATTAAAATAATCGAGAAGCACAATCCACATCCCGAGCCCGAGACCGAGACCGAGACGCAGTACCGACAAATAATAATAATAATAACACCATCGACGATCCGATCGGACGGCTCAGATCCCCCCGAATCATGCGCGGCCGTCATCAGATTCCAAGTCCTCGTCCGTACGATAAGAACCCCCACCCTCACCTCGTAATCCCCACCGGGTTGCGCATAGACCCGCACGCGGTCACCTGTGGGCCCCGACTCGCGCCGCACTAACGAACGGACGAGATCGCTTTGGGCCGAGGCGCGGACGGATGATTCGACTCCCGCGTAGTTTCCTTTCTACACACGTGTGAGCGCGAGAGCGGTGGGCCCCGCTATCTGGTCCCACTGCTCCGGTCGGGCCCCACAACCGGGCTCTACGAACCAACGCCTCTGAAGCCCGAGAAACCACGAAGACCATCATCGCCTTCCTCGTTCGCCCTCTATAAATCCCCCCTTCCCCACTTCCCTAATTCCCTCTTCGAGGAAACCCTATCGGCGGTTCTTCCCCTCGGCGATGCGGATAGGTACCTCTCGATTCTTGTTCGCCTCCGCCTCTCCGTCTCTTCTGCCCGATCATAGGGCTTTGTTCGTTGCTTTCTTGGGTGTTTTGGTTCTCGGAATCCGCCCTTCCGTACCGCTTCTTGGTATTGGTCGCACTCGTGGCTTTGGTTTGTTTCTTGTTTGTCGAAATTAGCACTTCGGTCTGTTGTTTTGATCTGGCTTTCGTGTCTTGGCGTGGTCGTTAGTTGTAGGTTCAGTTGGGTCAACAAGACAAGAAAAAGCTTTGATGAGTAATAACCGAGTAATGGGAGGTCAGTGGTTCTGGTGGTGACTGCTAGTTTCTGAAATAGAAAGCTCGATCTTTTCTTGCGATATATCACGAAGAAAGTATTCTATAATTGATTTCTAAAGCTTGGACTCGATATCGTTTGATTGTTTCGGCACTGTGCTTTCATGGCGTGGCCGCGCCTAGGTTGGCATACTGTGTATAACGTCGGCTTTGGGTCTTTAACTTGAGACACCTACCAATTGAAAGATGGAGGGTGCTGAATTTTTTATTTGATGATTAGTTCAAGAGAAACACATCTTAAGGTACATACATGCTAAAAAGAAAAGTTAGATACTGAGAATCATAGAAACTGGCAGGAGATACTGTGCTTTCTGATTTATATCTCCATGTGGTCCTTTTAGTTGTAGCTGGCCAGGAAATGTGATCACTTCTTTGTGGCTGCAATTTTTTAAATGATTTGGTGGGCCGTCACTTCAATAAAAGAAATGCTATCCTAGCTTCTTTGTGATGCTTCACTTCCCCCCATCCTTTTGAAGAGACAGTCTTAAGTTTCAACGCATATTCTCTTCTCTAGGTCTTATATGGTTTCCATTTAGCCCTCAATTGATGGTAATTTGAAATAGAGACCAATCATCATTAGTTGCCATGTTAATTGAAAGCAATTAGTCATGTTTCCCCTCTTGTTAGGGTTGGATGGAATTCTTGTTTAATTTGCTGCTAATTGTGCTAATCTTTTACGAGGGAATAACCATGGAAGTGAGTGAGAAATGGCTTTGCATGAAGGTTTATAGACATAAGTCAAACTAATATCTGTAATGAAAATCTATGGAGTCTTCATTTACTTTCTCTTGTTCTTGACAAGCAGTAGTGAATGTCACAATTTCAGTCATGATTGCTTTGAATAAGTAGGTGAGTCTTTTTATTGATAATTGCAAGCTCTTGTTTGTTTTTAATGTTTCAAGCAACCATGAAATTATTTGTCCCATGTCAAGGTACTTCTTACCTACAAGGAATGAGAAAATAGATTTGAGTGGTGATCAAGAATAATTTCAAATTGAAAGAGGTAATCATATGATATTGTTCAGATGACCTGCAGAATGGCAGCTGGTCAAAGAAGGAAGCAGCAAACAAATTCTAACTCTCATGAACAAGACAGTGGAAAGAAGAAAAGAAAGCTGGGCCCATATGATTTATGTTTGAGATCCCAAGTAGATCTGGAATGGGATGTTCGTAAAAAGAGAGTTGTGGCAAAGAAGGCACAAGTTGGACTAACATGGAACTATATGGCTCCTTTTGTTGATTCCTTCACTCGATCACATTCTGGCATAGCTGATGTTGTCTCTGTTCCTTGCGAGATTTTTGACTTGGACAATTTGTCTGAGATGCTTACTTATGAGGTATGCTTGTTGTTGTCATTGTAGATACCCATTTACTAGTCCTTTCAGGTATTATGACATTTTGATTGTATCTGCCTGTTGATAATTGTTCTCCTCCAATGTCTTGTCAGGTTTGGGCAACATGTCTTTCAGAACCAGAGAGAAAGCTTCTCTCACAGTTTCTTCCTAGTGAGATGGACACTGAACATGTTGTTCGTTCATTGCTTAAGGGTGAAAACCATCATTTTGGCAATCCTTACTTAAAATGGTAGGTTTTTGTAGTCGGTCAATATTCACCTTTAGTTAGTTTGGGTCAATCTATAACTCAAGTATTTTACAGTTATTAAATTGGATTTCTTGTTTGACTAACTTTATATGCTTATGGGAAAATTCAAACTCAGCATGTGGTAAATCTTTTCTGTAGCTGAATAACCAACTTTTGGCTGCCTAGGTTTATCTATGTATCTTATGTCTATGTGCGTGTGCATGTGTGTATCTACTGTTTGGAATTTTAGTTAATAATTTGTGGTGATCTACAAGCTTAGACATTGTACAAGAGTGAAACTGGAGCAAATAAATGGGACTGTCCAGTGCCAAAAAAAATTGTATTACAAAAAGGTGTAATTTTTTTGCTGATGTATTCTAATTGTGGTTATGATATATAAACAATGCTATTGTACCTATCATTTGATCTTCATGTTCTTCGATTTTTTTGAAATGATGTCACAGATGACTAAGTGGTTTTCATATATTTTATTTTGATAAGTTTAGTTAGTTTGGTTTCATTTTCATGTGGAGAGTCTGCTTGTTATGCAGGTATCTAGTTCTGTAAGAATGAAAAGAGCACCAGATATTGTGAATTCGCGTCTCTGTGGCTTTCAGTTGATGATTTTTTGTTGTAGTACCATATGTCTTCCTTTAACATCCTAGCATGTCTCTGTGAAGGAATAAGAAATGCTCAGGGATACACACAATTTTATAATGATCTCAGTTAGTCAGGATGTGAATTGAATGTTATGCTGGAATTACACATTTGTGACCCATGAACAAGTGTCATTGTAAATTGTAGTTATTTATTTACAAATTTGTGATTTGTTTTCTTTTATGCAATGGCCGTACACGCCTTGCATATATAGTGCAATATAACATTTATATCGCCAAGTGCTTTGTCCCTTCTGATCACCAAGCAAGTGTTTTAATGGCTTACACATCTAGAAAGAAAACTAAAATAGAACCACTGGTCTGGAAATCCAAGTCTTAAGGTTTGTGAGATGAGTTTTTGAGTGATCACATTCTGTTAACTGTATTAAGTTGAAAATTAAATTGAATGCTTTATGTGTGTTCCTTGAGAAACATGATATCTTTTTTGGACAAGTGGATGAATTTGTCTTTTTTATTCTAAGGCATGAAGGTATAGCATTGCAAGGATATGTCTTCGGATTGCTAAAGCTTTTTGGGTGAAGTGAGTGAAAGCCTTAGATTGCTTTCAGTTGCAATTCACTGATGCGGAGGATCGAGAGGACAATTTTGATACCTTTCTGAAAAAGGAACATTAAACAAACCCAGAAGTCAGTCTCACTCATTTTGGAGTAGTATTAGTTGCATATCGTGGGAAGAATTACATTTAAATAAGATATGGAAAGAGGAATGTGGGTATTAACAGTTCTACAGAGGTTAGAATTTGAAGGCTCTAGTTTGGGAGATGTTTCTTTTTGACAATGATATTAAAAGACAACGAAAGCAGGTCAAGAGAAGTCGGGCAAGGACTTATAAGATGTGAATAATATGTTCTGGTTTAATTCTCTTTTGTTTGTGCACAGAAACATGTTACTGTATTTTTGGTTATATATTTCTTCTATCACTGACGGATTTCCCCCATGTAGCCATGAGATGTTCGCTATGTGTTAGTAAAAATTCCAATATAATGATCTTATGGAATCCACATGTTGTACTTATGCAGGTCTTCTTCACTTTGTGCTGGTAATCTTCATCCAGATAACGTTCTACATCTGGAGAAGCAATTTAAGTGCAATAAGAGAGCATATTATCATGAGATAAATAAGTACCATAGTGGGTATGTCCAGCATAAAGAGCCTCTGAAAATGTTATTCTTTCACATTCCAACTACTGCTGCTTGTTAGTAGTCAGACTGCCGAATTATAAGTTTTTGTTGGCAGAATGCTTGAGGTATTGAAAAATTGGAGAGAGAGATGGTTGAGCTGCAAGGATCCAGAAAATCTTTGGAGGTACCTGCTGCCACTTGATCGAAATCACAAGTTATTTCTGTATTTGTGTTTCATTACTGTCTGCTGTTTTGTCTTTTAGGTCATATTGAAACTTCTGATGTTGTGTAGTTATATGTGGGCACGAGCCATTAGGCTTTTCTATTGTATCATTGTTAAGATTCACGATAATGCACCTCTACCTTTCAATGATAGTATTTGCATATAGTCTTGTTTCAAATTGTTAATGTTATAATTATCAGAGGCCTGATGTTGTAAATAGCATTTGACTTGAGGTTCAGCTTGGAAGGATGACACTTTCTAGCTTTCCAGCTTTGTTCTAAAATTTTAGAACTCGAAGCTTTGTTCTAAGTTTTTAGAACTCGAAGTATTGAGTGTAACTGATGGTAGGGATATATTTTTTTGAAATAACAAGTTAACAACTTCATTCGATTAGTATTAAAAAACAAACTGAGCAGCTGCAAAACCAGCTGCCTCTCAGAAAGGCGGGTTACAGTTAGATCTACAAAATTTGCAAGCTTGTGGGCATCCTGTTTAGATGCTCTTGTTTAGTAATCAATCTTAACAAGGTTTAAGGCCTATCAACAAAAAACCTGATATCTGTGAGAACAGATTTAAGATACCAGGGAGTCTCATTCATTGATGGTAGGGATATTATCGTATGCTCAATTCGTATGCCAAGAAGCTAGCTGTTCTAAAAGAAAAATGTGGCCATGGTGATGGATAGGGCTTTTCGTGTGGCCAGTTGCAGGAGTTTAGTATAAGGTGATATTCAGACTTATTTCATAAGGTAGTTTGTAGAAAAACTACTCTGTTCATATTTCTTTGAGTGCTGGAAATGTGATAACCAAAGTCATCAATTTGAAGGGAGAATGGGGTTGCTCTTTCCATTTCGATCACATCATGTTTGGTTGTCTCTAACTGGTGCTGCATGCATCTAATTATTGGCAGCTGGCAAAATACATTTGTTAGGATGCCTGTAACTGCACCTACATTTATTATTGCAACCTGTAATCAGAATCTGCAAAACCATCTTCAGAAAATCTAGTTCCAAGTGGTTGATTGCGTGCAATATACTTTTAGTTGGATCTGGATTGTAAATACTGCATTTGCATATGTAATGTGGCCAGAATTTATAGAAATGAAACAATAGTTGTATTTACAAATAAGTGCACGTGCATCTGTGATGCAGCCTTGATCGTAGGATGCAGGTCAACGGAACCATAGGCAACAAAACACACTCTAAATGTACTTATATTTCCATTCTTTGCAAAAAAACTTTGGTTATTGGATATGATTGATGGGAATAAAGAAAATTCTGATTCTTGGAGACCTGATCTAATAAATAAGCTAATTGTTCTTATCTGAGATATTTTCAGTGCAACACTTGTTTGCTTTAGCAGTGACTTAGAATTTGATACCTTCAAAAGATTCTGTTCTGGTTAAGAATATTAAGGATACATACTAGGGGATTTACCTGCAGTTTTGACAAGCTGGTATTTGTGTAGCTGAGATTCTGAGAATGCAGTTTTATGCTTTCAGCCTCATAAATTGCACTGTTTAGTTTAAAGGTTGAATCTGGTAGTTTGATGATTGAATGAAGTTCTAAGCTTGAAAATTACCATTTGAAATGTTGGTGTTTCAGATTGTATCAAAATAATTTTCTACTTACCTTTGCCAGTTGATTAGTGATTCAGATGGTATCAAACTATGTGTAGTTTAGATTGTTTTGGCATGTCATTACTGATCCTTTTACACATTTATGATGAGCTGCTTTCTATTTGCAGTGAAGAATTTACCAAGAACAACAAAGAAAACTTAGCAATTTGTGCAGAAAGGGCTAAAGTTCCTAATTGTTCAAAGAGGGGAATATCAAATAATAACAGCATCCACAACAGTGATACAATTAAATTTATGTCATGTATAAAGGTATGTTAACTTCGTAAGTCTTCCTTGTTGTGTGGAAGTTCAGTAGAAAGTTAATTGACTATGTTTGATCTTATTTCCTGCTAGAATTATGTTTTCGAGTGTTAGCTCAGTAGATATGAAATCAGTGGTGCATGAGCAAATCTCTTGATGTTCCAATTGTCCCTTTTTACTGAAGCAGAGTTTCAGTTGACCTGAAGCTACCAATCTACATAGAATGGACCTTGATAGCTTTTAGTGTTACAAACTATTAATTAAAAATTGGGATAATTCCATAGAGAGGAATGTCTGTTATTCGGTGAGTTGTTTTGACATTGGTTGATGTAAGAAAGTGTGCACAGGGCGCATAGGCCATGAAGTTGTTGACAATGATATGTTCATTTGTCTGATTATGTACATGACCAGGCCTCTTCACAAAGGCTCCTCATAAGTGATCTATATCTGAAACAGAGAGGAGATGCTCCTTTTGTGGCTGACAGTGAGTAAGTGGTTGGGTAGAGTGTTTGGAAGCCAATACTTATGCACTAAAAATTAGTGCTAGTTATATATGTTGGAGATGAACTTCTGGTAGTATTCAGTGTAGTCTTTTGCCACAAGCAGTGTTGTAGGTTTTTTTTATCTGTCCTTTTTGTTTCATGTAGTTATTCACACTATGTCTATCTTACAACTTATGATTTTGTTAGTTAATATTTTGTTATTCTACTAAAATTAAGCATTTTTTGCAAACAACAATCTTTTATATGGAACTATAAGGAGATTGCCTTATTTATATTTTTGAAACATATAGTTCTCTAATGAAGCAGTTTTGTAAAATTGCTGCACTGTGTGATGGCTTTCTCTCGCTGGATGTTTCAGATAACTAGATCTCAGTTCCAGCTGGTTAAGAATTTAAAGCATTCTGGTGATGGTATCCAATCCAAGTCTCTTAGTCATGTGCTTGGTGACATAAATAGCTTTCATGCACATTCTTATGTAACATACGAGGAGGAAGAAAAGAAGAGGTTGCATGAACAATGGTTAGTTTTACTCGGACCACTTAGCAGTCAACTTTTGTTTTGAGACGTTGAAATTTCCAAACCTAACTCTTGCACAACCAGGTTGCGAATTGCAAAGAAGGATCTCCCAGCAGCTTTTGGGGCATACAAGGGAAGGAAGTTGCATCGTGAGCAATGTTGGAAACTTTTGGAACAGGAACTTCCAATGAAGAGGAAGCTGATACTGCATAAGGTATGCCCAAGGTTTCTTCAGAATTTGAAATAATGAGATAATCTATCTGGTAGGAAATCATTTTCTTTGAATATCAAATGTCAGTTACAGTTTAACCCCTTACATCAACAAAATTGTCAATATTCTTAAAGCTGTACCTATCATATTATCATATTGAGATATCAAACATGCAACCCCTCTCTCCTGGGTAAGTCAGCAAGTTGGCAGTATGATTTTTTTTAAGCAGTCAGCAGGGGCCCATTCTATAATATGTCGACTGGTACATCCTGTTGATGGACTTGCATGTAGCAGTATGCAAGACAGTGTACCATGCTGTAGAAAGGACATCACTGTTTGGTTTATATTCCGCTAGTAGAAAGGACATCAATATTTGTGCAGGCATTAATTCACTGTTATTAGTAGTAGGATTTTAGACTCTTGCTGGACCTTGTAGAGAAGCTGATGCGGGGAGGACTTAATTTTGCTCATGGGTGCCATTTTATGATCCATATGTAGTTTTCGATGCTATAAATATATTATTGACACACATGTATGCATCAGTTTTAAGCCAGATGCTTATTTTTGCCTGTGCATGTTCTTGCACATGTAACAGAAAGTACTTCTAGTTGCATGTAACTGTTGTATGATTGCTTAATTGGTCAGGATGAGAAGGCAGAAAATTTGGAGAGCTTGCATCAAGAATCTTCATATAGTGGAGATCTTTATGAGCATGAGCATGCTCCAGATGGTGAAGGTGAAAAAAATGAAGATGTTGACCCCAGATATAAGATCATTAATGACCATCAGCTGGAAAATATTCCTTCCATCGACCCTAATCAGAAGACTTGTTTTATGGTTGCTAATTATGAAGCAGTAGGTGAAGATACATTAAAACAAGAAGATCGTGTTTTACCTCTTTCTGAATCTTTATATTGCCAGAGTGACAATATTAAATTGGAGGGTTCTCTCACATCTGTGAAAAGTATGTGGCTGCCAAGTAGTCTTGCTGACTATTACTGCAACACTTCACAAGTTCATGGATACTTATCTGCTGATCAGATGATACCTGTGAGGCATAAACAAGTCAATGAAGAACATGCGGCCCACATTATTGATCTGAAGAGAGATGTTCCCCAACTGGAAGCTGGAAAGACTGTTGCATCAGATTTTATCAGGGAGCCGATCTTTTATTCACCTGCAAACCAAGATTGTAGCGACGTATTTCCCAGCTGTCCAGAGGGATCAGGAATGTTATCATCTTATACACATCAACACATGAATAGTGTGAGGCAACCAGCATTGCATTTTCTGATGCCCAATGATAGTTTTACAGATTCTGGTCAGTTTGTTAGCCTTTTCCAAGGGCCAACACAGTTATTGGGGCAGGGAGAAGTTTGGGAGAAAGGACCTCACATGCATAAACAGACTGTGAACGGAAGTGCATACTCTACTGGCAGATATGCTAGCAAAAGGCAGTTTCCACCAGCTCACCGACATGATTTTTCGTCCATGTATTCTTCGGGCAATAGTGGTTCTGTAGGTTACAATTGGTTCCCCGATGAGAATCAAGAGGCTTACCACAATTGGTCTGGAGTTGCAACATCAAGCGGTAGTCCCAGTGTTGCTGTTGGCAAAAATGCTGATGGAAACCTCTTCAGCGTTTTCTCCAACCGATCAGTGTGCTCTCCATTTGAAGTGGGGAACTCGGAACAGTATATTCAAACAAGGAATTTTGATGGTGTGGAAATTCCCAGTGCCGAAAATACTCTTGCCTATGCACAAACTCAACTTCACAACTCAGGTGGTCACGAGGCAGTTGGTGCTTCCTCCTCATCGAGGAAGGGATCGTGGATTAATACTCCGCATCACAGTCTTGACCTTCATAATCCTGGTGGAAGACCCTGACACCTATATCACCCCACCTTGACACAAGACTGTGCCATCTGACCTACTGATCATTTTTAATTTGCAAAGGAAGCTCATATGTAGAATTCAGATACCTGCTAACAGGCCAGTTTATTTATATCCTCACCGAGATGGCAGACCTACTCTGAGTGGCATAATGGAAATATATTACTCTGTAAATATGGTTTATACTACTGTACATATATGTGGGAAGTGAGTGGATCTAAGAACACCGAGATCGGATACACATGTTTTGTTTACTAGGTCATCTTTGGTTCATTTTTGCCTTTCCCCATTGTTGAAGGGCATATTTGTTGTCATCATAGGGCATGAGTTCCCTTGCGCAATTGCAATAAAGTCATGATTTGGTGAATCAAGAACTGTTGGTATTCATCATCAAAACAAAACACAAAAAAGGTATTTGGTTTTTCCTAGTGGGCGTGATTTCCACTGCACAATAAATAGCATTTTACCATGTTTGTATCCGAGACATCAATATCAAAGAGTTTAATTTGTGTCCTGGGATAAAATGTCAAATATGTCTTGTTGGATAAAACAATTTTTTAGACATAATATTTCCAAGACATAAGATTGGAAGGAATATTTCCACATACAAGAAGACCCAATCGATTCGGATACAACCAATACGTCAACTGAACAGTGTAACATTTAAACAAACTATTCTTTTTGTCAAAGACTTTTAAAACTTTTATAATCAATAATTATATTACGAATATTATTTAAAATAGTCGGAAGTCTCGTAGGCTTACATCACGCGTGTGCTACGGCCCATGTCGCACGTGTCAGATACCAATGGGCCTGATTCCGCACATTTGGGCTCAGCCCATTTCCTTCCTTCCCGTTAGCAAAGCCCAATTGACGCTTCAGATCAAACGTACCTCGATCCGACGGTTGACGCTTGATCATCTTCCCTATAAAAGGAGGCTTTGAACCGTCGTTTTGGTACTCGCGAGCTCGGAGTCCCAAGTCCCGCTTCTAGGGTTCCTTCTGTTTTCGTCGCCGCCGCCCAAGGCTCGGACAAGATGGTAACTTGGCCGATCTCGGCTTCTCCTCCTCGATGTTGTTTTCCAGAAGATCAGTGGATTTGCTTTGTTCTTCGCCTGCTTTAGTGGCTTAAACGCCTGCATCAGTGTTGATCTATTTGACCCTTCGTTCGTGATTAGGTTTTGCCGAACGATGTCGACCTCCTCAACCCCCCCGCGGAGCTCGAGAAAAGGAGGCACAAGCTCAAGCGTCTCGTTCAATCTCCCAACTCCTTCTTCATGGTGATCCCTAATTCATTTGTCGTGGTTTTCAGTTCCTCCCCACCTCGTCCAATTTCTCTATTCTAATAGGGGTTTCTGCTTTGAATTCCTTTTATCGAAGGATGTCAAGTGCCAAGGATGCTTCAACATGTAAGTTTTGCCGTGTGCTCACCTTTGATCTCGTATCTATATCTGAATGGTTCTTGAATGTCCGTTGCCCGGATCGTTGTTGCAGTACGACGGTGTTTAGCCACTCCCAGACTGTCGTGGTTTGTGGAAACTGCCAGACCGTGTTGTGCCAGCCGACTGGCGGGCGCGCAAAGCTCACCGAAGGCTGCTCTTTCCGGCGAAAGGGCGACTGAGCTCGGTATATGCTCCTCTCCCTTTCCTTTGGCAGATTCGGAGAAGCTTGAAATCAGAGGGGTGTCGTGCTCTTTCTTAGCGATTAGTAATGCCAAATATACAACGCATGCAATGTTTTGCTGGAGTTGCAGACTTGAGTTTTGTCAACCTTTTCTCACTTAGTAATTTGAATCTGTATCTGAAGTACTTCCTCTCATGAGTTGATTGCTATAGAGATCGGTAAGTTTTGCTCCTCCTCTACCGGTAGAATCGAGATGAGATATTAATTTTATGTTTGCATGACAGGTTTGATCTTCCATTTGGTGCTAAGAGTTGTTGGTATTGGTTTTTTTACCTGTCCTTTTAGTGTTGAAGAGATCACTCGATCAGCCAAATAAATTACTGTAGAATGACCGAAGGGTAAAAAAAATCATTGTATAATGGTAAATTAGTATCTTGATTTGTATAAATTGTCTCGATTTATAAGAAGAATTAGATTCATTTTTTTTAATCTTTAGATCATGGGTTTAGAAACAAAAATGATATGAAGGAAAATATACTAACATATGTGATTGGCCAAATGAGTCTTTACATCTTTTATAGTCATCATAATCATATTTATAATATATTTTGTCTAATTATATAGGATCATATAATCTAACACTTCTAATGGTGGCCAAATGACTGCAAATGTGTAGTTACTGTTGACTGCACAAGTAATACACTTGAAAGCTCTCTCTCTCTCTTTCTATATGTGTGTGTGTGTGTATATATATATATATATATATATATATCACAATGAATTTAATAAAAGAAAAAAAGATGGTATATATATATATATCGTTAGTGAGTTCTGTTTGTAGTTACGTAGGTAATTTACTTTTAATGTCTTTGCATTGATAACCTAATCAGAGTTAAGATCCATAAGTGCATTAATTATCAGCAGCTTTTTTAATATTTTCACCTTAATTAGCACAAATTAATTTATTGATAATAAAATTAATTTTTTTATCGATCAAAATAATGATGTCAGAATAATTGAAGTTAAATATTTTATTTTCGTAAGTATAAAATATTGTAATAGTAGTTTCAGAAACAATGCTTATCACAACATTACAAAGAATCGAAGATTTTACAAAGAATCGAAGATCCATTAGAGTAATATTGTAATAATAGTTCTTTGCTTATCTTTGGTTATTACAAATTTTAACGGAGCATATGCGCCTCTTCAAATATCAAAAACATTTGATATAACTTATGAACATCTATACAAAAAAAATTTGAAGTTATTAACTTTTAGCTATGATTAATGATAGCTATTTGAAGCTGAACTATTACGTATATAAAATGCCAAATACCTAAAGTATCCCTCAAATTATGCACATCTTAATCTATTTTCAAAATATGCTAAATTATATAGGTGTAAAAGTAAATTCATTGGTTTGACGGAATTATATATATATATATATATATATATTCAAAATTTAAAGAATAAATAATATAATCGTTGATTTTATAGTGTATATATATATATATATATATATATATATATATATATATATATATTTGGGGCAATTTGTCCTGGTAAAAGAAGGGAAATAATCTTCTGAAACATTATTGTATAGAGAGTAAAATTAGTGGGATGAAGGTTCACGGACATGCGCAACCCCCGGATGTGGCAGGGGTGGTGGATTTACCGCGGTGACTCGGCTTCACTTCAACACCAAACCCCCACCCCCCCCCCCCCCCCCTCCCCTTCTCTTCCGCTCCGCCTTAAAAGGCAGCGGAAGAGAGGGAGAGAGGCTGAGGGAGAGAGGGAAGGCTTTAAGGATCTCTCTCTCTCTCTCTCTCACTCACGCCTTTGTCGCCTTGATCCTCCTCTTCCGCGGCAGTATATAGTAGCGGGATCTGGTGCTCCCCTGCCTCCGTCGCTCCGATCGTGAGGGGAACTCGCCGGTCGTGTTAACGAAGCTACATCTGGCGACTCGGACGCGATCTCGAGCTGCCCAGTCGGATCCCCTCATTTTGAGATGGTATGGTAAATCGCCGATTTCTGTTCCTTTTTTTGAGAGGGTAGGTTTTAGATTTCTTTTGGTTTGGATGGGTTCCGTCGTGATTTCGCTTCACAATCGTTTCTTTCTTCCGTGCTTGTGGGACTTGGCTTGGTATGATGTTGTTATTCCTCGGTTTTGTGCCTGTTTTGTTGGAATTATGAGGTCGGATTGCGCCGTAAACGACAGTATTGCAGAAAGTTTTCAACGTTGGCTTGCTGATTTCTCGCATCATCTGCTCTCTTCTTTAATTTCCAAGGGGTTGCAAGTGCATTTTTGACTCATTATGGAAGAGAAAAAAGTATTCCTCGTTCGTTTTTCATGTTTCGGCTTGTTTAATTTGTTCTGTAGCATCATATAAACAAATCCGCAAAAGATTGTTGTTCCAAATGCTTGATTCGAACCAAAAAAATGCCGGTTTTTAGTCGGGAAAAATATGTTTTCTTTTTTAAGTTTGGATGAGTAAAAAATTTTGCATGTCAAGAATTCCTTCCCGGCTTTTCTTGCAGAAGCTTATGCGAAAGGTTTTTTTACATTTGGTTGCTGCTTAACATTTTTCCGTGAAAAGATTTTTACCCTATCTCCTTCCAAACAAAGATGACAGATGTCCTGAATTTTATGGCAAGCTGCAATCTTGCGATGCTTCTGATACGTATGCTTTTTTCCTCGTGATTCGACTAAGGGGATTTGTAAGTAAATGATTCTGTGAAAATCTTCGTTTTGGATATTTGTTCTTTCATGCCTATTTTAGTTGGTATCAGAGCTGTGCACTCGCATTTGTTTGGTATCAGAGCAGGATGCCTCGGATGTCTACGATGATTGTCCATCTTCCAATATTAACTCTATCAGATTAAGCTACTATGATTTATCCGATCTGGACATCATTCATCAATTGGATGTGCAACAAAAGTGATTACTCATTCATGACTTTGAGGTTGATCGTAGTTTGGCTAGATTTCAAAGTTAAGGCTCCAAATATATATTTTATACTTAAATATTTTTGGACAGATTTTTCGGTATAAAGAAGAATTTCTTGATGACATTTTAGTTTATTCTTTTTTAGTAGTTTAGATAGGTAACTTTTTTTTAGTTATCTTAGGTCTCAAGTAAAGTACATTATAAACAACGGTTCAATCATGAGTCTTGTAACATGAAATGTTGATTTTTTTCAGCAAATTAAAATAAAGTTTTCTTTAAGGCCATGCGGCCTTGGTTATTCCTCTTTTCCATCTTTACTGTCTCATTCTACTTCTAGCCTTTGTCTTTTATCCCAAAATCTTTTATTCCCTCGTCATTTACTCTCTCTATCGTTTGTCTTTGTCCATTCACTCAAAAGATTCATCCTACTTCTAAGCCCTATCTTCTACCGTGGTCTTCAATCTCCTTCATCCCTTTCACTTAATTGTAATTGGTATCACAGTCATCAGGTTGTTCACCTTATGTGAATTCTTTTGTCAAATAGAGGGTGACCAAGTAAGATGTACCTAGGAAAACACATTTCTTGCTTTTTCACATTAAGAAGAACATATATACTCCACTGATGATAGAATCTGAAAATTTCTTTCAAAGTAACATTGGTTGCTGGTTCCCTATCATTTTGCTTAATTTCTTTATCCTTTGCAGCATATTGTAATGGTTCCGCTAACTGAAAAAGCTTTTTTTTTTTCTTTTTCTTTTAATGATCCAGGAGCCTGCCAAAATGGAGAATTTCCATTTGAGACTTAATTCTACAGACCAAATATATCAAGATTCTATGTATGATACAAAATCAATATTTTGGCAAGTTGATGACCAGCCATGTCCAAGAGCTGAAGTCATTTGTCCTCAACCTCGTCGAACTACCAGGATTCCTCATTTCATGCAGAGTCTAAATAGAGTCGGTGGCAAGCCAAAGAGGTGAGTTTTTTTAATTGTTTAGATGAGTTGCTTTTATTATCAAGTTTGTCAAATTTCTCGTTTGCTTTTGCCCCAATGGACATTTCAGTTTGCTATTGACATTCACAAAGTGATTTCCTTTTGTGAGTAGTATGCTTTTTGTTAGTTGTCTCTGTGAGTCTATTGTTTTACCTCTCTGGTGTGCAACATATTATATTACCTTTAGTATATTTTTTAAAAATAGTTAAAGCTATTTCTGTAAGAATTATTGCAAGCCCTACTCATGTTGATGACTCTTGCATTTGCTTCTTTCTTGTGTCAGTGATGAGTTACCTTTAGTATATTTTTTAAAAATAGTTAAAGCTATTTCTGTAAGAATTATTGCAAGCCCTACTCATGTTGATGGCTCTTGCATTTGCTTCTTTCCTGTGTCAGTGATGAGTTTCATATGTCTAAGAATGTTTATTTTTTGATGGAAATAATTATAAGATCCACAGTGTGATTGATGCCAGCAGCAGTTTGCCTTGTACTGTGAGCCTTTTTTTCGTAGTTATTATCTCCTGCTAGCAGAATTCTTTATAATCATAATTATTTGCATTATTCTGCGACTTATTTTATTTATCATTTTTTTATCAGCATTCTGCCGATTCATAGAGTTGATTGTGCCTCTGAAATTCTTGACCTTCTCCTGAGTAAGGTAATGTCTATATTTGCTATATGAATTAGATACTCTAAAATAAAATGGGTTCTTCGTTAATCCTCCCTTGTGGTCATAGTCACAAGTTCCTTGTATGTCAGGATGGCTCCGAAGGTGATTCAGACTCCAGCAGCCAGGTGGGCTTTTTCTGTGGGTCACCACCGGCTCGCACTAACAATCCAGTAGTCCATGATTCAGAATTTGGCAAGCAAAGCCTGTTCCTAGATTCTCCCAAAGGAATCTCCCCCAGCATGAAGCAGGCAGGTAGAGTGGAAAGAGGATCTCCAAGCTGTGGTTCTTCACCTAAAGCAAGAATTGAAGGCTTTTCTTGTAGCAATTCCGAATCACAATGCATCGTCCCTGCTTTTGCTTGACCTCTGCGGGTGCCACACCCCCACCCCCCCCAGCTATCCCATTGTAAATCTCCACCCTTGATAAATGTCTCTTTCTTATTATGTCTCAAGGCTAGTCTTGAACCCTGTAAATACCCAAGTTTGTGTATAATGTGTCCGGTGTAAGGTCTAGTATCAGAGATTTGCCTCGGAAGGGTGTAAGGTTTAGTATCTGAGATTTGTCTCGGAAAATGATCTACCAAAGTTGTAAGTAAATGTTCTGATATGTTACCTAACTTGCTGTCTTACCAAATCAAACAGTATTGTTGATCTCCCATTCAAAGCTTGTAGTTCTGGATTTTGCTGCTCAATGTTTCCTGTTGTGTCCTTGGGCTGTGTGACAGGTTGGGGAATGGCTTATAATATGACCAATCTTGAAACCTTTACAACATTGTAGTGATTAGACTGTGCTACTGTGTACACCAAATGTGTTGGATTTATGTGAAATATGAGCTTGTCATATGATGATCAACAAGTTTACTACCTGTAACATGTTTCCTGATTGTTACTTCTAAATATATATATATATACCTATTACCTGTCACCTGTTTCTGGTTTCAGTTTTCTGCAAATTCATTAAAAATCCAACAGGATTTGGTGTTGAATCAAGAAAGATAAAGAAGACTTTGATGCCAAGATTAATAATTCAGTGTCAACAACAAAACACAAGTATAGAAAATAATGATAATATGATTTATGTAATTGTAAAATTAAGTACTAACTCATTTCTGATTTGTCCAAAAGAAAAGATTGATTATAATTTCTTGAAAATTAAGAATTAGGCACTTTATAAATACTAAATATTTTTTAGCATATAAAGTGTGTGATTGATCTATGCTTGTTTTTCTAGTTTTAACATTGAACAGATTGAAAGAGAAACTTTCAAGATCTGTGAGGGAAAGAATGTACAAGAAGGTCTTAAACCTATATATGAATCAACTCAAAACAATGTTTATCTTCCAAAATAATATTAATGTTTTCATAGTTAATCACTCATTATACCATTAGGAATTACACATTTGAGTCAACCAAAATATGCTCCCTCAAACTTAGCTAAATCTGAGTTCAAATTGAAATTTAATGCTTCAAAGATCAAAGCTATCTGATGGGCCAAAATTGAAGACAACTAACTGTATATATATCCTTTCATAGTTAGTGTTTTTTTTTCTGATTCTCCTTATAAATTTAATTTAGTATATAACTATATATATATGTGTACATGAATATATTCCTATAAAACCTAAAACTTGCATATATGTTTTTGGTTAATTTTCTACATGCAATTGCTAGTTAAAATATCAATATCCTCTAAAAACTTATTATAATGATAATAACCTTAGGAATAATTTAAAGTATAAAGTATAAGACTCAAAATAGCTGATTTAAACAAAGTTAGAAGTGGTGCATCTTAATTTTTTAGTGCATATTGGAGCGACGTATATGTTAATATGAACTGGTTTTAAGGGCAAACACGCCATTTCATAATTTGGCAAGAGCAAATCTCCGAAAACCCTAAAATAACCCTCCCGACAAAAGGAAAGGCAATGGATCACTGGCGTCATTCTTATAGCTTTCGGAGGGTATATAGGTATTTGCACATCCATCATTCCCCCAATAAATATATGCTCAGAGCCGGCGTCCTCTCTCCCTCGCTCCCTCCCTCCTCCTCCTCTTCGTGCGCGTAATCGCCTCACTTCGTTGCAAACGGTAATGCCTATCTTTTCTCATCCTCAATTAATCTCGCTAATTTGACCTCTGCTCCGCAGGGTTTAAGAAAACCCTCATCGACCAGTTTTAGGGTATGTGTCTGTTTCCATTCGGAAAACCTGGTTTTGGATGCATTCTTTCTTTTAAGGTTACTTATCCTTTAAGACTGGAGATCCATTTTGATCTTTGTATGTCCATGTTTGATGCTCGGTTATGCCCTGCATCTGAGCTTGCGCTTTACTCGAGATGCCGAATCTTTGATGGTTTAGGCCGCTTTAATGATCGTTTTGATCTCGTATAATAGTGGCTATACTATTTTCGTGGTTCATCATTGAGCTCGAAATAATCTATACCTGTAGTTGCTTGTTTTGTTTAATCTCTAGTGATTCGTTGCTTATGAAGCAAAATGTTAGAGATGATTTTGCGTGCTCGCACAAGTTTGCATGTTCAAGCATGCTTTTGGCGAATTCATGATTTAACGACCATTTCACAGTGGATTATTGTCCCACCGTGAAAATGTTAGCATGAAAAAGATGCCTTTCAAGTTCAGGCAGATTGCTGCATTGATGGGCTATCAGAGTTATGTTCTTGTGGTGCTCATAGTATAAGAAGAATAACGAAGAGTCATCAGCATCTTTGTCTATCTTCATCTTCTGTAACAAAGTTGAGGCGAATGGAGGTGGTATGGATGCTTTTACAATAAAAAAGTTCACATGAAGTCTGCATATTGACATCCTTGGATGATCCTTGTTGGCAATATCTCTATTTTTTTTAGGCTTCTATCGCTGAACATTATGCTCAAGCCCTTGTCACTGAGGTTTTAGAGTGAGTCACTTGAAATTTTCGGCCTTCCTGATTAAGATCTGTCCTAGTGCGGTACTAGTGGACCTCATGTGCAATTGGTGAAATGTGATTAGCAGAAAGTTTGCGGATGTCAACTGCAGTTCTCATTATTGCTGATATGCTGTCTTCTCCAACGTGGATGTAAATTCTGTTTAGTAGGTTCTGGCCTTTGCGGATGGACATAACTCTGGCCCTTGCCTGAACCTATTATCGGTTGGTCTAGTGTCGTAGTCATCGAAATTTTTGAAAACTCTAGTCCCTTGCAAAAAAAAAGTTTAGAATTCATTTCTTAAACTATATAAAATGTTAAAAACTTCAAACTGAGGAGCTTAAATGACATCTTGATTAGTACATGGATGGATTGGCCTATCCTTTGAGTATGTAGGTTGAAACCCAATATTTGCTCCAGTTTAATCTTTGTCTACGTTGGAGTTGATGGTTGTGATTGCATGTTTTACCTTTGTATTGTTAAAATTCTTACAACTTTATTCGTGGTTCAAACTTTAAATTGATTTGAGTAATTCTTTTTTATTTGCTGGTTTTGAGAACCAAAAAACTTAATCAGAATCAAATATAGTTATTGTTGACAAAGGCACCTTCTAATTCCATAGTTACGTGATGTTCCTTTCTCATGCAGATGAATGTAGATAAGCTTATGAAGATGGTTGGTGCCATTCTGTCACGAACTTAGCTGTGTTTGCCTAAGTCGTCCGACACCCTTGTGTGTCCGTTCGCAAAGGTCAGCCTCTCCGAAACCTCCTATGGTCCCTTAGGACCTACAAAAGAGAAAATGAATTAGAGAAAACGTTTCATATAGGATTCACAAGCAACCATTTTAGCAAACACTTTATAGCTAATGCAAATTATAAACATGAATTTCACAAACTCTGAATGGTCGAACACAAAGGATCATGGTCCGTTACAGATCGAAATCTCCACAAGTGTCTACATGACACAACTCTCATTTACAATCTGAAAACGGTCACGAAAGCTAAAACCAAACTAGGGTTGCCAAGTCTACTACTTGTCCGCTACTTACGGTACAAAGCATGAACAAAGATCGAAAGACACAGACATACATGAGCATTACATCGAGCACCCTGTTTATATTTTTGTCCGTGACATTCTCCCCCACTTATTCCTTCGTCGTCCTCGTCGAAGCTGTTGTGGACGTTGCGTCTCCTCGCCTTTTGCTGAATCTTCAATCTTCTGCTCTAGCTGCAACATGCCTCTTGGCTCCTAACTGCTCTTTGCCGCTGTTGTCGAGTAGTCAAACTTTAATATGCCATGCTGCTTCAACTCACCAATGACTGATTCTAGTGTGGGGTCGGCCGAGTTGTGTTGATCTTTGCGGATCCTTCTGATGAAGGAAAAGACATTCCTTGTTATACGCCAGTATCTCAATCGTCTCATGTCGCTTAAACTGGGTGGATTGTTGCTGGAGTTTTAACGAGCATCGCCTCGCAGTCTATGAAGTTTTTGAGATCATTCTTTCACAAAAATTTGGCCATCGATTATTCTTCAACTTAGTTGTCACTTCCAAGTAGGTTCGCATCACTTTCACTTTCAATTGACATTCCGTTGGAAAATGAAGCCGACATCTACTCTCAGTAGCACCGATCACCATTGGTGAGGATTTGACAACTATTGTCTTCCGTTAGGTTTCTCTTCAAAGGGTCTTTGAACCTGCGCAGAGCTCCTCTGCTGGATAAATAAAAGAACTGAGGTACTCAGTTTCTCCCATTCTTTTAAGAGTTGAGAAGACAAAGGTTACTTGACTTTGCCCGCCTCCTCGAGGTTGTACTTTATGCAGTAAGCTGGTTACTACCCTTCGCCCGCTCTTTGCTCATATTTCCGAAGCACCCGAAGTGTTTTCACTCATTGCATTGAGTTAGCTATTGTGTTTCGTCTTCTTACTGCCATCGAACTTCCTGAATGAAATAAGTTTTGTCTGAAGAGAGCAAAATTTTATCTCAACTTGGAGCAAGTCTTTGATAGTTTTGGTTGTCTCCAGGATTGTACCGTCTTCATCATCATCTTTGTCTCCTATCCTCTGAGTAGATAAGGTACAACACCATGTACTGCCTACTTCGTTTCTTGGTCGAACTTCACAAGACCGTTGACACCGGTCTTGTGAAGTTCCCTGGCCTTTGCCCTTCAGTCTTGTCTTGGTACTTGGAGTTTGCCTGTGCATTCTCTACCTCCTCGGTCCCTTTCACGACCAACGCTCACCCTCCATGAGAGCAAGGGATCGATGACTCCACGGAAGTCCCGCCTTTGCGGTACCATGGCGTTGCCAAGCCCATGATATTACTATCTGTTGCCTTGCATCTGCGCCCCTTTCTTCGCGATTAGTAGATTCGTCTCTGCGACACTGTGGCACTTTTCCGAGCTCACCTCAATTCTGACCGATGCTTAGATTTTGGGTAGGCGAGCCCCTTTGGACTCATCGTTGCTTCCTCGCCCCTTTCAACCACTTGCTTCAACACCTCTGTGTTCTCGAGCAGTTCCCCTTCGTCGATGGAAAGACAGACTGCAACTCCCATGCATGACCTCCGTCATCCTGTTGCAAGACTCGCACCGATTCTGTTCTCCTTAGTTTCCTTGGTAGAAACTTTCACTTACTCGGCCTTGTCCTCTAACTTGTTGGGCTCCCTTAAGCGAATATAAGCACTGGAGCAGTCCAACCCTCCGGTCGCACCGATCATACCGCTGTATGATCAAGTTCCCCCCATGGGATTCACTGGTACTTTCACTCGGGATTCTTCCTTGGTGGTACACAACCCTCATATGCTGATGACCAAGGCTTTCACCCAATGCATGCACGGAGGACCCGTTTCTACGGTACCATGACATTCATTCATTGAATCTATAGCCCTTCTTTTTGTCATGTTGTTCACCGAAGTGGAGCTCCTGATCATACCCGCACGGTCAAGTCCCTCACGATACTTCTCCTATATGTGTTGTATTGTCTTGAACTATTCCATCGCGATCTGGTGCGCTATGCTGCCTCCTGGTGACATCTCTGTTGCATTCAAATTCTTGTGGGATGAACTCGGACTACGATCTCTCCATGTGTGGCCTCTGCCAACACATCGTAGGGCCTCTACCACCTCCGATTGTATTCGCTCTTTTAGCAATTGACCTTCGCCTACCCATTCTCGGGTCACATCCGAATGAAGCATCGTCAAGGACAGTCCGTCGTCTAGTAGCTTTTGAAGTCCACAGACTTTACGGAAATTGGTGCACCATTGTCTGGATCTTGGGCCTTTATCCTCCACCAGCATAATCTCCGTTGTGCACCACTTTCTTCATGACAACTTAAATAACAATACTGTGGCATATTCTTCAAGAGTACCTGTCTCTGCGTTCTCTTGCCTCGTGATAAGGTTTTTTGATCCCAACTTCATCTCTGCAAGTTTAGTCATATTAGTCCTTCTATCAAATGCTTCTCTGAGATAAGGTGCCCCACATTTGCATGCCAAGTGTTTCTATATGTGCTTGTCCCGCTTTAATACCAAACGTCACGAACTTAGTTAGGTTTGCCTAAGTCGTGCGACACCCTTGCGTGTCCGTTCGCAAAAGTTAGCCTCCCCGAAACCTCTTATGGTCCCCTAGGACCTACAAAAGAGAAAATGAGTTAAAGAAAGCGTTTCACATGGGATCTTCAAGCAATCATTTTAGCAAACATTTTATAGCTAATGTAATTTACAAACATAAACTTTACAAACTCTGAATGATCACACACAAAGGGCCATAGTTCATTACTCCCCGAAACCTCTTATGGTCCCTTAGGACCTACAAAAGAGAAAATGGGTTAAAGAAAGCGTTTCACATGGGATCCACAAACAACCATTTTAGCAAACATTTTATAGCTAATGTAATTTACAAACATAAACTTTACAAACTCTGAACGATCACACACAAAGGGTCATAGTTCATTACAGACCGAAATCTCCACAAGTGTCCACATGACACAACTCTCATTTACAAACCGAAAACGATCATGAAAGCTAACCAAACTAGGACTGTCAAGCCTACCGCTAGCCCGTTATTTACTGTATAAAGCATGAACAAAGACCGAAAGACACGGACATACATGAGCATTACATCGAGCACCCTGTTTATATTTTTGTTCGTGACAGTTCGCGCCGGTGGAAAGGGCAGCATGCACATGTGTATTGTTTTGTCACATGACTTGGAATAATATTGCCTTGACTAGTTGGTTGTGCAGAGTTAGTAATAGAGGCTAAAATGCCGCTGCTTTTGTGTATATTGGTCAGGAAGAAGGCAGTTCACAAAACTACAACAACAGATGACTAGAAGCTTCAGAGCACATTGAAAAGAATGGGCATCAATGTCATACCTGTCATAGAAGAAGTCAACATTTTTAAGGATGATCTTGTTATTCAGTTTGTTAATCCTAAGGGCAAATGCATGTTGTATGCATTAAAAAAATCTGAATTATTGCTAAATGGCCTTTTGATTTCCCCTTTTCTTTCTCTCAGTGCAAGCTTCAATTGCAGCCAATACATGGATTGTTAGCGGGTCTCCTCAGATGAAGAGTAAGAGTAAGTAAATAAATGACTATCCATACAATATTCTGATTTTGATTGATATCATGCAGATGTCACTTTTTCTTGGATTTTATGGAATTTGTCTTTTCTGAATATTTTCACCATTTAATACAACTCACATGTGATTATTTGGTGACAGAATTTGAAGATCTGCTTCCTGGCATCATTAACCAACTAGGTATTTTTACTACTAATCTAACTAGCGCTTTTGGTTGTGAAATGTTCTTATGGTAGGGACATCATGTTTTGTTTCCGTTACTACCTACTTATCACTACTAACGTTCTTAATTACACCTTGCCATTTTGAAGTTGATAACTTTCACAAGTAATGGTCATGCTGAGACAGCTTTTATGGTTTATCTCGCTTAGTGATTTTATTTCATGTTGACTTGCTATTGCTTTCCGAAATGTTGAACGCTAATGATGTGCAGGTTTCCTTAATACTCACCTTTTTAATTTTGTTTCCATTTGTTTATATGGTACTGGTGGATAGCCTACAGAAAGCCTCCTCTTTGTAGTTTGCACTTTTAAAGATTGTCTCTGATTTTTTTTCATAATATATGATTTTATGATGGTATATATTGCTTTTCTATATCAGGGCCTGATAATTTGGAGAACTTGAAGAGACTTGCTTAACAACAGAAACAGTCACCCAGCACAGCTACTTTTGCCAACAAACAGGACAATGATGTCGATGATGATGATGTCCCTGGAGAAACATTTGAAGCAGCTGCAGATGAAAATCAAGCTTCAGAGAGAAATATGCTTTTCGGGTAACTTCTCAGACTTTTCATGTAGTCGTTTCCAGTTTTGGCTTTGGCTTCGGCTTCTCGAGACGGGAAGCAGATGAATTCATTTATGTTATATATGAAGCAGTAGAGAAGCAAATATTTTGTTCTTTCTCTTGATAGAATGTCTCAGATTACTGCTTAGTTTCAAAATTGTGTTATATCCACCTGAACTAGTTCATGAATTATTTACAGGCATAGTCTTCTGCCTGTCTTACAAATTAATAGGACTCTCGCGGGAGTTGGCTTATTATTGAGCTGAAACAATTTGATGGTTCTAACAAAAGGGGCTGTCCACCTCCTGCCTTGATAGCCAGACGGATTTTTCTTGTGAGTTACTGAATCTTTTTTTGAGTTTCATGGATTCTGATGTGAGTAGTTCTAATCGGAATGAAAAGCTATGAGTTTACCAAAACACCTGATCAGTTAAGTAGCCAAAAAGTTTTATTTTATTTTTTGTGAAAGACAATTCAATTCTTAGTTTACACTTGTTTATGCAGTTCCACTATCTTAGTGCTAGCGCCTTCGAGTTGATGTCTGATACACATCTAGACAAGTCAATCCTATCATAGGGGTATCAGATGTGCTAAGACGATGAAGATGGAATTGCCATGTCAACTGTAGGAAGTGAGCAGGCGCCTGTGTTGTCTTGCTGCTACTGCAGAAGCTTGTGGCAGTATCACAGGTGCTACCCAAATCCTTACTCAAAACTTTATTTCATGAAGCCGGTGATAGAAGGCACATCATTTGCATAATTGGTCATTCTGGCATGTGACATCAGTTGTGGAGCTATATGCACATGTTAGGTCTTCTCATTCTGAGATTATTTCTTCCCTAGTGGTTTACACCTTCTAATTTATGGCGTTGACTTAAAACAGCATTTGTGAACTTGTAAGGCACTTAATTGTACCCTAACATCAAAGCCCTTTGCATATGCTGGCATCTGGTAGCTGATACAGACAGACTTCCTCCCTCCTTCCTTATGGACCATCGCATGTCTTCATTAAGCTGCATGAAAGGTACATCACATTGAAATTGATAGTTTCTTTCTTTTGTGTTAGATCTTGTTTTGCTAAATACTCTTTACTGAAACTTAGCCCAAGTAAGTACTAGAAACAGAGGGTATCAGTTGTTAAACTGCTCAAGGCAGCTTTTAACCTTTGAGTCATAAGTTCAAAAGTTTTACTGACTGTCCAGGGTGGAAGGCTCATGTCATTACACAGTACTTGGCATACTGCTTTTATATTTTTGTGTTCTGATCTCAAGTGACATAATACTTAAAATGCTTATCTTGAGTCATGAGGTCAAAAGTATCTTCTAGGCAACTCCATATCACATAATACTTGATTTATGTTACATTTAAAATATGGGTGGACAACAGTATCTTGTAGGCAACTCCATATCACATATATACATCCAACCAAGTTAGTAGTATCAGATTATGACATCAACTCCAAAGATGGAATTTATGAAAGTTCTGCTACCATATTAGGGAATGGGGTGAGGAGTGGGGGAAATGAAAGCAGTGGAATTTTCATAAGTAGTTTGATTTACAAGCATTTTATATAGAGTACTTACTTTACAGGCAACTGAAAAAAAGAAGCCCATTTCAGTAACCTGCTTTAGGTAAGAAACTAATAGGAGCCAGAAATGGTGTAACTTGTGATCTGCAATCTAACCTTTTGAAGCACCATATCACAGGGCTCAAGAAAGAATATTTGGCCTTACCAGCAAAAAAAAGCTGAGATAGTCTCTCCAAGCATTAGGCACTGGAAAATGGCAAGAAACTGAAGAGCTTTATTTTGGTGAATGAGTAGGGATTACATGCCACATCATTCCATGATCCCCCCCCCTTCTCCACCTCAGACTCTGGCAGCCATCTGGTCTCCTGCTATTTATTGCTCAGGTTCTGGTTCAAGAACCAATTCCAATGACCCTCAGCTGTTCATTAATAAGCCCATGGCGTCAAGAAATCAGAATTGAATCGTAGGTTAGGTTTTTTTTTTGCTAGGTTAGGTTTACTCACAAGATTGTTCTGAGGCTCCCTCCAGTAGAATCCCTGGATGAATACTGGCAATATGTTGCAGCCTATTAGAACGTAGATCATAAGCGCATGCATGCCCAACCATTCCATGGCCAGTGTTGGCCTCCTATAGCCATAGACATCAACCTGCAGATATCAAGCATCGTGTAATCAACCTACAGGTTCATGCAACTACTGATCCTAAATAGTTTGGGGCACTATAATTTTTTTTGTTTTCCGAGAAAATTTTCAGACAGCGAACCAGCACATATACACCGGTGAAGAGCATCCCAGCAGTTCCAGCAGTGATGCATGTATAACTTAAGGTGTACAAAGCCTTGTTCATATGCACTCCTGCAAGAACGCAGAGTCCAACTGAGATGGAAGTTTTAAGGAACAAGTCAAATCAAAGTGACATGAAAAAGAAAGGCAGTTTGGTGGATACCAAATAAGTCCAATGAGAAGGCCAATGCTAAAAGACAGAACGAAGGTATCATCCACTGCACGATTCGATCCTTGTGATCCTGCAGTTGTTTGCAAGAGTTAAACATGCACTCGGTCGGTGTAGGGCGCAATTAAGGGAATACCGGTACCTTCAAATGTACTATAACGTGCCCGAACTGCAACCCGATCAAGCAAGTCACAATTGCCATTACAGAACTGCATGCAGAATCAACTTGTAGTTTGTTTTAGTAGCACGAAATGGAAGACTGGAGAATGGGGCAGGGAAGAAGGGTACCGATGGCTTACCTAAGTAGTCCTTCAGGATCGAAAGGAGCTTGACACCATGAGGGAGCATCAGGTGGAAGTGGGCCACTAGCTGGTGAATCTATGCTGCATAGCTGAAGTAATAGTAAGGAACTATAAAAAAATATAATAAGAGGGAAAAAAGAGGGTATTATCGAAACAGGTATGATAGATGTGAAAAACCTTTGTCCTCTCATAGACAGGACGTCTATGAAGATGTCGGACGCCAAAGATTCGGCGATCGATCATTCCCACAGCATTGCAGGCAGGTCCCGTGTCACCCCTCACGCCACATTCGACCTAGAATTTGATATCGATGTAGCAAATGTTAAGAAGTTTCAAGTATTTGTAATCAAGTGAGAGTGTGATGAAAAGCAATGGACTCACTGAAAAGGACTTGGGCCCGGATCCTGCCACTGGTATCTGGTATTCCCAGTCAGGAACATATAGACCATATAGAAGAATCATGTAAATGGTTGTAAGGATCAAAGCCACCAACCTATACAACAACAAGCAATTCTCATCAAAGAAAGCAGTTAGAGGTTGCTGGTAACAAAATTTCTTTAATGCAATTTGTACATCTCGATGTTTATCAATCAGCTCCTTTCATTTTTCAAATTTTTTACTTGAGCATTTTAACTTTTGTAAAACACCAATGCTGATATAGTCACCATGATTCGATGACTCGACAGGTATCCAAAAGGGATTGAACAAACAATTCCTGGTAATCGCCAAAGAGTTTCCAGTCATACTTACAATTGAGATCGGTATCGCCTGACCAAGGAGTAACCAGAATCAACATCATCATCGCTTTTAAGCCAGATCTCACATAATGCTGCCAACAAGTAGGCAATTGCAATTCTCTGAAAGGAAAATAAAAGTTTAATTGATAAAATTACCATTAGAAAGACATATTAACTCAGAAAGAATACATAACTTTCGGAAGATAAAAGTATTTTTGATTTTTTGCCATCTTGTGGATTAAATTTTTAGTCTTCCTAGCTGATAAGTATTATTTCAGATTGATGGCTGGTATTTTTAGTGGTTTGTCTGGGGGATGGGTAACCTACATTTCTTCACCATGCCGGTAGGATTGCTTAACCTATATATATATATATATATATATATATGGAGGATTGGTAAATGATAAAACTTTACCTGTAGTATGCCGGTCCATCTTATACTCAAAATATCAACTCCATAAGTTAGATTGTGAAGTCCATGGAAATAACCACCTATCAGAGACATATAATTCTGAGGATATTGAGGAAAGTAGACAAAATTTCTTCAATATTTGCAATTAATCAATACATTTAGTATAAAACAGGGTTGCATACCTTGAATAACAAGACCTACAACGAATAGCTTCGCTGCTCGAAGCACTGCTTTCTTGGTTGCTATTGCTTTGTCTGAGACTCTCTGGTAGCAAAGAAAGGTGTTATTAGCATCTTAAATGTAATCAATCGGGTGTATGCTATGATCCTTTAACATAATTTTATGTTCAATAAAAATGAGAAATTCCAATGTCAGAGTAGATATATTGTCAAGACAGTAGACTTACCTTATACGTAAGTGCAAGTGCAACTCCAACTATAAACAAGAAAAATGGCATAACAAAATCAGCAAGGTTGACACCATCCCAAGGAGAATGGTTGATAGCAGGAAGATATGTTCCGGCATCGTCTACGAAGATCATGAGCTGCAAAAAAATTTCTCAAAATACTTTTTCTTGGGTAAAGGAAGAGATGACTCGATCCATTTCTGTATCGATCATGATATATGTAATAACTCGGGCATCTATTTCAAATGCATATCCCATTTTTGCGCAGCAGGGTTATGAAAACCCGCGAGAAGCAACGGGACGAATTGTATGTGCCAATTGCCATTTAGCTAATAAACCCGTGGATATTGAAGTTCCGCAAGCTGTGCTTCCTGATACTGTATTTGAGTTAAGAACCCACATTTGACCAAGAATCATACCACAAGTTCAGAGAAGAAGGAATCATATCATGGGATGTGAAAACACATAGAAGAATTATCTTAAATGATGTTCCATAATACAAGAACACGTTGATCAATATAGAAATATTGCTTTCTGTGCTTTCCAGTGTTACCTGCCACCATTGAATTGATTCATGAGTTCATATTGTTGGAAACTAACAATTCCAAGCATAAAAAAGAAGTGCATTCTACAAGGTGTCGTTCTCATCCAGTTTGACTTAATGCCTTGGCTTGGAAAGATAAAACCACTTTGTGTTTTGAAGCCTCAAACAATTGTTAAAATTGAAACATGATTGATCAATCAATGTGAGACATACTGCAAATAACCTCAATCATCTTAATTCATCCAATGCTTCTTCCCATCTAAATAAATCTTGTTTGAAACAAATTCCAGGAGTGCTGTCCATAAGCTTGCCTGTATTGGTTCCCCTAAACTCCAATTGAACAAAGATCAAGGGCTCAGTTTCTTGCAGATAAGAAATAAACTTTTCCTGATCCAGAAAAAAAACGTTTCATGTCCATCATCTTTTTGCTTGCCCCGAACAAATTGTTGAGAGGGGCATGACACTGTAGATTTAATTGACAACAAATTATAATGTGTGCTAGGATCACCTGTACAAAACAATATCCTTAATTAAATCAAGCAATTTTAATTTATGTTCTAAGATTAGTTCTTCCTACTACTCTTTTCTGATTATTTTACTGCAGGAGGACATACATGAAAGATATCAGAAATGAATCTGAATCCACCAAACCGAGGTGTCAAACTAGATTGTTGTAGGACCAGAGGTCGCTTCCCAATTGCCTTAGGCTTTTGGATTATGAGACACGAAGAACAAAGATGGAAGGCAGGTCAGCCTCCAAGATAAGTCCTGCTTCCAGTGGAAACACCGCCCGGTCCCAACTCCGGAGAAAAAGAGTGAAAGAGTCCGTTGGATCACTTAATTCAAAGGCTCAATGGTGCTGCTACCCCCAACCAGTCGAGGCACTGCCACTACATGTTGTTGACAAAATGCTTCCACAGCAGGCAGGAAGGCATGCCTTTGTCAGCTCTGCAGAGACAAAGGCACTTGCCCCATTGGAGCAGAGGTCCATGGACACCTACCCTACACCAGAACCATGTGCACCAACCTCAACCAATGTCCCCCATACGCACTTCTGACAAAGGCCTTAAAGAATACTAGAAGGTGAGAAGCAGTGCAGCCAACAATTAGCAACACTACTGTGGTACGTACAGATTAAACACTCAACTCGAGGAGGGCTACTACGAGAATAGAGTGGGGGAATCGTAGAGCCTGCAACTTTGACCTAAGCCGACCATTGTTCAACCGGAGGGGTCCGCCTTTTCACGTGCTCTGCTGCGGGAGGAGGGCGATGCGGGATCCGCTTCAGCCATGGCGGGGACGGAGCGCGTCCCACTGTGCCTGAGGTATTCTAAGACGACGGTGAGCAATGGCTGATGTGTAGGGATTGGATGGTCGCAGCTACAAGGATAGTTGGACAAGATCCACGACGTGAGCTAGCTGTGTGTCGGCGGATCGCCTACAGTAAAATACAAACAAAATAGTCGCACAATTGGCTGCAGGAACCCCACTGACATCTGCTCTCTCTCCTCCTCCTCCTCCTCCTGTTTGCTCCATGAAGCTTCGGTATAGGGAGAGAGAGAGAGAGAGAGGGACTCGTTGCTTGGCGTGTTCGCCAGACTGCGCCGACCAGAAGCACTGAGCGGCAAGCGAGAGGCAGCAGGAGAACACATCTAAGGGATCGAATGGGTATCTTCGATGGCAAGATGGGATATCGAAGCCATTGATGGTTTCAGAAGTATCGAGAAAGAATTTATGCAATCGCTGTTTGTGGTGTTCGCGCCAGACTCTGCGCCCACCAGAAGCACTGAGGCGCAAGCGAGAGGCAGAAGGAGAACACATCTAAGGGATCGAATGGGTATCTTCGATGGCAAGATGGGATATCGAAGCCATTGATGGTTTCAGAAGTATTGAGAAAGAATTTATGCAATCGCTGTTTGGGGTGTTCGCGCCAGACTCTGCGCCGACCAGAAGCACTGAGCGGCAAGCGAGAGGCAGCAGGAGAACACATCTAAGGGATCGAATGGGTATCTTCGATGGCAAGATGGGATATCGAAGCCATTGATGGTTTCAGAAGTATTGAGAAAGAATTTATGCAATCGCTGTTTGGGGTGTTCGCGCCAGACTCTGCGCCGACCAGAAGCACTGAGGCGCAAGCGAGAGGCAGAAGGAGAACACATCTAAGGGATCGAATGGGTATCTTCGATGGCAAGATGGGATATCGAAGCCATTGATGGTTTCAGAAGTATTGAGAAAGAATTTATGCAATCGCTGTTTGGGGTGTTCGCGCCAGACTCTGCGCCGACCAGAAGCACTGAGGCGCAAGCGAGAGGCAGAAGGAGAACACATCTAAGGGATCGAACGGGTATCTTCGATGCCAAGATGGGATATCGAAGCCATTGATGGTTTCAGAAGCATAGAGAAAGAAAGAATGCAGTCGCTGCAATCCGTGGCATGAACGGACGGAGACACATATATCCTAACAGAAGAAATTATTATTAGGGCATAGAAACGGAAGGGGAAAGTGAAATGGCGACGCCGGAAGCAGGCAATGCGGAATGGGCGTACCGCGACGGTGAGTCCTCGGAAGACGTCGAGCGAGACGAGGCGGTGCCGGTCCCGGTTCCGGGGAGCGGAGGCCCTCTTTCCGCCGATTTCGAGGTCCTTCGGGTACGGCAGCTCGCGGTCGACGGCGAGGACGTGTTCGTTGTGCTCCTCCTCCTCCTCCGCAGCCGCCGCCGCCGCCGCCTTGTCGTCGCCCTTGATGAGCTCGTACATCCCCATTTCTCTCTCTCTCTCTCTCTCTCTCTCTCCTAGCGAGGGACGGAGTGGGGGAGGGAGAGGAGGGGAAAGAATCAAGCTACTCTTTTTATATGCAGGAAAAAGCAGGCATGATGCGCGGCTTTAAAGGTGAGCGGGCGGCATGTGCAGGAACGCATCACAATTCACATCACCAACAGAGTAAGAGAGAGAGAGAGAGAGGAGTACGTGTAAGCGGCCAATAAGAAAGAAGCATACAGTTGAAAGCAGCAGATGCTTTCCCTTCTTTTTAGTCTCTTTGTGGCCATTATTATACTGTAACAAATACAGATCTGATGAATGAAAACCCAAACAATACTATTATACTATGCGCGCTACTCATTAGACTGGGAAGGTGAGTTATGATTATAAATCTACATTACAATATATATATATATATATATATATATATATATATATATATATATATATATATATATATATATATATATATATATATATATATATATATATGTATCTAAAAAAACCATTGAACATAATTCGCTAGTCTTAATCAATTTACGAATGCAATGTTTGCAAATCATTTCGGCCAAATTCCACTGAAATTATTCAGATTTGTGTTGGAAGAACAAGTTAAAGCTGAGATGAGACACCACGACAAGACATGTCTCTTACCTGATTAATGAGAATAATTAACAGAACCTTCAGATCAAGCATATATTCTATTAATTCAACACAGACATGACGTTTTGGTGCTCTACAGAATGATTTCTCATCTATTTCCAGGCGTCCAAAGAACCTGCATGAATCACGTTACATATCTCAGTAAAAAAAACAACTCAGATGGCGCTATCAAAACAATGCAAAACACCAGAACTATGTTTATAAAGAAGATAAGCATGCTAACCGTCAGGTCTCTTGATGTATGACGACATCCAAATTCTCATGATGGTAATCCATGGTGTATTTGAATGGAAAAAGAAAAAAAAAAATGCAACCAACGTTTATGTTGAGGATGTACAAGGGCCAAATGATCAAGAAATTTCGGCAAATTGACAATTATTTGAGGAAAAATATCAATACATTGCACAAACAATTAGAGGGGCACCTCACCCAATTTACCCTTTGCTAGCCAATTCTATTTCCTATTTGCAGGGTGTTTCTCCTGGAAGCACTGCTTCGCAACTGTTACAGCCACAAGCAGGATTAGCAGTCCAAAGAACTAGAGGAGGAGATATAAGCATACTCTGTAAGATGACATCCTACTTCATAGTATGTTGACAAATCAAATGAATTATCCTAAAGATTATTGCACAATCTCCAGTTTCAGAATACCACAGTACTGACTCTCCTACTCTTCATCATTATTTGACAAATCAGGCTCGGATAGCCAACTCTGGCGTAATACCGCATGATTATAAAATCCCAGATGGCATAATTGAGCTCACATTCACAATTGTTCAGACTTCCCTTCTGGCAACGTGAGCTGCCACAACAAAATTTTTGGGTGCTCTAGTTCTGTCTACACAATCTGATTAAACAAAGCCCAATGAACTCAGCTGCCAAATATCAAAACTGGCCTGGTTCTGACCCTCCAATTTACAGTTCCCATTTCAACGGTCGGAAAGGGGAAGAAAGAGCACTAGAGGAGTATTATCAAAATAGCGAATCATGTGGGATTTGGAAAATTGCGATGTGTGTCAGCAAAATCTCTAATGATGCGCTTGAGGGTTCTTCCCCCTTTACCCAGCATGTGCCCGTTATCACCTCTACCAGTGTCACAAGTTTTGCTCTCTACATAATCTGAAGCTGCACTAGCTAGGGCCTTCAGCCACAGAGGAATTATAGTTTCTGCTTCCCCTTGCTTCAGATACTCCAATGGCAGAGATTGCACCTAGTATCAATGAAAAAGTCAGTCAACAATATGAAAGCTGTATATGAAATACATACAACCCTACATAAGTAGAATACAAGATTGACACCAGATTCAATAATCACCATGAACAACAAAATATTTGATAAAATGAGAAATGCTAACAATTTTCCTAGAGGATCCCTTTCTCAAACAAAGCAATATATTACTGTTCTGCTAAACTATTTGTGTGCATTGTTTGTATGTGCAGAGCAACAATCCACACGCCTGTGAAAGAAAGGGAAGCATGGCTATGTACTTCCCCTTTTATACCAAAGCTGTGAGTGCTGGGGTCAACTGCAAGAACTGCTGCGCCAGAATTCAAGGCCCACACTATGAGATGATAAAATTTTGAGTAGTATTAAATTTTCCTCCACAAGTCATTACTTGCGGCATCCACATGTTGAGATTTAGCTCCATATATGTTACTTCTGTTGCATCGATCTATACACTCAGTACCATGAACGGTCATATGGCTCAAGATCCATGTGAACTTTATGTACTTTCAGTCTGTTAGTACATATGAGGAATTATAAACTAGTGTGTGACCATTTTGGATGATCTTTTAAAGAATAGTTATCTTGATGATAATTACAATTAATGTCCTCTTTTTTTTAAAAAAAAATCCAGTAAGTTATCATAAGACATAAACATAATGAATTTATATAAGATGAAATAGATCTGTATGTATGGATACCATTCACTTAGGGTATGCATTCATTGATACGTATTAATATACATGTGCATGTCTATTCAGATATATACAATGTGTAAAAAGCTGTCTTATAAGTAACTAGATTAACTGTTGCTCAACAGAACAATAATAATTGAAAATGTAATTAAACAGATCAACCTAGCAATAAGAATATAGTTAAAAAACCTAAAATGTAAATAGATTTTCTTTTACTTGTGATGTACACGGATAATATGAAAGCATAAGGTGCATTGCAAACAAGTTCAAAATATCGACAACCTACAACCTACCAATAATAATATAGTTAAAATTTCTGAACGTTGTTGGAAGAAAGGTTTTAGGTCTTCATGAACAAAAAGTTCTTACAAGTAAAAACTTTAGATCTATCATTCAATGAAGAGGAAGAATTAGAAAGATATTGATGATGGAACCAAAGCAAGAAAAAAAGGCATCAAGAATTATATCTGACTGTTGTCTCTTTAGATTAAAAGAAAATTTATATGACTATTGTAAGCCAAACTAGGATTTATGGCTCTGAATATGGGTACTTTATTATCATCAGTGCTGTAAGGAGACAGACTTACTAGATGCGGTGACTTGATTATCATCGTTGCTGTAAGGAATAAGGGGAAAATCTAAGAAAACTATATCACAGATCAGAAGAAATGATTTAATTGCTCTTATAGCTTTAAATGACAAGAAAAGATCCAAATAATTAACAACAAATGATTGGGACACTACAATTTCTTATTCTATGTTCTTCTTGATGTAGCATACAAAATCAGTGGAGGATATATTAAACATTATAATTCAAGAAAACAAACAGGTATCCACGAGGCAGGCTAAATTTATAACTACACAGTCAGAAGCTGAAGGAATCTACCACAGAATAGGATATTTCCAAAATAGACTTCCTTGTTCTTTTAACCCATAATTACGGTCGCACTTTTGTTGCTTTACTAAAACCATTGGGGAAATTTGTCAAAATGGCAATCCCCCAACCTCTCCCTTAAAAAATACACAATAAAATGAATGAGAGGATTACCGTTGACTGCAACCATCTACATAGGGAATCCCAACAAAGAACTGATTGCCATGCAGTCCTTCCACAAAGGCTGCACAATGCTGCTAATTGTTGCAAGATTGTTGCAGACTTGTGTACCTGAAAAAAGTGCCAATATTAACTGATTGCTCAAATCAGTAATAGGACAATAAATTTTTTGTCGTACTCGAAAGAAGTGTACAAAATACAATTTCCATTGAGACACAAATATTATCATAATTCAAAAACATAGCCAACTGCTTTTTAGTGCAGACAGATATGCTGCAGAAATGTATATCCAATGAGAAAACTGTGAGCAACAGTCACAAGATCTAGGACCATAAAAGATAATGGTTGTCTGGGATGACATTTCTGAGCATGTTTACACTACAAATAGGCAGAAGAAAGTCTGATCCAATTTTATCTTCATCTTCTACTTTGCTTGCTGAATTTTAAAGAATATAAAATCTCCACCAAAGTTATTTTGTATGTGCCTTCAACAAGCAGGATTAAATTGCAAATTGACTTCCATAATACAGTGCATTTTTTAAGAATTGCTGATGTTTGAAGAACCAGTAAGATACAGATATCTATAAATTTTCAAGTAGCAATATTAGTGACCAGAGTCATTAATTTACGACACTGAAACTCATTCTTAAATCTCGAACAAAAACAATACAAGTATGTCAGAACCCAAACAGGACATGAAGCATCTATAACGCATCCTCATAATTTCACATGTGTTTCTAAAAAAAAGATGTAGACTATTATAAAATCAAAGTTTGCCGTATCGTGGCATACCACTCAGTATGGACGGTACCTACTGGCTTGTCGGTATGCACCACCATACCATGTGTTGGTACATCAATATGGTTTGGTACGTACCATACCGACGACTGGTTGGTGCATCGATACAGATTGGTAAGACGAACCATGCAAAGAATTACTAGAAAAATAATTGCAATAACTAATCCAACAGACACCTTCTGCCCTTGTGAAACTAAAAGGAGAACTGCATGTTTACCCTTGACATTGCTGACACACCAAGAAGAGCATAAAAAACACTAGACACCAGTCCTTCACCATTTTGTGCTAAAATACGAATTACCACCGCACTTAATGATCCTTCAGTTATACAAGCCAAAGATTCCAACACGGAGACTAGGCTGACCTCCAGGAAACCTGCAACCATGTAATATTTTAGGAAGCTGCATCAAAAATGAAAAGACAAACTGAAATGCATGTTTCATAACAAAGAGGGGGTTTGAATATGCATGTAAAAATTGCTATAACCTTAAGTTGAGCTAGCATCAACAGAACAATAAGCCATACATGACACACTCATGCTTGCAGAATGTCAGATTGTACCATGCATTGACACACCCTTTGCAAAGTGCTTACCATGCTAGTGTTTGAATGGCACAGGCAAAATATATGACACTTATAATTTGCATGTAAGAGGTAAATACTTACAGGACATATATGACATTGCTGCAAGTGCAGCTCCACGATGCATTGCAGTACAACAAATTGCAGCTTTTTGGAATGACAATTCAAGAAGTGAACTAGATGCAGCAAGGACATCCTGATGGAATGCATAAAACATAATTATTTAGTTGCCTTTTGCTCTTTAACATTTTGAGATACCAAAAGGTGCATAAGCTATAATAAGCTAGAAGGTAAGTGAGAGAATAAAGACCTTGGGACAGCAGCGTACGAATGTTGATGTGAAATTATTGTAGGCTTCCACCAAATCAGGTTCTTGGTCACATATGTAAGAAGAATTAAGAGCAGTTATTGATGCTGCTGAGGCGAATCTATCAAATGTGCTAATGCATAAAGGTCCATATTCTTCTATGTGGCCAAATTCTTCAACAACAACAGCCGCTGATTAAGTTTTTAATGGAAAAACAGAGAAATGGAAGTTAGAGCTAAGAATCAGTCGACTGGCACCATACAGACAGATATGAAATGTCACATTTAAGTGATACATCAGTTTAAATATTTCTACAATTTGGGAAAAAACAGGTGTTTAAGTGTGAACTAGACCAGGACATATGAAATTGGTTAAGGTAGTCACATGGAAAAACAGACATTCATAAGCATCAGGCGTTTAAGCGTGAACTAAACCAGGACATATGAAATTGGTTAAGGTAGTCACATGGAAAAACAGACATTCATAAGCATCATTATATATATCGAACTTTTGTTGAAAGGTCAAATAGATATCAGTAGACCTTTTGTAGATTTTAACACTAGACCAGATCTGTATGGGGCAAAATGGAAAATAATGAAATTAAACACCTTTGGTGTTCATTGCACCTTATTGAATTTCCATTTGTACATCTATGTCATCAGTTTTGATCTATTATAAATTATCTCATCCATACATTTTTCCAGAGAGGTGGGGACAAGCTTGACTTCGAGACAAGATAGAAAAGGCATTCATCCAAAGAACCACAAGAACTTAACAAGGAATCAGAGAAATGGAAAACAGCGGACAGACTATGGCCTCCTACAATTCCAGTTTCAGAGAAGAATCAACAAGGCAATCAGTGAGTATTACAGAACAGAAGCTGTTCCATTAATTCCTTGATGGAAAGAAGCAACAAAATATCTTTTTCAATATTGGTTTTAATAAAGAAGAAAAGTTTTCAATAGCAAAATTTAGAAGATGTCAGGTAATGCAACCGAGGTTCGCAATCTTGTACTGTACCGACGTATCAATCAGCTATCGACAGGGTATATACCGAGCATACCAACACATGATATACTAAGATGTACCGAGCGTACCGACACATACCGGTCATCTATCGAACTGGTACATACCGACTGTACAGAACGGTACGATACGGTATTGCAAACCTTGAACGCAACATATCTGAAAAAGGTATTATTGTCTCATTCAGAATAGAGTATACAATGAATACTGAGGACCGCCTTTCACTAAGATTTAAAAGGTAAAGTAATTACCACATCAACAACATAAAAGCAAATTATGCATACATCAAATAACAATTAAGATATTCAAAACATGTTCTGTGAAGGAGATCATTTTCTGTTAAATCATAATTATATGAAAAGGGACCAAAATCCTGCAACGTGGTTGATTTTCATTACTCTCACTACAAAAGAACTCTTGTTGTGAATTTATGTACCCCAAAAGAATTTGAAATTTCTTGCTGTTTTTCAATAATGGAAAAAAGTTGAAAGTATATGCACACCTGTTCTTATGTAGCATTCATGACTTTGGAATAATAAAAAGTTTGTAGACAAGCAGTCTAGAACCTTAGGCAGCAATATCAGAAAATGTTCTCCTGCAAATGTTATCAGGATATCATAACAATCTGAAAGTCTTCCGCTTAAAATTTTTTGAGAAATCAACACAAGTACCTGAAGAATGCACAGCTACAGAAAGCGACCGACATGCTGCTGCAGATAGGCTAGCATTTTCCATGTGAGATGACCTAAAAAGTTTCTCAAGAAGTGGCCAAAAGAATTCAAGAACCAAAACTGTGTCATCCTCAACATGATCAACAGCACGAGGAATCATTAGATGGACAGCGGGAGGAGCCACTAGATGGAGAAGTACAGACCCTATCCTGAAAAGAGTTGGATGGACTTAGTTTTGTCTAAGCGGCCACTGAAACCATTATAAACAACGCACAAAATGTAAGATTAAGCTTCGTAGGCTTTTCTACACACCATTACCAAATGAGTCCAATCAATAATTTTATGAGAAGTATGCAGATAACAGAGCGAAGTATTTGCCAAATGTGAAGTCAAATTTTGTAGCAACAGTATTAGCAGAGAAAGAAATGAAAGAGCATAAGAAGTTTGTAACAAGTCAAATCAGGAGGTAATGACTTGAGAACTTATTAGTAAACTGTAAAAGCTTAATTGTTTTTTAATCAAATTGATGTTGCCCTCATGATAAAGTTGGTGATCAAGCCAAATCTCAGCTGGCATCTCGTGGAGCAAAGAATATGATAATGTCTTGAGGCAACGACTTCTAAGTATGTTTCTGTGTCAATACTCAATAATACACCTAATTTGTAGGATATCCTTGCCCTTAAGAAACAGCAAATAGCTTGGATATCTCTATGTAGGCAACATACGGTATAACAGCTTTATTGAAACCAACCTGTATAACCCCCTGACAGCAGAGCTTAAAACCTGTGTGTAAGCTGAAGGGTTTCGCTTCAGAGGTTCTTCACGATCTGCATCTATCTGATAAAGAAATAAAACAAACTTGTCAAAGCTGCAGGTGCTCAAACGAGTAGGGGTTGTCAAACTCATAAAAACAAGACTAGATAGATTCAAGGATTTGTTTAATGAATTTAAAAGCAAGATGAACCATCCTAGCTTTCTTCAACTCTCCTCAACCTTTTATAAGGGAAAGCAACATACAAAGTCCATTGGCTTCTTCGAAAGAACCATGCTAGACCTTGACAGTTTTGCTCTAAAACAAATCCATAGCAACAACAAGTCACTGTCCGCATTTTGTAATCGACTAAGTGGCAACACACCATGTGAGGCAGGGCCTGGGGAAGGTGGATGCACAAAGACCTGCCCTACATGCGAATATACAAAGCCTTACCACCTGCATTTGGAGAGGTTGCTTCTATGGTTCATGAATGAGGCTGAGATTGAGAAGCTTATTCAGGATTACAATTATGAAAAGGCTTATTAGCGGACAACTGCAAATTAAAACAACTAGTTAGGAATGATGATTAAGAATCTAATATTTTTTGCCATCCCAACTTAGCATGCTTATCCTACATTTATTCATCTAATAACTTGTCAGTGAATACTTAAACCAAACATTTCAATCAGTACTTCTTTAAATGTAGGTTCAACCTTCATATGGCATATGCAAAACTAATTGACTCCACAAACTGTTCAAGAAAGAGATTCTATATTAACTCTCAAATGAGCTTTTGTTACATTAATTCTCAAATGAGCTCATTTGTAGGTTTATTTCTTTCAATAAAGTATAGCATAAGTCTCATAAGCAAGAAAACATTCTCAATGGTCAATCCATCTATCAGAAAGGTAACCAAGCTTTCTAAGGTCATTGTGATTGCAAAAGAAAATTAATTACCAGATGAAATTAAAGATGATGATGTGCATCAAGGTTAAGTTAGGTTAGACCATCCATCCAGTTCAAGTGGAGCTGGACAATGTTATATAACTATTGTCCATCAAATATTGTATTTGCATCCAAATTTTACTATCTAAGATGGGTTGATTTCTATCGTAATTGGATATCTGAATACATCTCGAAGTGTAAGATCTATCCATATTAAGTATGGAGAGTTACTATTTTTTTCTACAAAACTTTCATATTAGCTTTGATGCTTTTATACAAAGAAAAACAATTATAAAAATTTGAGTTAATATCTTAAGTATTGATGATAATATACTTGATTCATGTTATAGTCACATTAAAATCAACCTTATATCCAAAATGACATCTGTAGTATATCATATATGCAAGGTTCAGTACTGACGACATCTACCAATACATGGAACAAGGTAAACCGAGCGGTACACTCAGTACGCCCAGTATAGGGCGGATATCAGTCAATGCAGGAACGATACCATGTGGTATATGATGGTACAGGCTATGCACCAAGCAGTTTTCTTTTTGTTCTTTTAGTCTTTCTATTGTTTGAAACTCAGTACAGTGATGAAAAGTGGATATGGATATGGATTTTCTAATATTTAGTCTATATCAATTCTCTTTTCATTGCCAGTGGGGCATCTGTAGTATATCATATATGCAAGGTTCAGTACTGACGACATTTACCAATACATGGAACAAGGTAAACCGGGCGGTACACTCAGTCCACCAGTATAGGGCCGATATCAGTCAATACAGGAATGATATCATGTGGTATACGATAGTACAGGCTATGCACCAAGCAGTTTTCTTTTTGTTCTTTTAGTCTTTCTATTTTTTGAAACTCAGTATAGTGATGAGAAGTGGATATGGATATGGATTTTCTAATCTTTAGTCGATATCAATTCTCTTTTCCTTGCCAGAGGGGCATAATGGTGTACAGAAAGAACATCAATCTGGTGATTGTTACCAAGCATGTGGGAACCTTGCTTCATTTTTTTGTAGTCATATAAATAGTGTTGCTTTCCTGGAAGATCTGCTAAACACCAGGTTTCACTTGACTAGTGTTGTCAAAGTCACTAGATGCTAAAAAGCGCTAAGGTTCCAAAACGCTTGAAGCTATGCAAAGTAAGGCGCTGCGAATATAAAATTATAAAAAAAATATATCTAGAGATAAAAACATTAAAAAATAATGACAAAGGCAACCACTAAAATAAAATAAATTGTGAGGTATTAACTATGATTGTCATGATTCAAGATCCTAAAATTGCAATGAAAGTCTACTAATAAACACAATTTATAAATTGTTACCGACAAAAGTTAACATTACTATTATTAACAAAGTTAACTATTACTAATAAGAATTAACTATTATTAATAAGAATTAACGGCAAGATCAAACATAAAGAGCAAGGTATACCAACAAAGTGTAGAGGTGACAGAGAGGAGAGGTGCAGTAGTGGAGAAGAGCAATGGAGTCTGGTCGAGTCCAAAGGCAGAGAGGAGCATAGGAAGATGCTATCATGAATAGGATGCAGCATCGAGGGGTGCTATCACACACGATGGGGTGTTTGGGGGGAGGGGAGTCTTTGCATGCCGGGATGGGGAGGCATCGCCAGCAGGAAGGGGGCATGGGGGTTGCATCCACGAGAGGCGATGCTGTTGATGGTGGGATTAGCGCTCACGAGGGCACCACAGAGTATTTGTTTTGGTTGAACTGAACCAATTAGTTTCGTTTTAACTCAAGCTCAAGTGGCATTTTTGGGCCTAGTGAGTGTCTGAGCCCACGCGTGCACCTAGGCAATGCCCAAGTGCCTAGGTGAGTGCCTAAGTGGCCTATGACAACACTGCACTTGAAACCCTTCTTTCTCCTAGCATAAGTCTTTAGATATTCTATTGAGACATTGATTGGCCAAGTGTCCTATGGATGTTTTCTTTTATATATCTTGCTTTAGGTTTATGTAAGAAAGTGGAAATTACTTACCTGATTCCACATGTAGTGGTGCAATATGATCATGCATGATATAATTGAATATATATATACACATATAAAAGGAATCCTCACTGTTCTATATTAGCACTTGTCCATTGATTATCTTAGAACTTATACAAACTAAAACCTACACAGTTCATTCTTATTTATGAACATACAAGTCATATTTGCTAGTAGAAAATTTTCATTTATCAGAAATTTTTTTAAGAAAAACTTCTAGATATGTGTTTACCAATCAAATTGAAAAAGTTTTTGCAGACAGCAGGTTTTAATATTCCTATATTGAAGTAGATTTTGTATTATAGCAGTTTTTTAGCACTAGTTCTATTTTTTTTTTCAAGAGTAGAAGTATCAATCTTCACTCAACTCAAACCAAACCCAAATGAAGACAAACAATTTCCAAAAAGAAGTAAACATGTGATTGCACAGAACTATACATACTTGTAAACCAAGTTCTGATACTTGAAATACAGCACCAAAGTAGCATCACAAACAAGCTAATCTAAAATACAACAAATGAATATTTGGAACCTAATTACAGATGTAAAACTTTAACAAAAGAAAGGGTGGAGAAATGCCTGGAACAAGTAAGTCATTCTTTAACCAAGGGCAAACATACCAGTTTCTCAATGGCTCCATAGCTAGGGGAGAGCAACCTCGATAATGAATTCTTCTTCAGCTCCTTGTTGGGAATTGAATTAAGAGTTAGAGTTATTGCAGTAACAACTTCCTCCTCTTCTTCTAATGTTAGATTCCATTTCTCCAAGCCCTATAGAAAAATGGCGTACATTACAATTGAAAAAATAATAGAGAAATATAAATGTTCATAAGCATACTAAAGTCTCATTGAACTACAATGGCAACAATTTAAAATGACCGAATCCTTCCCCACGCCAACCAATACACACACATTCATACTGCTAAATATTTGCAGGTGCAGTTGGATGATTGTTCCACCACTGCACTAGCATTCTAGATTTTGTTGCCGATTAAAAAATTTGCTAAAAATGTCAAGATTGTGGCATCAGTCTTTAGGTTAAGACTAGGTTCAGAGCAAGTGATGAAATCATACTCTTCCATGGATTTACTATATAGCTGAACTTGTCATCGTGAAAAATGTTCAGATGATGGTGACAAATTTCCATAGTCAATTACGTCAGGTAAAAGTACTTGCTCTCATGTTCTTAATTTCTATAATATTAATTAGATTTGTGTTACAGCAAACATTGAAAATATTAAATTTGTACTGCAAAAGTTGAAATGTCCTGTATATCCTTTCAAAATGACCATCAAAAGCACCCTTCCTAAGGGCGTAATTATTAGTTCTAAAAAGATAGACATGATATTTCAACTCATTGCAGGAACAAATCTAATGTTACTGATTTCAACTATGTTAAACATGAAACTGCATTAAATATTTCATTTATTATTCAGATAAGCTATGTATCAAGGTCTGCCATCTCATACTGTACCAGCATACCGAGCTTTGCTTGATATGGTGTGGTACGGGGCTACCGAGCAGTGAGCCAGGGCATACCGCTCAGTATATATATATATATATATATTCTAGTAATAATAAAGTAAAAAAATGAAAAAAGAAAAAGGGCAACGTCGCCTCGTTTTCTTCTCCCCGAGCAGGTGAGGAGAAGTCGCCGACACTTCCCTCTTTTCCTCGTTACCTCAAACGAGGAGAAGGCGACGAGACCGCGACGAAGAAGTCGTCGCCTCGCGAGGTTCTGCTCCACGGCGCCGTCTAGAGGTTCTCCAGCTACAGATGTCTCTGACAGCTGAGCCGTTGCACCCATTAGGCAAATATGGTGGATCCAATTAGTTGATGGTATATTGTGAAATTGTAATAAGAATTTGTGAGGCAAATGGGATCATTGAATTGGAAAAGTATGCTTTGTTTAGAATTTTCTAATTCTATCATTTCTCTTCCTGTCATTTTTCTACTTTTCAAATTTAATGAACAGAACTGATGCTGATGTTCCAGAACTTGAATTCAATGTTCATCATTGACTTCAGTTTGAAATCTTTAGTATTTAAGGATTTGCTGATTTGAAGAAGTCTCTATTCCACGAAAAGTTTAATGTGTTACATCCTAATTATAAGAACCTGTGAGTGGATCCAAAATGTCGATATGTTTATTTGGATTTTTGCGAACATTTTAATTAGAGTTAAAACTTAACAATATATAATGAAAGAAGCAGACAAAGAATCAGACTATTGAGAGAAATTCATGTTCAGATTTGTTTAAAGAAGCATATATTAAAAATTTTGAAATTGACTGATTATGATCTCTGTTGACCAATTTAAATATTAAATTTGATTGAAATCTACACAAGCTGAAATCAATGAGCTTGATTTTTGGACAAGTGGTCTTATCAATTTGAATCAGATGGCCCAATCAGTTCTGGGCAATCCTGACCGTCTTTCTTTTGGTGCCTGAGTTGTATGCACAGGCTATTGAGATGTAAGAGCTGACTCATCTATGCATGAGAACCCTCAGATCTGTTTTCTTAGTGCCACATCTACCGCTAACAGAGCCCATTCAACAATGAACTCTATTTAACACTGGTGATGACTCCAAAATATGTTATTGCTAATTCTTCTGTTTGTTTCACTTCATTTTCATTTTGACTTTTTTGGACAAAATAAAACTCTGTTCATGACAGAAAGAGAACAAATATTGACCTTGTTTTGCCATTCAAAAATGACTTCTAGTGCAAAAACCCTTAGGAACACCAAGCATCATATTGCCTTTGCATTTAGCAAAATTGCATATATAATCATATATCTTTTTGGAACAGCTATAATTAATTCTTTAGTTTACAATTTATTGACTTTTTAAAAATATTGTATTAAATGGCGTATGAGATGCTCACACGTGGACTTGAATCTGAGTCCCATCACTTGTGCAACAATGCACTAACCAATCGGATGTGATAACTATTATCACCAATTGGTGCAAAAGGCTAACTTGATGGGTTATCAAGTTCATCACAGCTAACTTGGTGGACCATGAAGATTTTGTTTTCTTTTCTTGTTCCTATATTACATGTCTCTTGTCAAAATCATGTCAGGTGAACATTTAATATTGCAAATATGGTAGTTATAACTTATGCATATTGAATCTTGGGGAAGCAACAATTACTTACCAGATGACTGGTTTAACCTAATTACCTGTGAACTTGGCCAGGATCTAGCACTGCTATAATTAATTCACATGCATCTTCTCATGTGAGAGGAGAGCATACTTGGTTCTTGGTTGGTTTAACTTTATATCCAACCACCTAACTACTTGTGAAAATAATAAAAGAAGAGGTTGAAAGTGATTAAGAGAATGGGAAGTCAATTCACTCCTTGTTTGCCTGATCTGATGATTGATGATATTCTGTCACTTTCTTTTGCCTTTATAAGTATCATCATGCTGCAATACATCTTTGCTGATATTGAACTGGAGTAAAGCTTAAAAAAATCATCTCAGGATTTTCTGTAGCCCATTTCCTTCACCAGAAAAAGGAAAGTAGAACTTACATTTTGGTATGATTCTGTTTGTTAGGTAGAGGTGGAATAATTTGATGACCATTACACAGAGAAATTATTTTCAGATTGTGCACTTAATATATACGGTGGAGTTCTTGGTGCATAGCAGTTTGGCTATTATACATAGCAAGGAGTGTAATTTTGAATCGTACCTCCCGGTATGGGTGGTATGTACCGGTCCGTCAGCAGACGGGTACATGGATACAGGACTGTACCGCCACCCAATACAGGGCTGTGTTGGGCGGTAATAGGCGAAATTTGACCGTTACCGCCCAGTATAGGTTGGTTACGGTCGATTTCGACCGTCGTTGCCCACTACCGGTGGTATCAGCCTGGTTGCGGCTAGCTGCGATGTGTTTGCTTATTGGAGAGAGAATTGCAGAAGGTATTTAGAAGGGTTTAGAATTGAATAATAGCACAGTAAAAACTTCTCATTTTTTCACTTTTGCACAATAAGGTGAAGAACAAGCAGCATTACATTACTATCTACACAAAATCTTCAAAATCAATGCTTTGAAAGATCTCGTTGCACATAACTAGTTATGTGGACAGCAGTATATACGGATAGTTACCTGAGAACATATAAGAAAAAGCAACACCATAACCATTTGCTCCAATTTAAAACACTCAATTGGCCTATGCAGGTTTCACAATGCTCACCACACCTTATGCAGTAATGATTTCAATGGGATAAGCAGGACTATTACCTCTCCTATCCAGATCAGGATTTCTAAATTCTGTGGGTCATGAAGTATTGCTAAAGCATCTTCACAAAGTTTACGCAATGCTGAGGAGCAAGCATTTGAAGATATTGATTCTGTTATCCCCGTAGCACAAAATAAACTGAAAAGAATTATTAGCACAGAAGACGAATGTAATCATGTGATTCAAAAGAAACTAGAAGAAAATCTCCAATCTCACATGGAGCTATTCCCAAATGGTTATTGTGCAAGATACTCACAACAATGGTCTAATATTTCTTGAGGGAGAACAAATCCACTTGGAATACGAGCCAACAACCTCGGCTACAGATTTGTACACCTACCTAGGTACCAGATATGTTAGTTGTCGTCTCAATATTGAGCATTTGTTATTCACTGAATACATGAGAATACAGAGACTATGGCAATGATTCAAAGCAGAATTTTAGAGAGGCATCGCAAGATTGATCTTACAAAGGCCAAGAATCCACTGCGCTCATCAGGTGATCTAGTCGATAGAGCTGTCACCAGCCGCATAACCACCGAGAAGTCAAATGGATATGAACATTGCATAACTGTTTCTGCAACCTGACACATGATGGTGAAATTTTTCTAACATGGCTTCCAAATGGCAATGCCATACAATATAATTTAAATAGTGGTTAATTATTAAATAAATCTACTTCTCATCATTTAAATCAGACATCAAATTAAAGGCAACCTCAAGAGAATTGTTTATCTAAGATCGCTTCCTTAAGCATATTCCATTGTCCACCTAAAATTGTTTGAATAAATACAATGAACATAATTGTGTCGTTTATTCTTTCTACTTGAGAGAAAGTTGGTAAACAAGGTCTAATATGAGTACAACTTATGATGGAACTGTTTATGACAAAGGATTCATATCAAACATTTTACAACATGTTACATATCATGACAATTGTCACTGGTCAAAAGGCAAAAGAGGTCCATATAAGTGGTCCATTCACTTATAGAGCCAGCATATTCGCAACATAACCATAATAGTCATCAAGAACAGGCCATCTTTGTATAAAACTAATATCACAAGATACATGCCTCAGGATTGTAGAGGTATGAAAATTGTTTTGTGGCCACATTGAATTCCTGAAAAATCACTTTCGTGTGACTCATGATAGCACATACTTCAACGTCTAAAAAAATAGCTAGCAAATTATTATAATCACTTAAGCTAGTGAGAAGATAGATTTTTAAAGACTGTTATTGCAAAGTTTTTTGCAGTTCTGCTCTACTGTTCAATTCAATTTTATCACAATAATGCATGTTGACAAGAATTACTAAACTTGAACAACATAGAAAGCTGTTGCTAGAATAAAGACCATGGATAGAGGCAGCAAGTGAGGAATATCTATTAAATATACATAAGAAAAAGTCAAAAACCAACATCATATTTGTTGATCATTTGAGTGAAACCATTTGATTAAAAAATATTGCATACCATATTTAGGGCGAACATTCTAGCTTCCAACTCTACCCAAGGGACAAATGAATCCGCAGAATTCCATCCAACAGATAAAAGCTACAACAAAATAAATAGTGGACTCAAAACATCAAAAATAGGACCCCAAAAGGCACGGAAAAGTGAAATTTTAGATGCAGGAATAAGCTGAACTAATATAATAAATACACATGACTTCCTTCAAGGAATTAAATCTCAATATTTATAGACTATACTGGCTGGTCAGAGAATTTAGTAATCAATGTTGCAACAAGCAAACCATGATTTCAGCATGCTGACAGAGGCAATCATAAAAAGAACAAAGAGGAGAGAAGAGCTTCATTTGTCAGTGCATGTCAGAGCTGCTCAGAGCTCCTCCGTTACCGCTGCAAAAATTCGAAGATTATATAAGTGGGTCAGATGGGCACAAGTTCAAAGCTGAAGTTGGGGGATTTAAATGGAGAGGCTAGTGGAAATGGAATGGTTCATTTTAGAAATAATGAAGTCAGCTCTGGTGAAACTCATTTATGTTCCAAAGAAGGAATGTTGTATCACATACCAGATCCGTATTGTCACGGACTTGGGTGAATTTGCCTAAGCCGTGCGGCACCCTTGCGGCACTCCCGAAGACTTAGTTGAAATTGCTTAAGTCATAAAGCACAAGGTTCGCCGTACCGGTCCATACCGACGTACCGAGATTTGGCCGGTACAGTACGGTATGTTGGTACAGCTTGGTATGCTTGGGCATACCGAGCGGTACAAAATAAATAATATTTTAATGATTAAAAAATATTTTTGTAATACCAGAAAAATTAGAAAAAAAGTTGGGTTAGGGTTTGTAAGATAGAAATTGGTATAGATTCAACAAAATCAATGTAAATTAGGCAAAAATAATATTACATATCTTTTTCGATATTTGAGAAACCGTTTTGAGAAAGTGAGAGTTTGAGAAAGAGTGAGTGTGTGAAGTGACCGTTACAAGGTATGTAATGGTCGATTTTGACCTTTTGCAAGGTCTATAACGGTCGATTTTGACTATTACGGAGTCTATAACGATCGATTTTGACCTTTTACAGGGTCTGTAACGGTTGATTTTGACTGTTACAAGGTTTATAACGGTTGATTTCGACCGTTACAGGGTCTGTAACGGTCGATTTTGATCATTACATGGTCTGTAACAATCGATTTTGATCGTTACAGGGTTTATAACGATCGATTTTGACAGTTACAGGGTCTGTAGTTCATACCGCCCGGTACAGGGCGGTCCGCGTACCGAGCCCGGTACAGGGCGGTACGAAAAACCTTGGTGAAGCAACCTTGCCCACTGTTCTGGATTTAGCTGGGATTGCCTAAGTCATGAAACGCCCAAAGCGTTATCTGTCCGCAAAGGGTCAGCCCTCTTACAACCTCTTAAGGTCCCGTAGGACCTGCAAAGAAGAAGTTGATTAGCTTAGAAGCGAGCGACGGACACGTCCCGGCGTCTCGCAAAGCGGAAAGCTATACAAGCAATTTGTCGAACACCTTAAGTGCAGCTGAGAACAGAGAGAAAGAGAGCAAAATAGGACTTTGGAGGGTTGTAGGAACGGTCGCAAGTCCGCAAACGACGGTTCCCAAGGTATCAGACGCAAGACAAGTTCAATTGCTGATGAACGCCTACGCCTGACATATACCCGGAGCCCCATCCAGCCCGATGCCACCCGAGGGGTTCCAAGGTGCTGAAATGGCTGACATTTCGCACCGCTCAGAAAGGTTGCCGTGGCACACGAAAAAGACCCAAAAACAGGGCTGTTTTGGCTCTGTGCAACGAACGATCGTTCTGCAGCCTTCTACACTACTTTCGCTCACATTTCTTGGGTAAAAACACATAAACTCAAGGCAAAACAAGTTATCAAACATATGTACAAGCAAGAAAAGCAACGAACGGTTCACGGAGCGAAGATGTTGCGGTTAAGCGACATCCGTTCGTGACATTCTCCCCCACATAAACTGTCGACGCCCTCGTCGACGCTTGTTGGAAGGCTTTGACGCGAGCTTCTTCATGTCGTAGGGCGTCTTCTGGCTCCCAACTGGTTTCTGTTTGAGGAAGCTTTTGCCACTTCACCAAGTACTCAATTTGCTATGCTCCATTGGGTAGCTTTATCTTGCGATCCGCCAGAATAGTTTCAACTCGCTTCTCGTAAGAGGCTCTGGTGGGGGGTAGCCGAGTTGAAACATTTCGAGAATCATCTCGCGGATTTGAGTGGTAGGCTTTCAAGTTGCCCGCATGGAAGACGTTATGAATTCTGAATCATGCTGACAGTTGCAACTTGTATGAGACATTGCCTACTCTGCTGATGATTGGGAAAGACCCTCCATATTTGTGCACCAATCCTTTGTGCACTCTGTGCCTAAAGAACTGGAGTGATGCTGGTTAGAGCTTCACCAACACCATGTCGCCCACTTTAAACTCTTGTGGTCGCCTCCCCAAGTCTGCCCACTTCTTCATCTTCTTGGCCGCCTTCTCTAAGTAAGCCCGCGCAATATTTGCGTTGCGATGTCATTCCTTTGCAAAGTGATAGGCTGATGGCTACTCCCTGTATAACCAATAACCAGGGTGTGAGGAGTTGATGGTTGTTGTCTCGTAATAATCTCAAATGGGCTCTTGTTGGATGCAGAGCTCCGCTGCAAGTTATAGGAGAATTGGGCTATGTCCAACAGCTTCACCCAATCTCGTTGGTTGGCACTTACATAGTGCCAGAGATATTGCTTCAAGAGCGAGTTAATTCTTTCTGTTTGGCCATCCGTTTAGGGGTGGAGGCTTGTGGAGAAGTATAATTTAGATCCCAACAACTTGAACAACTCCCAGAATCGTCCCAAGAACCGAGAATCTCGATCACTAATGATGTTGTGTGGGACTCCCCAAAACTTCACCACATTCTTCATCATCAACTTAGCCGCCTCCTCCGCTGAGCAATGTAGGGGTGCAGCAATGAATGTTGCATACTTCGAAAATCGATCAACTACCACGAGTATCGATCCAAGTCCCCCTACCACAGGTAAGCTTGATATGAAGTCCAAGGAAATGCTCTCCCAAGGCCTTTCTGGTACTGGCAGCGGCTCCAAAAGTCCCACCGGCTTCTGCTGCTCTACCTTGTCCTGTTGACAAGTAAGGCATGTTCGAACATATTCCTCCACATCTGTCCCCATCTTCGGCCAATAGAAAGCCCTCTCTACGAGAGTCATTGTTCGGTGGATACCCCGGATGTCCAGCCCAAAGGGAATTGTGACACTCTTTCAGGAGTTCACGCCTCAAGTTATCCGCTCGCGGAACATAAACTCTGTTCCCCTTGGTGTAGATAAGTCCCTCCTGGACCCAAAATCGTCGTGCCTTGCCCTCTTTGATGAATTGCATCAGAGTTACTGTCTGAGGATCTCGGTACAATCCATCCCTGATCCTGGAAAGGAAGTTGGAGCGCAATTGACTTGCTTGGCCTCCGCCCTCCAACTGTATAGCATTCACTAGCTCCACTTTCCGACTCAATGCATCGGCCACGACATTTGCTTTTCCGGGCTTGTACTCCATTACCATGTCGAACTCAGCCAAGAAGTCCTACCATCGTGCTTGCTTTGGGGAGAGTTTCTTTTGAGTTTGGAAGTAACTCAATGCGACATTGTTTGTCCTTAGCACAAATGGTGCTCCCAGAAGGTAGTGTCGCCACACTCGTAGACAGTGGACCACCGCTGTCATCTCCTTCTCATGCACAGGATATCGCCGCTCGGTCTCGTTGAGCTTGCGACTCTCGTAGGCCACCGGATGACCCTCCTGCATAAAAACTTCTCCAATAGCAAAATCAGAAGCATCTGTATGGACTTCAAAAGACTTTCCATAGTCTGGTAATCTGAGTACAGGTTCCTCCAACACAGTAGTCTTTAGGTCTTGAAATGCCGCCTCACATTTGTCTGACCATCTCCAGGACTGCTCCTTTAGCAACTCCGTTAACGGAGCTGCGTGCTTCGAATACCCAACTATGAAGCGCTGATAATAGTTGACGAACCCAAGGAAGGATCTCAACTCTGGCACCTTCTTTGGTGTTCGCCAGTCCGCCACAGCTTGCACCTTAGACTGGTCCATTCTGATGGAACCATTGCCGATTCGATGCCCCAAGAATAAAATCTCCGTTTGAGCGAAATAGCACTTTTCCCTCTTCACGAACAAGGTGTTCTCCCTGAGAACTTTGAAAATTGTTCGAAGGTGACTGACATGCTCCTCAAGTGTTTGGCTATAGACGACGATATCATCTAAGTAGACGACCACAAAATTGTCCAGATACTCCTTGAACAGTTGGTTCATTAGAGTGCAGAATGTGGCCGGAGCATTGGTTAAGCCGAAAGGCATCACCAAGAACTCGAATGCTCTATACCTGGTCATACAGGTAGTCTTTGCCTTATCACCTTCTGCAATGCGCACCTGCCAATATCCCGACCGAAGGTCGAGTTTGGAGAAGTACTTTGCCTTGCCCAATTGATCGAACAAGTCCGCGATGAGCGGGATAGGGTACTTGTTCTTCACCGTCATCTTGTTAAGGGCTCGATAATCAATGCATAATCGGAGACTCCCATCTTGTTTCTTTTGAAAGAGGACTGGAGCTCCGAAAGGTGCTTTGGAACTGCGGATGAGACCACCGCTTAGCAGTTGATCTAACTGCTTCCTCAGTTCTGCCAACTCCGAAGGGGCCATGCGGTATGATGGTCTCGCTGGAGGCTTAATTCCCGACTCCAGCTCAATCCGATGATCCACGCCTCTACGTGGTGGTAGAGTTCTCGGCAACTCTGGTGGCATCACATCTGAGAACTCCTTCAGGATGTTCGCCACAACAGCAGGTTCCTGAATGGCTTCCCCATCAGGTGTCTCTAGCTTCACAGTAGCTACAAAGGTTGATTCACCTTTTCGTACCCCTTTCTTCAATTGTAAAGCCGATATTTGTTGTAGGTCCTTGGTTCCTCCCCGAGAAACTGGAACCATACAGGGATTATCACCTCCCATTAGTCACAAGAAGTTCAGGAACGGTACTGGCACCAACTTTGCTGCGTGCATAAACTTCATTCCGAGAATTACTTGGAAGTCGTCTAGTAGCACTATCATCAAGTTTGTGCTCCCGCTCCATGTCCCGATCTTGATGGGGATCCCTTTTGCTTGTCCGGAGATCCGCTGGGCCTCCGAATTCACCGCCTTCATACGACTTGGGCTCTTCTCCAAGATTAATCCAAGTCGCTTAGCTTCACGATCGACAATAAAATTGCGGGTCGCGCCCGTGTCCACCATTGCACGGGTTGTTCGGCCATTAAGCTTGATGTCTACATACATCAACTTGCTGTTTTCTGCCTTCAGTGGCTTTGCCTTTTGTGTTCTCCCCCACTTGACCCCGCAACGCATTCAACAAACGCATTGCTCCCATCCTGGGTCCTTGCGACGCCTCACTGTCGCTACTGGAGTCAGAACTGCTCGAACTAAGGGCGATAGCTTTGCCCTTGTCTGACTTACGGGGTAGAATCGATGTCGTTAAAGCATTGAGTGCCTATTTTTGTGGGCACTCCCTCACTTTGTGCGGTCCTCCATACAAGAAGCATCCACTAGACTTTGGGACTCTACCTCTTGAGCCCGGTCCCTTGTGGAAATTCTTTTTCTTTTGCTCACCCCCAGACTCCTTCGCTCGAGAGTATTTAGATGGGCGATTTCCCGAAGAGTGTTTCTTCTTTCTCAAATCCTCCGAAGAAACAAAGTCAGTCAGCCTTTCCGCGGCTGCAATTGCCTCGACTACATTGGTGACATTCCTCCGATGTAGTTCTTGTTGTGCCCATGGCTTCAAGCCATCAAGGAAGCTGAATAGCTTGTCGTTCTCAGACATGTCCCGTATATCCAGCATCAGTGCTGGAAATTGTTTCACATAGTCTCGGATTGTTGTACTCTGGCAGAGTTGTCATAGTTTCCTTCTTGCGACAAACTCTGTGTTCTCGGGCAACAATTGAGTTCTCAACTCTCACTTCAAGTCTCCCCATGTATCCACTCGACATCGGCCTTGTTGGATCTCTTCCCAACGGGTTCGCCACCGAAGTTTTACATCCCCATCGGATACATTATTGCTATAGCAACATTGGTTTCTTCAGAATCGAGCCTTGTAGCACGAAAATACTGTTCCATGTCGAACAAGAAATTTTCAAGCTATTTAACATCCCTAGCACCTCCGTAGCACTGCGGCTCCGGTGCTCTGAAGTGTTGTGGTGGCGCAACGCGGGTGTTGTTCCCTCCCGCATCAAGAGTCCTTGTTAACACCATCACCTTAGCCGTGAGTTCCGCCACAACTTCGTGTAGATGTCGTACGGAATCTTTGGTGTCCTCTGGCTTCAACTTCTTCTTGCGAGCTCTCTACCCCAAGTAGCCTTCCTTGGCCTTGGTAGAGTTCCTCCACGCTCACTTCAAGAACATCAAGACGGGCTTTCGCCATTGTAAGTCTCTCTCTGTGACCCTTCTTCCCGATTGGCACTCCAGATGGCGCCTCCTCCCCTCGTGGAGAATACCCAACTTCACGCTCGTCTTGTTCACTACCACGCTCCTCATAAGCGGCTCCAATAGTTTGCGAGCGAGTTTGCACTTGCAGCCCACCTGCAGCTGCTTGGAGCAAGGGTCCTGCTTACCCCATCTTGCTCAATTCACCACGATGTTTCACCATGGCGACATTGCGAATCTTCTTCGTTGTTCGTATGAATTGCTTGCCTGCTCTGATACCACACTGTCACGGACTTAGGCAATTTCAGCTAAGTCTTCGGGAGTGCCGCACGGCTTATGCAAATTCAGCTATGGACTTAGCTGGGATTGCCTAAGTCATGAAACGCCAAAGTGTTATCTGTCCGCAAAGGGTCAGCCCTCTTACAACCTCTTAAGGTCCCGTAGGACCTGCAAAGAAGAAGTTGATTAGCTTAGAAGCGAGCGATGGACACGTCCCGGCGTCTCGCAAAGCGGAAAGCTATACAAGCAATTTGTCGAACACCTTGAGTGCAGCTGAGAAAAGAGAGAAAGAGAGCGAATAGGACTTTGGAGGGTTGTAGGAACGGTCGCAAGTCCGCAAACGGCGGTTCCCAAGGTATCGAACGCAAGATAAGTTCAATTGCTGATGAACGCCTACGCCCGACATGTACCGGGAGCCCCATCCAGCCCGGTGCCACCCGGGGGGTTCCAAGGTGCTGAAATGGCTGACATTTTGCACCGCTCAGAAAGGTTGTCGTGGCACACGTAAAAGACCCAAAAACAGGGCTGTTTTGGGTTGTTTTGGCTCTGTGCAGCGAACGATCGTTCTGCAGCCTTCTACACTACTTTCGCTCACATTTCTTGGGTAAAAACACAAACTCAAGGCAAAACAAAATGCCAAACATATGTACAAGCAAGAAAAAGCAACGAACGGTTCACGGAGCGAAGATGTTGCGGTTGAGCGACGTCCGTTCGTAACAGTATGGGCCCTTGGCCGGACCAGTTTCCAAGGAAAAGGAGGAAGAAAAGAGGAAGGCGCAGTGAAGAGGAAGGAGAAAGGAAAAGGAGGGGGAAGCAAGAGGAAGCAAGAATTGACTTACCGGTCCGTACTGGTGTGACGATATTTTGTTGGTACCGGTATGGTACCAGTATTGGGCGGTATGTACAGTGCGTACCACCCAGTATATTAAAAAATAACATAATATTATATTATATTATATTAAAATATTAAATATCTTAAAAAAATCATGAAAAGGAGCGATGTCGCCTCGATCTTTCTCCCCGCGCGGGGGACATTCCGTCTCCTCGCGCGGGAGAAAAATCACTCGCAGGTGGCGACGAGGCACGGGCGACGACGGTAAAGGTTCTGTTTCTTCTCTTCTTCTTCTTCTTCCCTTTTTCTCCGATCTCCCTCAATCGACCGCCAATCTCCCTCAATCAACCGTCGACGGTCGATTTCTCCCTCAATCGGCCGCCGACGATCGATTTTTGACGATACCGCCCGATAGCGAGCGATCCGCGTACCGATAAACTGACAGACCGGTATGTACCGCCCATACCGAGCGGTACAACTCGAAATTTAAAACCTTGAGAGGAAGAACCTTGGTTTCAGACAATGGGCAGTGAAACATACTTTGTTTGTGTTAACTTTATTAAAATTTAATAAACTCAGATTTTAGTTCACAATTTGCAGTACATTAATTATCTGGTACCTTCTTCACCTAGACCATCTTGTGCCGACCATATTTACTAGTCTAGGCATAAACCAATATGCGGATCCAACGTGTGCCGACTGTATTTACTAGTCCACGCATGAACTAAGACACAGATCCAATGCATTTCAAGCAGTCTAGTCAAGTCCATATAAAAAAAAAACTATGTAATTGTGAGTGGCAAGCCCTCGACACCCATCACGCCTACCCCGTGCCTGCCTCCCTATGAAATTACAATCATTACCTTCTGTTTCTGTAGTGTTCTAAATCATAATGAAATGTAAGGCAAAAATCCAAAATTAAGAAAGTTGTAACCAAATTATCTAGCAATTCCAATTAGTCTCACAAAAAAACATAATTGCATTACATGAAAACGTAACCACTATGCCAGAACACATGTAACCAATCAAACAGTCTTAAGGTAATAAATAAATAGTACCTTCTGAACAAATGCACCAGACCCCAGAAGTTGACAGATATCAACACAAAGCTCCTCTAGGTTCGATCTAAAATGTGTTAATCCATCCGGTATGTCAAGTCCATCACTGCCATCGGATCCGGCATCAACAACCTTGTGAAAAGGTAACAAATTCACAATCAATAACACTCAAAAAAGAAAATTGTTAAACTACCGTGTCAGTTTCTTTACTGCATCTAAAACTAAATACTCAATATTGTACTGCAACTTTGTTAAACTAATATGAATAGAATTGTTCAGACTTCAAAGTGTGTCTATACCATTTGCCTTGGCTTGAAGGTCATGCACCAACCCAGGAAATGCTAACGTATTCAAAGTAATTATCAATTTAAATGATCTTATAGATAAAAATTAGCAAAGTCCAATGGCAAGTAAAGAGATTGTAATGAATAATCAAATGTTTTTAACTTTTGATGACGACTATATTCCCGCGCTCGCTGAACTTCAGTTTGCCACATTAAACTGTTTTTCTTGTTCAGTTGCACATTATCAGAAAAAAATACCTTATTCAAGTATCAGTAGCTCAAAAAAACATATGTCTACATGATGCTAACATGGAAGAAACATCTAAGTGCAAGTACAAATAACTTGCATGATGCAATTTTTGTCCTGCTTTTTGGAAGACGATTGAAAAGGAATGTGAAACTGTAAGGATGGTTAAACCAGCCTTTATAAGTTGAAAACATTAATAATTATAACTGAAACTATAATAGGCATTTTACTTGAGGTATCTCCAAGCAAGGTTCGCCGTACCAGTCCATACCGACGTACCGAGCTCAGCTCGGTATGGTACGTGTGTGTGTGTGTGTGTATATATATATATATATAATAAAGTTAAAATATAAAAAAATATTAATCAATAGTACCGCCCAGTAGCGGTACCATTGATTAATCGACCGTTACCGATCGATTTCGGGTGGTAACGGCACAAAAACAACCTTAATCAATGGTACCGCCCAGTAGCGGGCGGTCTGCATACTGATCAGTGGGCAGACAGATACGTACCGCCTGTACCAAGCTATATGATTCGAAATCGCCGACCTTGCCTCCAAGCAAGGTTTGCCTTTTCAGGTACCAAACCCGTTTCGACGGAAGGGGTGGTGGAGGAATAGAGGAGGAAGGAGGAAGGAAGGAAGAAGAAGCAGGAAGAAGAAAGAAAAGGACAAGAGCAGTGACAGCAGTGATAGTAGCGAAGCGACAGCAGCAAGGAAGCGTCAAAGCAGACACGGTGAGGCAACAACATCTTACGCGAGAAGAGGGCTCGTGTTCACGAGCCCTAATCTGTTTTTTTTTTTTTTTTTTTTTTGCTTTTGTAATGCTGATTTGGACATAGCCCCACCATTTCTTTGAATTTTTCATTAATATAACGGTACCCGCCCAAAACGGGGTGATCCACATATCGTCCCACGCCTAGACCGGTATGTGCTGCCTGTACCATACCGTTTTGGGCAATACAGCAAATGCGGCCTCCAAGTGATATCATCCAACTTCATATCTCAGCTGCAATTTTAAGATGTATGTAGATTCTTATGCTACTCGGATTTTCACAATGGTAAATCAAGGCATGATTCAATCATCCAACTCCATGACATATTTCATAGTTGCCCTAAATTCTAGTCTATGTACAACATCACCCCACTTAGCAAAACCTAGCTTCAAACAATTCAACATGATAGCAATCCTCCGAGCTTGTGCGAAGTTTCCTACTAGAGGAACTAGGCAAGAGACTTGCTTGACTCATGCAGTTAGGAACCAAGGTTTTCCATACCGATCTGTACCACTCGTACCGGGCGGTACATATGGGTCCACCAGGTTACCAATATGCGAACCGCCCGCTACCGGGCGGTACTGCCAAAATCAATCGTCGACGGTCGATTAAGGGAGAAATCAACCGTCGGCGATCGATTGAGGGAGAAAAAGGGAAGAAGAAGAAGAAGAGGAGAAGAAGAAAGAATACATCACATCGTCCTCGTCCGCGCGCCGCCATCGCCCTCACCCGCGGGTTGCCCGCGAGCCGTCGCCGCCCTCGCTCGCGATTTTTCTCCTGCGCGGGGAGAAAGATCGAGGTGACGTCGACCCTTTTTTTTCTTTTTTAAATATATTTAATATTTAATATTATATTATATAATATTATAATATATTTTAATATACCGGGTGGTATGCACTATGCATACCGCCCAGTACCGATACCATACCGGTATCGACAATATGTCGGTACACCGATATGGACCGGTAAGTAAAACCTTGTTAGGAACTACTAGAATTCTCTAAATCCTGGGCAGAATATAGGAAAGGAAGAAATTACAAGTTACAAGCTGTGTGAGAGGGACTATTCAACTCATTGGTACAATGGCAACAATAAGCCAATAACACAAAATACGAAAATATTGAATAAACTAGTATGGAACTGTATTTTCGGTCTGATCATGTACCGGCACTGGAACATATAACTTGATACCAATACATTACCATTTATCTTCATATTAGTTTGCTTTTCACTGGGTACTGGTATAGCATTCAGTGAACTGGAACCAAAGTTTAAAAAACTAGATATACACCCAATATGATCTAGGTTTTACCTGTTCAATGAGGGATCAAGACATGGATCATTCAAAATCACTCGATTACCCCATCCGCAGTCCCTAGTCCAATTTGGTGTAAGTTGTACCACCTGGTAAGCACATGATACCAAGCTTACCAGGAATTAGAGAGACCAATACCAGAGAGTACCAACCAGTATCAATATCTTATTTAATGTATGATAGTTGTGCAGCTGTCTTATCTACTTTTATTGTCTTCTATCTCTGTCTTCCTTTGTCTTTCTCCCTTTCTCCTTCTCTTTCCCTCTGCCTTCTCCACACCCACGCCAACACTGCATGATCCCTATCACATTGCCCGCCATCTCCTCCCCCCACCGTGCCGCCCCCTCCTCCTGCCTATACGCATTGCCATATCTTCCTCCTCTTCCACCTTTTCCTCCTCCGTTCCCCATCCTTCTCCGCCTCTTCTTCTTCCTCATCCCTTCTTCTCCCCCTCTTTCTCTTTGGTCCATAACAATCAGTATGGATTTTTGTGTGAGACCTGTACCAGGCCAAGACTTTCTTCTTGTTTCTTTGTGTGAATTGTATCATTGTCACTTAAGTTAACTACTGGTCCAATATTGACAACGACATCTGCAAATTCAAATGTTTCTTTCAATATCTACATAATACATATCATGAGTCAACGATTTCAGCATTATATATCTCATAAGGAGTTAATATGAGCGCTCACTTACTTTAATCACCACTAACACCATGTTGCTAGAAGATATTTACTTCAATCAAGCTACCCAAGTACAATGAAGACACCAATCCATTATCGATCATGACTGACAAAGAAAAATACTTGGCGCTACAATCTATTGTTGCATCCTATGCTAATTTATCTATATAGTTCCAATATTCAAAGACAAAAATAACATGTGTTATGTGGTACAAGAACATTGGCAAAGCGTATTGCTATTTTCATCTCACTATTATTCAGAGCACCATAAAGCATAGGCAACAATACCATTCCAAGAAAAGCAAATAAGTAAAACAAAATACAAGGGAAAGTAACAGTTGACCAGAACTATATTTCAATATGTGCAGGGGTATAGAAAAAGCAGGGCAAGAAAACAGGCTAACACCTGAACACGCTGTAAAAGGGCATCCAGTAATGCTGAGAATACAGGGACAAACAATTCTCCCACAATTTTCTTATTTGTGTTTTGAAAATCGAGACCCATAAGATAATTTGCTAAACTGCACCTGAAATAAAACAAGACAAAAATGATTGCTGAATCTTATCGGTCAATAATTATCTTGTACTGCAAAATTCATTATAGCACATCCTACCAACAAGCCATATTCATAAGGATGGTGGTCCCACTACAGGAAAAAGATATGACGAGATTATAAATTAATGTCTACAGACCATCTCAAACCCAAGGTCTACAGACCATCCCTTTCAGCAAAAGGGAGTCTGCATGAACCTCATCCAGCTGATACATCTACCAGTTTATTGTAAATACCTTTAAGACCTGTATAGTCGAAGCATGGACCTCTGTTCTTTCAAGTATATTTGATAAGCAAAGATAATTAGAAAATACCAGAAGTCGTAACTATACAACATTGACTTCAAGCAAACCCTCCCTCAATGATCAGTTCTCTTAAATCCGAGGAATGATATTTTTTTCTTTTTGTAAATGTTTTACAGAAGTTAAATTCCCTAGCAAAAAGTTATGGCTGACCAATAAGCCATCTTTTTTTTATTCTAATAGCAGCTTGTAAGTAATAATTAGCTTGTACGTTTTAAATGTATTGGTAATGAGACAATTATTTTGACAATATTTCACTTAAACCCACAAGATATTCACCTTTAAAACTAATCTTTATGATGAACCCTGTACATCTGGATTCTGACGAATTTGAAGGTATCCACATTTGTAACCTCAAAATTTTAACTCATATTTATGACCATACAAAAGATGTTTGCTCTACCGTTTGAGCTAAGAGGACTTAATTTTTATCTTCCTACAAGTCCTTAAATGTAATCTAAATTAAAACAGAAAAGGATCCTCTTTAAACCAACGTTTGCAATTTCGACCTGTACCGCCCGGTACGGGCGGTACATACTGGTCCGCCAAGTTACCGGTACGCGGACCGCCCGCTACCGGGCGGTTCCGTCAAAAATCGACTATCGGCGGCCGATTTTGAAAGAAATCGATCATCGGCGGTCGATTTTGAAAGAAATCGACCGTCGGCGATCGATTGAGTGAGAAATCGACCGTCGGCGATTGATTGAGTGAGAAATCGACCGTCGGCGATCGATTGAGTGAGAAATCGACCGTCGGCCGTCGATTGAGGAAGAAAAAGGGAAGAAGAAGAGGAAAAGAAGAAAAAAAAGAAGAGGGGAATAAAGAATACCTCGCCAGCGCCGTCCTCGCCCGCCTGTCGTCGCCGCCCGCGGGTCGCCTGCGCGCGGTCGCCGCCAGCGGGTCGCCCGCGACCGCGGCCGCTTTTTCTCCCGCACGAGGAGACAGATCGAAGCAACGTCGCCCCCCCTTTACCTTTTCTTTTCTTTAATATTTTAATATTATATTATATAATATTATATTATATAATATTATATTATAAAAAAGATTATATTATATTTTAATACCGAGCGGTACGCATTGTACATACCGCCCGGTATGGACCGGTAAGTAAAACCTTGCTTTAAACTTTTTGTATCGCCTTGGTGACTGCCTAGGTGCTTAAGCTAGTGTTTTGTCACATGATCACAAGAATTAAATGCAGTTGGGAATTCAATTATCAAAAACAAAGCAGACACACTTTAGCAAGTTTGGGAACCAATATACTGATCGAGGAGAAGATTGAACTACTAGATAGTCAGTTGAGTGCTAGCTAACTGAAATTAATAAAATTAAACCCAGTAATGAGTTTGTTAAGTGTTCTCATTACCATAATCTTAAAAACCACTATATCGTTGATCAGGAATTGGGTCTTTGGGACAAGATCCATGCCCTTATAAGTGTTTAAATTTGTTCAACCTGACCAATTTTATTTTTCAAAAAATAAAGTACATCAACATTTTATATATTTAAGGTACAACTTTAGTCAAAACTTATGACATATTTGACTTCAAAGTTGGAACTTATTTGAACCAAATAAATCATATATGATTTGAGGTCATTGACAAGGATTAAAGTAACATATGCCATACCCATGCTAATTCTTGAACCTGCATGACAAATCCAAGGCATGTCAGTTACCACTTTGTTCCTTTTGGTGCATATAGCACCATCCTATGTATTGATCTGGAAACAATTAACAAAAAGTGCACAAAGAGACACATGACACAAATCCACCCCTCTCCCTCCCATTCCCCCCTCCTTCTCACTAGCTCTCACCTCTGCCATATCCCCCCTCCCATTTATATGTCTGTTCTTTTCTCGCCTATTTACTTAACATAAAATCTCTTGAGCTGTGGGTTAATTCAGATTATTGTACTCAGAATTTCTTTTATTGACAAGGATGCTTTATAATAACAGAACAGTACAGAATGACAGAACCATAAATCATTATCGATCAAAGCTAATAGAACTTTATTAGATATCATGGATCACTTGGAAGTAGTAATAGAATTGCTTTAATGCACATCTTGTGCAGATAACACAGAGACTAATGTAATGTAATTACCAGAATTGCAAGGTCGAATCTGCAATCTCCCAATCATCACTAGGAAAAGCGACGCAACTGTTACAAATAAGAAAGTATTAGCATGGATGATTGCTGATCAAAGGAAGCAAAGAATAGCACCTGCAGTTAAGAGACATTCAATATCTTGGGCAAGCAAACCGATTTCATATAAGTACACAGATAACATAGCAAACAGCTCAGTAATAGCTTATCATGTCACCTCAAAAGTGCATCTGCAAGAGCCAATGCTTCAGTACTTGCTTGTGCAATCAGAGCTGGTGCCTGATACATAAAACAAATATCACCAAACATCTGTGTATGGTGGCTGATACATAGAATTAATCATAACTCCTTATGGACCACTGAGAAACTAAATAATGCCAACCATGTTTGTCAGATCATCCAATTCCCATGCACAACAAATTAGCATGTTCTGTTCCAAAACCCTCACCTTTTCTTTTATATTGGTCGAATTTAGAAACCAATGATTCCAACTAAGACTTAGCTATATCTTATAAATTCAAATGGCTCCAATGTTTCATGGCAATTACCAGCTGACCTGTTTATTATAGCTGGTTCCAGCATAGGATGGTTCCAGCTGATTATTGTCAGTTCCAATCAAGTCTTCTTCATTCTAACAAATTTCCAGTTCAATTTAGCCAATTGACAAGACTTAGCCAATGTCCAACTGGTTCTAATTTATTCCAATCCATTTTCATCTTTTATGGTCAATTGTCTATTTCAAGAAGAAAATAATAATAAGCCCAATCCACAATTCTCTATCACCGGTCCTGGCAAAATCCAAGTTCAGATACTACCATTACTCCCAATCAAACAAACGTTGAGGGTGAAATAACATAATAACAATATTTGACATACCATTACAATTTACAAAGAGAAGACTTACAGCTTGTCCAATTTCTGACATCAAGCATGCAAGGCCACCAATTATTTTTTCATCTTTTTTAACCAGAGCCGGTATGAGAAGTACTTCTTTCAGATACTGTATTTTAGTTAATAGAACCTGTGGTAAACCCTGTGACAGTGAACACAAGTTGTAAAAAGGTAAATCAGGTCAGACACTAACACTCAGATAAAGGAGCACATAAAACTACCAATTTGGAAATGAGATCACAAGTCACACGTGAAGTTCCTATTGTAAAAGCTAGCCATGTGTATCCTACATGATACCAACAATCCCAGCAATGTCTCCTCTAGTAAACACTCAGAAGGTGGACAGTTCTTGAGTACTATCGGGATAGTTCAAATTGTATTGATGTACAAATAACAGTGAAAACAAAAGAGAATAAGAACCAAAAATGAATTGATATCATGTTTGCATTATATATTCTCTTGAATACAATGATATCCAGAGCTTTTGCCAAATCACAAGTTCACCAGTAGTTAATATTTACAGGAAATAAGGTATGCATTGTTGTTCTATATTTGCATGAAATTTTGTTTAAATTATTAAAAAATGATCCTGATTAAATTTCTTATAGGAGATGGCATGGCGTACAAACACGCTTGCAATCTAAAATAACGAAATGTCATTGATTTGCCAATCTAATTTGATTATGAAATAATTTACTATGCTGCACTGACATAACAAATACATTAAGAAATAACATTTGAACTACTACTAGTAAATGTATATAATCTATAATTCGGAAATATATATATTATTTAATAATGGAATCATAAAATGTCTAAAAACATACCTCATACCGACTAACAAGCTCAATGAGAACTTCAACGGCCACATCAAATGAGGATGAAACCTTTGCCCAAACATACAAATACAGGGTTGAGTGAACGAGTATGATACTAGTATAATACATAAACAAATAGTTAAGTAATATTACCTGCAACGAGTTAAAGACAAAGCTAAGAAGTGGATGTGTAGGTAGGGAACGAGGTGGAATCTCCGAAAAGCATCCCACACGCACCTGTCGATAAAATCTTTCTTAGAGCAACAATTTGCAAGATAACAACATGGAGAAGCTTAGGTTGCCTCTTTGACAAGAAAATATACAAAGACAAATCAGGTCTCAAATGAATGAGCAGACCAGATGAGGCACACATTGATGAATATACGGATCCAGATAAGGAAGAGTACAAAAATATAATGACCCCAACTGTAAAACACAAGCAGCTCAAATCAAAAAAGCAAATTCATACTAAAATTAAGTGGCTTCATGACAAAATGAGAAGTTTTAGCACATGTGGCCGTCTGAAGGGCTTCCGTCTTAAATAACTCTTCCTACTCTGATTACAATACTTAAAAAAAGGGTTTGCTACGGTCTCTAGTAGCTTAAACCAGTGATTGCCCCAATTTTAACTTTGTTCGCAGACATTCCACAAGAACCTTCATTGCAACAAAAAAAGAACCATGAAAGAAAGCATGCACACTCACCCAGCTTAGCAAGCATCGCAAGATCCTCCTATTTGTCTCATGATGCTTAATTTCATTATCAAGTCTTTGCTCTGATTGAAGCAGAAGGAACTGAAGAACGGTGGGAGTATGAGAAAGGAGCTGCACCACAGACGAGACCACATCAACAACATGAATTGACGATGTAAATTGCTGCAACCTCCAACTTACTGACAGAACTTCTCATCAAACCTCTCGTGTGAACTGGCCTCTGCTTGCTGCATCGATGTTGTGGTCCCTGTTTTGGTCCTCTGCCACTTCTTCAGGTAGGACAGTTAGCATCTCCAGCACCGCAAGGTTCCCATTCTCTTGGCTCTGAAGTTGGTGCAAGCTGGAGAAGAGCTGCTCAACGGGCTTCCTGTGCTCGACAGCTCGTAGGATGAGTGCCGAGAGTGCAAGACATATCTGGGTTAGGAGCTGCAATCATCAAGAGTAGGCAGAACACATGCTTAGTCAATACCACGGCACAAGAACCTATGAGAAAAATTCAAATATAAATATATATATTTAATACATATTTCGAGCTAAAGACGATAATATGGATCCATAGAACTTCAATATCCGGTCATTCAGATTTGAATGTCCGAAACCAAAGCCCTAACTAAGAAGCTAATTAACAAACAGTTAGATACACCGAAAAAGATGGCCTTTCTGCGGGGGTTGAGGTCCAAGAAGACAGATTCAGCAGTGGAACGCACGCCTTATTCTCTATGGACGAATAAGAGGCGGCAGAGTGCACCATATAGATACTGTACCTGTGGGGGGCCCAAGCAGAAGCGTTGTGCAGCGCGGAGAAGGGCATTGAGCAAAGCGTCCTTCGCCGCCAGCAGCAGATAATACCCTTCGTTCTGGATCTGAGCCACAAAGACACCAACATCAGTCAGGAGCGCGTTCTCGGTCGGAGGAAAAGGCGCGGTTCAGACGGTGCGGTTACCTTGCGCCGGAGGATCTGGGCGGCGAAGAACTCGACCTCGAAGTCGATGATGGGAGAGAGGCGGAGACGGTAGTCGGAGGAGGTCAGGAGCGCGGTGGCGACCTCCCAGGCGGCGTCGGACTGCTGGAACTGGACTAGCCACTGGTTGGCGGCCACCCGGTTGCAGGACTCGCAATCGTGGTTGAGCACGTGCACCGCCTGGGCCACCTTGATCTGCAGCTCGCCGCTGCTCATCATCGTTGAGAGGATCGGGCAGCGACGGCGGTGGCGGCGGCGCGGGAGGAGGAGGAGGACGAAGAAGACGAACAAAGTACGAGGGAAGGCCGTACCAACGAACACGTCCTAATTGTGTTGGAGAAAGGGATGGTGGGAGGGAAGGGGAGGGGATCCGACGGCTGCGGAGGAGGAAGAAGGGGGTGGGGGAGGGCTAGGAGCGAGAGGAGGGGGAATGGGGAGGATGAGAGCCTGCTGAGGAGATCCGAGGGCTGCTGATTGGGGCTTCTCGCCCTTTTGCCGGCTGATCAATCAACGAATAGGCCGCACTTAATGACCTGCTTCTTTTTTTATTTTCCGCATTTATTATTATTTGCATTCCTTTTCTTCTCCCATCCCCGAAAGATGTACGCGACGAGTCAAGCTTGCGATAACTGTCGATAATAATCCATTTACTGCAATTTTATACACACATATAAATAGATCAGCCACATATTTAGAGAGGAATAACTACTTGTTCACAAAAGCAAGAGAGGGTAATTGCTCGATTGCAACTTTGAATTCTGATCAATCATCTCTATGACTCGAACACTGAGATGAATCAAATTTTTAACAGGAAATTCCAAGTTAATGAGGACACCAATTTGGTAATTATCATGGACAATAGAAGCATAATGATACTAAACTTTGAAGCCATGAAAAAAGAATTCCTTCACGCGATCGTATTAGACCATATTAATCTAAAACCGATCGACATTATCTTATTATTTTATCAGGTAAATATCAAATTATACCGATATATTGGTATCATACCGATATAAGATAGAGATTCAACCTCATTTTCACTTGACAAATAAAACCAATCAAGCCTTCTTACCAAATGGTAAAAGAACATGCATGACAGTGGTCTATCGATATGATGATGAGGTGGAATCAAATTGCCACATAAAATGCTCCATGGCAAAATGACAGATGCAGTTGAGATGCATCATCTCACTTGCCTAGCCTTTTACATTTTGGCCTATAGGCCTTGCAAAGCTTTTGATACAAGCATTCTGAGTTGGCAACATAAACAAAGGCCTACCTTGGCAAGAAGTAAGAAGAGCCATACTGCAGAGGCAGAGATCACTGTCACCGAGATTGTGGCCTTTTTTTTTTTTTTTCTCAACAGCAGCAGTTTGGGAATATAGCTAGCTACAAGTAAAGTTGAGCATCTCAAAACAATATCAATGCGGTAGTGAGGCATCAACTCTTTAATGCATCTTCTTACACACATATATGTAGTGCGAATCTGGATCTTCGAGAACAAAACCAGCCGGAAGCTGGCCGCTCTCAGTAAGCGGGACTGGTTCCATGATTGACCTTGGTGAACTATACCCTCCAGGGCTGTGGAATCCTGGCCTGGCTGTAAAAGGGCAGTGATGGCATAAGCAATAATGATGAAGTTTTGGCACAAATCCTTGCATGCAATTTTTTCACTACCTAATGTTCAGAAAAATGTCAACTAAAAGCACCTGAATCTTGAATTGGGTAGTTACTCTATGCTGATGTATATGACAAATCTTAGTATATGAGCAAAAGTATGTACTGTTTCATTAAGTAAAATGAGTTCTCACAGTTCAACATGTTCTCACTTTTCAACATTAATCAGAGTAAAAACAACTTGAAACATGAAGTGCAATTACAATACGGAATATGTGGAAATCCGAAAACAAAATGTATGCATCAGTAAAGATCATATGGTGAAGTGCAGGATACTTGAAGCGGATAAGAACTCTATGAATATATAAAACACTGACCATATGTTAGCCATTCAGATAGCCATGCAAGCAATTTTCAATAACAAAAAATATGTAGGCATGGGTATCTCACATCCTAGAACAAAAAACTCGCTCTGATACTGGGGGTAAATTTCATGTATATAAGGTGAAACTGCACCACAACATAAAGAGCACTGAGCTCATGAGTGCTACTACTAAGGTGAAACTAAAGGAGTCTGGGGTTCTCTGCAAAATTAATTATCAACACACAAAGTAATTAGTACATGGGCATATACTATCTGATAGACATCACTTCTGGAAATGCGGGTGCAATGGATTCAATCTATATTCCACCTCAAACTACTATGTGTAGGTATTTCTTAACACAATTTAATTATAAAATTCATATAGTGAAATGAACAATTTTTGTGAGAAAATATAGAGGAAAAATATATATATTAAAGTTATTAAACATGATGCATTTGGTATGTGAGGACCTTGGCACATATGAATTTACCAGTCACATATTCAAAAATAGCATAATTTTCATCATGGTTCATCTTACCGGTCCGTACCAATGTACCGACCAACTTTTAGTACAATATGTACCAAGCTATACTGAGCCACACTGAACGTACCGACACACAATACATGGGGGCGTACCGATGCATTCCCTGTACCGGTCCTCTATCAGACCGATATATACCGCTCGTACCGAACTGTCACGGACTTAGCTGAATTTTCCTAAGTCATGCGGTACCCTTGCGACAAAGTTACGGACCTAGCTGGAATTGCCTAAGTCGTGAAGCACCATTGTGCCAATGTCTCAGATTTAGCTAAGATTGACTAAGTCATGAAACGCTCATGCATTATTTGTCTACAACGGGTCAGCCTAGATGCAACCTCGTGCAGGTCTCGAATGACCTGTAAAAGAGAAGGTTGATTAGTTTGAAAGCGAGCGAAGGGCAAGTCCCGACGTCTCGTGAAGAGGGAAGCTTTACGAGCAATTCAACGAACACATTGAGTGCAAGAGAGAAAGGAGCAAAAAATGATTTTAAAAGATTGAACGAACAGTCGCAAGTCCACAAACGATGGTTCACCGGGTGTTGAGCGCGAAGACAAGCTCAACTTGTGAAGAATGTTCAACGCCCGACAATATACCGAAGCCCCATCGAGTGTTGTCCCACCTAGGGGGATTCTAAGGGTCTGAGATGGCTGACGTTTCACACCGCACTGTGGTCTACAAAAATCAGGCCACAGCATGCAAATATAGAGCTGTTTTGGGGTAGTTTTGGCCCGACATGGTGAGTGATCGCACTCCAGCATTACAAACTCCTTTCGCTTACATTTCTCGAGCAAAACCACATAAAACTAAGGCAAAACAGGCTGCCAAACATATGTACAAGTATGCAAAAGCGACGAACGGTTCGTTGACCGAAGATGCTACAAGTGCACGATGACCGCTCGTGGCATTCTCCACCACTTAAACTGTCAACGCCCTCGTCGACGTTTGTTGGTAGGCTTTAACAATGGTTTCTTCATGTCGGAGGGCATCTTCAGGCTCCCAACTAGCTTATGTTCCAGGAAGCTTTTGTCACTTCACCAGGTATTCGGTTTGCTCTACTCCGTTGGGTAGCTTTGTCTTACGATCCGCCAAAATGGTTTCAACTTGCTTCTCGTAGGAGGCTCTGGTAGGGGGTAGTCAAGTTGGAACACTTCGAGAAGCATCTTGCGGATCTGAGTGGTAAGCTTTCAAGTTGCTTACATGGAAGACGTTGTGAATTTTGAGCCATGCCGACAATTACAACTTGTAGGAAACATTACCTACCCTGCTAACAATTGGGAAGGGTCTAACTAGGACGAACGGTACGTTGCGGTATGATGAACCTTGATTTTCATATTAACTAGGCCTAAGTAAAATGGTTTAGAATATTTACTATATATTTCCATTATAATCGATCGATAAAGCTAACAACAATTTTTTGATTAAAAAAACCAAAACTTTCAAATTTAACTAAAACATTTTCTGCTCTAAATAAACAAAAAAATTAATGTTCCACTTCCTCAGACAGGAGCCATATATTTAAAAATTCTAAGACTAGAGAAAGTTCATATGAAACATTAGCATTTCTGAAATTCAATGTCAAATGTTCCGTAGCTTACAAGATTCTTTATATCCTTCAACGAAAATTCTACAAATAATAACACAACAAGGATCAAAAAATATCCTTCAATGAAAATTTGATCATTCAATTATCCCAATCCTGAGGGAAGAACTAGTGAATTATTCCATTTCATAGCCCTATTAACAAAGCAAGCTACATGCATAACTAGAAGCCAGACATGACTGGTCACTTGTCTGATGGTATAATTGAAAAAGTAGAAAGAAAAATGCAAACACAAAACATCAGAAGAAGACTTCCACACTTACGTAGAATATACAGAATAATCTTCCAATTGCATCCTTGTTGGTTCGAATGAGGAATGCGAACAGATGGATCACCATAAGTTATCTGCCAAGATTAGAAAATTTTTTCAGATCTGTGATATGATGGAATCACACAAGATTCGTTGGACTCATAACGCAAGATTTGCTCAAGAACCGGTATTTACCAACATATAGATCCCTCCAGGTCTGAGAAGCCTAACTTCAAGGAAATAACAAATGTCAAAGAATATAAATATACAAGCATAACCTTGAACATATACTTTGACATTTTAAATGACTGCAGAAAAATGAGACAACTGCTAGAGACCAAAACCTGTTCACTTCTTCTAGCATCTGAGAGGCACTGAGTGGAGCATCCATGCCACACTAAGATCCAAACAAAATTACAGTCAAGCTAAAGCATGACTGCTCCTTGATGTTTTGATAAAGCTTACTATAGAGCACTTACCATTAAAGAATCCAAAGTCCCTAAACAAAATTAATATTGCGATGAGTGACTGAAACAACAACCGCTAAAAAAAAATTGTGTAACTTATTTAAATCTAACTTGCACTTATATAGGACTTAAAACGTAGTTTAGTACCTTTATCAAAAACACAGTCAAATGATTCATCATCAAAAAAGCTCATGTCCCTTACATCCATTTGCATGTCTATTGATCATAAGGATGTCAAAAGTAGTTCCCACTGCTTATTCAAAATTAGTTGCTGCCATACTCAAAATAATGAATATTAATTACTACAAATAGGATACATCGTAGTTGTGGAATATGTACATATTTTGTTCTCATCATTTCTATCACAATTGACGAAATGTCAATGTTCATGATGTCTATGTAACCATCCTTCACCATATCCTCCGACAAAACTGTGAGATCAGTTCGATAAACCAAATCAACTTGACAGCAATAGAAGTCCATAGTAAGTAGCAAAGATAAACAAGCAATAAAATTATCTTAATTATGTCAACTGAGACATAAAGAAATTCTTCACTGAATAAACATAGAAAGGAGGTAGATCTAAGCAACAACAAGGATGCAAACATAATGGATCACATACAAAGTTAGTCTCTCCACATGTATAGAATGCTATATCTAGTAGTGGTAGTTTTCATATGAGAATTTTCATAATTATATGCAACAGTTATATTTGTACTTTGCTTTGAAAGAAAAAGACATCTGAAACAATTGACAATCTACCTTTTCTCATCCACTTTAAATGTCAAATACCATTCAATTCTAAGCACTCCTAAATTTCACCATTGTTCCCTACCTTCAACCACTAGTAACTATGAAACCTTGTTAGATTTGGATGCATATCCAATCTACATCATGAATAAATGAAACCTTGTCATATGCACCAAATATACATATATAGGTTGACTAGTTTTCCTGAAATAGAGTAGCAATAAAGTTTCTAAGTTCCAACAAAAACTAAATTAGGGACCCAGCGACCATACATATATATGTATGTATTCAATCCATGTCTCCTAACTTTCTAATTGTTCCATTCCAATAAAAAGAATTATATTCCAAAAATCAAAGTTGGACTATAGATTTCATGAGTATATAGGAAACATGATGGATCCAGTAGAGATTTTGAGAAGCTAAGGTTTTAGCTTTGATTTGGCTGCCAAAAAGAGCCTCGTGGTTATTTGGCAGCAATTAGTTCAATCATCATAAATCAGCAATATATAGCAGCTCGAATCTAAATAATACATTAAGCTTTAGAAAGATATAATCTTAATTCCTTCCCCGTAAGTTTGAAGTCCTCTTAACTAAAAAAACCTATTGATCAAACACCTTATACCAGCCAGGAGTACTAAAAGGGGTGTAACTAAATATCAATTTTTTGGATAAAAAACAAGAAATGAGATCAAGTTTATATGTCATGCTGGAAAGTGACACCAACAAGAAATAGAGTTCATGTAAGACCAAGGACAAATAAGTTCACGAATATTCCATCAATCCCAACAAGAATTCATAGCTCAACGCTAACTGACCAACATCGATCCCAAGGCATGCAAGTCTATAAAAAGGAACATCAAGAATCCTATCTCAAAGTGATAAGGCCACCGACCAAAATGTCCCATATCACAAAGCAACCAAAAGTCCAAACCTATGAGTAAAACGCTAAAAGAGGCCCACAAAATTATGATATTGAGCTAGACATGGTTCTTTGGCTCCATGTTCTTGATTTCTTGAGGTGATGAATGAGTGGGCTATAGGACGGAATAACGGAAGGGAGGAGGGAAGAGGAACGGACCGGCGTTGCCGCAGCCGACCATGAGGACGCGGGCGGAGACGGGGACGTACTTCCTGACGAAGGGGCGGAGGGCGGAGTAGCGCTGGTACCAGTCGAAGGAGGCGCTCCCGTCGGCCAGGTAGCGGGCGTCCCAGTAAAGGGCGTCCCCGTAGCTGTACGCGTGTCGCTGCGACGACGACATCACCATCCTCTCCTACTCCTCCTCCTCCTCCTCGCCCACTTCCCGATCGTTGTCGTCGTCATCGATTCTTCCTCTCTATCCATCTATTTATCCATCCATCCATCCATCCATCTCACGCGTGCCGCTAGGAGCCGCCGTCAGCCGTCGCCATCACCTCCTCACCCTTCTGCCTACCCTTCCCGGCCTTCCCTGACCACAAATGTATCCGAAACGACTCCCAGAGAGAGAAACATCCCGCAGTTGGGGTTCAGCGGAATCGCCCACCAGCGAAGGCCCCACATCTTTAGGGCTCCACAGACAAATACCAATCACGAGACGGGTAAAATTTCGGAGTTCCATCGTGTCGAACGGTCTTGGTGGTGAACACAGTGCATTTCGTCCATGGCCGAATCACCATTCGAGGTTTTCTCGGGTGATGTCACCTGCGACGGACCTAAAGCTTGGGGCCCACAATCACCTACGTGTATAAAGACGCGTCACTCATGAAACTGCATGGCTGATTCAGTCGGAAGGTGTCCGTTTACAGAATAAAGTCAAAAAATAATATTCTTTTGCACATTGCATATGCCGTAGAATTGATTATATATAATTCGACAACAACGTCAATAATAAAGAGTCAACTATTTGACTATATATATAGTTCAGATAAATCTAATATACAATGTCATATGTGAAAGGCTAATAAATACAATTTTATAAATTTTAAAGGTATATATTCTACGTTTTTCTTGACATCATATATATTACATATATTCTAATTAACTTTATTGACTGGATGCTAATGGGGCATTGTGGTATAACTGAAATAGTTAATATTTAAGTCTAAATTTATATATTAAATTGTTATTTCCAAAGGGTAGATATGTAAATCCACTTCTTTTGTTTAATGTTTAATACTGGAAGTTGGGGGAATGCTCTAGAAGCTCTAATCCAAGGCAGATTCCAACATCGGTGGGATGTGACGCTTTACTCTCTGGTGTTTCTAATGGGCACAGATATTGATGCACACGTATCCCCTGCAATTTATTAAATGAAAATTAGATAAAATAAGTTAGAAAACCCACCGACAGCTCAAAATTTTGAACGCAATATACTGAAGAAGAAAACAAATCCAAGACAAATTCATCACTGAGCATCTCAAGTCAAACCCATCAATTCCTTCCGCAATTCTTTTAATTTTTAATGCACCCACAAAATGGAAGAAAAATATTGTGTTGCATTGAATCTTGTCAGTCAACAAGATGATACATTTTTCCGGCAAATGAAAATATCCAATTTAGACGGTAAAAGAACCTCTATTATTATGCCATACCTCTGCTTAGTTAACAGGTGTGTCTTACCTCCTTTGTGCAGGAGTGAACTCCTCTATATCAGCTACTAAGCCATCACCCTTGAGTTGGTAATGGTCTCGTAGCACATTGCAGCACTCTTTCATCGTTTCATCAGCTAAAAGTGGCTCACAAGAATATAAATATCAACCAATACTGATCAAATGCTGTTTTTAGTAGTAAAAGTTAGGGAAAAATATGAAGTTCCACTAAGAATGAACAATTCAACTAATTTTTTTGTATCTATTTGTCAACTTCCACGTATTCAGGTAGATGCTGCTTTATCCAAGTGTTTGTGTTTTCTGAGACAAGCTTTTTCCAAGAAGATTACCCAAGAAATTGGCAGGCAAAAAGAATTTACATGGGAGGAAACAAAAAAAGTCTACTTCTCGTGATTGTCGCTGGAAGGGTCAATCTTGATTACAAGAGGTTGGTGTAGGTCAGAGGGAGGACCGAACACAACTGGTAATGGTGGTGTCACTAGGATGTTATCCACCTCAGTATTCTCAGCCAAAGCCTTGTCTAAAGATGCCTTTGCCACTCTTGTAACGCACACCATCAGCATAGCTGCATAAAAATAAATAGAAACAAAGGTATACTGATGCCATATCTTAACATTTGAATTCATCAAACTATGACATGCTTTAAAATTAACAAAATTAGATGTGTGCCAGTGGTTCCTTTCGATTCTCCTTCCATGTTCTATTCTCATGCAACTTGATCATTTACTTCTTCTTAAGGCAAAATTTTATTTATCTAGAATCTCCTGTACAACAATATCATTGTGCAGAGGTACAATAGAAGATTGATCAATGCTCGACTCTTATTTCTAAAAATATGAAAAAATATTATCAAGAAGATCATTAAGATTTGTAATATGCTTATGATGTCTCCAATACTTTGTACAGGAATTTCTTCAAAAACTTCCAGTCAACCAAAAGCTAGAATAATCAATATAGATTTGGTTCGATAAGAAAGACCTTTAACATAGTAATTAAACCAGGACTGGACTAGCTGGTCCAACCAAATAATCAAAAATCAGATCCCTGAAAGGTCCAGTTCATTAACTGAATGTTAGTCTAAAGCTAACAAATCGATATAAAAGTTTAGATTCACTAGTCATTAGTCAAGCACTTTAATTAATTTTCAGGAAATTCTATATGGTCATCCCCATGAGGTCCTTATTCCTGAATGACTGAGTTAATGTCACAACTTGCAAGTGTCTTTCTTGGTCCAAAAAACATTTCAAGACATTACAACATAAAATAGGGAAGGAACTTTTTCTTTCTGGCATCAGACCACCTATTTTGATATGTTGCAGGCACTATATTCTTAGTGTATATTTTTTCCCTTCTTCCTATGACAGGCAGTTTACCTAGAACTAACAAACACAATGCAGGAGGGAAGAACCAGCACACATGGTAGACTTCTTACCAGATACTGCAAATCCAGATATAATTAGTACCTGCATCCATTTAAAATAGGGAAAAGGTGAATATACAATGCCAACAAAAACCTCATTAAATATCTTGAAACCCTGAATATGTTTGTCAACTCAGAATAATAGGTGAAGGCATAAAAGTCCATTTACAACAGCAATAGAATCTTTATTATCGACAAAGATCACAAGCAGGTTCTTACTAATAAAATAAGAATGAGATCTTGAATTTGTGCTAGCATGTTAAATACATGGGGCATGCTGTGAAATTAATATGCTTAATTATTGAGATCTATGTCGAATGCCTGAGTTCAATGTTGAATGCCAGTCAATGTGCCACTGTGTAGGCAAGCACAAATGAGTGTCACGGATGGTGTGGCCAGTGTTCATTGCTAATAAGCTAAATTTTGGCCTAGCCATGTATCCATGCCACCATGCTGCTCAGTGTGGCATATATGCCCTTACTTTCCTAACAGCATATATGTCACAAGAATCCTTGTTATGATGTGAATAATCTCCTTACAATGTGTATAATATCCGTAAAATTATGTATGTGGTTCTGTAGATGGGTATTGCATTTACAACGATCATAAATTATATAAATTCTGCACAATATACTTTTGCATATAAAATACTACAATATATTAAAGATACATATTCTTTTTACAATGTCGAGGCGATGTTAGTCTCCTGCAGTTCAAATATTCCATGTCATCCATGTCCATGCTTTATGGGTTGCATATCTGATGGCATGCTACTGGTGGATTTACAAAATCAACATAGTTGCTCGAAAGTATGAATTATGAAAGAGGATATAGTCAGCTATAATGGTTTCTGGAGGAAATTTTGAAGCCATAGAAGAAGGGAACGGGCCTAGTCATATCCAAGAAAGATACAGACCTAATGCCCTTGGTGCATTTGAAGAATCAACTAAGTTATTATCGAATACAGGGACAAGAAGGTCGAGTAGCAGTTGAGACGAAGGAAAGCCAAGGGTTTGATGGGAAACAATTTAGAAAGTTATTGACAAATTTGGAGTTTCTTGGAGGCCTAAGTAGAACACGACGCAATTGCTCAAATGTCATGTAGAGTGATCACTTGAAAGAATTTGCTGAGCAGATCACAAACTAGACACCAACTCCTCGTAGTCCTATATCACTCTGCTTTGTTTCTTGAAAGAAGCTATCAGCTTACCTATATTAGAAATAAAATTGGCACAACAAATGTCAAAGGCATGTATCATGCCAACCGCTGCATATAGTGAAGTGTAGCAGTAATGTGTATACCAATGCTCAGGCACATTGTATATGTTTGATCACTTCAAGATATTTGCTCAGCTTATATTAGCTCGATCAAGACAAGTTTGTAATAGGTATTTTCCACAATTTTATTAGGATTTTATAATCAAATTCATCATCAAATAGAGTGAATAAGACATCAAAGAAAGATTATTTTTTTAAGAAAGATTAAATTCGATCTGATGATCTTTCCTAAAGGCCTAACTAGAATCTGTCTGGACCTAGAGCAAGGGTTGCATAAACTGTCACCCTATTATAGCAATAAGTACCATTCAAATAGGCATTTGGCACCTGCAATTACACGTCTTCTTCATGGTAGATGAAATATTATTTCACATATTCATCATAAAATAACAGCTTAACATAATCTACAGTGAATAAAGCATAGAATCAATATCATCTGTTAATAATAGAATCAAAGAAGTCTTTAAAAGTATAACTCGTGATTGGATTAAAGTACCTTCAGTATGATTATTTTCACCAAGCAAAATTTCATCCTTTCCAGTTCTAATTAACAGATTTGGATTTAGGCCAATGAGAGGTCTTCTGCAGCGATCATTGAGAGAAGAAAACAAAGAAAATAAAGAAAAGATACTATAAACAATATGTTCGGAACAGCATCCTTCGTCAGACTTTGAAAGAGGCTTGGATCTTTGAAGTTTAAACATCTCTGAATGAGCTATATTCTTAATTCACTGACCCAACCTAATTAAGGTCAACTAGCTAAAAATATGAGCGGGACTCTAATGATAAAGAGAATTGTTGGACCACTTTTCATGGCTTTTTCCCTTGGTTCTCTCCACACTAGAACAGTGGAACAAAAGACAGGGTATAGCAGCAATGCTTTTGGTAAACAACAACCCAACTAGACATTGTCGCTTTTACTAAGGCACACAAACATGTAAAAATTACAGGAGGTCAGAAATTGAGGAATAAACCAAGTCAATTATTTCAATTATTACTTCTTATGACTCTAACCTAACAAATGAACTATACTACCACTAAGAATATTTTCATCTTAGTTTTTAATTTTTTATGAGTCTAACCAAACAAATGAACTATATTATAAGTAAGAATATTTTAGTTCATGCTGATCAACAGAAAGAGATGGACAACAGATATGATGGCACTATAAAGCAGTTAATGCTTACCCAACGAGTAGTTGAAACCTCACTCCATCCATGTGTCACATCAGAAAGATCTTTCAAGGTTGTTCCAACATATACCAGTGCAAAAGTTATCGGCTGCAAAGGAAAACCACTTAGATTTTAGATCACCATTCCATGTTACTAAATGTTCAAGAACTTAGTAATGATTAATATTTTCTGAGCCATTGACACTTTGACAGTACTTCTGAAAACCAAACAGAAAACACATGTAAATATTGAACCTAACTTCCTTTGATTGCTTGAACAACCTTCAGGATCTTCTAATAAACACGATAAGACCAATTTAAAGATATACCTCATTTAAATGGAAAAAAAGAAAGTGTGCATCAAAAGAGAAAAGAAGGAACAAAGAGATGCAGCTACAGTATTTTTAGCAGGTGTGGCATGGTATTGCATAATGATGAAGATGAGCCAAAAAAAATGAAAAGTGCACTAACTTTAAGTCACAAATCCAAATATGCAATTTAAAGATGTTTAAAGAAAACTTAATATAGGACCAAATGAAAGAAGGAATTCATATTTGTGAGTTCATACTCTTCTTGGGAGTTAGTAGTGCCAAATCAACAATGGCCATACAAATTGAAGGTTCATTGTATTGAACATATTTAAGAACATTCAGATTATTCAGTCAGTTTCATGGATTTCGAAGACCTCTTGGCTATGCATCATAATATCACAGTGGGAAATGACGAAATAGCATACAAATTTGAAGAACCAGGTTGTTAATGATACAAGGCATATAAACACAATAAAAATTTTGAAGACTCAGATGCTTCTACATCATTCTAGTGGAGCTCAGGAATGACAACTAAACTTGTTGCTTATTGCAGAACATCATAGCACATGATAAATCCACAGACTTCTATTAGATACGAAAATCATTGTACCAAGGAACTTATGTAACCACACTTCCTAAAGGAAAAAAAAGAGAGATAAACATGTAAGAGAATATACACGGTTAAGAATCTCATAAACAATGCAAATGACCTGGGGTTTCCTGTTTAATACCAATAATTGATGTTTAAAAAGCTTGAAAGAGTACAAAGCTAAAACCAGGAAGAGAAATCCCTAGGAAGCATACCATCATCCCAAGCCATGATGCGATCATATATTCTCCAATGCCAACAGGAGTAACAGATAAAAGGTAATTTAGCATGTTAAATGGCAGTAAAGGTACAAGCCTTAGCAGGAATACAATCTGCAGAAAGACAAACAAAAAATTAGATGTCAACTCTTGGATAAGTAAACTCAATCTACAGAAAAGTTATTCCCAGAAAATCTGATACAGCAGTTTCTACATGTACTTCAAGAAACATGTCAGTTACTGATTCCATCAAACAATCAAAGTTTACCTTTTTTGTTCTCTAAAATATTTTTCCACCAAAGTTGCACTCAACAATGTCAACTTATGGCAGCATGATAGAATATGCTGACAAAGTACTTTGCAAGCAGATTCTACCAATAGCAGACAACATAATCGTCTCAAGAAAACAAGACCTTAGACACTAAAAAAGTTAAAACTTAAAAGTACTTAACCCATCTTAGTACTTAGAAATTATAAAATCATCAAGTAATAGTTGGCATTTCTGAATCTGAAATATTCGTATGAAGACATTTGATCCAAAACTATTGCAGATATCAAAAAAAATTCACAATTAAGACCAGTATATATCTGAAGTTATCTAATTCAAGAATACCACCATAAACCCCATCACACATTCATCTTGTCAAAATTCATATTCAGATAGCTATTGATAGCAGGTGTGCAAACCCAGTCCAGATTTAAAGCATGTCCTGAGCCCAACTAATAAACTAATCCTTTTTAAGAAGAGTACATCTTTATGCTTAATTTTAACCAACAAAATAAATCAGCCCTCCTTTGCTTTATTGATTGGAGATCCAAATATGACCAACGAAAACGAAATATTCATATGAAGACATTTGATCCAAAACTATTGCAGATATCAAAAAAAATTCACAATTAAGACCAGTATATATCTGAAGTTATCTAATTCAAGAATACCACCATAAACCCCATCACACATTCATCTTGTCAAAATTCATATTCAGATAGCTATTGATAGCAGGTGTGCAAACCCAGTCCAGATTTAAAGCATGTCCTGAGCCCAACTAATAAACTAATCCTTTTTAAGAAGAGTACATCTTTATGCTTAATTTTAACCAACAAAATAAATCAGCCCTCCTTTGCTTTATTGATTGGAGATCCAAATATGACCAACGAAAACTAAGGACAACTTCTGGCCATAATCATGTTTCTATGGATATGTAAATAAAGAACATCATACACCAAAGTAGAGAATTATAGGTGTAAACCAACATTAGATCGAGGATTGTGGTGCCAATCAGAAAAAATTGGCTGATTTCATGCCACACAAAGACAAACACTGATCTAGGCAATATAAAGGAAGAAAGAGATACAGAAAGATGATTGTCAAAAACTATTATAAAGTTGAAAACAAGATATTCTGAATATGAAAATTTAGTCTATAACTGAATAGAAGAGACAGGAAAAGAAATGCAACATGTTGGTCAACAAAGAGCATCAAAGACGATGAGAGAAAGAACAGAGAAGGTAAAGGTGAGTTGTAGAGAGGAACAAGAGATGAACAAAGTATCTCCTGCCTACACATCTCACCTCCACCAATTCACTCATTAACACCTCTTTTTTTTTAGTATAAGTAGCATCCCATGCACATGTGGGCTTTAGCATATAGAGACCATGAAAATCCACCATGCATGGGATGAATTGGCACACGTGCATATAGCTACATATGCAGTGACACATCATTTCCCTACGGCACATAACATATCAGAAGCTGGACGAATTGCTAGTAGGCTGCAAATATATAAGCAATTCTTTGGTACTTTGTAGAGTAAAATTCTGTTATATGGATAAATGAAGACAAAAGTGCAAAACTAGATAATCTACGCATATCAGAAGAACTACAAACGAATCATTTACAATCATTGGTGAAGCAACCAGAGATTCATCAGTAGCATTTTACGGCAAAAATAAACAAACTATGGAGTTCTTTTTGTGCCTTCCATCTTAGTTAAAGATTCTCAGAGAAAAAGGCTTTGGACCTTGAAACCAGATCTCTGAATTGCAATAGCAACCGCCTGAAACTTAGGATAATCCTTCAACTTGGAAATAACATAAGGCCTCCCTATCTGCAAGAGAACAAAATAAAAGGATATCTTTATCCTGTATAGTCATAAATAAGTAGAGATACAGCATCACAATAAAATTCCAATTCCATCACGTTCCAAGCCTCCAAGGTATAATCAAAAAAGTAAAATCAATATATTATAAGCATAGTTGCAACTTGCAAAGTTAACAACAAAACCATGAAATAGGATGAAGAATTACAAAGTACAATAATGTAGAAGCCCATAAGATTTTAAACTCTACCTATAGATAATTGTCAGAAATAAACAATGGGAATAGGAACAACTGAGAAGGCTGATGAAATCAACATATCATACGCAAGGATGTCCTAGGTGTCATATATTTAGGACTCTATTAAGCTCACTTTATTTAGTAAGACCAGGGATAAAGGTAGAATGAGAAAGAATGTAGGTCCAATGTTGGGTTATTATTTCACTCATGCAGCTCAAATAGTTAAAAAATGCTGATGGAAGAACTTTTAAGAAAACTTTTCATTTAGTCATCATGTCTTCTAGATTATTCTTATGTCTACAGTAATTTTAGATGTTTGTCCTCTAGTTGCATGATCATAAACAAGTAAACAACAACTAGTAAGATACTTTACTAGCCTTTAGATCATCATGCAACATCCAATTTCCCAAGGGCACAGACACATTGTCGTAATGAAATCCTTACAAGAGCCTCAGCTCATTTAAATCTTTCTTATGGAATTACATGTTGAACAGGATTCTGCAACTCAAAATTTGTATGGAAGTTGAAGAGGAAAGTATTTGTCGGCCTTTTTTATTATCAAATTTTAACCATCACTTTGTTAGAATACAACAACTTGAGTGAAATAACGATGCACTAAATAGATGGAATAAAGAATAAACAGGCAACTGTCACTGATAAGGTTAAATTTAAAATTTTTTTACCGTTCTACCAAGAAGAAATGCAGCTGTTGCACCAATTGTTGCTCCAATAGAGTCAGCCACAAACCCTATGGGCAACCCAAAAAGATATCCACCACCAAGCTGCAAAGCAAAATTGTATTAACTGCTGAACCAAGAAAAGAAAGAGAGACAAGCATAACACACATTTAACTTTCATATGTTCAAACCAAGGTTTGTCATACCGGTCCGTACCAACGTACCGAGATTATCTTGGTATGGTATGGTATGGTATGGTACACGGTATCGGGTGGTACATACAATACATACCATCCGGTATATTAAAATATTTTTTATAATATTTTATAATATAATATGATATTATATTATATAATATTAAATATAATATTAATATATTAATATATTTAAAAAAATTGGCGACATCACCTCGATCCTTCTCTCCGCGCGGGGAGACGTTTCGTCTCCTTGAGTGGGAAAAAAATCACCTGCGAGCGAGGAAGGCGCGCAGGCGAGGACGGCGACGCCTGTGGTCTAGGACGGCGCAGGGAAAGTTGTTATGTATCCTCTTTTTCTTTCTTCTTCTCCTCTTCTTCTTCTTTCTTCCCTTTTTCTCCCTCAATCGACCGCCGACATTCGATTTCTCCCTTAATCGACCACCGATGGTCAATTTTGGCAGTACCACCCGGTAGCGGGCAGTCCGCATACCAGTCAGCTGTCGGACCGGTATATACCACCTGTACCAGGCGGTATAGAGCGAAATGGCGATCCTTGGTTCAAACCATAATATAACACTAGGTATCCAGACCGAATCAACTCAAGTCTCATGGCAGAACTTAAACTGTTCACTTATCATCATTACTTAATATCTCATACAACGATGCCAAAAGAGTATATCTTTTAAATTACATTAATGATTCAAGTATGCGATTAGACAAAAAGAAGACCCGAGAAATATAAACAATGAAAATTGCTCATTTACTAGTTAACCATTGCCAAAGCATAAAATGTATTATGAATTTGTTAAGAGTGATGCAATCTATGAACCCTATCCTTTTACATCTCTGTCAAATGAGAACATGAAATTTTGACCTCAAAGGAAACTAGACATGTAATCAATCAACTATATCATGTAGAATTAAAATGACAGAGAGGAGAGAGACAGAAGCCACTCAAGAAAGATAATTCATCTTCAGCAAAGACAGTTAATTGATGAGAAACATATATTGTGAATATGGATGAAAAAATTGGAAATATATGATGACACTAGTTAAACATTTTATCAAGATAAGGAGCATTCCATACTTACCGTAAGTACTGATGCTGGAACAGCTAATACTGTCAAAGGAATATAAGCAACAGCCCTAATTAAAGAAAGAAACAAGATTAACATCAAGCAGATAAGGAAAATGGGAAAAACGTAATACTCAAGACTGACAGTATTTATCAAGATGTAATACTCGAAAAAAGCAACCTTAGAATCAACAAGCTTAATTCAACAGTCCGCATCATGTGAAGGCCAATATACTAGAAAATAAAAAGTCCATCATTCTTTTCTGAGTAATTGCAAACTTTTTACCTTGTGAACATGCATGCTGATATTTGATTGTTGATCTGAAGAGGAATGTCAAAGTCCATTTTTAATTTTAAGCATACAAGATACGGGATCCTTTATTGACAATAATTGCTCTCCAGCCAGCCAGAAATGCAACAGACAGCTGCTAGCAGCCGCAGGATGAAGCAGGCTTGCAGGCCTAGAAATATGTGGGACAGTAGTGCTACCTACTTGTATAGTAAAAGCCACTTTGATCTATCCTAGACACCAGATTGTCGAGAAGTCTGATGCATAAAGTTCACCAGCACTAAATTTCTAGCTACGAATGCACAATCTGGAAAGCTACTTCCATGGAAATATGAGATATAACATTCTCAGCGACCAGAGTAACAAATTGGCTGCAGTGATTATCAGTAGAGAGGTCAACAGTAATACGATCTATAAATATGTGGGACAGTAGTGCTACCTACTTGCAGAGTAAAGGCCACTTTGACCTTTCCTAGACACCACATTGTCGAGAGCCTGACGCATAAAGTTTGCCAGCACTACATTTCTAGCTATCAATGCACAATCTGAAAAGGTAATTCCATGGAAACATGAGACGTACAATTCTCAGCAACCAGAGTGACAAATTGGCTGCAATGATTATCAGTAGAGAGGTCAACAGTAATACGAATGTCCACATGTTGGAGGGGCAAAATTTAGTGCAACATGGAAACCAATAACAAAGATGGATGGTGAACTAAGCTAGGAGGGTAAGTCTGCCTTTAGAAAGAACAAGTTAAAGGAAGAGGAGATACAACACTATATATTGTTTGTTGTGCCACATCCATGTGGGACATTGTTTGACATCAAATGGGAACTTCATGGAAACATATGTTGTCAAATTCTTGGAAACTTATGTTACACACATGTATCATTTGCATTAATTTATATTAATGTACGGAACATGTGTACACAGATATTTCTTCCAGTAACCAAGAACATCAACAAATTGTTACTTTTCTGTATGAATGTCAAGTATATTTAGAAATGGTTGTTATTATGAAAAGTATAGGTGTGTTTCTCTTAAGTTAGATAAACAGTAATCACGTATTGTTTAAACTCTTCAAACAATTATCTTTTCTTCAATGTTTCATATAAGATATCAATATGTATTCTAAAACCTAGGCCATAAGAGCTTAACTTTTATCAATTGCTTAGCCTATTTCAAACTTAAAAAACACACAAATGAGGGGAATAAACAACAGGAAATATAGCAGATGACATTTCATCAAAACATTATAATCCATTTACCAAACCAAGAGGAATAGAAATGTTCCATGATTCCATCAAGCTACCATCTAAAAGAATTTTACTAGCAACAGCAAGTAGTTAAAAGTTATTTGCTTTATACCGACTGAAACTAACTTCATGAGAGACAAACTCTAAGAAAATTAGTGTTAATAGGCCACAACACCATCACACACTAAAATATTGATCCCAAATTAAAAAAAGAAAAAAAATTGGTGGTACTACAATAATAGAATTGCTCAACAATGAATTAAACAATCAAATTGAAAGAGAAAGAACATGTGATCACAAATTATAATTGCACAAGAACTTGTTGTGGTGAACATAAAAAAAATCTAGTAACAAGTACCATAACAGCATACAGAAAAAGAAGGCTAGCAGAGATCTCTTAATAGACACCTATTGTCACTTACAGCACTAGGGGACCCCATGGACCAAGATTTTGCTTGACCCAGAGTAAAAAATCCTTCAGAATCTGTTGGCAAGCATATTTCACAAGGTTCAGTCATCAAAAGTTCAAAACCAGATGTAAACAGAATACTTAAAACATTTTAATAGTTACACAGACCAGAACACTGACATTAATGCAAAACAGAAGACAAGGAAAATGAATCAAGTACTTATTCATAAGTTATTGTCATTGAAGTGTGACCACAACCATCAGTTTCAATGAAGATAGATTTCTAAACAACATAATCAGTTTGCAGTTTAACATTTGTATATATTAATAATAGAAACAGTTAACCAGCCATATAATCAACAATTTTTTGAAAAAAAAGAACTAACTAAGAAAATTTGAATCACAGAAACCAAGATAAAATCTATTTTTATATCTAGAGGGTAGTAAAACCCAACGAATGTAGTATATTATAATATCAGCAGAAATATGAGAACTCAATGGTCTTTTCTTCTACAAAAAAAACATAAGCAAGTGCATCAGGCTGTACATTTCATAGAAGTCAGTTATAACAAACAGTTCAGCAATCTCAAGAGTAAAAATAAATATTAGAAACAGTTAACCAGCCATATAATCAACAATTTTTTGAAAAAAAAAACTAAGAAAATTTGAATCACAGAAACCAAGATAAAAATCTACTTTTATATCTGGAGGGTAGTAAAACCCAATGAATGTAGTATATTATAATAGCAGCGGAAATATGAGAACTCAATGGTCTTTTCTTCTACAAAAATAACATACGCAAGTGCATCAGACTGTACATTTCATAGAAGTCAGTTATAACAAACAGTTCAGCAATCTCAAGAGTAAAAAATAAGTATAGGGTTTAAAAAATCTAAGTAGTTGGGAGGAAATGAGTAGTCCTCAATCAAGAGCGGTGATTTAAAAAGCGCTAGGCGCCAAAAGGCACCAAGGTCCCAAAACGCCCGGGGTGCTAGGCGCCCGCCTAGGCGCTCGCCCGAGCGAAGCGAGGTGCTAAAATATAAAATATATATAATAAAATTAATAAATATAATTATTTAAATAGAAAAATAATATTAAATTAAGAAAATCTAGATACATGATATTAAATAAATAAATATTAGTATTATTAAAATTTAAATCAAAATAATATATTATTAATCTAATAAATTAAAAATATTACTATCAGTATACTTTAACAGTATACTATAAACTACTGTAATAGTACATTAACTGTATACTATTAATATACAATATACTACTGTTAACTTATTGTTAACAGTATACCGTTAACAATAAGTTAACAATATACTATTAACAGTAGATAGGCGAGGTGGCTAACTTCGAGAAAGCTGCTTACTGAGAATATCGAAAGCAACAACGGCGAGCAGCGACAGTGGCAGCGGTGAGTAGCAATAGCGGCAAGCAGCAACGACGATGAAGAGCAGTGGCAGTGGAGAGTGGCGGGCAGCGATAGCGGCAAGCGGCGAGTGGTGGCAATAGAGTCAACGGCGTAATCGTGATTCGCGAGTGGGATTAGGGTTGAGGAAGCAATTATTGATGCGTTAGTTGGTTCGATTGAACCAACTAACACGAATTTGACTAAACCAGGCTAAAAGCCTGGTTCGCCTTGCCCGGTTTAACCCAGGTGCTCGCCCGAAGCGCCCAGCTCCTCGGCTTGGGCGAGCGCCTAGGCGGCGCCTCTTTGAAGCGCGCCGCCTGGAGATCGAGCGAGGCGCTCAGGCCTCGCCTCGCCTTGCCCGAGCGCTTAGGCGAGCGCCCGAGCGCCTTTTGCAATCGTTGATCAAGAGTACAAGGTACCTATCACGACAGTAGCATAGAAGGCATCAACACCATTATCACCAAAAGTGATGATCATCCACCAATAAGGCCTTTGTCAACGGAAGTGGTATAAGCATTTCAGAAAAGTAAATAACCCTTAATCAACAGTGTATTTTAAAAGTGGATTCTAGCACACAAGACATTCACACCACTGTCCCTCAAAGATATAAACACAAGGCATTCACACCACTGTTACTAAAAGCTATAAACACAAGGCATTCATACCACTGTCACTAAAAGCTCTAAATATCAATCAACCTTTACAGCAACATTGCTCACGAATGCATTAAATCCTTAAACCAACAAAATCTCCAGTTTGAGTGAAAATTAGTGGGAAGATCAAACTTTTTCCTGTTTTGAGGAAGCTAATATAATCATCAATTAACCTTTACAGCAATATTGCTCACAAATGCATTAAATCCTCAAACAAACAAAATATCCAGTTTGAGTGAAAGTTAGCAGGAAGGTCAAACTTTTTCCTGTTTTGAGGAAGTTAATCGAGTATTTTGAGTTTCCTGAGAGTTAAATTGATGAAACAAAAAGGTAGCCACATCATGTTCATAACATACAGGCTAAAATGCTATACAGGACCAGATTCTTACTTGGCAAAAAATTAATGTAACGGTGTTTCAAGAATTGCAATGCAGGTCATAGTTGATTAAATAGCAGATGAGCTAGCCAAGCACATGTAACTTTGCCTAGGTAGAAACTTTCTCAAATGGATGAAGGGGCACTGGAAGATCTAGATAAAGATGGCAATGGCGGTATGCACAGTACAACTGAAAACTGAAACATCAACAACATAGCCAGAGATTTGTAGAGCAAAAAGATTTTCATTATTGATTTGGAAGACTTTCTCTGGTTAGCAATAGAAGTAAGAAGGAAATGGCCAATCATACAAATTTTTAATTGAGAGAACCACACGTAGTTAATCATCATAAAACGTTAAAGTTCCACATAGAGGAAGTGATTAAAATATTTGATGTCCAATTCAGCTCATCAATTAAGATCAGAAATTATCACATAGAGGAAGTGAGATGATGCAACCTTGAAGCAATTGGGTGGTCTAGCAGAGTCAAGTTTAGGTAGTGTGACAATCATGCTAAGATTTGCAATTCTGTTTATTTATGTTGTCAGTGGTCATTGGAGGGCCTCAAAATCAGACTCTTCTGCCCCTATGCACCAGTTTATCTTGTAAAATCTGGTTAGATCGACGAGCATATAAATCTACAGATACATTATGCAAGCACATGTACTAAATGCTGATCAATCCATTGAGACAAGTCCTTTTGGGAAGATTGGGCATGGACATAACGATCATTAAAAACAGTGACAGATGGATCTAGGAACAACTTCGCCGCATGTTTTCGTTTAACCAGATCACGCTTTGTATCCTCATCGAATTCCACGAACGGAACCATCATCACACGATAACAAACCACAACAATGTGATGCTGCCTAAGACATCGCAGATTGTGACGATTAGACAACGAGAAACCTCCTCGATTCAAGGACAACCCGGGTACCTTTTCGACGGGAAAAGTCACGAAGGCGGTGACGATGGCAGCGGCGAGGAGGAAGAGGAAGGAGACCCGGAAGAGAGCGGACCAGGAGACGGCCATCGACGACAGCCGCCGGCGCCACGGCCGGCACTCTTCGGCGTCCTCGCCCTCCATCGAGCTCCCCGCCTTCCGCGACCTCAACCCCCCAACGTTTGCCAGATCTACTGCCCCCCTCGTTCGCCTCCCCCTTCTTCTTCGGCGTCTAACCAACCAATTCCATCGCCCCTTCCTCTTTCCCCCCCGCTCGCGCTTTTTTTAGTCGGTGGATCGCCGCGCTACAGGTAGAAAAAGACGCCGCGATTCCCCACCACCGCGGTAATTTTTTTTCCTCTTCCGCCAATGAGAGAGATGTGCCCAACAAAGGGAAATGTAACGCTGTTGGTTTACGTGGTGAGCCTACCTCGCCGACGGTGTTCGGTGCAAGTAACGAATTGGGTGTTTGAGACGCAAACCACCCAATCATCATGTGAACGCGTTAAACAGAAACGTGATTCGATGTTTTTTTCTTTAATTAATAAACATTTAAATTAATATTATCATTGGGATGATTTTTATAAGACAATATTTATATTTTAGATTTTTTTTAATCGGTAATTTTTTTTTATTTTTTTCAACAGTATATTCAATTTAGAAATACGTAAACTTTACCTCAAAAATTTTCTCGTCTGTTATAGAATTTTTTACTTATTAAATTTATTATGCAATCTCTCTCATATTCGATTGTTAGTGAAAACTTCTTTAATTAATAAACATTAAAATTAATATTATTATTGGGATGATTTTTCTAAGAAATAGTTATTTTTTAGATTTCTAATCGTTGTTCCTTTTTTTTGAAACAGTATATTTTAATTTAAAAATACTTAAACTTTACCTCAAAAATGTTCTCGTCTGTTATAGAATTTTTGACTTATTAAATTTATTATGCAATCTCTCTCATATTCGATTGTTAGTGAAAACTTCTTTAATTAATAAACATTAAAATTAATAATATTATTGGGATGATTTTTCTAAGAAATAGTTATTTTTTAGATTTCTTATCGTTATTCCTTTTTTTTAAACAGTATATTTTAATTTAAAAAATACTTAAACTTTACCTCAAAAATTTTCTCGTCTATTATAGTATTTTTGACTTATTAAATTTATTATTTAATCTCTCTCATATTCAATTGTTAGAGAAAACTTCTTTAATTAATAAACATTAAAAATAAATAATATTCTTGGGATGATTTTTCTTAAAAATATATATTTTATATTTTTTAATCAAAGTTTCTATTTTTTATTTTTTTGAAACAGTATATTTATTTTAAAAATTAAATTTTGTCTCAAAAATTCGTATGCTATACTATTTTAATTTACTATAATATTTTATCATCACAATAAAAATAGCTACTCGAAGAGACTGTATAAATCTAAATAAATTTGTAATCTCAATTTAATTAACTGTAAATCTAAAAATATGATATTATAATGATTTACAAGTAATGATAATCAAAGATATATAATATAATATCACATTTATGATGTTTCAATACCTTAATAAAATATTATAAATGAGCCAAATTATAATTGTTGAAGACGGATAAAAAAAGAAATGAGAAAAGTTGACAAAAATATTTTGAGAGATACTTTATGTACTTTTTAATTTAAAATACTTTTTCAAAAAAAATAAAAAATATATTTTAAAACATAAAAAATTTCTAGAAAAATCACTCATGAGATTGATATTTCGTATCATGAATATTTTGTCTTAAAAAAATAATACTAGGGGTGATCTTACTATCAAACCGAAGTCGTAATCAGCTAAACTAACTCATAATATTTAACATTTTCTTATAATCTCAATGAATTAATATCAGTCCATCATCTTACAAATATTGATACATTAATATTAATTTTTATCAGTCCATCATCTAGTAGGCGATTAAATTTAAACCAACCGCAATGGAAGCTGTTGCCATAGTTATTCCAACCTTTTAGCATATTGTTGGAATTCAATTGTATTATAAATTATAGCGTCACGTTTGAATAGAAAAAAAATATTTTACAGGATTTTTTTCCTTTAACGTGCAGAGGAGATATTGTAGAGAAAACTGATAAATATAATCATTCTTAAATCTCAATAGATATTGATAGAGGTAATAATAGATCCCCTCCCCAATCGATCGACGTGGTATAGACAAAACCGACATGGAGTGGGACCGGCTGAATAGGCACGTGATCCGCCCTCTAATACAACGAGGGGATGAGCCCAATGTGCAGTATCATCGGGCGTCGCACAATCGCCATCAAATCTCAAAGAATTTGAAAAAATTACACGATAACAGGGTTGAAAATGACACAACATGCTCGCCCGCAATATGGATGGCCATCGACGGTGCTTGTCACACGTTCACCTGAATCATAGATGATCGACGGTGGTGCCTGTAGCATTAAACACTCTAACAGAGGACACTACAAAGACGAATGGGAAATGTACAATTGACCGCTAACAAATATGTATAAAAAAGTCACCCCTAGGGGCTCTTAGGGAAAATCAGTCTCCAATCTCACAATACATATAAAAGAAAACTCTGACGCTGAAAAGGCGCCGGAGATACTCTCATCTATAAGATTAACTTGGTCATCGAATGGACCTTATTAGGATGTCCTCCTCTCCTCCGACGAAGGTTTTTTTTTACAGGTACCCGACCACAAAACGAGGGAAGAACCTATGGACAAGTAGAACCTCCGAGCCCAGTGAACATCTTGTATCTTCCTCGAGCTCCAAATCATGCTGAGCTGCTCCTGTACGTGCATGCGAGACCACGTCATGCTGACTCTTCGGACACGACGGATCATCTAGCAACAAATACAAAATTAATCTAAAATAATCATTCCACTATTACTTTTAAAAATATAAAATTTGACCTTTTTTTAATATTAAATGACCAAAACAGCTAAGTTTATAAAGACATACCATGACAACATATAGGGTACTCGCTAATGATCCAAATAATATTTACAACATAACTTGATGTATATAAAATTAATTTTAAATTATCTCAAATTGATTAAAATAAAAGTAATTTGCCGAAAAACCCTTCAAAAAAATTTTATCCTTGGAAAACACTCTTCTATTGAAATTTTATTGGACGACGTCATTTTTAATGACTTTTTTATTTTTTAATCTTAATAATATAAATAATTTTCTTTTAATCTATTTAAGTCGATGTACCAATTTACATTTAACTTATTTTTATAATTTAGATAAGAAAACTGATGTTACATCGAAAAACAAAAAACTCATATTAAATTTAATTGGTTAGAACATTTCATTTTATTTGGCTAAATCTAACCTTAAACATTGTTATGGTGATGAAGTAATAGGCCCTCTTACAAAAGGTTGATGATTCAAATTTTTTATTTGATATATTTTTTATACCATAAATGTCGGTCTGCTCAAGAAAAATATTAACGGCTGCTACACTCAAAAATAAATTTATATAACAATCAAAAATAAAATTAAAATATACTTATTTATATAACCGATGCAAAATTATATTAATTTTTATAATTAATTATTCTAATTTCACCATAAAAAAATCTTATATAATCCTTATTACAATCACGTTCTATTATAATTATAGTTCAAAAATATACAATCCTAGTTTCAATCATGTTATAGTAAAATCAATTATAAAAGTTTAAAATATTTTACTAAAAGTTGACATTACACTAAAAAATGTACTAAATTATAATTAATAAAATCGAGATCACTCGGTGGAAGCTAAAAAATATATATTTATTCATAGAATACAAAAAATATACTAATTGTAACAATTAATTATACTAAGATTATCGTAAAAGTAAAAAAAAATCAACATAAATCTTATTATAAGACGCACAAATTTTGATCCGAATAAATATATTTATTCTAATAGAACCAATTCAATTTAACCCAAAAACAAAAAAAAAAAACTTTGTGCAACATCTCCATTCATAAACAAAGACGTCATCGGGTAATTTTTAATATAAAGGTCTTTTATAGTGAAAATTGATTAATGAATTTTTCGATTTATTATGAAAAAACCGGAAGTGGTTTCCTTCTTCGACGCCGTTTGTGTCGATCTAAGCCTGGCGAGATGGGTAGCGATAGGGTTTGCAGAGGAGGCGCGTCCCGGCGGCCGACCTCCTTCTCGTCGTCTTCGCATCCCTCGGCCGCTCCTCGTCTGCCGACGGAGACGGCGTCGACGTCCGTCACCGAGACGGTGAACGGTTCCCACCACTTCAGGATCTCGGGGTACTCGCTGCTCAAGGGGATGGGTGTCGGAAAGTACATTGCGTCGGACACGTTCACAGTGTGGGGGTACGACTGGGCCATCTACTTCTACCCCGATGGGAAGAGCGCGGAGGACGGCTCGGCGTACGTGTCGCTGTTCATCGCCCTCGCGAGCGAGGGGGCCGACGTGAGGGCGCTTTTCGAGTTGACGCTGCTGGATCAGAGCGGGAAAGAGCAGCACAAGGTTCACAGCCACTATGGTAGGGTGCTCGGGAGCGGCCCTTACACTGTTAAGCACCGCGGCAGCATGTGGTGAGTTGGGTTGGGTGCAAGGCACGGATATGCTTTAGATAACTGATTTCTTGTTGGATCCCCTGTTTAGTTGCTTCGGATGCTTTTAGTTTGATGATCTTTCCTTTCCGTTTGGATCTTCTTGAGCTTTCTTTAGGATCTCAGTAACGTATTTTTAAGAAAAAACGACATGATCGGTTTGCACCAAGGAGTGTTCTTTTGATTAGTCTTTTTACGAGTCATCAGTGATTGCTGTGGTTATGCATTATGTTTCAGTGGCTGGATGTCATCAGAATGCAAATTTTTGGTGCAATAATGTAGCAACATAAAAGAAATAATAATAATTTTATTATTAGTTTGAATAATAAAACTAATGTAAAGCAATGAATAGCGTTGGTTTTATTGTCTGTTCCTCTTTGTTGTTTCAGATATCTAATGATGCATTAGTATTATTATTTTTATCCAGAGAGAGCCTTCAGTGAGTTAAAATGTCCTTTTCTTGTTGCTTGAATTAAGTTCTTGTCATGGAACCTAATATTATGTGCTTTTTATGCATCAAACAATGTTGCAAGTAATGCATAGTTGCATACTACGAATGACCATTGACAAGGATATTACATTTGTTGCAAATGATGCAGGGGCTATAAGCGTTTTTACAGAAGAACATCTTTAGAGACATCAGATTATCTTAAAGATGATTGTCTCTTGGTTAATTGTAGTGTTGGTGTTGTTAGATCATACACAGAAGGACCCAACATTTGCACCATAGCAGTGCCACCCTCTAACATAGCTCAGCATTTTGGGCAGCTTCTAGAGAGTGAAAAAGGGACAGATATAAGTTTTGAAGTTGATGGTGAGGTTTTTAATGCTCACAAATTGGTACTTGCAGCTCGATCACCTGTGTTCAGGGCTCAATTTTTTGGTCCAATGAAAGGCGTAAACATGCATTGCATAAAAGTTGAAGATATGGAACCTCCAGTTTTCAAGGTAATCTAGTCATTCTAGTTCATATTCATTATTTGCTTTCATGGTGTCTCAGTTGGTGGTTTGATTCCCTCTTTCGCCAATTAATTTGTACATTAAAGGTTAATCTGACTTTTTGCCAAATGGTTTTCCTTTTCTCTTTCTTTAAGATGTCAACATTGTTTCTTTCCTTTTTTTAAGTCTAAGCTCTTTCTAGCCCTTGAGTTAATGGTGTAGCATATGCTATATTGGTGCATGTCTTTAACTTTCATACATGGTAATGCCAGTTTACTTCATTGCAGCCATGCCAGTTGTCTCTTGGGCTTTTGTGGCAAGCCCCTTGCTTCAAAAGTTACCTTGAGCGACAAGCGTATAACTTCTGAGGTCATTGCCAAATTCATTTGCTCATAGGATGTTTATTTTTTGATAGAATTATTCTATGTTAGTGACACCATAACTTGAGGTCGGGGGTTAAATTTGATCTATAGTTGCTACATAAAAATTGATGGGTCACTCTCTGTTAAGGCATGAATTAATTTGTGTTCACATGTCGACTAACATTTCGAGGATGCACAGATAGACTTCACCTTTCCCAAGATCATTATAAAGAAGGAAAAGTTATGACCAATTAGTGCAATAAGTGAGAGCTTGACAATTTAATTTGTCGGATATAATAAACTATATATCAATATCACATGGTTGAGTCCTCTCAGTGGCGTAGTATGCCTCTCTTCACTTGCTGGCAAGATGTTTTTTTAAAAGACTAATGCAGGATGTGGTCGGATCATATTTTATTTACTGATGTTGATATATTCTTCTGTACCACTATCACTATGGACTCTGCAGTTTCGTTTTTGTTTATATTCATTAAATGAGGTTTAATTAAAATTGACATTTTGCTATAATGTAACTACCCTTCTACACATTCTCATTAATATGGAAAACTGAGCATGAAAAGATTCCTTTAGATGATTTGTGAATTAAGAAATTCTAGTGCCCAGGTGCTTCTGGATGGGGTCTGTGGATATCTTCCCAAAAGCAAGTGCAAATGAAACTAACACCCTATATGTTGCATAGTTTCTCTGAAGTTAATTGTTTCTTTCGGATGATATTGGCTGGATAGAACACTTGTGACTTAAAGAACAACAGAAATATTGGTCAAAAGCTATGTTCAGTTCGATCAGTGACTGAAATTTAATCAACTTAGTATGATTATTGTTATAGACCATTGGTGTTTCCTATTTTTCATCTGCAGTGTATTTGAATCAATAACACTGAAATCTTATATTAGGCAATGACGATGAAGAATGGAGGTTGCACATGTGTTATATTATGAAATTGCTTACAATCTTAGGCCTCATCATTTCATGATAGAGTTTGTTTTAATTTTTTTTTTCTCTTGTGCATGCCTGAGGTTTTGCTACATGTTATTCAATTTTGTAAGACATAAAAATAGTGGTTAATAGTCAATAGTATATGTTTGAGTCCTATCACTATTACATATATATAAAGGAGTATGTGGAATCTATTACTTCTTTATACCATATTCTGTGTTTTTTTAGCATAATGGCGCTTGCACATTTTATCATTTTCCCAACAACATAAGCAGAACTTGCTTATTCTTATTTTCAGGCTTTACTCCATTTTATGTACTGGGATTCCGTTTGTGACATGGAAAAGATTACTTGTTGGGATTCAAAGTGTGCTTCAACTATAATGGCTCAACATTGCTTGCTGCTGCTGACTGCTATGCGTTGGACAGGCTTAAAGTACTTTGTGAAGTCAAGCTATGTGAGGATGTTGCTATAAATACAGTGGCCACCACTCTAGCATTGGCTGAGCAGCAAGCACCATTGTTTTCATCTTAAATCTGTTTGTCTCAAATTTGTTGCATTACCGCAGAACTTGAGAGGTACACTTAGTATTCTATCCCAAGAGGTAATTTCACTGTTAAATGCATTCATAGTTACATCTTTATTACATAGTTATAGAATTTACAAAATTATCAGCTGCCTGTTCGTGGTGCTGTTTATCTGTCAGCAAGGAATGCAATGAACCGTGTAATTAGGCTTTGGATTAGACAGTCAATTCCCTGGGGAAGATGACATATTGCTCTTCTTTAAGGGTTCTGCTTTCCAATTTTTAGATCTTCTGTATTCTACTGGCTTTATTTTCTTCAACGAAGACCGCTATATCTTTGATGTTAAGATAGGATTAATATATTCAGCTAAAGATGCATAATGGGGGTATTTGAATGTCATTGGTTAATTTTTATACCTAATTATGTACAGATTATTTAAATTAAATTTTCACTCAGACATGATAATAGAAAATTTCTGCTGTCGTGACTGCTTGATATCATGCAATAAAAAGCTTCTTGTATCAGAGTGTCAGCTGCTATTACTTGATTGGCACAAGTTTTTTTTAATGTTTATTGCTGTTTCCATGACGTGAGTTCCAGATCCATGTAACACATTTTAAGTTGTTCTATACATTTTGCATCTCAATGCTTTACGAACATGACATCTCATGGTAAGGATTAGAAGTAACCTGTTACCTAGTGTCTCCTTTTTCTGGTAACTGTACACATGCATCATTTTTTTTTTTAGCTCTGGACTTAAGTTCTTCTCTCCCATTGCCTTGACATAGGCCACATCCGGTTTGAGTGTGTTCAATGATGAAACATATTATGTTCACATTTTCTTTAAGTTTCTGCAAAGTGCTGAGTGCTGATCTAATGACCACATTCATTCTATTGCCGAGTTATTCTGATTTTTGCCTTAACATGTGGTGTGCCACTTAATCAGACCATTGTGCTCTTCCTTTGTAGTTCTACATCTATATTCCATGGTCCACTGTAGTTGAAATGAAACCGTGATCTTGTATCTGCAGAACTCTTTCTTAATAAACATTCATTTCAGTCGATTACCTTGCTGGTCTTGGAACATTTGTCATTGACCTCATCTTTTGTGGCAATCAATTTTAGTCTAAGCAATTTCATCAAGATCCAGTGTAAGTATCTCTTCCCAAAAAAGCACAGGGTGGTGGTTCCCTGCTAGCAAAGTTGATGGGTTATTTGTCATCTATATTTTAGGTAATCTTGATGTAGTTGATTTTTATCATATTGTCCTTTGACTGATATCGTGTTCTCATTGTGCAAGTATAGCTTTCAGACCTTCCAGTTCTTTTGTGTAAAAATAAACTGTGTATAATCTGTAAGATTATACACAATCATATCCTTTTCATTGTTGTCTATCAATGGAAAGGAATTGTCATAAATTTTCAATAGCATTAACATTGATTTAAAACAAATCTCAAGGGTTTGTGTTTCGGATGACATGGTAAGGATATGATTGTTGTTCATGAAAAATCACATCTTTGTTTGTAAGGATAAGGCTCCATGTATCAACTTTCCTTGAGCCGATGATCAGCTAGAGATCCATGCATGCATGAATGTCCTTTTCTCTATACAAAGCAAAAAATCCCAGATAATGCTTCGAAGGTAACTCGAGTGAGTCACTCAACCTCTTAATAGACTTTTTTTTTTGTTCTAACGAATTTTGCAGCGGTGGTGCAATCTGAAGGATTCAAATACTTGAAGGTCAGTTGTCCATCACTTTCTGAAAGAGCTGTTGCAGTATGTTGCTGGGAACGGAGAAAATTCAGCGGCTTCGGGTGCATACACGAATGACGCCCTCGACGGCAGTGATGTGAATGAAAGGCGTGTCAAGCCCCGGAGATGATATTTTCTGTCAACAGAGATATTGTTTCGACTAACGGACGGCAGCGACATTTTCTATCGACAGATTTTGTTTTCACAGGAGAACCGAGCCCAGTGTATTATATCGAAACTGAAATGACGGAATCTGTCTACGTGTGTCAATGTGGCTGCGATCCTTAGTTCCTCTCCTTTTGTGGATCCATGTGTGATAACGGATTCGCTTTTGATTGGCGTAGTCTGATTAGATTATTACATTCCTGTAAAGATCGAGTCTGTACCATTTCGTCTTTGGATATCCAAGCAACGGAAGTAATTTGCATTAAAAGGCACCAAAGAACTTTTGGAGTCGTCGTTCATAAATAAGACTCACTCACACCCCTGAAGACCATTGTACGCAACTGTAGTTTGGTGATCTGCAACATTCTCGTTTATAAGACTTCATGTTTCGTTCATTAGTCGTATCAATCTATACCACCCCACCCGACCCAATGATTGTTTGATCCATACTAAAGCAACTCGGAAGAATTCAACTGAAGCCCGATGACAGCGTTTCGATGGTTATCACAGTACTGTGCATATCGTCAGGTTTCAATATCGAGGCAATATAAGAGCACTGCGGACACAGTTCAGCGTGACTGAAAACAAAATTAGTTTCAGAAAAATACATTACTTGTTAGAAGCTAAAAAAAAAAAAAAAACAAAAACTTGCAAGAGTCAAAATCACAAACACAATCAAAATTAACAGAGCAACGAACGACTGCTCCAACAATCCCCCACACCACTCGTGAGAATGTTGCATGACTCATTTAGGTGCAAGTCCTGTTGCCCATGAGCCACCCTCCACCTTGGAAGAAGAAGAACAAATAATTGCAAATATTGCAAAAAAGAAGGCATCCATCAATCCTACAATTTGTTTGTAAATCATGTTAGAATGCGAAGAAGATAAGGGAAAAGAAGACCAAAATATCGATCCTTACCGACCCATCAAAGAGACCAATGCAACGCATGCCCTAGCGGTCCATATTCACAGCCATTAAATAGCAGTTCTACTGTAAAATTATTGTTGGTTAGATTCCATTCTTTTTTACAACCAATGAATTAATGTGTGGAGGGGGTCAGAAGAGGACACCCGATCGTGAAGATACATATTTACGTTGTATACACCACATCACACAAAACCACTACCGATCAGATGCATATCAAATTTTCTGGATCATTGCCTTCAGACCCTATTGGTTGTTCTTGAAGAAGTTGAGACCCCACCTCCGTGATAACCCCTCCATGATGTGGCTCGTCGGGTTCTTCTGAACAACAAGTGTCGCTCGTGTGCCAGCTGCAGCATCGGCATCCGGTGCTGAGGTGCTTCTGTTGACTTCACTACAATCATCACCCAATGCAACACAACTGGCAGAATTCTTGCAAGCTGCTTCAACATCTTGCGACTGATTGAGGTGTGGATCCACAGTTGAGTTACAACTTGTGCTCGATGATGTCGATCTTTCAGCTGTGTCATTTGGACCACCGGACTCTCCGGTGAAAGCTTCCAAGTCATCTGCTGATTTAGATGTTGCACTATCTACAGTGGAGTGAGTCTCTTGCTGGTGCCTCATCTGCAGGTCCTTGAGTGATTCTATCATTGCTTCCATGATCATCTGTATCAGAAAAGGAAAAAAAAAACAAGGCTATTACCCCAGTGGAAAAAGTAGTCCAGCAGAACTCCGTATGGATAGTGCCTACGATAATGCAATGATGAAACCCCACCAACATTGCCAAAAAGAAAAACCCTTATTTTTTCCACCTTCCCATCTGAAGATCATTGCCATTCACAGAAAAAAGGACCCAAAAAATGAACCGAAGAAACTCAGCAAGGAGTAAATTAGATGATACTTGAATATTCAATCCGCTGGCATAAGAAATGGTCTTCCTACCAAAGAAATATATACAAACAAGATGCAAATTTATCACACTTGGGCACCACCATTGGAAACTTCCCCAGATTGGAATCCTTGGTGCTGTCTAAAGCCACGGCCATCAAGAATTTCACAATAATATCCATTCCTGCCAGCTACTCAATTTTAATATTCTGGTCTAAAATCCATGGCCACTTTAATTATAAACTCAATCAAAAATTGAAATCTCAAAACTGGAAGAAAAAAAAAAAAAGGATGTACCCAGTGCACGAGGCTCCAGTCAATGCAAGGTCTGGAGAGGGTCAATGTATGAAATGAAAGCTTTACCCTTAAATATTTAAAGAGGTTATTTCCGTAAAAACCAGAACAAAGCAAAACCAAAAAGAAAACATATCAACTATGAATAAATAAAGCAGGCAAACTAAAATAACCATAGTTCAGTTGTTGCATGACTTATGTATCCTCAATTAGCAGCTGATACATTTCATTTGAAGGGTATCATATTCCTATCTGACCATACAGTACTTTCAATATGGTCCATCTAGCAGGTGGCCAGTGAGACTAAAAGCATTTTATTTTTATCTGCCAAGTGTTAGGCACATAGGAAAAAGAGGAAAATAAAGACCTAATCTTATCAGGAAAAAGATTATCAATAGTTGTATAAGAAGTAACTCGTAATGCAGCAGATAACTTGAAAGTTGAAACTGATGCTGCCCAGCTAATGCTATCCAAGACATACCCTTTCTTCATCTTCAATGCTGCATGGCACATCTGGTAGACTTTCGAGTGGAAGAAACTCCAGTAAATTTTCTTTTGTGGACGGGGTAAGCCAACCACACGAGTCACCACTAGAAAAATCTTCAGGAAATAGTGTAGATGATGGACCAACATTACATGTGCTTCCATGTTCCTGCAGTGTAAAACCAAAAGAGAATCATTAGGTTCTGAATTTATTCAGTAAAAATGACTAAACTGCAACGTTTCCTTATATATCAGCAATTTTGCCTGACAGTACACCTGAAACCAAAAAAATATAGACCCAGGTAAAGTTAACCAATTCCATAAGCTAACAGTCAAGCTTGGATTCTTTACCACAACTGATCCTTGCGAAGGTGAAATAAGAACTGCAAAAATGTGTGATAAATACACAGAAACATGTAGGAGCAAGCCATAGCAAGCATCTTCAGTATCCCAAGTACATAGTGTTTGGTGTTTCCTAGTAAAGAAGCTACCTCTGAAGCCATGGCATACTCAAATTCTGTGTAGTATGCTTAGAGTTCAAAAACCTTGCTTTGGGCACTCAACCTTTGAACTTTCAGGATCAGACACAATGGCATGAGATAGTATGAACTGACAATGCAACATGTATCAGGAAACACCAGTGCGGCACCAACAATACATGTATCAAGCAAACACTGGTATGCTACTTATAGTATCATGACACTTTAGTGTCATGGCAAAATATTTCTGGCATAGAAAGTACCACATGATATGATAATGAGTGGATCAACAACTTAATAATGCTAATGATATTTTGCAAATGCTCAAGGAATTTACAGTACTATCATAAGAGTTTTTTTAATCAAACCTTCAGTAAAGAAAATCTATTTGCAGATTATGACCCTCTTTCCTTGAAGTATGTATAATAAGAAATGCAATTCTATTTCTTCTCTCCAGGTAGGACTGGTGCCTTAGCTACATCGGAACACTTATATCTAAGTAGTTATTCAATGTAAAACTGTCCAAAATTACAGAAGTAGGGAGTTTGGACAGCTCATTTACATATTGTTTTGCACTTTTCCATTAATAAAAATGGCTAATTAAACTACTGATGTAACACAAAAACCTATATATCCCCATCCATTACTGCTAACAAGAGTTATCAAATGTAACACTCCTTTGAGTGTTGATAGTTGTGATACTGTTGCAAGGTTGCAAATCTCATGCTGTAACACATGCCAGTTTTGCCATGCTGTGCTGGTGCAATGCAAAAATGGGGCACAGAATGCATATCACAGGTATTTCAGCCATGTTGTATTGACTCATGACACAACATGCTGTCTCAATATTTTCGTTAATTATGTAATAGTTCTGCTACAAAAAAGTGCATCATAAGACACAAAAAAAGTCCACTGGAAAGTTGCACCATAAAATGAAAATGGGACCAAGAAAGAATAGATAAACACCATGGAAGATTTGCTTCTTTTTGTCACCCATTAGCTTTGCTTCTTTTTGCTAATTCAATGAATTTCTGTTATCTACTGACAACCCGAAGAACATTTCTTCCGAAAATTAAAAGTTAGGAACAAAATATTTGAAGAATGACATTTCTTAAAGATACTACAGCAACCAGTAATGGTTAATTCATACTTACTGAACGTTTACCAAGTCAGAAGGAGATAAGCATCATCAGACAAATCAGGTCCTTGTTCTGCAATTGCCACCTTCCTACTTGCTTAGTATCAACAATTTGAGCTCCAACGAGAATAATTGGGCTATCGGAAAAATATTTGGTAGTATTACCCACTCCCCCCTCATCATGCTTAGGATTCTACATCTGTAGACTGACACTGACTAAGTACCAGCTAGGCAAAGGTTGAATACTTCTATAAAGTTGAAAACCTCCAAAGTTGAAGAATCAATGTGCCAAGCAAGATCACTGGAACTTGCAGTTGTATACTTAGTTTAAAACTGACTACCTTATAATTGACAAAAATCAAAGGTAACTGTCAAAGCTTATTGTCCTGATGGTTGTGATTGTTTCTATCCTCAACTGATAGTTATGCTAGTGGCAAACACTAAAACTACTTCCATCTCTCTCCTGATCCTTGAAGAATCATATATTGAACTGTATTAACATGTTCCTGATAGCTTTGAGCATAACCACAAATCTTAAAATCTGGCCATTTTACTTGTAGAATGCAAGAAAGATATGTTGGTCCACATTTACCCTATACGATAACTTTAGTGCAGCTTACTAGAAAATTAAATACTGAAAACATAAAATAGTATGTCATTCCATCACATGTTGTAAACGGATAATCTGAAAGAGGAAAAAAGCAATAATTTAAGAAAATATTAAGCCAATTTGAACCATAAATAGCCATGGGCAGAGTAGAAATCTATTATGAACCAAGGTTCAAAATACTGCCAGGACCAGCCCATACTGACCAATATGTACTGGTCCGATGGTGAAACGGCACAAGGACCAACCAACCCTTTGTGGTCCAGTCCAGTACAGTTCTTTTTTTAGAATTTAGAGTTGAACTTAACTCACTCGGCCTATTTATCTCTTCCTCTCCCTCTCCCTCTCTCTCTCGCTATCTTTCTTGTGCCTTGTGATGCTCATCGCCTGCTGCCGGCCAACCATCCCCTCAGTACTACTACTCTTCTCCTACTCCACTTTGTCTCCTCTCCACCTGTCCTCCTGGATACCACAGCATATACTAGCATACATGTGTTGGTATGCCGGTACGAATCAGACACTCACTGGTTGGGCCATGGACCCCCAGGATTTAAAATCATCCTACAAACAACTTGGCAAAAGCATGAACTAGTTTATACCTCATCTTCATGGTGTTTATCTTGGGAGGAAATATCACGAGGAACCTGCAAAAGGATCCACGGATGCACATATGAGCTTAAAATGAACAAGAAAAGCTTGCAATGTACAAAACTGGTTAAGCACCTGAAAGCACAAAAAAGTGAGAAGGCCCATCAGGAAGTAAGATGTGGCACTTGATCTCGGTCACAAGAAGAGAGTATTACACAACACAAGTAATTATTTGCATGAAAAAGAGGAGGCAATGAAATTTAGATGCTATGATACAACTGGTCAAACTAATATGTTAAGGAAAACAGTATCACATTGGAGAAACATGACAACCTCTCACAGTTGGCTAAAAAAAAGAGCTAGGGAGGAACTAAAGCATTGTTGTGGAGTTGTTGGCTGGTTTAGATTCTGAATTCATGTTGGAACGAAAATTTAGAAATTAACATGTGAAGAACATAAGAATATGTATCTAATCCCATCTCTCTTGTGTTGCAGTCTTGAGTTAGTAACCATGTTATCATTGACCTACTTGGACAAATTTTGAACTGAGCAAATGTTCATTGCATCTAAAATATGATAAATGAATATTAAATCATAAGAAATTAATAAGGAACCTGTCAAATCACCATTTTATTAAGAACTAGTTGTCAATAAGCATCCCTAGTTGATCTTAAAATGCAATAAAATCTTAATCAAAAGCTTCTCAGTTAATATGGTTTTCAATAAGGTTCCATGAGAACTGATACTAAAAGGTAAAGGCAATAGTATAGCTGTTCTCCCCAGCAATTAATCATAAAATCATATAAAGCAGACTATATTACGACTATTCTGAAGGAGGATAATTGAACTCTTGTTAAGCCTAATATTCACAAGCATATTACACACATCTTAAAGATGCTTGCAAAATACAATATATCATGGAACTGTTTAAAACCATACTTCTGTCCGACTCATAGGTCTCCGAGAACGCAATTGAGCAATAGCATCTTCCGTGCCGCTAGGTGCAAGTTCTAAAATAAACAAAAAGATCAAAATGAACACTGAAGTATCAAACAAATAAAATCCTAAAAACATATGCATTTGCTTTAGAAAACAAGTTCATCATTAATGGCTCATAAGGCTAATGAGACTTGCCTTGAGGTGGTTCAACAGAATTTTGATTCTCATATTCATGCATGTTATCCCAATTATCCTACAGATGGAATCATCACACACGTCAAACCAACTCCATAAAGAATACCGATCTACAAAAATGTAACCTGAACTATGACTTACCTGACCAAAAAAGTCATGCATTCTGTGAAAATAAAGCTCATCAGAGACAGACTTCGGAGGGTCTAATACATTGTGGAAGAAAATAGTTATTGAATCAAAGTAAAATTGAGGGCGTGGGGAATTGTGATCTCCATCAAATTTGATGATGTTTTTGTCTCCCTGCAAGTTTCAGATTACACAAAGCCACATAAGAAAGTAATGTGGTCTATTTTCATCAGATATACAAAAAGAAAAAGAAGAGATAGCAAGCTAGAGCTTTTCAGAATAAGTTTTCTGCACTTCCATGCTTCATTACTACATCTTGAAATCAAAATGGAAAAAGAACCACTAACAAAATATACGCAGCACACATATATTCATGCACAATATATTGTGCTAAACTAACCTAGAAGAACAGAAAAAAAATGCTATTTTGGTTTACTAAATCATCCCAGAAACTTTGGGAAGTGGTCTCCCACAGTCAATGCGGAACCCACAAACTTGCAAAATGACTTCAGAAATTTATTAGTCAACCAATATAGTGCGGTCAAGAATAACAGGAGGCAAGATCCATCACTTAAAAAAAATCTGTGGGGGCACAGTAATCTCTAAAACAAATATATAATTGCACTTGTGTAAACAAAAATAGTAAAAGAACCAATAAAGATAGAAGTATCTTCATAAAGAATCTCTATGAAGTATTAGTTGAAGCATGAAAGTAGGAAGGAAAAGGATGAAATGAAAAAGAAGTTTAGGTTTTCAGATATATATTCGTCTTAACTCATCTAAAAAATAGCATCTGCAGCCATCTTCATGAACTCCAGATTAGTACCTTCCCAACAAGTGCATGTAGAAAATACTAAAGTATAATGTAAACTATAAAAAGGAATCTCTGATATTTGCAATTTTTTCAGTTTCCTGTGAAATTCCATGAGAAAACGCAGGCAAATATGAATTTACACCTAAACCAAGGATGATATCTTGATGCAAACTCATCCTGTAGAACCTTAACCATAAAAAAAACCATAAATGACAACCATTTGAAGATCGCTATATTAGATTATCTATCTTGCAAAAACAAAAGGGCATTTCTTCACATAGGTCCTGCAAATTCTTCAGTATGCTGTCATTGTTTAAGTTAAATGATTTCAAGTTATTCATCAGCAATGATGGCAAGCCAAGAATGCTGACTCCAACCAAAGTGAGAAGGAAAATATGATTCCGAATGTTGAAGAGCAATTGCCTCCAAGGACCCCAGTAACAGCCACAGGAAGAAGGAAAAAAAAACAAAATAGTGAAAATAGAAGAGAAAGAAGAAAATGCAAGAAAAGGACTTACAACATAGGAACTATATATATCATCTGAATGGTGTGGACGTATAAAATCATCATCAATGGCATGTCCCAGCAAGACCGGCACGAAACAACGCTTCGCCACCTATAAGATCAGAAGAATAATTGATTCCATATAGAGCATAAGCCAATATAACAAACACAAAGGAAACTAGAATAATGCAATTCTAAAAATATATGTTACCAGTAAAAGAATTAAGATGTTTAGTTGGAGATGATGAAAGCTATTTTAACTATTCAGTTCTGCAATAATCAATTGATAAGCCACCCAGACCCCATTTTTCCTCTTTTTAAATAAAATGAATGTAATCCCAGACTCCAGGGGAAATCAGAAATGGATGACCTGATTGACAAAGAGAGGTTTGCCCGGACATATAATCTATCACTTTTGACTCTTGTAGCAGTCAAATGTCATTCTTTATGAGCTAAAAGTACAAGTTTCGTACTAGGTTGTTTCAAATTGCTCTCTCTTTTGGTCAGCCATTCACTATTGAATCTTGCTAATTCAGCCTCTTAAGATTGTCACTTGGTTAGGGAGGAACTGGAGATGTTCTTTTGAGGGAAAGAATACCCCTCATTTTGGCTTAGTCTTTGAGGAATATCCCAACAGAGTGGACCTTTTTCAGGTTTTCAGACATTTGTCAACTTGTTAACAAGTAGTTCCAGTAGATGATACTGTCTTTCAGCAAGATGTACACTGCATAACAAACCAGTGGTTTCCTATTGCCCATTTGGCTAGACCATTGGCAGTCTACAGTTTCTTTTCTGACAGGGCAGCGCAGAGTACGAGGCTTCTGCTAATGCATGGATGCACAAGTCATTTTCTATTGAAGAATGAAAAAAGAACAAATAGAACAATTGTGAAATAAGCCCATGTCCATAATCTCAAAGTGATGCAACAAACAAGAAACATAAACAAGAAGGCTGGACATTTTTTTAAATCTGGCAGATTGTAGTCACGATAAAATAAATATAAGATGACGATTAGAGCAAATAAATATTGCAATATAGGATTCAAAATAAATTTTCTTAATAATTATGAAGTTTAGATACTGATCACTGAAACTTAAGTCAGTAATCACTGACTCATGAAACAAGCCTCTTGCATTAAAAGTGCTGAAACAATACAAAATTATATTTCATTGGTATAACTGTAGAAGATGTAGATCTTCTTAAAAGCAAAAGTCATATGTGCATGGCCGAGAATTAATAAATAATAAAGTAATCAGCAAAATTCTTGGATCTAGTATAAAACATAAACAGAGAATAGAAAAACAATATGTTAAAGTGAAAATAAGCTAAGAAAAGACCAACCATGAGTAAATTCCAAGCAAACTAACTTGAGTTCTACCTAATTCTGCCCAGCACTAGAGCATCACAAATTACTGATCAAATTAAGGTTAAGAAACAAAACCCAGACTCGGATTTGGGACAGGATTTACATATTGAGCAACACCACTCCTATTCAATCCCAAACTTATGATATAAATGAAAAGAAATACATGAATTAGTAACTTAATAACCCTAGAAAAGTCATTGCCTGGTTGTTTGGTTGATAAGAAAAATTTGCCCTTTTGTCTCATCAAATGTTTGATTCCACATGAGCACAAGTCTGATTGTAGATTGTGCAGGTCCTTGGCCTACAGATAACAGAACCACAAAAAGACCCTAGAGGAATCTTTGTTCTCTCTGTAGATCTCTTTCTCTTCGTTATTAATTCATATGTCTGTCAGGACCACTATTTATCTATTCTACACCACGAACCTACATAACTCAAAATGCATAGAATACCAGAATGCATATGCAGGCCATGTGTATTAAGGCTGTTTATAATCAATGTGACAGTCTAGCAATGATAACTAGCAGTTTTGTGTTGCTTCACACATATCATGCTACTGCCAATGTTCAAATTCATCCTGGTACCACTATCTTTTGAAACACCTTATGCGCTACCACCAACTGGAATACTGTCGTGAATCTTACATGAACATCACTAATCATATTATCATAAAATGGAATCAAAGAAAACTGAAACAATTATCATATGCTCATGAAGAATATAAAGGTCTTCTCTGATATGTTACCACAAATTTGGTTGCAAATAACTTCTATGAACATGAGTTTCCAAGATGATATGATCAATTTATCTACCCTACAAGGCAGCTTTTCATCTCTGTGAAATTTACCTGAATGGTATCAAGATCCATGATATCAAAGTTCGCTTTCTTCTTGATAACCTTGCGCATATGCTGAATTGCAAGCTTTACCTACAGGGATGTGGTGCACAAGCAAATGAATTGTATGCAGGTATAAACAAAAAGTATGTACCAAAGAACAGAAGAGAATGTAAATGAAAAGGCAAAAAAAAGGTTATGCAGTTCCATCTTCCATAGATAAGGCCATGTATGCATCTACCAAAAAATTGTATCCCAGAAGAAAAAAATTCAGCATTAAAGCATAAGAAGATATTTTGAGATAAATTACAGATGTTCTTGACCAATATTTACTGATTAAGGTAATGCATGGGTATCTTACATAAAGGTCCCACACTAAAGAAAAGTTGTCAATATATTTTGGTATTTCCTTTATTTAGTTTACCGATACCACCAAAAATTCAACCTTTCAAATTTAGCTTCATCCAGAAATAAAAGCAATATCTAGGGAAACAATAGTCAATTGTCATGCAAGGTTTGACTTATCGGTCCGTACCGGTGTACCGAGTTCATCTCAGTACCAGTACCGGTACCGGGCAGTGCGCACAGTGCATACCGCCGGGTATATTAAAATATAATATAAATATTTTATAATATAATATTAAAATATTAAAATATTTATAAAAAAGGAGAAAAGGGCTGACGTCGCCTCGATCTTTCGCCACACGCAGGAGAAAAAGCGCCCGCGACCCGCGGACGGCGATGGCGCGCGGGTGCTGGCGACGTCGCATGAGCGAGGACAACGCGCGAGTGCTAGGTATTCTTTCTTCTTCTCCTCTTTTCTTTTTTTCTTCTTTTCCACTTCTTCTTCCCTTTTTCTCGCTCAATCGATCACCGACGGTCGATTTCTCCCTCAATCGGCCGTCGACGATCGATTTTTGGCGGAACCGCTCAATAGCGGGCGGTCCACGTACCGGCAACCTGGCGGACCGGTATGTACTGCCCGTACCAAGCGGTACAAGTCGAAATTGCAAACCTTGTTGTCATGTCAATGTTGTGTTGTCCTATACTTCCATGATTTCTCGAACTGCACGTCACATGCCCCATATTGTCCATTAATTACAGACCATACATGTTACCAAGAAAACTAACAACAAGATAATCCTTTCATCAAAATATTTTATCTACTACTACTTGAGCAACCATAGCATATAACCTTGTAGATGAATCAAAATGACATGCAAGTTCCTCTAACTTTAAAAGTTTAGATTAATCAAAAAAACATGCAAGTCCCTCTTACTTGAAAACTTTTACACTAATGGCCTTATAAAACAAGTAGCTCTGTAGGTTAATATTATAGGGATAAATAACCTATGGAAGGAAGGATTACTATAAAAAGCTGTTGGCAAAAAGAAAGATTTGTTAACCGTAAACATGGATCTTCACCAAATTCCTTATATCGTATATCACCAAAATAATCTAACATTTAGTAGCACAAATTTTCACATGTATGATTGATAAACCATGTACACAAAATATTAAAAATAAAATTCATTTAAGAAATCAAAAGTCCAATCAATTTATACATGGAACAAACCTTATCATAAAAACAGAATTTCTATCCAAATTTTAGAAGAATAGATCCTTTATGTACAATATTAAGATAACATGTAAACAGAACTTACAGTAAATTTTGGTAATGGATACTTGTATGTATCAACAAGTTCCATCATTAGGTCCACCAAATTGGAAAATGGGCTATCAAGCACCATTCCCGCAATGGATGGATCTTCAGCTCCATACATCAAGCTGTAGAAACAAGTATCTAATCTTCAGTAACTATTAACAAAAATACAAAAAACCTATAATAGTTCCTATGTGAAGTACCCACAATGAGGAAACACCATTAGGTTAACTTTTAAAGATGCATAAACTAAATGTGATATGATTGATATCAAAAGCAATGATAATGTAGAACCATAAAAATTAACTGGCATAACTACTAATCATCATTTTGTTAATTAGTCACTACAAATGATTTGGTATGTAAATTGTTGACCGTTCAGGTTGGCACAAAAAATTTTATAATGGGTTAATTATGAGAATTTACATTCCAAATGCTGATGCATTTTAGTTGTTTGTGTAGAAAGTTACCATGAGCCACATGATTATTGACGACCAAGGTTAAAAATGCAGACATCATGAGGGCTACTATATCATTGTAGGCACAGTACCGCTGGCAAAATACTACTTGCATGTCCTCTGTGCTAGCTTACACTGGCAAAAGATCAGCCTAAACATGAAAAAAATAGGGGCACAAGACTCCATAGATCACACAAAATTTGAACCCTTAACCAAGACCTTTTGGCATGCCCTTAAGTTCCCAAATTGGTGTGCATGAGCACACCACTTTTTCTCTTTAAGAAGATCTCCGGGACTATTGTGCTTTATAATTGGAGCTCTTAGATTAGCCAATGACAATGTGTTGAACTATCAATACTATGTTACACACTATATGACAGGTCGCTGGGTTTCTTTTTGATCTGCATGATAATTCTTTAAGAAGTAATAGAGCTTATTCGCAAACGTCATTCATTGTTGTTAGCAGCTTGAAAAATTCAGAGTTACTCTCTTCTTTGCTCACCTCCCACACCCTCCAAGAGCAAAGAAAACAAAAAATATAGCCAAACTTAAAAGTTAAAAGAATTTGACTGGTTCTCAAACAATGATTGCAAGCAAATTAGTTGCGTATGCATGTTTATGGTCAAACTCAAGATAATACAGAATTCAGAAATCAGACTCCGCATACAAAAAATGCTTCAAGCAAGAATTGCTGGAAACAGCCAATGTATCCAGCCAATATTTAGGAGTTGGTAGGATTCTGAGTATTCAGGTTATGCATCAAAAATTTCTGTTGGTACAATATTCACTGGCTGCAGATAGTAATAGTTGGGAAAAATTACACCTACAATAATTGATGATAAGTTTATGCAAAAATAAACACAAAGCAACATCACACACATGGAATTAGTGGCATGACATGTAAGATTCCAGAAATTCAATCTGTATGCCTGGTTACCGAAAAAATTATATATTGACGACAAAAAGAAAAAGATGTGATAAGTCAATAGTTGCACATACTTTCCTGAAAAAATGAATATGCAGTTAATTAAGTCTTCCATATTAACAGTATGTTGTGCCCAATAACTCAAAACTATAAATTCAATATAATGCCCCAAAGACCAGAAAGAATACCTGGTCACAGCACCCATTGAGCGTCCCCATAAACCAATGCAAGAGACATTTCCATCGGTCCTCAAATAATCAACCACGGCTGTAAGATCATCTTTCTGGAATAACCATACAATATTATCATCAGGTGTGATTAATGAACACACCCATATGACCTAACATCAATTAAAATCAAGGAGACCATCACAGGCTAATATAATGGCTGAAAAGAGATAAAGGTAATATGAAACTTTTTCTAGACTGAGAAGGTATCTGCATCACTTCATTCGAGGTGGGGGATCCTGCATACTTTTACAATATACATAACATTAAATAATGTCCATTACAGAGGCATAAAGGCAACCTTCACAGAGCAAATGCAACAAGATTTGTGATTCCGGCACAAAACAATCTTACTGATAAAGAAGTCCATCAACCCACCTAAAACAAAATGCAACACAGTAAACGCAGTGGCAAGCAGCCTCTTGTATTATGCATAGTTTACCAAATTAACTTACACTTGATATAGAATATGCAAATACCACAAAAAAGTCAAGATATCCTGACTTTGGTCATTGGAACTGCAAAAAATTATATTGACCCCCTGTGGACCCAGATTTGCAATAGTCCCGTGCATTGAGCTATTCTTTTACCTGAAGCAAGGTTTGACATACCGGTGTACTGAGATTATCTCGGTACTGGTACCGGGTGGTACGCACAGTGCATACCGCCCGGTACATTAAAATATATTATAATTTTTTATAATATAATATTATAGGATATAATATTAAATATAATATCAAATATTAATATATTATAAAAAAAAGGGGCAACGTTGCCTCGATATTTCTCCCCGCGCGGGGAGAAATATTGCCCACAGGCGAGGGCGGCGACGGCGCACGGGCGAGGACCGCGCGGGGAAAGGAGGCACTTCTTTCTTCTTCTCCTCTTTTTCTTTCTTCTTTTCCTCTTCTTCTTCTTTCTTCTTTTCCCTCAATCGACCGCTGACGATGGATTTCTCTCTCAATCGACCGTTGACGGTCGATTTCTCCCTCAATCAGCCGTCGACGGTCGAAATCGACCTCCAACGATCGATTTTGGCGGTACCACCCGATAGAGGGCGGTCCACATACCGGTAACCTGGCGAACTGGTACGTACCGCCCATACCGGGCAGTACATATCGAAATTGCATTCTTTGATCTGAAGCCGACACAAAAATGTTCTACTGGCATACAAAAATATCAGCTAAAATCCACCAAAACTTTACTATCCACTGATTTCTACATGAGCAGTCAAACCAAAAACTAATTTGGATTGGCCAAACTCAACTGATCACCATACTTAGGATCCCTCTGCTCATAAGAGCCATTGTTGAACCTAATCTTTGGCGTCCCACATTCATTTAGGAACAATCCCTCCCTTTTCTTCAGTTTTGCTTTCCGTGACAGACACCACCCATGACTAGTCACATCTCTCAACTCCAAGAAACAATGCATACGATTATTAATGAATATTGATATCTACTAGTAACGAACTCATCCGCTCTAAAAACACACAATATTATAATTTTGGACCAGATCATGAGTAAACAGTCTTAAAACCTTATTGACCTAATTACAAGCCAATATGTAATGAAATTTTGATTGTTCTTATAGCTTAACACATTGTTTCTTGTTCTCCATTTTTAATCTTTTCTATTTTGAACTGATTTATAAACCATCATCAAATTCAAAAATTTAAGATAGTACTTAGGTTACGATGCTTCATGAATGTGAGTGCTGGCCAATTAAAAAGCAACAAATATACAAAGTTTTTATCATTGGGATGAGAATGTTAAGGTGGATGTATAGAATTACTAGAAAATATAGAAAAAGAAATCCTCTCATTCATAAACAATTATGTGTAGCTCCACAGATGATAGAATGACAGATAATCAATTTAAAATGGTACGAATATATATTAAGAAAACCTATACATATTGTAGTTTAAAGAGGTGAGACAATGAAAACGATGAAAGGTAGAGACATATGAAAGAAGCATTTATTAGAAACTATAGAAAAAGATTTACATGCTCTTAATCCAACTAATGATATTGCTTTTTTACATTTGTATAAAACATTTAACCAACTTATAAAACTATTTATATCATAGTCTTGCAAATAGGATATTCCTGTTGAGCTATCAGAGTTTTATCCGAACCCAAATCAGGTGGCCGTCTTAACTTTCAAGGGGAAAACCAATCAACTAAAAATGGAGAAGGGGAAGGCCTCAAAAACATAGTAAATAGCAACATATTATTGTACAATAAATGTTTTTCTCAGTTAATCAAGTAAGCACTTACTTCATTCCATCCTAGTGTGACATGTTCTCCTTCAGAGAGTCCAGACCCCGAAAAGTCAAGTGTAAACACAGTAATGTTTGAGGGCAGCAAAACAATAGCAGCTTCGCTAGCATCAGCCCTGCAACCACTGTTACATGAGAGTTGTAACAAGTCAGTAGAGCATTTTACAAAATTCATAAGTTACCAAAAACTTTTTGGCAATTGTATTATAGTGGTCTCTACAGTAAAATACAAATGTTTAACATTCAGTAACAAGAAACATACTACAAACACATCAGCGCATTGTACCTATATCAGATTCCATTGAATCGGTTGCAAGCACACTCCTAAAACTAAAATATTAATATATAACTGAATAACACTAAGGTCCGTGAACTGCCTCTCATGGTCTCAAGGTGATAATTTGGTGGCAGTAGGCATAACACATGAAATTTCTTACCAAATAATACCTACATAATGCATCATGTTTGAAATTTATACATCTTTTCTTCACATATGATTTGTAATGAATGCTTAATATATATTTCAATTCATTGTTCAATACATATTTGGTCCAAAATATGTTTTTTGATTTATATCAAAATCCATTAAAATTATAATTTTGTTAGGTCTGATCAAGGTTTTACTTACCGGTCCGTACCGGTGTACGTTGGTACCGGTACGGGACCCGTACCGGGTAGTATGCACAGTGCATACCACCTGGTATTAAAATATAATATATATATTTTATAATATAATATTATATAATATAATATTAAAATATTAAAATATTAAAAAAATGAAAAGGGAGGCGACGTCGCCTCGATCTGTCTCCTCGCGCGGGCGGCGACCGTGCGCAGGCGACCCGCGAACGGCAACGGCAGGCGGGCGAGGACGGCGCTAGCGAGGTATTCTTTCTTCCCCTCTTCTTTTTTTTTTCTTTTTCCTCTTCTTCCCTTTTTCTTACTCAATCGACCGTCGACGATCGATTTCTTTCAAAATCGGCCATCGACGGCCGAAATCGACCGCCCGATAGCGGGCGGTCCGCGTACCGATAACTTAGCGGACCGGTATGTACCGCCCCATACTGGGCGGTACAGGTCGAAATTGCAAACCTTGGGTCTAATCACTTTGTACTACTGTACTAGTCAACATGAGGGTGTAAACACACGCCCAACCGTAGAAGTACCAAAATGATCCACCTAAGGCCCACTATTAATAAAAACCAATTTTGGAACCTTGAATAGTCAACAAAATATCCAAACGACTAGGCCAGTTTATTTTAACTACTTACAGAAAACTTAACAGTCTCTGAGCAAGAGATGTTACACTTGTAATTGAGATCTGCATAATACTTCTTAGGCACATATATGCAGTTACATCTTAGTTCTTCATTTATGCATAAGCACCTTGCCAAATATATGCTACAATGTAGCTGCTAGAATACTTCCACAATACGGGTACAACGTAAGAGAATGGACACAACTCTATGATGTCTTATGGTGAAGGCCTCAAATTTTGTAAAAAAAATTAAAAAAGGATTAATCTCCCAAAAATTCAACCAAAATATTTGAAGTATTTATATAACAAATATCTTCAGATCTCTCATCAAATTACAAGATTTTAATTACTGGTTTCCAAATATAATATTATAATACTAACTAGTATCACAAATTCTATAATCACCACTTTTTTGCTTTCATCCATTTTTTTATAATCGAGCAATCTTTGGCTGTTGTAATTTTAAACTTCATCAAAATAAGTCCAGAACTCCTTCAAGCTGTTATAATGTAAAACATATAAAATCAAAGTATCAAGCTATCACTAGTGGCACTAGTCAAACAATATATTCCATGTTTCTGATTCCTTCTAAGAAACCACATCTCTCTCCTCCATTTGCCTCTGTGAAGAACCATAGGCACCATCAATTGAGGGCTTATGTAGCATTTTGTACAACTACTATGGATATAACTATCAGTTACATCAAACAAATTGTCCAAAATAAATATATTCCGCATAACAAAATATAGCAGAATGGATAAATCAATTTAAATTCTAACCATGTTGCGACACGAATAGGATAATAGATGAATGTAGTGCAGACACCCTAACAAGATATCCAAAACATATCTACAATTTCATTGTTACCTATTTCCATGACAGTATATAACACAAGGTAAAACTTTTCCTTCTGGAATCACAAGGGGTACATAGTGACTGCACTGAAGTTTCTTGCCTCGACCATTTATGACCTGAAACAAAATATTCCAATATCCATGTTAACATAAACAAGGTAAAATAACAAACAAATGCAAAGCACACACTGACTTACCAAACCTGCCACTGAGATTAAAAAATTACAAAACCACTAAAAATAGGTATTTGTTTAACCAACGAGAATAAATGTGCCTGCACCTGCCCTTTGCCAAAGAAAAGGGTCATGTACCAACCTAAATGATCCAATGTTGAACCCTGATCAGGATCGGGAATACCAATCATTGCATACTAGTCCAGCCTCTGTTTGAAACTTGAGCCTGACCATTAATCTCCACAGTATCCATGATATCATTGTTTTTATTAGTGAAGACTTGGATTGATGAGCAAAATAGACATAATAGCATCATGGTTGTTGGTTTCTGCTTAGATGGCCATTGGTTTCTTGCAAGGATTAAATGAATTATGAGAAGTTATAAATTCAGAGATCACAGAACCATATAGAATTCAAGATAGTTTAATGAGCAGCATCCAACCACGCTGGTAATTGTAAAACTAGACAAAAAGAAAGTCAAGTTGCTCCAAGCACCAGCTCCAATAGAAGACCTTGAACGTCAATTAAGAACCTCTTGGTAGTACTTGTCATTTGAAACCAAACAGTTAAGAACTGCACTCAAACTTGTTTTTATTTCTTGCATGATGTTTTTGATATATTTATGCTTCATAATACTACTGTTCATTACATGCTACTTTATCGTTGCTCCTGGGCAACTTATATTTATAATGGACCAAGTATCTAACAAGATATATATGGTGGCATATTTTAGAAAACCACCAAAGAAGTATATATCATCATCAGACAAAGCTTTATTTCCCCCACCAGTTCTTCATACTGGGAAGAACCAAGTTCAGTTCTTTTCTTTCTAAAGAATATAACATCACTCTGTATTTTTCTCACAATGTAACATGGAAAAACAACAAAATAATTGGATAGCTTTTACAATGCAATAGTGGAGAGCAGCTAAAGAGAAGCTTCATGGACATCATGATGTTTCAACCAACAAGCAGCTGCAGGTGCAAACAGGTCACATGCTAAAGAAGCTCTTAGTGGTGTACGTCAACAACAAAGCTCAGAAAAGTCATCAAATATTGTTACCTCCAAGTCCTTCCTCTGAAACCACCGTCCCTTCAGCATAAACTCCTGCTCCAACAAATCATCTTGTGGACTGTAATCAGCTCTGAAATGTATAACATACATGTCATACCTTTGAGCGAGAGATTAAATTATAAAAAAGCATAAATAAGTAGCTATATATCAGAATATGCATAAGACAACAAGAAAAGTCTCACATTTTATAAGCTAAATTGCTGGTAACCCTATGACATGTTGCTTGTGATGCTGACCAACTAAAGACCATGATCAGTTCAAGGACCAAGTTATAAGTATAGCTTCAAATAAGTCTACTACAATTATAGCATGTAAAATCCACTCACAGTTCAGAATATCCTTCATTTACAATGATGGTCCAGTTCACATGACTCCTAACCATACAAAATTTCAGATGAACATTGTGTGCATCTTAATTTTATAAGCATAGAGAATAGTTATCAAAACTAGATAGGCCAGTCCAATTGGAAAACCAACAATCAGAACCTTGGCCACTTTGGTACGGCTACTTGATCGGAATTGTCAAAAAACTGAATTGAACCAGGTACAACCAACCAGTGTTGTGCGAACCAGAATAACTGGCTAGTACGAGAAAAAATAATAAAAACCTAAATACCAATTAGTAACAACCTATCTGGTCATTAGGTGACAGGTCTATAAAAAATGGTATGTACCAGTTAATAACGATACTCGATTCCTTGCTGATAAATATGGCAAAAATGTTGCTATGACCTACAACTCTAGTCATCCGGATTACACACGAGAAGCCTCATTGTGGTGCCAAGGCTCATCCTGTGAAAAGATAGCCTAAGCCATGAGAAACCCAGCAATATGTGCAACTTGCCCTTCATTCCATATGTTTCTACAAAGACATCTGCCAAGATTATCTTCAAATACTTCACACTCAAATCTCCCCATTCCCGTTTGAACCTGTTGCATTGAGGTTTAACATATGAGATCACCTACATCTTTTACTAAAATTGCTCAGTTACAAATCAATCATATATTAAAAAAAGTCAAATTGGTTGCAATTCGGTATCCATGAGACCAAGAGAGGGACTTTGATTTACTGATTTGTTCCTTTTAGCAATCTGCATTTGCCCACATTTAGTCTAATAATAGAAACTCCATACTGGTCGTTTTAGATTCTGTAGTTTCATATGCAAAGTGTTCCCAATCAGATTACAAATACAACTGTAGACGACCTATCTAGTATCTACAAAAAGGTGCACTTGGCTAAACTAGATGGATGTGCGGAGTATTAAGGGAAACACCGAGATCCCCTCTTTCTCCTATCTCTCAGAATCTCTTCTAATATCTTTTCTTAAGCATACCTTCTATGCTAACTCCTATGCATCTCACATTTATGCTGCAAGAATCTATCAGCTGCTTTGAAATCCAGTCAAATGAACTGCAAAACTCGGTATGGCTTATATTTATCATCAAACCCAAGATCCATTGAGATAGATACGTATCTTCTATATGGGACCTCTAAACAATTCCTCAATCATTTCTAATGAGGAAGCTGACCTAGGAGTCGCGGAACTTTGTGGAGGTATGATCGGGTCTATGGATGATTCCTCTTTCAGGATAGAAAATAACAGCAATGTTTGCAAAAGTTGAAATAAGCTGTCGGAATACCGCTACACTCTCGATCAATAATTACAGAATGCGCAACAAAGAAGAACGCGGTGGAGAAACAACTCGACTACGACCGCATCACTCAAAGATCAACTGCAGCAGAACAAGAACACGCGCCCGGAGATCGATGTGATGAAATAATTGGGACAAGAAGAGTAAAGGGGTCATGCGCATTTCCGTCAACCCGGGCCAAGATTCGGTCAATTTAGACGACGAACACATCGGCAGCAACTCGATTCTGCGTATTTCAATGAACCGTAATCGTTATTGCAACAGAAAATATTCTGACTCTCGTGATATATCGCTTCCCATGTCAACGTTATCAAACCAAATTATATTCCTAAAGACACGAAGCCCTCGACCAAAAATTACCCCAAAAAAAAAAGCCTATTATATCGATGCAAAAGGTACAAAAGGCGCAAAGAAACCCAAAAAGAACGATAATTAATTGAATCGACTCGAACCGTGGGGGGCGGATGATGAAATTGACGAGCTGCTCCATAATCGAACCCACCCGATCGAGAACAAGAGTCAGGCGAATAAACTTCCTCCTCCAGATCTCCACCACGAAGAAGAGAAGAAAGGGAAAGGGAAGAGGGGACAGGGGAAGGGAAGAGGAGAGAGGAGGAGAAAGAAGGGCTTAGTCTTTCTTCGATGCGTCGCCCTGGCGCTTCTCTCGATGCCGCGTCAAAAGGCTTGGCCGCAGGGATGAGCCCCCAGGAGGAAAGCGAAACCGAGGCCACTCGGCACGTGTTGAGCACCCCGCTATCACGTGCCTCCAACATGGCGCAAGTCTGAGCTCTTCGCAGTGGACTAATTGATAAGATCACATAAATAAATAAATAAATAATATCACAGATTAAATATAAAATATATAAATGGGCGTTTCCTACTTTTGCGTATTTCTTTTAAAGCATCCGTATCTTTTTCGAATATCCAAAATATGTTTTTGTCAGAAATATTTTTTTTTCCTACCAAAACCCGTTGAAAGCATATGATTGATTCGTGGCAAAATTTCAAATAAAATTATTTATTATACAAAATATTTTTAAAATAAAGCTTTTCTGTACACAATATTTCTTTATAGTTTTCAAATATCCTTCAAAATCTTTTTCGTGGTGTATATTTCATTAACTAAAAAAATATTTACTATAAACTTCATAGCCGTACATATCAAAGCTACGAAGGCCGTGTTTCTCTCCATTGCTTACTCCTATATTCATACATTTTAGTAAATTTGGATAGCCAATTAATCGACTTATTTTTTTTTCCTTTATATAATATATATATATATATGTCATCCATAAACAATTCAATATCTTACACATTGCTCCGTTAATTTCTCTCACTTAACTGGCAATTTGACAAACATCATTTATACCATGGGATTCAATTCATTTAAAGCTTCATTATAAGCTTTCTAGTCCAATAACAATATTAGCTATTTCTAAATACATATTATAAAAAAATAAAAGAAAAAATAAAGAATACAGAGGAACAAGTAGTTGAGTGAGAGATTGATGATAGATTAAATTGGGTTCCTAAAAGACAGTAACATAGTAGCTTACTGGAACAAGTATTTTATTCATCTTTGATAAAAATTGGTTAACATTAACTAAAAAAGGGTTGAAACATTTGGACAACCATTGGTAATCAACAATTGTCTCATAAGCTTAAGCTTACAAAGTTTCAAGCTTCATCAGACAATGAATGATACAGAACCACATATGACATGACATGCATTGCCACCTAAACCACAAAAAAGCATTCACTGGCAACTACAAAGGCGAAGTGTCCTTGTTCTTCTGCTCTGGTTTGGAAGTGGAGTTCTTGTTCTTATCTCTGGACTTGGTTCCCCAGACACTGGCCATCTACTAGGCTTCGGCAGTATTTCACATAGCTTCATTGTACTTCACATCTGAAGTTAAAAAACAAGACTTGATTAGTAAGATCACAGGTTTTTTCAGTACTACATAACTTGGCTTAACTAGCTAATTAACTTATTATAGAAAAGAATGAACACATTACACAGTTTTCTTTCTCAAAGTTGTGTCGTCAACTATTGCACTCGGAGATGGCATTCAGAACTCTTTAATAACTAAGAAAATATAACACCTCAGAATATACATAGTATGCAAGCTGACATGCTTGGTTTCATTTGAATTCAAGAGCATAAAATCTAGAAAACTAGTGCATTGTTTCAAAGTAAGCATCAAAATACAATCTGCTAAACATATGCAATTTTGATGTCTAATTTAGACCCATAGTCAATTCATATTTCTTAGCCTTGTATAAAAGGAAGTAATCTTATCTATATCTATACTCAATTGCATCTTTCCTTTGTATTGATTTCCATCTCATTTTTATTTGTCTAAGACAAGGTTTAAAAAAGCAACTAGATCGGTTGATACAGACTAGTATTTACCTATCCAACTAAGTACTGGTATTGAATTATGTAGCTTGATATCTACACAATACTTCATTTTTATATTTAATAATTTAATTAATAAAAAATCAGTATATACTGTCTGATATATCATATACAGTTCCTGTACCAGTTTCTAGATTCCTAAGACCTGCACTGGAGCGAGATTTAATTTGTTGGTCCTAGATGACACCTCACAGTGCATACAGATCAGATAAATTGTAATGTTCCTCGAAGATGCTGTAAATGGTGAAGCATTAATTTATCAGGCTCTTGCCTGATAAATTAACTATTAAGCAGTTTTAACTATTAAGATGGCATGAAAAAGAAACAGTTTTAACTATTAAGCAGCCAAGATAAGATGAAAATGGTGAAACATACAATTTATCAAAAGTCAGAATCTCAGCATCCACAAGCTCTTCGAAGAAAATAGGATGAAAAGCAACATACTAAAACCTGATGTCGATTGTTCTTGTTTTCCAGGAACTGAGGTTGCTGAGGAACAAGAGCTTTTACTCAGCGTCATGCATTATCAAGGTAAAGGACATTTAGGGTGCACTTCGAAGGTGTTGACTTTTTCCATTAATCATGATGAAAATATACGAATATGCTTTAAATGTTTATGGAATATGAAAAAGTTAATACAAATACTTCTTTGTACCTTTCTTGAGAATAGTTTCCGGTAAGAACAAATATATTGACGCAATAAATCAATCAGAGGAACATACTGATCCTACAAGACCTGATGTGCAACATGGGTAACCACTGATCCACAACATTGCTTTGATTCCATATCCCTGATCACTGATATATGATGAAACAATAGCATAGTTACAGTTTGTAGCACCAATTCACACTCGTTAGACAACCTGATAACAATGTCCAAGAATTGTCAAACACATGCCAACCAAAATGGTGCTAGACTACAAACCTCATGTGCAATTGATCAGTGGGTTCAAGATTAGATTTTGTTTTCTTTTAATAACCAGCACATAACATAGTTACGAATATCACACCAAAGATCATGTGGTTGATGCCTTCTGGTCTATCTAACATAGCAAAGCATAAATGTTCGATCATCCAATCAGACACATCTAGCATGTAATAATTTACAAATGTATCATACTATGTTAGCTCATAAGTAGCACAAATTGGGTACACAACACTTATAACACATGGTTTTTTAAGTTTTTACCAGAACAGTTGAAATTAATTCAAAACCAAGCTAAAAACCGAATCAAGATTTACAAAGATATTTAATTTGCAGCTGTTTGGCACTAAAACCTACTAAATTTGGCTGGTGCAATAAAAGTCAGTATATTGGAGTTACAGAGTCAGCACCTTTATGCTCTACATAACCAACACATTTCAAAAGCCATTTTCCTCTCAAGGACACATTTTCCCTCTAGAAATATATATGCCAGAAATTCCCTACAGTTCCCTTACTTTCAAATTCATCTCTAATAAAGATCATCGAGAAACTTCTGAAATCTGACAACTATTTCCACCCAAATGCAATTTTGCTTTAATTTAGAGATCTACAGTACTATTCATTAAGTAGTAAATACCCCCAAAAAGAAACTTTTGATGCATCCCTATTTCAATTTCTTTATTCTTACTGCTTTATTGTATAAAAAAAAAGTAGTACAGCCAACATATATGAAACCAGAGATATCATGAGAAGGGCAACATTAAGTAATTCAGCTTGTTTGCCTTTTGAAACACACAAATAGACAAAAATATAAAAGAAAAAAGGCCAACAATGTCATGGCCAACAGCTCCAAATTTGCATATGCAAAAGATCAGCAGAGATAAGTATCTTAACAGATTTAAAAAGTTCAATCACATTTAATTTTACAGCATGACATGAGCAACCATTACCAGCTAAGCAGCTCACAAATAAATGAAGAAAACGATACTTAATCGACATTGTTATACCTTTCGATCAAGATTTTGTAGACACATCATCATCTTCAATATCCCAACTAAGATCCTCGTCATCCTCAATGACAACGAGTCTCTTGCGCAAATCCTCCCGAAGAGGGTTTACGCTCTCGTCACCGGGTTTTTTCTCATCAAGTTCATCAAGATCCTCAATTTCATCCCACTCAAGATCATCTTCCTCCTGCATGGAATGCTGGCTTGAGACAATTGAAGAGCTGCTATCCTTGCACAACCCTACATCCTCCGTCTTCCCTTTTTGCACTGTCTTACCATCTGTTTCGTCATCCGACTTTGAGTTCATCTCCTCCTTGCAAATAAGTTGAGGATTTTCTGCCTTTCCTGGATCGATACTCACTCCCAAGTCAATGTTAGCTGTCGAAGTTTCCAAATTCTCGACCTGAGAAACCTCGGCATGTTTCTCCACGATGACAGACTCAAAATTCATGTCTTCCTTCTGCACCACCTTGTCAATATCATCCTTTTTTCCTTCTTCTTGTACTTCTTTATTCTCTATGAAAATTTCTTCTTTCTTGTCATCCTTCTCAACTTCTTCATCCTCTGCATCATCGTCTACCTCCCAACTCAAATCCTCCTCTTCTTCCCCTGAAATCACCCTTTTCACTAGCTTTGCCCTTGCATCCTCTGCTTGCTTGAGCTTATGGACACGATAGTAATAACGGCACCAGAATGTCTCGTAATCCACCAATCGAGGCACCAGCTTCTCAAGAAATCCCTCCAACGACCCATTCTCATAGCACAGTCTCTCAATTTCATCCTCCTTCTCGGCCAAATCAAACCCTAATCTCCAATTTTTGAAATCCTGAGCATCCTCCGGCTCCCCCGAGAACGTATTCACATCGGACTGGATCGCAAGCAGCTGCGCCTCGAACCGGTTGTACCTTCTCGAAGAAGGAGACCCATTCTGGGGCCCGTGATCGAACGGGTACTGGTCGGTTCGACTGTCCCCGGCCTCCATCGACACGATCGCTTCCTTACCCCGAGAGATGATCTCGGCCGTGCCCCGCCACACCGAGCCGCCGATGACGTCGATGATCTGGCCGACGGACTCCAGGGACTCCTGAGCGACGGAGGCACCCGCATCGAGGGAGCCCGGGAGGTCGAGGACCGCGCGGGCGGTGGCATCCCCGAGGAACGCCGTCTCCTTCTTGAGGCCGGATCCGAACTCCTCGAGGTCCCGGCGGTAGGTCCGGATTACCGATTCGGACTTGGTGGCGAAGGTATTCACGAACCCTCCAAAGCTCCAACCGCCGGTCTCGCCGCTGCCGCCGAAGCTGCCTCGTTCATCGCCGTCCGGTGAGTGGCGGGGGGATTCCGGCGGAGAATTCTGCTGCCGGGGGGAGGTCGGATCGGCGGAGAAGACGGATTTGAAGAAATCCATGGTGACAGAACTGCCGACACTCCACCGGCGAGGTTGGCCAGAGAGGGGGACGGACCTCTTCTTCGTCTCTGGGGATATGGCTAAATGTACGCGTATACCGTACGTTTCCGGAGCACGAGTCGAGTTGGCAGGCTCGGTAAGCTGAGTCTAGCGTTTCGGGTATACCAGTGGGTTCTATGGTGACCGTTATATTCGAATTCCGTGGCTTTCACAGAGGCGCTACAGCGTTACGAATGCTATGTTGCCTAACATTAGCATTTCGGTATATATGAAATTATAATATATAATTTTTTTAAGGAGATTATTATTGGTAATCTATTTTTGGGATAATCCCTTTTATCTCATACAATCATTAAAAAATAAAAAATATATACATTATTAAATATATTTTTTATTAATAATCATATTATTATTTTTTATAATCTCTCAATTATCATCTCAAAACATTGCATCTTGTGGGTTGATACAAAATGATATTTTTCTAGCAAAAACTTCAAGTATCATCTTTCATCCAATGTCTTAAATTAATCTAATAGACATAAAAAATTATTTTCTCATCCCTTTCTCTTATATCTTCAGATTTAATTTCTAAGAAGTGTATTATCAAAAGAAGTTAAAGATAAAAAATTTTGATATATGCACTCGTGAAATAGAAAGTTTTTTAATAATAAAGTTTTGCAATGAATACTAATGCAATTTGCCTATAATAAATATGCTCTAGTCATTTTTTGTCAATCATATTAAAGATCAACACATAGTGTGCCAAGAGTACATGCTAAAAATGATTATTATATATATCTAGAAAAGATTTGGTGTAGTGTTTTTATAAATAGATAAATCGAACCCGTGAGATGACACTAAATCAAGTTCGAAGTGATTTTTATAGACTCGTGTATAAATTTTATTTTTTTATTTTTAATGGAACTCAAACTTCAAGACTATAACATAACTTTTCAGTTTGTAACATATGGAAATGGCTTTTGATGAAAATTTTGGGAATAATATATAAGTTATCCTTGATTTAGAACTAACACACTTATCGAACAAGTATTCTATTGCTTTAGCTACAACCGTTGATGGCGTAAATAATATTATTCTCACTTGCATTGCAATGATTGAAATTAAAAATCGAGCTTCTTGGAAGTGATTCTTATTTGAATTATGAAGTTGTATCAGTAAACTTGAATATTTTGGTATAATTAGTGATCGCAATCCAGAACTTTTTTGGAATGTAAATATCTTTTCTCAAGTCTATTATGGATGCTAAATGGTGCATCTCTTGTTAGTGATGTTGATCAAGAAGCAGTAACAATATTTTGGATTGCAGGTAGAATCTCATATTTTAATCATCAAATCAATTGATGATTGTTTAATGTAACATGTGTATTAGAGGAATTAATACATATTTAACTATGATGGAGAAAATGAGTTACAACTTGGGCCATGATTAAGTTTGGGCATCTGGCCAAGGTTCGAACCATGTAGTGGGAGCTCAACAGAAGTTCGCCGAAGGAATCGGAAAGCTTGTTGGGAATACGCCGAGAGATCACCAGAGGAAGACTGTAAGACTCACCGTAAGAATGCCGGAGGTTACCAGATTATCGAGGGTTAGGTCGTTTATTAAGCTTGAGAGTCATATATGGTTATAATCAGTGAGTCGTAGTTAGGTTCGAGTCACAATTGAGTTTGATTTGGAAGAAATCTAAATCAACTCAATGTGAGGCAAATCGAGTCCACTTTAGGGATTTGGATTGAACTCGGGTCAAGCTCAATTAGTTGACCTGAGAATTGGTCAATAGAAGATACAAGTTGGGATTAGAAAATTGAAGGAAATCACTTTTTCGGGATTCTCAATGGTTGAATCGTCGATGGGCAGTGGTCGTACCACCCAGGGCAACGATTGTATCGCCTAGGCGATGGTTGTACCGTTGTCGCCCAATTTTTCCGGTAGCTTTCGATGGTTATACCGCTCATACACGGATTTTTCGGATACATTTGATGAATTTTGGCTCCATTTTTCTGAAGTCAATTAGGGTCTATAAATACCCCAAATTTTCTTACATTTAGCACAAACATTCACAAAAGACGTAGGATAAAAATATGTAAAAAAATGTGCAAGAAAAAGAAAATTGACAAGAGAGTAACTCTAAGTGTTGTATTTATTATAAGAGGTCTCACTTGAGTTTAGATTAAAATGCTTGTAAGGGTTTGGTCTTCACCTAAAGAAGATCAATAGTGGACTCCGGTGAACCTCGACGAAAAGGACTTGGGAAGTGGACATAGCCAAAGTTTTTGGCCGAACCACTATACACTGTGAATATATCTCTCTTTAATTAATTTATATATTCATTAGTTAAATCAAAATTTTTAATATTAAGTTTGATTCACTTAGATATTATAATTTCAATAAATACTTTCAATTTGTCGATTGTATTTGAAAGATAAGTTTTTCTTAAATCAAAATTTTTACACTTATACTAATTCACGCCCTCTTAGTGTCAATTGATCATAACAATCAAGATTATTATCACAAAAATAATAAATTTATCGATAGAACAACAAATATGTATAAATTAATTGAATCTTATGTACAAATAACTCATCCATCGTCATATTCATAAAGAAAAAATTATTATCGCTAAAACAATAAATTTAGATTATGATACTAGCAAAAAAATATAAACTTAACAAGAATACTAGCTGTCATATTGAATGTGCATAAAAACTTATTTCTTGAAGTCAAACATCATAATGTGCAGATGAGTTATAAGTTTAGAGCAAGAATTATACTTTGGACGTGTATCGTTTAGTATGGGCGATACGTACTGATCCATCAGTTGATCAATATACGGACCATCCGCTATCATATGGTATCATCAATTAGGGTTATTTTTGTCCCATTACCATTTCTGAAAATGATCAGTAGTGATCAATTTCGACCTTCATCGGTCGTTGTCGGGTGGTAACATTCAATTTCGATCGTTGACGATCGATTTCAGGTGATATCAGTTGAGGGAAGGAGAAAGAGGAAGAGGAAAAAGAAAAACCTGGAGTTTGATGCTACTTTTCGCTAGTGCGATCCATCGCACGCGTGGGGAGAAGGAACAAGACAACATCATTCTTTTTTTATTTTTTAATTTATATTATATTATATTATATATAAAAGGTATACCTTTGTGTTTCGCTCGATATCTCATATCATATCATATCGTATTAAGTAGAGTTAAGTATGCCAATACCGATGACAAACCTTAGTTTAGACTATACACATAATTTATGATCCTTTTGAATTTGTTTTGCTTCATAATTTGATAATATTTTTGTATTATTATAAGATACATGAATTAGTTATAATCATATATATTGAATTAAGATATAGCAAAAGGAGATTATGCAAATTCCAGTATATATGATATCATTGTTGATGATATCTCCATCCATGAATATTACTTAATCCAATAATATCTTAAACGTAAGCTTAAGAAGGGTAGATTAGAAAAATGAAGATTTCTATTAATTTAATAACATATTTCATGTCATATTTAACTACTCACCCACTAATAATATCAAAACGATTATCTCATTGAATATAAAAATATCAAACATACGTAACCAATGTTAAGAACACATGCAAATTAAATTTTGATTACATGCAATCAATCAATCATAACTCAAAAAATATTTAAAGTGAAAACTCACGCTATAAGTTTTAGTGTCTTCAACACTTTTCCAAAGACACTATAACAATATTAAAAATATTATATGATAGGAATTAGATAGATGTTTATAATAGTTTAGGAACATGATCAACCAAATGGAGACAAAAAATTGACTTGTTATAATGTTTTGGCCAACATGATAAAACACTTTAAAGCATATTCGAAATTATTATTCATTAAGCAAACTAACTATAAATATAAAAAAATTCGATATCGTACAAGCAGTGATAAACAAAGAGACATAATATGTATGATATCACTTGTAATATTTTTTTTAATAATATTATAATATTTTTAATATCTTAATAGAAATACTATAAATCTATTGAAAGACACCGTAAGTGAATCATACGAAATCAAAATATATAAAATATTTGATATATCATACTAAAATCCAAAGATATATTTATAATAGTTTATGAATAACATCAACCAAATGGTGACACCAAATTGGCCTGATATAATATTTTGATCACCAAACAAAATAATAAAACCTATGTGATAATATTGTAAATCATTCAAATTGAATCTTAATCTCAATAAAACCAATTATAATGTTTAATAGTTTAAGAATAGTATTATGATAATTATAGTGCTTAATAGTTTATTAACAATATTATGTCAATTAGTATTCATGTTCACCTACCTCCAAGAATAACTAAATTGGAAGACAATAGTGCTAAGAAAACTAGGGCAAAAAAAATTAAATGGGGAGACAATAGTAGTATGTAAAAAATTATACACACATAGGGCTGTAAAAAAAAGATTGAACAAAATTAAAAGAAATTAAACAAAAGTATGGCAAAAATTAAATGGAGCCATAAGCATTGTTTGTGATACTGTTGAATAAATTGAGAAATGAGCATAAACTATCGATACGACGCGGTGGTGCGCGTCGCAGATACGACGCGGGCCCCGTCGGAGAATCGTGGTGGGCCTTCCCTCAGCAAAGGCTGGTAAAGTCGCCTGAGTGGGTCGAAGAAGTACGTTTTAATCTCGTCTTTGCAACGCAATTCGTTCAGAACATTTACTTCGAGGCGAAGAAAACCGCCGGAAATGTAAATAAAAAAAAAAAGCCAAATTCTCTCCTCACACCCACAGCGATGAAAGCTCCGCGGACCCACGTGAGTGCACGTATTTGACCAGTCCATGCGCGAGTAGGATTTGGCGTAGCTTCAATCAAGTAGCCGAACATTATTGATCAGTTAAGAAGTGCCTCAACTGGAAGCTTAAATCGGAAGCAAAGTCGAACCGACGGCCAGATCTGATCCACGCGTCCTACACATGTAACGCGGAGAGAGTTCATACGCGTACTATTAAAGTAGAGAGAGAGAGAAGAAACGAAACGATAAGTACTGCGACGGAGCGATGGGTTCATCCTGCACTCGCTCTTCTCGCTGGTTTCTCCCCCACTTCGTGATCGTCTTCTCATTGTGCTCTTCGTTGCTCTTCTCGATCGCGATGGCGGCCATGGTCGGAGGGTTGAAGGAATCGGAGGGTAGCCAGAACAGCGCCGAGATCGAGGAGCTCGCCCGCTTCGCCGTTGACGAACACAACAAAAAGGAGGTCTTGCGTTTCTCTGGTTCCTCCATTTCTTCGAATTTCGTCCTTTTCTTCGGATCTATGTGTTTTTTTTACCTTGTTTTTTGTGTTATTTTCTTTGGGTGTTCTTATGACGACAACTTCTTTGCTGAGTTCGATCCCCTCTCCTACCGATCTGAGTTATTTGCCATCGTTTCTGTTTAGGGTTTCAACATATCTTTAGGTTTTTTGGATGGATATATTGTAATACAAGAAGTTTTTTTTGCTTGATGTGACCTACGGCCATATCTTATCGTATCTATGTTGTTTTTTGGGTTAATCGTTGAACCCTTCGATATTCTGCGATAAATTTAGGCGTAACACTTGTCCTTCTCCTCGTCGTTCTTTGTAATCGTCTTAACTTGTCTCGATCGAAAGGCACATGAATAAAAAAAGATAATGATCTCGTTTCGGTTCTTCTGGCATATTGTATCCCTTGTGTTGTCACTGTAGCTTTCCGTTTGCAGAATGCACTTCTGGAGTTTGCTCGCGTGGTGAAGGCCAAGGAGCAGGTTGTTGCTGGAACCCTTCATCACTTGACAGTGGAGGCAATTGACGCAGGGAAAAAGAAGCTCTATGAGGCCAAAGTGTGGGTCAAGCCATGGCTCCACTTTAAAGAGCTTCAGGACTTCAAGCATGTGGGAGATTCTGGATCTCTCACGGCTGCTGACCTCGGTGCCAAACGAGGTAATGCCGTCTCCCAAACCCATTGATTGTCTATACTTATCTAACGTGTCCTAACATATTCGGAGTTGTGAATATAGTAGTACCCAATTATCTATCTTGATACGGTTCCTCGTGTAAATACCCAATGAACAAGAAGTTGTCTATCCTGTGTTCGCTTATTCGGTGAGGGGTTCACAAACCCATTTATTGTTCTTTTCAGATGGCCTGGGCTTCAATACTTTTTGTTATTTGTAGTTATCTATCTTGATATGGTTCTGATGTCGATGTTGGTTCCAAGACTTCAATTTTAACATTGGGACTTGTCCATCGGTGCTCTGAATTTATGTTTTGCTTTATTTTCTGTGTGCTATCTTTTGTTTTAGTCTTCACCAAAAATTTCTGCCATGGGCATATTGTATACAATGGCATCTGACTCTCTGCAAGTTTTTTGTTTATGTCCTATTGGTCTTGGTCAAAGTGTTTGTTGTTCTTGATTGGAAGTTCCTAACCATTGTTCCGAGAATCTTATCGCATTATTCTTTTTCCCTTTGTGCTTCTTGGAGAAAACACAGACAATAGAGGAAATTGCATATGCTAACAACTCTTCAGCTTCCTTCATCCTTTGTTAATTAGTCAAATGGGCCTTCACCCGTTGGCCATCTTGTGGGCTGTTATGAAGTAGCAAATACGACTACATATGGAAAGAAAACTAGAGATCACAGATAAATTTGCATGGTATCACACGTATGGGCAAAGTTGGACACAATGTGCTATATCAAATGATGAAGAGCACCTTAGAAACCTATGGTAAGGGAGTCAAGCTGATACGGGCAGGCCCTTCTCTTATTTGTATTTCACTTGGTCGAACAAGAGAACCATTTTTCTTTTTCTCAGATTGATGTTGACATTAGGTCGACTACCAACCGTTGGGCTTTGTTTGACCAAACCTAAACAGTTCGAGGTTGGGTTGATACAAAGCTTAAACGATTGGTGACATTGAAAAGATGTTCAGAGTGGATGATGCAGTGTTGTGGGGAGGCAAGGGGAGGCATCATGCAAGAGACATAATGACCGATGTATGATGTGGTCGGTTGCCTCGCTAGCATCCTCAATAGCCTCAAGGAGGAACGGAAGTTAGATGAGTTGCCTCGCTAGCATCCTCAATATAACCAAAAGCCTCATTGCTTCAGTCACCAACCAGGCCACATGTAACTTGATATTAGTTATCAAGGGCACCTAATGGTTATAACTTCAGTAAGCGCCTAAATATGTATAAGTAAGCATCCAGAGTCTGCCCATTGTTTCTGATCAAGGTTAGCCTGCCACGGTCTGAAGTCTGTTTATGTGTTGGCTTATTGGTGGAAATCAGTCGAACTGTAAAAGTTGATTAAGACAAGTTGGAGTCAATTAATTCTGTTTGATTTTGATTAATTTGTCGTAAAAAAGAGGCATACTGAGAGAGAGGATGATAACTTTTCCTTGTTTCCTGCTTGTTGCTTGAGCGATTATTTCCATAAGAATATCCATGGCATATGAAATATGAAAAATTTTGAGTTCCTTTTCATATTTGTACCAAATTAATGCCAACTATGGTATTAGTAGAATATTTCATGCGTTTACACCAGCTGTTTTCTCAATAAAATTCTATTTTAAATAACGGTTAAACTAATAGGATAATTATAGGATACTTGAGAATATGTTGTGGATACATTTTAGGCTGGCATTATTTTCTTTATCTATTTTTACTACATATAAGATGGATATGTGATGTTACTTTACATCATAAGTTCTTGCTATCTTCTTTATACTGAACTGCTGTTTTATTAGTAGATATATAATCAAACACCATCAAGCATATCAAACATTGTCACATATAATGTTAGTTATTAAAATATCGTAATGGCTGTATCTGTAAGATATTATATCTTGTTTTTTCAAGATATGATATATTGGTATATTTGTGTTGTATCATATCTCGATCTCATGTCAATAATCAATATCCATATTCTATGGCCCATGACCTACTCCCTAGCCACGTATTTGGTCTTTAAAATCTTTTAATAGATATTTTAAGATTTCCTCTTACAGGACATATAATTGAAATCATGTTATCTCTTTTTATTTTGAATTGTCAAGATGTTTTTTATCTTGCTTCTTTTTATCTGATAGCACTAAATATTTCTATTTTCGTTTGATATTTGTATGTATAATGCTAGAATGCTGATGGTGTCTATCACTGCTTTCCTGTGAAATGAGATGCAACTATGTTTACAATATCAAGGCTGTTATGATATAGTTGAGCTATATGTAATTATCAATAACTACTTTAAGAGATGGAAAACTGAATAGTTTGTTGGTTTAAGTCTGTAATTGTTGTTCTTCCTTCTCTGGAACGTTTGTTTACAAGCTTAGATAAATCTGAATACTTTGATTATCTAACACAATCAAAAGATGAAGCATCTCTGTCAAACCTTGTAAGATTGGCTCTGCATTAGTCATAATGAGCCTCATTATGTACCAGATGAGCATGGACCCGGCTGGCGTACTGTTCCTGCACATGATCCTGTGGTCAAAGATGCAGCACATCATGCTGTGCAGACCATTCAACAGAGGTCCAACTCGTTGGCCCCCTATGAACTGCTGGAGGTCCTTCTTGCAAGGGCAGAGGTTTGGTCTTCTTGCCCTTTATTTATTTTGTTCTGTTATGGTTTCTGAGCAGATGATGTTTTCATCTTCCATCGTTCTAGTGCTTGAGATCAGTAGGTTTATCACGGACTCCTTTCAATTCTCAGGTGGTTGAAGACATTGCAAAATTTGACATGCTTATCAAAGTGAAGAGAGGAAGCAATGAGGAGAAATTAAAGGTTGAAGTGCACAAGAATCTGGAAGGCACCTTTCACTTGAATCAGATGCAGACGGAGCATTCGGAGTCTGGAGGTCAATAAACATAGTGCTCGATGCTAGTAAACAGCGGTATCTAAACCCAGCTGAATGACACATCTACGCGAAGCATGTTATCTGATGAATTGCCTGTAAATTTGAATGCTTTCTGCTGCTTGGTGAATAAGTACTAAGAGTATCTTGAGAACATATTTCCAGTTTGTAACTTGCTGTGGCGTTACTTTCCCTCAAAAATCCAATGTTCAATATTTGGAAAGAGCTATCTATTTGATTCTTTAGATTAAGAAAGCCATATTCCCATTGATTAGTGTATAGACAGCATAATGCAATGAGGTAAAGTAGATTTGCAGCAAAATAAGATTCTATTTTTTTGTTGAAAAAACATATCCTCCCTTGCAATGGTGTTATTGCAGTTGACAATAATGATGGCTGGATAAGCTTTTTCCATTGTGATGTCTGTTTACAGAAGAAACATCAAATTTAGTTAGATGTGATGCTTAGCATAATCTATGTGGGTTGGATTGCCGACAGTCTAACCTTCAGATGCATGCACGACATTAAGATCTGGGAGTAGTTCTTAAAAATGTCATTAAATTAATTCTTCAGTGATGCAGCACTGAAGGATATTCGAGTTCTGCTGGGGTTCATGATGACATTATATTATGAGGAAACCTAATGGATGAGCGCTTCTGCATACTTGGACATGAACACCAAGTCATGGACATGGTTGAATTCTGAAGTAAGCAAAAGTGGGAGCAGAAGTAGTAAGCACTTCAGGTTTGAATATTGGGTCAGATAGATTTGGTGGTGTTGGCGTTGGATTCTGTAGGGGTCAATCTTGCAGCTGCAATCAAGTTGTCGGAGACAAAAGTTGGAGCTAAAAGGAGGAGGAACTGCTAGAAACAAGAGAACTTGATCGAAAACAAACACAAGGTGGATCAATGGAAACAGTAGGTAGAAGACATACATACAGATACAGATTTGATTTGTCTAGAGCAGGACAATTTGCGTATGAGCTTGAAGCTAGTAATAATTGGCAGGGAACATAATCGTCAGCTTGAGAAGGAAGACAATGGTTTTGTTTTCGGCCAATAACTTCGACCTTTTCTTCTTTTGGAGATGATCATGAATTCGCTTCGTGAAATAAAAATAAATAAAAAACAATATTGCATCCAAGAGATTTATATTTTAAATAAGTTTTCACCACGGATTGATAGCAAACGACTCAAATATATTCACATTAATAAACCCAAATCAAAATTCGAATAAATAAGTAGATTTGAATTAATCATACAATCTTTGTTTATATGGTTTAGACTTATTATTGTTGTTTGAGTTATACTGTTTGGATTCATTCGTTATACTTTTATTTTTATTTTAGTATTTTAATCTATATATTTTAAAGAGTTGCATTTATATCATTATAATCACAAAATTGAAACAAGAAGTCGATTTATTCTAACATAGTTGATTTTACTAGTTTAAAGATAAAAATAAAAAAGTAAGTTTAATGTTTTAATTAGTGACGGATGAGAAGACTAGTGGCGAGAGATGAGGCCGCTTGACAACTATATCGACGTAGATGCAGATGGTGGTGTTCGTCATGACGTTTGCGATAAAGGTGGTGAACGTCTCATTGCTGACCCATTGGGCAGGGCTCCTATCATTCCCCCTATTATCATGTCAATTTCGGCACAAGCATGAAAAATGTGATAGTTCTATTCATCGTTGTTGTTGTTGTCGTCGATCGGGAATGAAAGCTCTGGAAAGTTAGAAGACGAATGATTGTCGAGTTGACCGTATCTAGCAATAGTGAAAAAACGTGAGTCACGAAATTCAACATTAAGTACATCGTCATCATACCTATCGTCAACATAGTTGTCGAGCAACCCTCACCTTTCGTTGTCGTTTTCCTCATCCACAATAGCTACCCGCCTCTAGTTGCGTCATTATTCACCACTGACGTCCACCACTATCAATATTGTCCGTCGTCTCTAATTAAAATATTAAAAATTATTATTTTTACTCATCTTCTTCGTGTTTCCATTTGTAAAACCGACGATGCTAGGATAAATGAATCTAGATATTTTAATTTCATAACTATATAATATTGTAATAAGTTTTTAAGATGTAAGGACTAGGATGCTATATATATAGCTAACCATAGGGGTACTCTGTAATTAGCCCCGATACGTCTGGGAGTTAAATCTCGGATCCAACGGCTCCCGATGAAGATCAATTGACAGCCGTCTGATAGTTCGCTCTCGCACAACGTTGCGGTGGAACCGCTGCACAGTTTCGTGGACAGAGGACAGAATTGTGATTTCGATGGATATCTTCGGGACGATGTCGTCATTTGACTTTATGATTTTTGAAAGCAAAAGCTTCGGCCCTCCGCAACCGTCGACACCTCGATGCTCACAGCCGTCCGATCAATCTATCGGACGACATCCGAGAGACGATAAAGAAAAGGAGGGAAAGAGTTATGGCCGTCCGATTCCCTCCCATCATCTCTATAAACCTCGCTTGGGGCTGCGCCTCCCGACGCGCCCTTCACCTCTCTCTCTCTCACTCACTGTCGTTGCCTCCGAAAACAACAGATCTCTCCGTCCTCGCCGGTAAGCCCTCAATTATACACGAATCCTTCGTGTCTTCGAGGTTCTTTTGTGGATCGCGAGTATCCTTTTCTGATCTCGAGAAGATACTTCACTTGCCGCCGCTGTTTCCGAGGAGACGATTTCGGTTCGTGTCCTCATTCTTCCGGATTTTACTCTCATTTCGTCGAAATTCTTTTTTCTTTTACTAATTATAGATGGAAATCGTAGGATTTTTATGATGCTGTGTTTGCTCGTTGTTGATTTGATATTGGATGATAGTGATTTGTGCATAGATGTGTTCTTGTGGTTTTTTGAGATATCTGCTAAGGTCTATTATCTTATGCTTTAATTGAATAGCTTCAGGAAATGTTATCGAGATTGATGTCATGTCGGTCCTAATTTTGCTTCCCTGTCTTCAATACAGGTGAAAAATGAGAGAAATCCTTCACGTCCAGGGTGGCCAATGCGGCAATCAGATCGGGTCCAAGTTCTTGGTAGTGGTGTGTGATGAGCAAGGGATCGATCCCACCGGGCGGTACACTGGGACGACGGATCTCCAACTCGAGCGCGTCAACGTGTACTACAACGAAGGCTCTTGTGGGCGGTGCTGATGGATCTGGAGCCTGATGCCATGGACAGCGTCCGAACCGGGCACTAAGGTCAGATCTTTCGTCCCGATACTTACCTTCTCTGTTTTCCTTTCGTCCAAGGTTTCAGACACTGTCGTTGAACCCTACAATGCAACCTTATCCGTCCACCAGTAGGTTGAGAATGCAGATGAATGCGTGGTGCTGGACAATGAGGCTCTTGATGATACCTGCTTCCGGACGCTCAAGCTAACTACTCCCTTCTGTAGGTCATTCCCTTTACTGATCCATGTTCTTGTTCGAGAATTTTGAATCAAAATGATCTATTGGTTGGATTAAAATGATCATGTAACTTTGCTGCTTGGAAATTAATCACTTTTGAACATTCTACCAATTCACTTGCTCAGAACTGGTGTAATCGATGAAACTTGATGGGGCCAATAATGGTCGGCCCACCAACACCAGAACACGATACCCCCACCTCGGCCACGTCGCTTAGCCATGTCATAGTGTCGCTAAGTCGGACGTACATCGGATGCTGACCCGGCCTATGTAAGGTCAACTGGAAGATCCGGAGTCCCAACCTATCCGTAGCGCACCTGACAGCGGGCGGCCAACAGCACGACTGGCGGCATGGCAGAGCGGAGGCGACGGGTTGACCAGCCTGCGGCACCCGTGATAGCAGCCGACTGGCGCCATGACAGAGTGAATGCGATGGGCCGACTAGCCTGCAACACCCCTGATAGCAGGCGACTGGTGGCGTGCCAGGTACTGTAGCGATGACGTGATCCGCATACAACGAGCTCGCCTATGCAAGTATAAATACCCCTAGACCACTGCTAGTTTGGGGATCGCGAACAGAAACAAAATCACTGTCAATCATTCTCACCTCTGACTTGATCGTCGGAAGGGCTCGGTCGAGCACCAACAGCTCGGCTTGGGTCTTTTTGTAGGAGGGATGCATCGACTTCTTACGGAGGAACGGACTTGAGGTCGGGATCGCGCTATCAAGTCACCAGACCATGGAGGCAGCCTTGCGCACACGGGTGACATCACCGGGCTGACTCATCATCCCATGTTGCCGCACGACCCCAACAAAACTAAACTCAGATTCTTCATGTAGGATCCAAGAGACAAACTAGATTAATTTATTGAGACATTTCACACATCAAACTAATCATAACATTTATTGCATCAAATCTTCTTGACTATTTTTGAGACCGGATGAAAGTAATCCTGTTTGCTAGAGTTACCTTGTGTGATTTTGGAGAAATGCTAACATTTATATAGCCAGGAACATGAATTTTCCAACTGGGTACTTGTTCTTGTTGATGTCAGTCTTGAAAATGACATCCTTCACTTGCTATTAGTTGATCTGGCATGAGCTTTGCAGTTTATACTACTGAAGTTTGCTTGAATCTTATTTAGAAGAGGCTTAAATTACTTTGAAAGCTTTAATTAAATGGAAAAAAGTCATTTGCTATTAGTTGATCTTGGCATGAGCTTTGCAATTTATACTACTGTAGTTTGCTTGAATCTTATTTGGAAGAAGCTTAAATTACTTTGAAAGCTTTAATTAAATGGAAAAAAGTCACTTGCTATTAGTTGATCTTGGCATGAGCTTTGCAATTTATACTACTGTAATTTGCTTGAATCTTATTTAGAAGAAGCTTAAATTACCTTGAAAGCTTTAATTAAATGGAAAAAAGGAGACATCCTTCACTTGCTATTAGTTGATCTTGGCATTAGCTTTGCAGTTTATACTACTGAAGTTTGCTTGAATCTTATTTAGAAGCAGCTTAAATTAGTTTGAAAGCTTTAATTAAATAGAAAAAATAAGAGACATCCTTCACTTGCTATTAGTTGATCTTTGCATGAGCTTTGCAGTTTATACTACTGAAGTTTGCTTGAATCTTATTTAGAAGAGGCTTAAATTACTTTGAAAGCTTTAATTAAATGGAAAAAAGTCATTTGCTATTAGTTGATCTTGGCATGAGCTTTGCAATTTATACTACTGTAGTTTGCTTGAATCTTATTTGGAAGAAGCTTAAATTACTTTGAAAGCTTTAATTAAATGGAAAAAAGTCACTTGCTATTAGTTGATCTTGGCATGAGCTTTGCAATTTATACTACTACTGTAATTTGCTTGAATCTTATTTAGAAGAAGCTTAAATTACCTTGAAAGCTTTAATTAAATGGAAAAAAAGGAGACATCCTTCACTTGCTATTAGTTGATCTTGGCATTAGCTTTGCAGTTTATACTACTGAAGTTTGCTTGAATCTTATTTAGAAGCAGCTTAAATTAGTTTGAAAGCTTTAATTAAATAGAAAAAATAAGAGACATCCTTCACTTGCTATTAGTTGATCTTGGCATGAGCTTTTGCAGTTTATACACTACTGATGTTTGCTTAAATCTTATTTAGAAGAAGCTTAAATTACTTTGAAAGTGTTAATTATACGGAAAAAAGATAGAGAAAAAAGACCACTTTAGTATGAAGTTAATTTAATTATATTATTCGTATTATAATATTAAATTTTTAATTTTAATTTCTGTACAGCATGGTATGAAGTTAATGTCTTGTGACAGAAGACGTAGTAACCACTTTAGTACATGGAATTTAAAGACTTCCGTCATCCAGCAATGAAATGTACCCTCCACCAACCCCACTTATTTGTGAATCATAGATATGGACATCTTTATCTTGCAAATCCACAGGTTTCCCTCTCACTCTATTCTATTGCACTACTTGCACTAGAGATCAACCAAGATATATCTCACAAGTAATTGAGTTCCAACAACCAAAAATAGAGCTTAAGACTACCTATGAGCACAATGGATAGGACTAGTCTTCCATCCAAGTAGTCCTTGTAACTTACCATCCAAAAATAACTCTTGACAAACTTACCATAAATTAAAGGAGGAGATTAGTTTAGGGTTCTCTAGGCATTATCTACATTCTTCTCATGTCACATAAATATTCTGAATAGTACCAAATCTCTAAATCTTGCTCTTTTGTATGAACCCCAAGAAAATATCTAAAGTAAAAAAAAAGTATAATTTTGATAATTATAGTTTTTAATTATTCTATTCGTATGATGTTGAATTAATAAAAATATTTTATTATGTATGATAAAAAGAAATCCGTTCTTAAATATTATATTGATTCTGATACCCAAATGCTATAATCTAAATTTGATGATCTAAATAATCTTATCAATCTAGTTTGATCTAAATTATTAGTCAGGATGTTTAAACTAAAATTAATAATAATATGAATCGATATATTTATGTTTTGCTCATCTAATTCGTTCATAAATACGATCAACACAATCCTAATTGAGTCACAATTGTGATCACATCCGATTTTTTTTAACCATGCATGCATTTACGATTTGTTCTTGCGTCGGCACTCTCAGCCGTCCACTAACCTTGTCACGGACTCTCCCATCCTTTTCTGGGTGGCATAGCATCAATGCATGTGGCAAAAGGAAGGCGATGGAGAGTTGTACTCATCCATTCACATGATCCATCCTGTGATGGGCATGGGATCGAGCCACCGACGCCAGCTTTCACATCCCATTCCCCGAACAAATGCTTGTCGCGCACCCCATCATTTGTACTCTTTACCAAACCGCACACTGTTTGCCCTCTCTCGAATCTGCTCTCAAAAGCTGCGCATCATCCAAGAAATTATAAAACATGTTATAGTTTTAGTTCCTTCTTATCTTTTGTTTTAGTTCTGCACTGTATTGTGTCTGAGAAAGATTCAATTTTTTAGCTTATAAAATAAGACAAAAAATATGCTTTCAGACATCTATTCAGAAAAAGAAAAAACATGTCTAATAGCCACATCTCTTTATTATCCTAAAGAATTTGAAGTATTAGTAGGTATGACTTTTCAGATAAGTCATCTCCTCATTGACCAGTAGTAGGATTGACGTATGTTTTTAGATCATCTTTCATTTCACATGGCATGTGGGTCACATTAATTCCAGCAAATACCTAACAAGAGAGCGCGAGAGAGATATGGCCATTCTATTTAGAGAATTGTCACCAAATTTATTGGATAGGATGGAGGTTAGCAATAAAGGTATTTTTAAGGTATGGTAAAAGCCAACCCCCTGTCATTTTAGGAGGAGCTAAGCATTCTGTTTAGAATCATCACCAAATTTTAGGATCCAGATTGTGAAATATTACAGTCACTATCGAGGAGCTGATGTGGAAAGCAAAAGTCTCAAGTCATCCTCTCACATTCCACAGTGAGCCAATAACCTATCAGCCATCGTAGATAACAACCTACATCGAGGGTAGTGGTCCCCAAGCGACCAAGTCGACCTAGGCCTCCCCTTGGTCGGCTCTTGCAAATGATAGCTCGTAGGGAGCCATCCGATTCGATCTTATCGACCGTGAAGGTTGACAGGCGATGCCCCTTTAGTCATCCTTTACTGACAATGCATCGTATGAGCTGTACGAATCAATTGTCCACATAAAATGGACCATAGATAGAAGGATATACGGATCGACCAAGGTCCCTCGTGACTTCTTAGGTACAAAAATCGATCCTCGATGTTTAAACAGGGGCTAGACTCCCACACCCTGAACCTTCTTATTTTCACTACTATATAGAGCTAACTCAGTTGTTGGAGAAGTTGAGTTGAGAAATCCCCTGATGTCGACCTTTTATGCTTAGAGACTCTCTCGTGACCACTTCGATCAACCCATTCTAAATAGTGACTCTCTAGAAGTTGTGTTGGCTGATGGTATCAAGATAGTAACAATTAGTAATAATGATATGTTTAAGATATGATGAAGGTTAACTTCCTATTAATTTTAGGAGGAGACGCCAATTGTCATTGTTCATCTTTGCATCTGCCTCCACCCACCTATCATAGTTGTGAGGTGGAAAAAGGTAAAGGGAAAGAAACAAGTGATGGATGGCATTTTCTATGGCTGGCCACTGACAGTGTCTCTCCTGTCTTAGCTGTATGCACAGGTGAGGTCTCCACCCCAACTCCCCTCTTCCAATTTTTGTACCTTCCAAGCTCACTCCTCACATCCTTTCCCTGATCCCAAGAAAAGATGGAACAGCAGCAGTCTTGGGGAGCAGCCGCAGCAGCAGCCCCTCTTCGGGTCTCAGGTTGTTCCTTCCGCTGCCTCCTCCTCATCGTCTGTTGTCTCGTGTTCCTCCTCAGCTGCCATGGCACTGTTGCTTACAAGAACTACACGGTGGGGGATTCCTCGGGCTGGTTTGACAACCTCATGAAGCCTGCTGTTGACTACCAGAAGTGGGCAGCTGGGAAGAGCTTCACCCTTGGAGATTTCCTCTGTAAGTTCCATATTTGTCACCTCAACCTCAGTTTCTGATGGTTTCCCGATGCAGAAGTCTTGCCTCTCCCTCTTCTCCATCTCAATAATTGGTAGTGATTCGCCATCTCCCTGTCATAGATCTATCTGTTCGATCTCCAAAAAGCTCTGAAATGATTTTGTTTTAATTCAGCGCCGAAAGGACACCCTCTCATCAACTTTGATTGCACTCCACATTTGGAGTTCTTGTGTTCCTGCTGATGAGAACGATCATGTGTTCCTGCTGCAGTCTTCAACACGGACAAGAACCACTCGGTGGTGCAGACCTACAACGCCACCACATACGAGCAATGCAACTACGACGACGCGGAGGCCGACGACACCACCGAGTGGTCCGCCACGGCGCCGCAGTACAGCAGCGACCCGGTGACCGTGCCGGTGCCGCTCCTCAAGGTGGGACCGACATACTTCTTCTCGGGGAACTACGACGGCGAGCAGTGCCAGCACGGGCAGCACTTCAAGATCAACGTGACGTACGGGCAGGGCCTGCCGGAGAGCCTGAGGAGCCCGTCGGAGGCCTCGGCACCTGCCAGCCCGCAAGACGGCGCCGCCGACACGTTTGTGCCCGCCAACTTCGACCATCCCAATGACACCGACGACGAGGTGAAGCCGTCGTCGCGTGCCGGCGATACGGTGCGTGGTGGGTGGCTTCATGTGGGCTTCGCCTTCTTGTGCGTTCTAATGCTCATAAGGTGAAGGAAGACGGGCTTATGGAAAGCATGTCGGTGATCCATTTATTCATTTATTTGATGTAGTTTATTGTGTGCTTAATAATATTGGGTGTAAAAGCTATATAATCTAAGTTTAATTATATTTGTTATTTATTTTTACTAAAAATATTTATATATGAGAGATGAAAATAATACATTAATAAATAGTCGTGTGTTATTAAGGATTAAAAGAGTCATATAATGAATTTGAATATTTGGATTGTATTGGTGTCGAATCTTTTGTATCAATTTCATTAATTCTTTTAAAAAATATAAGATCAAGATCTTTATACTCGTTATATATTCGTAATAATATAAATGGATGAGTGAAGGTCCTCCGATGTCGAAAGGATATATATAAATCCACATCCATTGAGAATATAAAAAATGGATAGATACAGATGACATATCAAATAATAATAATAATAATAATAATAATAATAATAATAATAATAATATAGATGAAGCACCAACCCCCAATATTAATGCGTGTGATTATGATTACTTTCGGTGGGTTTAATATAAGATTAATGGACCATATATCATTGAAATACTATTAATTTATGCTAAAATAAAATTTTAAAACATCTGAACCAAAAGGCATCATCAGAGACTCGAACGCTCCAAACCTGGTTACACAGGTAGTCTTCGCCTAATCATCTTCTGCAATGCGTACTTGCCAATATCCCGACCGAAGGTCGAGTTTGGAGAAATACTCGGTCTTGCCCAGTTGATCGAATAAATCCATGATAAGTAGAATAGGATATTTGTTCTTCATCGTCACTTTGTTCAGGGTTCGATAATCGACACATAATCGGAGGCTCCCATCTTGTTTCTTCTGGAAGAGAACTAGAGCTCCAAATGGTGCCTTTGAACTACGGATGAGACCACCGCTTAGCATTTCATCCATCTGCTTCATCAGTTCTGCTAACTCTGGAGGGGCCATGCGGTAGGGTGGTCTCGCTGGAGGCTTAACTTCTGGCTCCAACTCAATGTTATGATCCACGCCTCTGCGTGGTGGTAGAATCTTTGACAACTCGGGTCCATGATGTCTATGAACTCCTTCAGAACGTTTGCCACCACAGTAGGTCCGTGAATGGACTCCCCATCAAGTGGCTTCAGCTTCACAACAGCCACGAAAGTTAATTCACCTTTCCACACCCCTTTCTTCAATTGTAATGTCGATATTTACTGTAGGTCCTTGGTTCTCCCTCATGAAATTGGAACTACGTAGGGGTCGTCGCTCCCATCAGACATAAAGAGTTTAGGAACGACATTGGCACTAGCTTCGCCGTGTGCATGAACTCCATTCCAAGAATCAATTGGAAGTCGTCCAATGACACCGCCATCGTATTTGTGCACCCGCTCCACGTTACAATCTTGATAAGGACTCCCTTTGTTAATCTGAATATCTGCTTGGCCTCCAAGTTCACAGCCTTCATGCGACTTGGGTTCTTCTCCAAGACAAGTCCAAGTCGCTTTGCTTCACGATCGATAATAAAATTGTCGGTAGCTTTAGTGTCCACCATTGTAAGGGTTGTTCGACCATTAAGCTTGATGTCTACATACATAAGCTTGCTACTTGCCGCCTTCTGTGCCTTTATCTTTGTTCTCTCCCCCACTTGATCCCGTAATGCATTCAACAAACGCATCGCTCCCATTCGGGGTCCTTGCGACTCATCGTCGTCGCAGCTAGATTCTGAACTGCTCGAACTAAGGGCGATGGCTTTGCCCTTGTCCAACTTATGGGGGTGTATTGATGCTATTAAGGTGTTGAGTGCTTGCTTCTGCGGGCACTCCCTCACCATGTGCGGTCCTCCGCACAAGAAGCATCCGCTTGATTTCGGGACTTTGCCTTTTGAGCTCGGTCCCTTATGGAAGCTCTTTTTCTTCTGTTTGCCCCCAGACTCCTTTGCACGTGAGTATTTTGCTGGGTGATTTCCTAAGGATTATTTTTTCTTTCTTAAGTCTTCTGAAGAAACAAAATCAGTTAGCCTTTCCGCGGCTACAATTGCCCCGACCACGTCGGTGACATTCCTCCGATTTAGTTCTTATTGTGCCCATGGCTTTAAGCCATCGAGGAAGCTAAGTAGTTTGTCCTTTTTGGACATGTCTTGTATATCCAGCATCAGTGTCGAAAATTGCTTCACGTAGTCTTGGATGAAAGTACTTTGGTGGAGTTGTCTCAGTTTCCTTCTTGCGACGAACTCAGTGTTCTCGGGCAGAAACTACATTCTTAACTCGCATTTCAAGTCTTCCCATATATCCATTCGACATCGACCTTATTGGATCTCTTCCCAACGGGTTCATCACCAAAGTTTTGCGTCTCCATTCAGATACATGGTTGCTATAGAAACTTTGGTTTCCTCTGAATCGGGTCTCGTAGCACGAAAATACTGTTTCATGTCGAACAGGAAATTCTCGAGCTTATCTCTATATAAAGCATGTCTTGTGGCCAAAGGATTTTATCAAAGACCTGGTGTTAACTTCATAGAGACATTCAGTCATTTTGTCAAACCTACTACAATATGCCTTAACTTGAGTATGACGACCTCGAAAGGTTGGTGCTTACGACAATTAGATGTTAACAATATCTTTATATATGGAACCCTCACTTCAAATATTTTTATGGAGCAACCTCTTGGCTTTATACATCCTTAGTATCCACAGCATGTTTGTAAACTCCAAAAAGTTATTTGTGGACTTCGTTATGCCCCACAAGCCTTGTATATTTAACTTGGCTAATTATTATCTTCTATTGGCTTCATAAACTCCAAATTTGATGTCTCATTATTTTTACGCCATCTATATTTTAGTCTATATGGATGACATTATTCTTACAGGTGATAACCTTATCGAGATTCAAATATTTATCAAGCAATTGGTCGATCGCTTCTCTCTCACAGATCTTGGCGACTTAAGCTACTTTTTCAACGTGGAAGCAACATTTTCATCTTCTAGACTCTTTCTCTCACAGAGAAAGTATATTAAAGATTTGTTATCTAAAACAAATATGCAGGATGCGAAATAGGTTACCACTCTCCTATTCACCTGTGAATCACTCAAATTATGTGATGGTAGCACTGCTACAGACCCTACTCAGTACTAACAAATACTTAGCTCTCCTTACAATATCTAGCTCTTACCCATCCAGATGTCTCATTCGTTGATAATAAATTATCACAGTTCATGCATCAATCTTCTACTCTACATTAGGCTGTAGTCAAATGTATTCTACGATATCTTAAGGTGACTATCGATCATGGTATCTTTTTTCGCAACCAATCTCTCTTTAATTTTTATGCTTTTGTTGATGTTGATTGCGTGGTTTAGGCAAATTTTGCTAAGTCCATGATATTGTGGTATCAGAGCAGGCAAGCAATTCGAACAAACAAGTGAAGAGGATTCGTAATCTCGCCATGGCAAAGCACCGTGGTGAATCGAGCAAGATAGGGCAAGCCAGACCTTTGCCCCAAGTAGCCGCAAGTGGACTACAAGTACAAACTCGCTCGTAAACTGCTGGAGCCGCTCATGAGGAGTGCTACAGTGAACATGACGAGCATGAAGTTGGGTACTCTCCGCGAGCGGAGGAAGCACAATCTAGTGCACCAACTAGGAAAATGAGCCACAATGAGAGACTTTCAATGGTGGAAACCCGCCTTGATGTTCTTGAAGTGAGTTTGGAGGAACTCTATCAAGGCCAAGGAAGGCTGCTTGGGGGTAGAGAGCTCGCAAGAAGAAGCTGAATCTCGGATCGACGGGGTTGAGTCCCTGGTGGACTGACTGACGGAGGATACTAAAGACTCAGTACGACATCTATATGAAGTTGTGGCGGAACTCACGGCCAAAGTGACGTTACTCACTAGAACTCTTAATGTGGGAGGGAACAATACTCGTGCTGCCCCGCCACAAAACTTCAAAGCACTAGAGTCGCATGCTTAAGTCATGAAACGTCGAGCGACGGATAAGTCCTGATGTCTCGCCAAGAGGGCAGCTCTTACAAACAATTCGTCGAACATCTTGTGTGCAGCAGAAAAAAGAGAGAAATAGAACGAAATAAGACTTTAGAGGGCTGTAAGAACGGTTGTAAGTCCACAAACGACGGTTCCCAAGGGTGTCGGACGCAAAACACTTCAATTTCTTTGAGTGTTCGCGTCCGACTAATATCCCGAAGCCCTATTCAGTCCTGTGCCACCCGGGGGCTTCTAAAGAGCTGAGATGACTGACATTTTACTCCGCTCGGTTTGGTCCTCGCAGCACACGAAAATGATCCAAAATTGGGTAGTTTTGGCTTGTTCTGACTCCGCGCAGCGAGCGATCATTCTGCAGCCTAACAGACTATTTCTGCTCATAATTCTTAGGCAAAATCACCCAAAACTAAGGTGAAACAGACTTCCCAATTTGCACAAGTAACAAAAAGTGACGATCGATTCACGGAATGAAGAGTTGTAGTTGAGCGACGATCGTTCGTGACAGCACGCGGATATATATATATATATATATATATATATATATATATATATATATATATATATATATATATGATTTTGCCGGATTAAAGAAAAGAAAAACTTTGACGTGTCCATGGGTCGGTCTAAGTCACCCGTCGAGGGCTTGGGCCGGGCCGGGCCGGTCGGGTTCGATCGGAAACCGAACCACAGATTGCTTTCGGTAGCAGGAAAGCTTGTTTCGATCGCTTTGTTAACAGCAACCGAGGTAAGACCGGAAGGAAGTAGAAGCAAGAAAGGCTCTCCCCCAAGCCATGGACGAGCGAGAGTTCCGACGCCTCCTCGACCTCTTCCCCGTCGTCCGATCTCGAAATTACTGCGTAATTATTCCAATCCCTGTCCATAGTCGTCTTCTCTGTTTGTTATCGTATCCGATGCTTGCGTTAGCGCGGTGTCGAACTCAACAAGCTTCTAGGGTTTGTGTCGTGGTGTGTGGAATGAACTATTTCTTCCTTCGATCGAGTCTTTGTTCTTCCGCAGTGTTCCCCATATTTTTTTTCTTTATGTGTATATCTTGACCTTAAACTTGCGTCATCATCTTTAGATTGTGCTGAAGATGAACTTAGCACGACTGATGGGCCTTTTATGTCCTTGATGCTCGTAGATCACAGTCGACCTTTTGTTCCTAGATGGAGGATGACCAAACGGGGTGACTGTGAGAACCAAATAGTCGTCTTTAACTATTTTATTGCTTGCTGTACTGAAATTCCACTGGGTTAATTTAATACTTACTGCAACTTCGAGTGTGACAAATCTCTTCTGAAAGCTGCAACTTCGTCTATGTTAATAACAATCTTAAATATCCAGTGGATTAAGTACGGTTGATATACATGAAGCACAGTAAAAACATGAACTTTTGTGTGTGATTTGAGTATTCATTTTTACAATTTATATGATGTACGATTAGTTGATACACTATAAAAAGTTGAAATTGTGTGCAAGAGAATTTATAGGTGCTTGAAATTGCAAGAAGCAGTCACCATTTAGAATTTGGCATCACACAATGTGCTTTTAGAACCTAGGAGAACTTTTTTCTCTGGATCCTCAACATCTTATCATATCCTTTTGACTGATTTTGGTGAAATCCTTGGAAAATTGTATCTTTAGGTGATCATCCTTTGAGATATATAGGAGTTTTTCTGCACAATGCAGTAGGCACTATTGTGTTGCAGATACTTTGAGTCTCATGCGAGATACTGCATGTCATTTGCCGAGATAGTTCACTCCTTGTGTCATACCTTTGCAAATAAAAGTTTCAAGTTCACCAATGAAGTGGTTCCTTTTAGCACTTGATGGACAGTATTAAGAAACTTATATGTGAGATGCAGTTACATTTGCCAATAGCATAGAAAGATAACTTATTCAGCGATGTCCTGATTATTCTGATGCAGTTACATTTGCCAATAGCATAAAAAGATAAGTTATTCAACGATGTCCTGATTATTAGCTTGTCTAGTTTATATTTGAAGTGCCGCTCTTTGTTATCCTAGCATTTTCAATGAACTCTCTTTCAGGCCGCATCTGAATCATCAAGAGGAACTACTTCACATTCATCACAAGATGAGGTATGATATTATATTCCTTTAGGTTGATCAATGTTTATGTTAATCAATGACTATAAGACTGTAACATCACTGACGTTGAACTTCTTAAAGCAGGTAACAGAATGGAAAAATGCTTGGAATCAAATGGATGAGAAAGATGGTTCATCAGAAACTGAAAACGATGGTCAGTGATAGTTAACTATGAAGCATACTTGCATATATTACTTCTGTTAAAGATAAAGTAATATGTTATTTGTCTGTTATAAGATAATAGACCATTTGTTTTCTTGTAAGGTTGGCAGGTTCTTGCATGTATTCGGAAAATGTATGCAAGAAAATGTGGTTATACCAGTGACTATGAAGCATACATGCATTTAAATTTGTGCAAGAAAATGTGTGCGATAAAATGATATGGTTAATCAGTAACTATGAAGCATGCTTGCATATATTCAGAAAATGTCTCATCATTAACAATGTCTGGGCAACAAAGATCCCGTCCCTCCTTGCCCTGCACATCAGGCGATACTGATGCATCTTCATTTATTGCAGCTAGAGCAGAATATCTTTATACCATTTTTATTTTCTCCTCAGAGTCTGCAACTGAATGACCAGGGAGCTAAAAGTAGCATTTGCAATCTTTTTAAGATCACTATTACCTGATGCAGCCTGCAATGATGACAAATTAAGTGTTTTTGTATTATATTATGATGATAATTATTATTTTGCAGATCTATAAATGACACAAATTACATAATAATTTGCCATTTGATTGATTTCTTGAAGCTACTCTGGGTCCTATTGCATGTTTTAAATTATCTGAGGTTGCAAACAAAAAAACTTGTCAAATGCTACTTACAAAAAGCAACAAGGGTAGAACAGCAGTCAATCTATGTCAGCATCGCTTGTTGAGAGTGGATGCTGATTAATTTGCTATTTGCAGATCCATTTTGGCAGAAGTTAAGGTTGGCTGCTGAAAGAAAGGTATGGTCATCTTTCTTATTTCTTCAGATATCTAGTGCTCATGGTGACATTTGTTGAAAATCATGCCATATAATTTGTGTTGTCTAAAATTTATTGTACTATCAGTTTTGTCATGTTGGTCCATATCGCAGTATGCCTGTTCATGATAGAATGAACATACATACTATGTAATCCTTGTATTGATATTTATGATTTGCAGGTCATAGTCATAGAGTCCTAATGAAATTGACAGATGCGTCGGTCACTGCTATATCATTTGTTGGATGAAGATTGTTTATGAAGTGAACACCCATCTGATGGGGCATTAGATGTGCTCTAACATTTTTGGAGTCATAATTTTAATGTTGGTCTGGAGAATTGTCTGGCCATGCTGAAACTTCATACAATTTCTGTTCAGGTTTATGTCGAATCTAGACGTGTTTGGTTGATTGATATCTAAGGAGTGTGTCTTAGGCCTTTTTTAATAAGTAGTGTTTTTGTTACTGAGATATTTTTTGGACTAGCGCCAGATTTGTTTCATTAGCTGGTTTGTGTCGGTCGGTGAAAACTTGGGCACTTTAAGCTATAGCACACCCTGTTCAATCTGCTATTTAGTCAGAGCATAACTTATAATATTTATAAGAGCCACCTTCACCATGCCAACTCTTGTAACTATTGAGCTTGGAACAGTTTCTTACGAGGTAGTAAACACCAGATTAGTCGATATCCCGTATTTTTGCTTGATAAATTTAGAGCGTATGATAAAAGATGGTAGTTAAACCAAAAAAAAAAAAAACTAATCAATTCTCCATCAGTCCATTTGTTGACTGTAGATGTATGAATCTTAATTTACTGATTGCCTTTAGAATTTTGGCTTAAAATAAGATTTTTAGCAACACTAAGTTAGATATCAGCAGAAATAATTGTTTAAAATTTTAGGATGAGCTGATCTGCATATGACCCTGGTACTTTGACTTACCCAGTTATACGATCTTGGCCTAGTCAATATACAATTTTGGCTGATCCCGGTAGGTTCCATCAGTCTCTACTGATCCTTCAAGAATTATACATATTTCTGGAAGAGAATATCTAGGTAGTGTTTGAGCTGTAAAACAAGAAATTAAGAATAAAAGATAACTGAATTAAATACCAAAAGTGATAATTTAATCTAAGCAATAATTTATTATGAATTTGTTACCCCTTTGAAGTTTGACCCTTCATTGACAGAAAACTAAATCTTCTACGATACACTGTTCGTCATGTGGATGATTAGTAAGCAATTTAATGCTCCAGCAAACTTTGAAATCCAGATAGTCCTTGCATCATAAGGCCTATATCAAAATCCCCTTTAAAAAATGGAGGCCTAAGTTTTGATTAAAACAAACAAGCACCACAATGTTTGAAGTCTTATTTGGTAAAGAAGATGCCACATACGAAGCTTAAACTTCTGGAGTGTTTTATTGGCTAATTTAGTTTGTTGTGAATGAAGCTTTGCCACAGTGTGGCATCGGGAAATTCCGAACAAATCAATGTAACTTTAGATCAAAAGTGAACTGTAAGAAAATATAATCACAGCTGAAGAACCAAAACAACAGGCATACTTTCAATCGATCAGGTGACAAATGGTCTATGTCCATAATTGGTTTGAGTTTGTAGAGAAAACTCATACATCGACTCTATGATCCAATCAAATCAGTGCTTAAAACTGCTCACCAGATGCTCATTTCTGTGACTTGCACATGATTGGAATTCTTCTGGTTGATACAGATGGGGGCAGCAAAGGCAGAGAAATTTTGCAAGGCATTTCGAATGGCCCATGAGAAACTAGTACAATTTATCCTCTTATTCCCCATCATTTTGTTTTCTTCTCGCTGCTGCGATCTCTTGACATAGATGTTTCTCTTATATCTCAGGTGTACAAAGAACTGAGTTCTGATGCTGCTCGGAAGTTTGTTGATTACGACGGCCACTGAAGTATTCAATGTCATGATTATGCCTTAAATTAGGAATCTGTCATCTCTGAGACCTTTAGATTTATCTAGTTAAACATGAACAGGACGTCAAAACAAGACCGCTGCAAACTTTTGTGGTTCCTACAACTAGGTGCTGTGGTTTGTGCTATTTGATTTATCAAAGCCTACCCATTCATTTGTTGCATGAGCTGATCTCAATTTTAGAGCTTAGCTTGTTAATATTTTGGTGATCGTGATAATGCATCGATTGAAACAGTCTGCAGGGTGTCAAACAAGGGTATTTTGCATGTTGAATCATTTGTAGGTTTTTGTTTTGCAGGATTCTGGGACTGTTGGGAAGACCTTCAAAATGTGAAATTTAAATTAATTTCGCATGCCGTATATTTCCTTTAATTATATAGAAAAGATGAACACCTCCAACATTTGTGAATTAGTGTCAGAGAATGTCCTTCAGAAATATTAGATATTTTAACTGAAGTATCTGTGTTTTGTATTACCTACTTTACCATGTTGCAAAAAGTCATTTGGTTTTCACCCTTGCAAAACTGGCATCATTCATTCATTTGGCTACATGGATAATTATCAAACATTTAGATCTGTAAAGAGCAATCTTGTTTGGTAATCTCAGATGCAATCAAATCAACTAATTCTGCTACAATAGAATTGTCCTAAATGCATATGGTTCTCCTTCTGATATCTACTTGCAGATCCTTTGAAGATAGAGACAAGCCAACATTTCAAGGCAGATTTTGTTGCTGAAACATCCTTTTCAGCATCTTCTCACTGTAAACAAATTGTATTCCAAGTGCTTGTCCAAGTATGAGTAGGTGATTTTGTTGCTGGAACATCCTTTTCAACATCTTTTCACTGTAAAACAATTTGTATTCCAAGTGCTTGTCCAAGTATGAGTTGTTGAATCACTGATGAGCCAAAAGATACCACCACTACAAAATGGTAATCCTATGGTCAAGGTAAAAATGAAGCAAAAGTGAAGCACCTGAAAGGATGAACACCACAGTGAAAAGTAAAGGTAAAAAGAAGAAAAGAAAAAAAAAAAAAAAAGAGACTGACCATTCTCTTTCTTGACTTGATGAGGGTACCAGGTACCTATGTCTTTTTTCACAGACTCAGAAATCATCTCAAGCAAAAGCAGAGTGACAGACTGATTGGCACTGCAGTAACAAGACAGTGAGCAATAAACCATTCCAAAGCCATGGCTGGCTGGCCATGAGTTGATGCTTCTTTCCATGCCAATTGAGTTGTGATGTAACCACAGTAGACATTCATTCTCAGCAGCAAGGCCTGCTCAACTGGCTGAGGACCAGCAGCTGCAATTTTAATGATACATGTGCCCCCATGGAGCTCTTAAAGTCAGTTGGATGGCCAGTCAGTCATGGAGCCACCATTAGCCCTGTAATAACATCTTTTTTATTTCTGTCATGTTCACTGACTGTCACAGTATAATATGTATGTTCTGTTTGACCTAAACTCTATCAGACAGTTGTTGGTATCTCATTGGCCGCAGCTGGTTGACTTTATGATGTGCTTTTATTAATACAAAGATAAATATTCCAAAAAAAAAAGGGAAAAAGATAAGGGTGTTTGTTGGATTATCCTTATAATTGAGATTATTATTCCTTTGATGTGTTTCATTTTCATTCACAATGTGAATAAGAAGATCTCAACACACCTCCTTTGTTGTTGGTCTGTCTTCAACCAATGTATGAGAGAGCTCCTACACTTTGTAGAGGGGTGCTCCCCAACAAATTTAAGATGTGACAGTGACTTCTCTCCACCAAGGGAGCAGCACCACTGCCCACAGACAACAAAATGCTTTGGGCTAACCCTATGCTATTTTGCTGGTCAAATGGTACATAGAAAGGAGAAAGAAAAATACAGATGCTTTTTTATTAGGAATTCCAAGTGCATGTAGCCAACAACAGTTCTGAGATATGGTCCAAATGTTTACATGTTATATATACAATAAATACATCATGACCATTACAAAAGTGGATCCCAATTGAATTGTTTTAGTCAAGCAGATGTTGACAAGTAATTGTGAATTAACACTTGGTTTTTTTTAGTGATTACAATTCTTATGAATGTATCACGAGGCCTCCTTAATCATCGTAATGGTTCGATAATTCTTAACTATGTTCACAAAGAAGATCAAAATAGTCCAATACAAAGGGTAAAATCCTTTTGATCATTACAAACCTATATCTGAAAATTCTTATGCATATAAATCTAAATGATTTTTCTCAACCTCTCTAGTCCTAAAAAAACTTAGGAAGTATTTTTTATTTTTAAATCAAAATCTTAGAATATATAAGATATTATGGAACAAATGAATTCTAATAGGTAAATAATTATTTATAAAATATAAAATCATGCTCCTCAGATTGCTGCTAGCCCTATCAGTGACTGATTCCTGAGGTAAAAAAAAAAAAAAAAAGCACTTGGGATTTTGATGAACTATCCTAGCAATGGCATGAAAAAGAACCTGTTCTTCATGTTACTCCATGTTCCCACAGCTTTTATTTTTATTTTGGCCCATCTACTTTAGTTTCTAGTGGTTGCTTCCTTTTGTACCATTCCCTTTCTTTACTGGCTTTATTCCAATACAGAATACATTGTCCTGCACCTCCCTCTTATTTTTTTTTTTTGCCTTTGCTCTTCCCCATGACATTATCTCTGGGTGGGTGGGGGCTCCCCCTCCCTACACACACAGTTGAAGAATTAATGTAGGCAAACAAGGCTCTGACACATTCCACTTCATGAATTCTTGAAAGCAGGGGCAGCCACTGTGCTTGGCTTGCCTTAGTAATCCCATCTGCATAAAGTTCTCTTTGCCCAAGGCTACCAGGTAACAGGCACTATCTTTTGATCTGTTCTGCTGCCCAAGAAAACCTCTGGATTCTGAGAGGCTTGAGATTGTTTGCATCCCAATTATTTCCCCAAGCCAATATAGCCTCACATTATAAACCAAATGATTAGCCTAAATCATCAGACAATTTCAACCTCCTTGCATGATTTGAAGTTCCTGAGCAGTTAGTTCATTGGCCACATGAGGAGTTGATCCAATTTCTTGTTCTCTGAGCTGTTCTGTGCTGAGGATCTGAATATGACTTCATTTAGCAGTTAATCCATCTTATTAAACTTGATATATGGAGCTCAATTAAGAAGGGGGCTGTTCTGAGGGTCCACCACAGCCAACTACATGATAAAAACTACTTGTCTTTTGATGATATGTGAACTAGATTGGAAATATATGGGGATTCTTATGATCTGGAAGCTGGGCAAGTCCAACAAACATTTATCCTCCTCAATCATTCATCACATATGTAGAATTTGTTTTTTTGTGATTAATTTTTTCCTCAAAAAATAGGTTTCTGAAGAATGAGCACAATCTCCAATTTGCTCTTCTTTCATGAGCAGATCAGGAGGAGGCATCAGCTAAGGTTAAATCTTGGAGAGAGGCTGCAACTGCAGATCAAGCAGAGGCTTTTACCTGATCAGTAGGATCAAAACTCTCATGTGGGTAGAACCCAAAGCTTCCTGAACAAGTCAAGCTTCCATAAATGCTGAAGCCGAAGGTGGACAGGAAATTAGAGGGAGCAATAGATGAATGGGACAGGCTGTGAGTGACACATAATTCCACACTTGTAATGTTTGATGAAGCATCTCCTTCCTAATGACAAAGAACAGATGCCGCCATCCCCAATGGATAGCTGAAAAAGCAAAAGCAGGGGATTCCTTTGCCTCCTTCCCCCCTCGCGTTCTCTCTCTTGCGCCCATTCCTGCCCCCTTCTCCCACCCTCTCTTCGGCATCTTCCACCTCCTTTCTCCTTTGCCATTCCTGAAGATATCGAAATCTTATTTCTGCCTCTTGTACATTTGAAAGTTTCCTGCTTTTTTCCTATCCAATCCTAAAAATCGAATCTTTTTCCTCCATATTTCTTCCTTTCTGCTCAGCACTCTCAAAGATTTGATCTTTCCCCCCCTCCTCCTCCTCACGTAACTTCTCCGGTAATCTTTTTTTGCTTTAATCTCACTCTTCGCTTTAGCACTAGCAGTCACGTCGGGGTTAGATTTGTTTAGAGCCATCTTTTACGCACCACGGTTCATGGTCTCTTGTGCGCTTGGGTTCCCGGTTCTTGTTCTGAAGAGATGTTCTACCGAGCGATGATGATACCTCAGTTTCCGACTGTTTTCCACCTTTAGGTGTTGCGTTTCTTTGGATCCTCAAATTGGAACTCGAATCCGACGTTCGATCTTTTCCAAGTTTGGATCTTTTCCTCTCACTGGGTTTTGGTCTCCATGGGACTCTGCCATGGGAAACAAATCCAAAGCCCTCACATCCAACAAGAAGAGATCCCGCCGGTCCCCGGCGTTGAGGTGCCTGCAGCGGTTCCGGAGACCCCGAAGCAGCCCAAGTTCCCCTTCTACAGCCCAAGCCCCCTTCGGAGCTCTTACAAGGACTCGCCGGCCAATTCGAGCGTGAAGTCGACGCCACTGCGGTTCCTCAAGCGGCCGTTCCCTCCTCCGTCGCCCGCGAAGCACATCAAGGCTCTGCTTGCTCGTAGGCATGGTTCGGTTAAGCCAAACGAGGCATCGATCCCCGAGGGGAGCGAGGTCGAGCTGGGATTGGACAAAAACTTTGGGTTCTCGAAGCAGATCTTCTCAAAATTTGAGCTTGGGGAGGAGGTTGGGCGTGGGCATTTCGGGTACACTTGCACTGCTAAGGCGAAGAAGGGAGACATGAAGGGAGAGGAGGTGGCCGTCAAGGTCATTCCCAAGGCAAAGGTTGGTGGTCTTTTGTGATGCTTGATGGGTGTCTATCATCCTCTACTCCAGTTTGAAACCTTCTATATTTTTCAACATTTTTGTAGAGTTACATATGTTTATTTTTGCTTACCATGTTTCACATAACCCTTAAACTTCATGTGTTTCATGCCTTTTCATGGTCCTCACTATTGGTTGATTGATATGTGAATATGTGAAGGTCAACATTACCCATTATATCCTGTCTTTTTCAAGTGTAAGAGATAGGTCAAAAAGTTCCCTGTAAACTTCATAGCATATTGTCATTGTCTTTGTAAAATACCCATAAAGGTACTGCTTCTGTTTTGTGATTTCCTTTTATATGTACTGTGCTTGAATTTTGATTCTTGTACTATGATAGTGGATTCTGTCTGGATTCATATGATCCTTTTCTTTTCATTTGGTGCAATTTATGTCTTTTCATTTGTTTGCTTCATTCTATCAATTTTAATAGGTGCCCATGAATGCTTAATAATATCATTAGGGGTCACAATGTATAATGAAAAGCAAGTGTTGTACTCTTCATCATATTATTTCCTGGTTTTCTAAATAATATTAATCAATCATTCAATGTAATTATTCTTTTTTTCTATCTATTATCACCTGGCTAGATAGGTCTGGTAACTCAAAATGCTTAAGCCTGAGTTGTTAGCATGCGGGTCTGAAGATTACCAGATTAAATGGCCAAGTATTAATTGTTTTTTTCTTTAGCATATATAGACCACCGTACGATAATATGTCATGATGCTGTGCTCTGTGTTGATCATGCATCTTTTATTTCATATATAAGAAATGTTAAATTCCATTGAGTATATGTTTATTTATATATATAGAACACACAAATTTTCTCAGTCTGGAGATACTTTGCAGATGACAACTGCTATTGCTATTGAAGATGTGCGAAGAGAAGTGAGAATATTACGCTCTCTCACGGGACATAAGAATCTAGTTCAGTTCTACGATGCATGTGAGGATGAAGATAATGTGTATATTGTGATGGAGTAAGTGGAAGCTGCTTTTCAAGTTGCTTTGGAGTTTTATAAACAAATTCGTTCATATGGTTGCGGAAACCACAGGAACACGAATTTTCATGAGCACTTTAAATTTCTGAAATTTTTTCTATGACATATGTGGGTAGCAGTTTTTATGAGGGCTTAAATTTGTTGTTCCTGATATATGTTTTAACTGTTCAATACTAGTAGTTCTAGATTTTATGAGTGAAGAAGTTACCACTTGGACTAGCAATATTTATATTGTCATTAATAATTAGATCATTTAGCAATTAAAAGTTTACTTAGGCATGCTGACTTGACATATATAATGTTCTAATGTTCTAACGTTGACTTCACTTGAAACAGGTTATGCAAAGGTGGCGAATTACTAGAAAGGATTCTCTCGAGGTACCTCTATACCTAAAACTGCATCTGTCAATTGCCTAAGGATGTTGGTGATAAGACGATATCTTCTTCACAATCTGACCAAATTATTGTTTAGAAATAAATCTTTTTTTAATTTATAGGGGTGGGAAGTATTCAGAAGAAGATGCAAAAGCTGTCATTGTTCAGATTTTGAGTGTCGTATCTTTCTGTCATCTTCAAGGTGTCGTTCACCGAGATCTCAAGCCAGAGGTAGTTGCTATCATCAAACTGAAATTTAAAGAATATTCGTGTAGTGAAAGATATGTAGAGAATCATTATGTGATGTATTTGTTATTGTTTAGAGTTTGAGCTCTCTCCATATTATATTGGTAACTCATGTGCCTATTTGGTTGGTATAGAATTTTCTTTTTGCAACAAAGGATGAGAAGTCTACCTTGAAGGCCATAGATTTTGGCTTGTCCGACTTTGTTAAGCCAGGTTTGTCTAGTAAAATGATTCTTGCTAGCTGATAATTCTTTTCTTCAACATGTATCTTTCTTTGGTTTGCACAATAATGATGTTAACATCACTTATACTACAGACGAGAGATTGAATGATATTGTTGGAAGCGCATACTATGTTGCTCCTGAAGTTCTTCATAGATCTTATGGAACGGAGGCAGACATGTGGAGTGTTGGTGTAATTGCATATATTTTACTCTGTGGAAGCCGCCCTTTTTGGGCCCGCACGGAGTCAGGTATATTTCGAGCTGTTTTGAAGGCAGACCCAACTTTTGATGAAGCTCCATGGCCTTCTCTATCATCTGAAGCCAAAGATTTTGTTAAAAAGTTGCTGAATAAGGACTACCGCAAGAGAATGACTGCGGCACAGGCCCTCTGTGAGTTTCTCGTTACCTTATTATGGTCAACTAAATGGAATTAACCAAACAATAACTGGAATTTACTGATCTCAGGTCATCCTTGGGTACAGAATTTTGAAGAAGTCAAGATTCCTCTCGATATTATAGTCTATAAGCTTGTAAAGGCTTATATATGCTCTTCTTCTCTGAGGAAATCAGCATTAAGGGTATGTATGCTCCCTCTTCTTAGAGGAGAATGAATAAATAGATCCAACTTTCTATCTCCCCTGCCTTATATTACTATATGCTTATCGTTCGTTGTTGTGTGCCATTTAGTCTCTAAGATTTTATTAATAGCATTTCTATGAGACTATTTTGAAAAGACAACGTTTCTTGTGTATTGCAGATTTTGGACCAGTAAGGTATCTTGCATATTCTATCGATTATATAATACTATCTTAATGTTTAGTTTAATAGTTCCATAGGAACTTGCAGGTGAGTAAAGCTGTTGACTAGGGACCCAAGAAACTACGTTCTTACATGTAAGGTGTAAGGTTAAAGCTGTGTACATTGACATTACCAAACCTTGGATCCGTGGGAGTCTCATGTTTGTGATCCAAATTTATGCTGTCATAAGTAAGAACCTAGGTGCTTGTCAAGCCCTTAATTCGGTACCAACTTCTAAGTGCTGGAAAATGGTACAGGTAAAAGATACATCTACTTTTGCATGTCTTAAGGTTAGATGAGAGTGCAAGAATATTCTTCGCGAGTATTCAAGAGAGCTGTCAGGACTAGTCATTTTTTGTGCGCTTTAGGGAATAACAGGATCAAGAGACGAGTCACGTGGTCTGTACATTTTTTTTTATAATTTAACTAGTTTCATTCCACCTTAAACCAAAATATCATTGTGACCTTGATTTGTAGAATTGGCTCGATTTCATTTTCCATCACATACTGGATTCCCTTTTTCAGTTGTATTAACATATTATAAAAATCATACGGCTTTGAACTTTCACTGGGCTAATTACCACATTTTGGACTGAATCAAGCTTGAAACAATTGTCATCCTAACAATGTCTGTGTTGTTTTATTAAAACTCATATCTCGATGTTCATGGAATTTAATTTCGATTTGACCAGTCTAAGACTAATTGGATAATGGATGCTGCAATTTTGGCTACTCTGATCTAGCATGTGATGGCTATCTTCCATTTCTCTCTACATTATCTATCATTCTGTTTGGTCTGAGCTGTACAGACCCGTGCCAAGTGTCATTATGTCGACCTGTATCGGTACCATACTGGTCCTGTTAGGGTTATGATGAATCAATCAGAGACCTCCTTGCGACACAAAGAAACCAAATATTTTCTATCTAAATATTCAAGTGTGTATATCATTCAATACCATAAAAGAAAACCCACTGCAAATAGTACATAAACCTCAATATGTTCTTTTTTATTTATTTTTTCATTCTTGCTGTCTATCAATCTAAAGGGTATATGAAAAAAGAACCGTCTTTTCTCTATATCTATAGATTGTTTTGTTTATGACAGGCTCTTGCCAAGACCTTGACAGTAGATCAGCTCTATTACCTTCAAGAACAGTTTGCTTTGTTAGGACCAAACAAGAGTGGTTATATCTCTCTTCAAAACTTAAAGACGGTTAGTCCAACATTTTGAAATGAACACAATTTTTTCTGCCATGAATCTTTATTTTTATCTTCATTTTGCAGGCCTTGTCACGAAACTCAACTGATACAATGAAGGACTCAAGAGTTCTAGATTTTGCAAACATGGTATCTTTTCTATAACAGTCCAATTAGCTTAAGAAACTTGTTTTGTACAGTTACAAGCCTAATAATTCTTCTGTCGTCTGTTCTTTTGGTGTTAGGTGAGTGCTCTTCAATATAGAAAATTAGATTTCGAAGAATTTGCCGCCGCAGCCATAAGTGTGCATCAGATGGAGGCACTGGATACCTGGGAGCAGCATGCTCGTAACGGTTATGAATTCTTCGAGAAGGATGGGAACAGGCCTATCATGATTGAGGAACTTGCTTCGGTATGAATCTAATGGCAAAAGAAAAACAATAGATATCTCTCCTACCTTGTACACAACGAATGCCCACCTCCTCTCCATTTCCTATCGTGCATCCAAATCCTAATTTATCGACAGCCATTTTCTCGAACAATTGAAGTACTGTCTCATGTTATTCTTTACAACTATCATGTTATAACTGATGGACATGCACTTGTACCAGGAGCTCGGGCTTAGTCCATCAGTTCCAGTTCATGTTGTTCTCCAGGACTGGATACGGCATTCCGACGGAAAACTCAGTCTCCTAGGGTTCATCAAACTTCTTCATGGGTTCTCTTCCCGCACAATTCCAAAAGCTTAGTGGCATTCATCAATCAAGCATGGAGATATTTTGCAGCAGCATCTGATTGCTTAAAGAGTTGAAGAGAAGTAGATTGAATACCATTTATGCGTGCACGAATCAGGGAGTAGCCAGCGATACCAAGATTGTAGTAGCCTCATTTTAAAGTGCCATCTTTTACAAGATGCTCTTCATTCAGCCATTTTGGTGACTTGTGTATTCATGTTGTCCAGAGGAATGTACAGATAAGAACAGTAAATGTAGAAAGGTTGAAGGGAACTGAAGCCTGCAAATGGGGTTCCTTAACCTGTAATACTACCTTTTCACTCCCAATAAGATTCTTGCACTGTTGCATGTGATGAGAGATATTGTAATCATTAGTGTCAAAAACTGTTTTTGTGTTCCAGATACAAACTCTTTGCATTGATGACAAGCACTGCAGTTATATAGTTTGATTTGGAATCTTGATATCAAATTTAATGAGGTGTTGAACAAAGCCACCACTTTGATGGTTCAACCATTGCTCTCTATCACACTTCAAGAGAACAAGAAATGAAGTGATCTATCTACAAACATCTTCAAGAGAACAAGAAATGAAGTGATCTATCTACAAACATCTCAAATTCTGATCACTTGCCAACATGAGTTGGAACAGCAGGTTGAACCTATACAATCTTTATCCTCAAGTTAGAGCTGTCAAAATTTGACTTGTCTTCTGGCATTGAATTGTTCTGTTTCTTGCATGAAGAAGACTGCCAATCATCAAAGGATCAAGAACAAAATGTAGGTCTTTCCAGGCTCCAATCTTGTCCTCCTGTCGGTCAATTGCAATTAGAATTGTGCATGAAATCTGTAAGAAACCTAATCAACTAGCTTGCCTTGTTCATGATGGGGATTGTAAAGTAGGAAACAGTTGATTAAGCAATCCATTGATTTCTTCTCAGATCAAGGAAACATGAAATGGAGCTCAGCTCAACAAACTACTTGAATGATATATGGAAGTGCATGCTTTCAAGTGGTGAAAACAACAGTCAAACAATTTAGTATTCCATGAAATGAACAGCTTGTTGAGTTGTTGCTGGAACAGAGACCTGCAATATCAAACTCACCTACAACCCCACAAACAAAACAGAAAAAAACAGAAAAAGAAAATAAAACTGAAACAGCAAAAGAAAGGATGAAGTCTAATTATGTAATCTACATTCAATTGCTTGTGTTCTAAAATACAGCGTAAATCTATGTGCGCCTAGAGTTACATGAATTAGCTGTGGATTCCCATCAGCGAAATAAAAATATACCTATCTGGCTACTAATTCATCCGTCATCATTGTGAGTTCATAAACAACTTCACTGCCAAACAAGTTTCATGTGGTTGATAGATCTGGAGCAGGACACAAGAGTTCTTGATTGCGAGTTAGGCATGCAGGAACCGATACTTGAGCAGGACTTAATAAATTCTATACCAAAACATCTTTTGGCCAAAGCTGCCTCCACTTGGAGATTTCATCTTTGCTTTGGAGTTTTCTGATTCCCCCATAAAATCCATCTGTTTCATTACCTTCTTCTCTGTGAGCCTTTCGGTTAATTGACGCTCGTCTCCACCTTGAACCAGGTGTGTACTGGTTGAATTCTAAGATAACAGTATCTGAAACGTCAAATAAAGATCCATTGAACTTAAGCTAGCAGTAGGATTTTAAACAAAATCATGACTATCTGAAATTTAAAAAGAACTAATGGAAATAGAAGAAACTTAGGGCAACCTTTTAATCAATATATAATTGGTACCTACTTCCTCTATTGAGTTTCAGTCAATAATGAAAGCAATCATACGAGTTTCTATAATTTGGAAGTGAAAAATATACAAGGCTTGAATTAAATTATGAAAATGTTACAAGTCAATTTTAAAGAATTCCTATTCTCGTGTTTTTATTTTGGTTAGCTAGCAGCTAAAACGACAAAATTCAAGAACATGGCCGACAAAAGCCAGTTACCCATACCATAATTCTTGAATCCCACTCTGGATAATGATAGATCATCTACCATGATAGAAACAATCCAACGAATTGCTAGAGTCTGAATGATGAGCACTGTGATATATCTTGGCATATGTGGCTGGAAGATGGGGACCCTTGCATGATATCATTGTTTTGTAACTTTACAAAATTTGCAGAGAACAAAAATGGTTAATGGAGATGCATCAAGCAGATATGATATTGATTAAGGGCAAACAATGGGTGTGTTGGAGAATCTTCAGTACAGATGAATGCATGTAAATTGGTTCTTGGTTGTTTACATTAATTGTTGAAAGAAAAGTTATTGTGTTTATGAAATGTAATCAGCATAAATGACTTTTCTGTGGTCTTGAAAAGGGAAGTGTTTCAAGAAAGAAAAAATAATAAAAAAGATCAAGAGAATCATAGAAAAGAAAACTCCCAGACAAACTTACGGGACTTGAAAAAGCAGTCAGGAAACCGCCGTTAATTGTGTTTGTGAAGGATGCCAATGAGAGAAGCACCCTAAGAGCCTTATAATTTAACAACATAAAGTTTCACACAGTCTATGAAAAGTCGAGAACTATGTTGATATTTTTCTGACTCAAGGATGGATGATGCATTGCTCCTCTCCCAAGTCTAGGAAGTAATAAGATCTTCCAGAACAACAACAGCTTAAGCACACTTACCACTCAGATGACAATGGCAGAAGAGCTCATTTCCATCACAAGATTCCAAGTGACCTATGACTCCATACCACCAGCCTGCAAAACATAAGTAGGAGACATTGGTTGACATGCTCACCTAAAAATCTTCACTGTATTTTGCTTTTTAACATTCAGAAACTGATTCTGTATCAAACTAAACAGAGCATGAAAATTCAGTTCACCGCCAGAGGAAAATTGTCACCAGAAGACGAGGTAAATAAATGTGTTGTGACTGCAAAGAACAATCAGATGTTTCTGAAGCACTCACCATAAGGGAACTCCTTGTTTCTTCTCCACTGAATCTCGATATGATCACCTGCGTGTAAATCACTCAAGCAGTCTGAGATATGAAGATCATAAGCAGGAGGAGTAACAGGAGGCGCTCTTAGCCTATCCCACTGCACTCCCTCCTCTATGATCATCATTCTTCGTCCGTGTGGTGGGTACCTAATTCAGGACAACAGATATGATAAGCCGATACCCGCAGAATATTTTCTTTTAGCAAGTAAAAGAATGAAAATTTAAAAATGAATTTTCTCCTGTTGATAATTTTCATTAGCGTACCAAATGCCACAATTTCTCTTTGACAAAAAAGATTTAATTAAGGCCGATCTACGCATACCTTGCATGAAAAGTGTCTGTGCTGCAGTCATAACTAACTTCAGCATCGTAGCAAGATAGCATAAACCCAACATGCCCATGCTGCGAAGAAGCATTGCAATTCTTAGCACCTTAAGATAAAATAGGAAAAGCCATAAAAATTAAGCACCCAAAATCTTCTGAGGAACACATGGAGATCAAGTCCATGACATGAAACAGGATGGAAACTAATCCTTTTCTCTTACTAGAGTAATCCCATTATCAGTAAACAATTGGTGTTTACTAGCAACTTAGAAATCCATATGTAACATAAATCTTCGTAACCTATCCTTATGAGAAGGTAATGGATCTGTAACCGAGAAATATTTACAATTCCCATATATAAGCATGAGGAAACAGATGGTAGTGAACATCGAAATTACTGGTACTTAAAGAATGTGTTCTGATCAATTTTTACCTCACGATTGTAAACCTGAGCTGGGAACCACAATTTGCCGCTCTCGAGTGATCGATACCAAGACATGATGGAGTCATCATCAGGCAAAGGGCACTTGTTGTTGCCACTGTCAAACCTGCAATTGAGCCAAGAAAAAGGCCACAAACAAGAGAGCACCCCGGTCCACTTCTTGCTCCTGTTGAAGTCTTCGGCACCAACTGCAGAGTCCCTTGTCGAAGAAGCTAAATACAACTTCCACTCCCTGCGCGCCGCATTGCCGATCACTCTCCCCCATTTCTTCTTCAGGTGCTTCTCCCAGAGATGGTCGCTCCTGCACCTCTCTTTCAACGAGCTACAGACAGCTGCCATGTTACACAATCCGGCAGGCGACAACCGCCCGAGAATGCAGTCCAAGGACAGCTCCGGCAAATCCAAGAGCGACATCTCCTCCTCAACATTCTCCACTCGGTGGGGGCGCCCCTTCATCGACGACGGGAGGGTGGGATTTCCTGCACGAACTGGTCTACACCTCTCGAGCAAAGGCGCCAGAAAAGATAGCAGCACTTCCTGGAACAACAAGATGGAGACCAGTCTGGTCTCACTAGCCCATGGAGGCAGGGGCTCCATGGGAAGGGACATGGAGAGGAGGACGACGAAGGGGAAGAACGACACGAGGAAGAAAAGCATCAGAACGGCGAAAAGACGAGATTTTTGAGGGAGAGGTGGGGATCAAAGAAAGATTAAAAAAAGAGAACACCAAATTGGTCGAGAAGCTAATGGTTGTCGTGCATTGCTGACGCCATGAATACTATTAAAGCCTGAGACCAGAGGAGAGAAGACTTGGGAGCACCAAAGCGCCATGAATTCTTGAACACAATGTGAATGAGCTAAGGAACTGAGTCCTCCCCATCCCTTCATCATCTCACCCATTCCCTAGAAGAACTGATCTTTAATAATAGATGCTGAGAGAGAGAGAGAGAGAGGAAGAAGCTTACTTATTTTGCCTTTTCTTGAGGGTGTGTAATGTTATACTAAAGATAAAAAAATAAAAAAAAAAGACAACCATCAACATGTGTGTGGCACAATATCTGAAATATATTTTAGTTTTATTTTATTTTATATGATGAAGAAAGAAAAGAAGTAAATAAAAAAGAAAACCATCAAGCACACAAAAAAAAAAAAAAAAAGACAACCAAAAGATTACTCTTATTATTATTATGTTTTTTCCTTATTTAACTTTTTTTTTATATTTTAGATAAGAAAAAGAAATAAGATATTATAATGGAAACATCAAAATAGATCTAAAAAATTAAATTTTCTTTGCTTAACTTTTAGGGCCGGAAAATAGTTTTTTTTTTTTTTACTTTTTTATATATGGGTTCAATGGAAACATCAAAATTTAAGGTGCAACATCAAGATGGTGAGTCTGATTATTATTATTTATCATATTATCATTCTCTTTTTGTCTTTTAATTTATACTGCATCATGAAAAAAATTCACTTAGCCACCAAACCAAGCAATCTGTTTCATTGATGTTGGTCGGCTGTGGCTGAAAGATGCCTGTACTGGTTTCGCATCCAAAGCGTGCGGGATTCCTCCTCCTCCTGTCCTCATTTTGCACCCTATTAAAGGCTTTGGCAGTGAGTATGATGACAACTGAAGCAATGATATTTAATGGGTAGACTTCCTATTCCTATGCTTTACCAAATCATTGATGGATGGATGGATGGATTCTGGATGGGGCCTCGAACTAGCTGGATCCACTTGGAAGAGGAAGACTCGAGTACCCAAAAAAAATTATGTAATGGAGGTTGCCAAATCCCATTGTGCTTGTTGAAGTAGATCTGCAAAGGTGCAAACTCAAAACTTCATCATGGTTTAGTTAAAAAGGGCAGGATATTCTCAAAGCTGTTGCACTTAAACACTTGGTTCCTTGAACCCATATAATAAAAAAGTAACAAAAAAAAAAAACTATTTTCCAGCCCTAAAAGTTTCAAAAGAAGAAAAAAAAAAACAAGATGGGTCATCAACATAGTTCTAGTTCTAAAATGAATAATGAATAAACTTGAAAGAGTGAACCAAATTTCTTGATGTGATCTGATCATAAGCACATTTGCTGGTTAAGATAACCATCAATTGATTTGTGATCACAAGCTCCTATCTAAGCATGGGCAAGGCATGGAGGTGTTTCAATGCACAGGTGACAGGATCAGCAGGCACTGAAGTACTCATCTACTGTAGAGTAGTACTACTTGTCCAAGGAAAATTTGCAGTGGTGGCAGCATGGTTTGGCATCACCATGGGATCCAAATGAGCTCATCACAAATCAACAATTTTTTTTTTTTTTTTTTTTGTATCCCATTCATCTGTGGTTCTCTGAAATGCAAATACAAACTTTATTAGTCATAAACATAAGAAAAATGACATCAGAACGTAAGTTTGAGGCATGAGAATGAGATAAAAACATGTCACAGACAGAACTAACAGGCTGCATTTTATAAGTACCATAGTTCAAGCTTTGGTTGCTCAGATGCTAATAGTGTCAGAATCAATAATGTTAAATAGATTATGTGAACTGGTTTTCTTTCTATGAGAAATAAATCTTATTTCTCAAAATCTCAGGTTCATTAGAGGTGGTTGATAAACCGAAAAAAGGGCAACAGACTCAAGAGACCAGTTCAATAAACAAACATCCCATCATCATTGTGCTTGGTCTCGAAAGGTGGCAACGATCTAGCACTGAATCACTAATGGTTAAAGTAGGAACTCACAAGGTTGAGTGGCCTTAATAAGATATGGATTGACTAATGCAATGTGTTCTAAAGAAATTGCTGATATCAATCCATTTAAGGAACATGAGAGTGACAGGAAAGTTAAAAAAAAGTGATTGACTTCAATCAAAGGGAACCAAAGTGGGGTTTGATGGTGCATGTTCATAAAGTTGGTGAGCCACAGGATGGTAGAGGAGGACCACGATGCCAATGAGTGGAGCCTAATTCTTGATGCTTGGTGCCACTTGTTGACAAGAAGCATCTTCCAAGAAAGCCATTAGCTTCCTGATCACAAATGTGTGTAATGTAGTAGACAAAAGGTACCTTCCATCTTTACAGAAGAAAGGTGATGCCACAGGCAGGGAGAATGTATCCTGGTTGTGGAGATGTCTGTGGCCACTCAAAAGATTTTTGGAATCACCTAGATAGCTTTCGGATGTTTGGCACTGGTTCCTTAGCCCCAAAAATGTCACAAAAAGAATTCCTCGTGCACAACCAAAATAGTAGTTCAGTATAACAACGATAATATCTACTCAGTATGACAACAAACTCAGCTTCTACAATGATGATCATGGTTGCAAGTACAAATGAAAAATATAAGAATTGTAATACGAGACCTCTGATAAATATCGAGATCGTCTCGAGCCTCCTTGGTCGAAAAAATAACACCTCCTTGGTCTCAGCCTCCACTCTTGGGGGTGTGTCGACATAACCAGTTATGCCTATGCAGCAGAGGCTATTATCCAAGATATCAACCTCGGTCCAAGTGAAATGATAATTCCAAAAGCTCATCCATTGAAAAAAGAATCAATGCTACAGCTTACCTGTTTGACTCAAGCAGCAATGCGGCCCACTGGGGCTACTCAAGGGGTCATCACTTTCTCACCTAGTGATATGCCTGCAGAAGACCAAATTTCAGATTTATAAAATCCGAAATAAAATTCATATTGTAATTTATACATTTTTCACAGTGTTATGAGTAAGAGCTGATTTTCGATATGCCATCATATCTATATACTTGCGCAACCAATAAAAAAGAAAAAAACTTAACTGCTTGTTTTAAAACTTTTAATCCATGATGAAAAAGAAAACGAATCAAGGCTTAAGAACAACTTATTTTTGAGGATGAAAACCAAGAAGCAGTAGTTTAATACCAAATAGTATCTAGAAAATCACATAAATTCCCACATGGTGTAATAAATTAAAAAAATTAAAACTACCAGTTTGAAGAACACATCCAACTTTCACCATTTTAAGTTGAGCAAACACAGATTATATATCAACAATTTTCTAAATCTTACAAACAAAAAAAATGCAATAAAATCTTTTGTCTAAGATGATAATTCAACCTTGGTTTTGTGTTAAGTCGTTTCTGAAAACAAGGATGATGGACAAATATGCTTCTTGTAATCTTAGAATAAATATGTTTCCTGTAACCAAACAAATTTAAATATTTCTTATGAATCTCTTATAAATTCATTAAAATGAAATGTGAACCTGTGCCATGGGTTTAATGCAGAGTCTCTATGTATCAATTTACAATTAAATTATCAATTACTAGTAACCTCATGTGTTCTATATATACATATCGAGCAGAGAAAAATGCTGTCATACAACTACTGATCGGCGGATGCTCCTTTGCTGTCTCATCGAGGAAACAATAAAAATGACTAATGTCTCATACGTATATAAATGCAAACTAATGGCATACTTCTAGTATAGAGCAGTCATCCAAAAGTAGAGATGGTTACACCAGTCAGGTTTCTCAGGTTCCATACAGACTAATCTCAGCAAAATCAGCAAGTGATTCCTCAGTTGAAGGTAAATAACAATGTGAAATATAAAAAAATAATATGTAAAATAAGTAACAATGTGAGGGATGATCCACAGTTCGGTGAAGAATCAGTGACTACTGTTCTATGTCAACAGAAAACTATTACACCAACCAGTATAAACAATAACAATGTGAAGAATATGCAGTTCCGTTGCAAAATGGTAAACGAAAGAACAGACCAGATCACCTTCGGAATCGTAGAACTAGTTCTCAATATCGACATACTGTTCCTCCGGTTCGCCGTCGGAGTACTCGAACCCACCGTCCCTCATATCAGCATCTACACATTCCAACAGGATCATCTAAAATGAAATTACGGACGTAAATAGAAGCCGCGGGTACTAGGAGACAAGGAGAGATCAGAACAAAATTCGAAAGCGAGAATGCAAGATCGCTCACCGTAACCCATGGTTTGCGACTGCCGCCCGATCTGGGAGAAGGATCTCGGGCTTCGATCGATGGGTCATAGCTAGGGTTTCAGCGAAGGATCGAGCGATCGAGGCGAAAGAGATGACCGGGCCGGGCCGCGGATAGAAACAGGGGCGACCGCGGTCAACGAATCAGGTTCAAGGCGGAGTAAACCCTTATCGGGGCCCACAAATCTTGGACTTGACCTATTATTTGGGCCCACAGCGGCTCTTAATTCGACGAGGCTCACGTCGAAGGCTCTCGACGAGCTCAAGGACGCCGAGGGGAAGCAGGCGGAGGAGAAGCAGGGGCGGAGGTGGCTGATGGGAGACAAAGAAGCCGCTCACGATGCAGAAGACGCGCTCGACGAGTTCGAATACGATTATGATTCGATCCTGAGCCGAGTCGACCCGTCCGACGAGCGGCAAAGATCATGAGATGTGCGAGTCAGTCCCCCGTCTCTGGAATCCTTCATAATCGAGGAAGATAAGAAGAAGGTTTCATGGCGGTCTGCACCAAGTAGATGCCTTGCAATTGACAGCAGGTGGAGCAGGGAGTCGTCATTCGAGGGTTGGTGTAAGCTTGCCAAAATCTAATGCTGCAGCGGACGTAGTAGAGGTCTAGGGAAGAGAGGACGAGAAGAACAAAGTGATCGAACTGGTGTTGTTCGAAGGGCCTGACAGCCCTTCGGTCATCGCCATGGTTGGTCCTGCTGATGTTGAGAAGACAACCCTCGCGCAGCTCAGACACAACCGTGTGCGAGCGCTTTGATCCTTGTTCCCAAACCTGCATCACCTGTACGCGCTGGGGCATAGCTACGACCCCTTCCTTCTGCATCGCGGTATTGGGAGACTGAGCAATCCCCGAACGTCGTCGTCGTTCTACGACGGCAAAGACAGAGAACATTATGTGATTAGAGAGTTGGGGAACCTCAGAGGTGAGGTCCGTACACTAGGATTGAAGCATGTTGTATGTGTTGATGATGCCAAGGTAGCCAACTTGGTGAGCAAAGCTCACCTGGAGAAGCTGACTCGAGAATGGTTTAGCAGTTCCATTGATTACAGCAAGGCCGACTGTGGCGATTCCAGTGAAGAAGAAGCCACTGCGCAAGATCAGAACACAGAAGGTGATCCATTGAAGCGCAAGAAGAGAGTTGGCGAGTTGCAGTAACAGTATGGCACTCGAGGCATTTCCATGCCTGGAGACACTGGAACTCCGGGCGATGCCTGAGCTGGAGAAGTGGACTGATGTGGAAGACGGTGGCTTCCCTTGCCTTCGTCAACTTACAGTCGGAGGTTGTGACAAGCTGAGGACCATTCCAAGTCTGCCTTCGTTGCAGACACTAGAGCTGGACTACTGTAGAGGCTTGACAGTCCTCCCAAACTTCCCACGGTCGACCAGCTTAGAGATGCTGGAGTGCGATGAGATGCTGATAGCTTCATTGCCTCAGAACATACCCAAGCTTCAGATTCATAGTTTGTTCGTTAAATTAACGATCTAGTGATGAAGGAACAAGATGCGAAGGTTGCAGATGGATCACATCATGGAGGTTCAAGAGACAGCAGCCAGTAATGGAGAGCTACAATCTGTTGCATGTTTCTGTAGCTTCCTTTCCTGCTTCAATAACAATCTCAGGCAACTTCTGGGCATCACATCACCTCTTGTCTTTTTGAGGCTGCCTGCTGTGACTGGGGATGAAAAATCCAGGCTTTACTTTCTGTGCTTGATGTTAATAGAATCAGATAAATTTCAATTAAAAGAAAGAAATCATATCGAATAAACAACATCTGCTCAATATATATGCTTGTTGACCAGTAAGAAGTTCTGAATTAAGTGTCTTAGCAGTAATTATTTTTAGGAGATGAAACAACAGTGGATCCTGCAAAACCTGTAAACTTGATCAGGAAGAAGGATCTGTAACCCAAATTTTTGCTAACTTGTTATGGTACATCGACCAAATACTTACCTTCTCCTGTAGTCGATCGAGCCTTGTTGTTTCTGATGGATTGATATATTCTTACAAAGATCATTTTTTTGCTCCATGGCTCCTGTAAGCAACCAATGCTGCTGCTGAGAGAACACCAACAACCAGTTCATGAGCTTCCTTTTCCTCGAGTGAAAGAAAGTTCAGAGACAACCCAAGTGCTTGAGTAGGACACCACAATGCTGTGGCACAGACAGTGGTCCATATGTATCAGAAAAGAAGCCACATTGCTGAACTGAGTTGTTCAGGTATCAGCATCTGATGAGACTCTTTCTCTAACACTTGAAAAGCTGTAGACAAGAGCATGTTCAGACCGCAAGGCGACTTTGCGGTATCTGACATGCTCTGACAAGGCCAGCCAGACTTGCTGATCTGGATGGTAGTTGATCGGTGTCGTGCCGCAACCGCTTTCTAGGACTTGAGGCCAATTTTGCAGGTGAAGCTTCACTAGCAACCTTGTTCTCATGCTTGTGGGGATCACTAGCAATCTACTTGTGAACCATCATTACTGTGCCAAGAGCAATGTAGAGTAAAGTGGTTGCACCAGAAACAAACACAAGTGTCTTGGAAGATGATGGTTTGCCTTGTTCATCTACAACCAAGTGGCTTTTAAGCACTGAAACAAGGCACAAATATTTCTGTCATAACTGTTGGCAGACATAATATGCAAAATCTTAGCATTTAACTCAAAAGAGGCTGCTATGAGATCTCATCCTCCATGCTTGTCTGGTTTGTGCCTCAACTTTCCAGTTGCATTTGATTCAAACCTGGGGTTAATTAAGCTTCAAAGACATCAAAAGCTCACCTTGCATCAATGGAGAAGCTATATTTCAGTTTGCTCATCTCAAATTTAGATGTGGATTTATGCAAAACTTAAGACACACTTTTTTCATTTCAAAAAAGGAATGAAAAAAGTATCTGCCCATAACATGACAACAAAAAAAGTTTTTAAGTGTACCACAAGCAAATTGTGTAACTCCATCATTACCATAAACCCATTCACTCATTTAGCATAAGGATTTCCTTAAAGGACTGGAGACCACAGATACTCATGTTAGATCATCATTCAACATCAACTGGAGAACTGACATGAACCATAATGTGTGTGTGTTTTTTATGTACAGAAGCTACCTACAAGATATAGAAATGTGAATGTATCATCATGCAATTAATTTTCTTCAATTATTGATATAAGGGATCCATAATTTTTGTACCCTGTTTACTTTTTCATTAAAATTTGCATATGTTTTCAGGCAAAAATATCAAATTTCATTTTTAATAATGTATAGTTGGAAATGCAGTTTAAGCATGTATGAAGATCACATGTCTATCTATATATTTGAAAATAGTATATTTGTCCTTGCATTTTTTAATATAATATACTTGTTGCTTCAAAAATTAAGATCATATATATATATATATATATATATATATGTAATTCAGATTCATAAAAAAACTGAGGGTACTAATATTAATAATATCAATAATAAGTTCAAAATTAGAAATATATTAATAATTAAAATACCTAAAATGCTCTCAATCTTCTCAGTATCATAATAACTATTAAAAATATTAAAAGAGTATAAATGTAAACAGAATTTTAACATCTCTACTTAATATATGCATGCATATATGTTAAATTCAAATTTAAAATGAAAAATATGGCAATCCATCACTTCAGGAAATAGCAATCCAATTAAATGTTGGCATGAAATCTTTGACCTTGAAGAAGATATAAATGTATAAGTTTTGTAGGAATATAAGGAAGAAACTAATCCATTGAAAATAATAAATGCAAATCAAAGTTAACAGAACTTGTATTGAATATTCAACATTAATTTCTGGGTATGGTAAAGGAGTCATCAGTGCACCCACGGATACACGCCACAAATTCCACACCCTGAAATCACAGTGCTGAGAGGGTGCAAAAGCGGGTTTACCTAGTGCTGGTGCTCTTAATTTTACCGGGGAACCACTGGCGTATCTAAAAATGGCGTCTTGATGAGCTGCGGCGAGGTCAATAAATGTGGAGCACTTCCTCCTCCCAACGCCCTGCATCCATTCGACGAATTCCCACGCCGGAATCTCCAAATTCGTTGCTGTTGTTCTTCGTTTCGCTTCGGCTGGTCTCCGTTCAGGTGGAGAATTAGTCTCGTTCGAGCGAATCGAGACCCCGGGGAGGTGCAGGAGAGGAGTGGTTCCGCCGCATCTATGTGGACGTGGTTTTTGGCGAAAGATTGGGTTTTGAACGCATATCGAGCTTCAGAGGTGCAAAAGTGGGCGATTTTGGGGTAAATACTGTTTGATGTGCTGACTGTTAAGCTATTTTTCTGCCGTCTGTTCTTCTGATGTCCCAAACTGGTTTTGGGTAGTTGTCTGATATTGGTTGATTCGGCTTTTCTTCAAAGAATCGCTAGTAGTGTAATGACTTGTTTTCTAGAGTTACGTTTTTGATCGGAAAGTCTTGAATGCATTTCTATTTGGAATTCTTTTGGTAGATCATTGAACTCGATAAGGGTTTCCTTTGGCAAAATGTTGCCTTTTCCCTTTCCTGGTTGAAATTGATTGTAATGGTGGAAACCATGTTCTTGCAGACCATTGAATTGATGAGGTTGAGGCGTTTTCAGCTTCGTGGTTGCGGCATTCTTTATTTTGGCGTGGTGAAGAACCCATCTGGCTTTCGTCGTTACTGAAACCTTGGCATTTGGTTTTGGTGTCGGAACAATGTGTTTGATTGCTCAACTAGAGAGAACGCAGACCAAATCCAGAATCCATGCCGACCCCTCCCTCCACCAGGACCATTTCGATCGGATTCCGGACTCACTGGTGCTGCTCATCTTCAACAAGCTCGCCGATGTCCGGTCCCTTGGTCGCTGCTCAGCCGTGTCCAAGCGCTTCAATGCACTCGTCCCTCTTGTCCAAAATGTGTATGTTAAGATTGATCGTGTAGTGTCCATCGATGGTGACTCCGACGACGCCTTAGACCTCTCCCTCCCCAAACCAAGAACCCTCTTTGTCCATCTCTTAAAGCTCATTCTTTTTGCCATCCTCCAACCCTTACACTACCTTCAGAACATTCATGGTTGGAATAAGCCCCTTCTGCCACAGCTCTCCCATCACTCCCCTCGTCAGGTCCTGAAGAATTTCACCCATGTTCGCAACCTAAGGATGGAGCTCCCTGCTGGTGATGTCAAGACCGAGGATGGAGTCTTCTTGAAATGGCGAGCAGAGTTTGGAAGCACCCTTCAGAACTGTGTGATACTGGCTGGAACCATGGTGGACTATGGACCTGCTTCGGCCAATTTAGAGGGGGCAATGGAAGACAATGGAAGCATACCCGAGTCGTTCTATACGAATGGAGGGCTAAAGTTACGCGTTGTCTGGACTATCAGCTCTTTGATCGCTGCATCCACAAGGCATTATCTTCTCCGTCAGATCATCGAGGAACACCCAACATTGAGTAGTTTGGTCTTGACAGATGCTGATGGCCAGGGGACATTGACCATGGGAGTGGAGCAGCTGAAGGAGTTCAGGGAGAAACCATTGGCAACGTCAGCATCATCAAATAGGACTCAGGTGCCAGCATCATACATGAAGCTCAGATATGCTTCATTCTTGGAGCTCCCCGAGGGAATGGGAATGCAAGGAGCTACACTAGTGGCTATCAAGCCCGCCGGAGAGGGCACTAGCGGTGGCCATTATAGCAGGAAGGAAGCCGAGGCCTTTATTTGTGGGGCGTTTGATGAGCCACTCCGGGACACAGTCAAGGCATTGGTGAAAAACCGAACTTACCTCCTGGAGATGAATGGATTCTAGCTCAATTCAGCCTCTCGGGTCAGTTTTCCTACTACAGCTTGTAGTGCTCGTTTACATGAAACCAGTTGTAGAGTGCCATTTCTACAGAAATGAGTTCTTCCTAGTTGCACTAGCTGTAAATTTTTTTTTTCTGTTGATCTCTGTACAGTAAGGATGTGTGACTTTATTACAAGTTATTGTACACAAATAGATCTACTTGGCTTTATAGATGATACCTCGAATGCATGTGGCTGCAAAAGAGCATCTTCTGACCTATCTTTCTTGAGAATGTCTAGTATGCTCATGATAAGAGTATCTAAGAAGTACATTAATTGTGTTATTTTTCTTCATGTCCTTTTTGGCTTCATTTTGGGGATGCCACATGTTATCAGAAAACAACATTTCATCCCATTGTGCCTCTGTTTTTCGTAATAAAAAACACAGCAGTTTTGTCATTTTTGAAGTATTTCCATTTTGTTAGAACCATTCTTTTTCCCTTTCTGCTTCACGCATTTGAGCTGTGATTTTTTCATTATTTGACTTCTTGTGTTGCATTTCGTTCCTACATGAAGACATTTGGATTTCTATAGCACTCTAGAACTTCAATTTGCAATCTTCATCATGATAGTGTCATAATTTCACAGCAAAGAAACATCAATGGCAAGGTTCATCGAGAATTACTGAACAGGTTTCTGATTTTGACAAAGCTTTTAAGGAGGGGTGAATAGGTTTGAAGAGATCACCTTGCTCTTTTGTTCTTTACATGGTTGGGCAATTTAAGCAATTCTTAGACAACTGATTCGGTGAACTCCAGTAGTTGATGACACAAAACAGTGTATTAGAGCAGATCACTTGGAGAACTTTTTATCAATAAATGGCTCCCCTGCAGCTTTCCATCTAGCTGGTATCTTGTTCTTTGCATGGTTTGGCAATTTAAGCAATTCTTAGACAAATGATTCAGGGAATTTGTACTGATAAAAAGCTCAATCAACCTCATCAGTCGAGAACATGAAACGGTGTGGCAGATTAGATCACTTGAGGAATTTTGCTTTAATAAATGGCTAACCTACAGCTTTCCATCAAGCTGCTGTTTTGCTCTTTGCATGGTCTGGCAAATTTAAGCAATTCCTAGACAACTGATTTGGTGAATTCAAGTTCTTACAAAAGCTCAGTCAAGTTCACCATTTGAGAAGATGAAACAGTGTGGCAGAGCAGATCACTTGGTGAATTTTGCATCCATGAATGGCTCCCCTACAGCTTTCCATCAACCTGGAGAGGAACAAATGAGAGTGAACAGGAGGATTGAGATAAGAAGCATGCAGGCCACAGTAGCAGCTTACATTTCATTATCATTTTGGGTTGCAGATAAGCTTTGTCCAATTTCTAGTTATGATACTAACAGAACAGCATTGGAGGACCCTCATATCAGCTGTTGCATAGACATCAATTTAATGACAGCTTTATTCCTTTTGTTTGATTCCTTGAGGGAGGAGATAATGCAATGAGCTTGATCCCACTGACAGATGTTGATGTTTCATCTTATCAAAATATATACTCATGATGAACAAGTGAGAGAGAACAGGAGGATAGTGATGAGAAACATGCAGGCCACAGTAGCAGCTTAGATTTCATTATCATTTTTGGTAGCACATAAGCTTTGGCCAATTTCTAGTTATGATATTAACAAAACAGCAGTGGAGGGCCCTGATATCAGCTGGTGCATAAACATCAGTTTGATGTGTTGTTTTATGACAATTTTGTTCCTCTTGTTTGATTCCTTGAGGTAGGAAATAATGCAATGAGATTGATCCCACTGAAAGATGTTGATGTTTCATCATCTTATCAAAAGAAATCCACAGCATGAACAAGGATTGCAAACTTTTTTGGACTGTATATCAAACCAAAAGGAGACTACTTCTGCAGGAAGAAATCCTTGGAATGTGAAATAAATATAATAAATAAAAGCTGGGAATCAAGCAAAACTCATAAATTGTTTTGCAATATGTAACAAATAAAAAGTAAGCAAGCAGAGAAAAATAAAAATACAAACCTAATCTGATGATCCATGTAAAATTAAATTCCTGAGAATAAGGCAAAACACTATAAATTGTTTTCCATATGTATAAGAAATAAAACATAAGCCATCAGAGTGAACAGAAGATATATATTGAATTTTAAATCTGGAGATGGAGGAAGAAATCCATGGAATGAATGCAAGGAAGAAATCCATGGAATCAAGTAAAACCCCTCAGAATGAGGCAAATAAATTGTTTTGAATGTAACAAACAAAAACTAAGCCATCAGAGACAAAAAATAATAATAATCATATTAAGATGCATATAAAATTAAATTTCTCAGAATCAGGCAAAACAAAATAAATTGTTTTCCATATTCATAAGAACTTAAAAGAAAATGAGCCATCAGAGTCAATAAATAAAAAATAAAAAATAAAAAATTATTCGCTGATAATTGGAGATGCAGGGGATCGAACCCTGTACCTCTCGCATGCAAAGCGAGCGCTCTACCATTTGAGCTACATCCCCAGTTTAAAAGTTTTTTCACCAATTTGTTATATATATATATATATGCGATAGTGTATTACTCTCTAAAACATTAATTAATGCATACAATTTTTTTCTCGTATATAATCTTATGCATTACATGTCTAAAACATTAATGTATATAATTTTTTCTGGTATAAAATCTTGTGCATTACATGTCTAAAACATTAATGTATATAATCGTATAATTTGAAGCTTTTTATTTTAGGGATAGATATACTGAACTCATATTTAAAAGGATAAATTGAAATTTAGATGATTTGTTTTATTCCTTTATCTAATGATTAGTGATATAATTATGATGTAGCAGCATAACTAGGAATAAGATATCGGTCATCACTGTGGACCGATATATTGTTACAACTGTTACATCATCGTCAATTATATTATACGTAGATATCGGACTGTTACAAACCTTAAAAAGCGTTATACTTACTGCTGTAACAAGCATCAGCTGGCAGCCACGTGCCATTAGTTGACTTCGTCTCGTCGCGGAACCGAAATTTTTTTATTTTCTCTTATTTAATTCCTTTTCGGGTCCGCGTTCTCTTTCCTTTCCGCAAGAGGCGAGAAAGCGGAGAACTCTCGCGCCCCGATCCGCCTCTCGACGCCTTCACGATCTCGAGGTGATCCCACTCCTCCTCCTCTCCACGACCTCTCCTCGATCTTGGAGTTCCTTTTGTCGTTGCACGCCGTTGTTTTAGATCACGGAGATCCGCGATCTTGTTCTCTTTTTGTGTCGGTTTCCGATCGGGGTCATGTTTGTTTCTGCTTTTGATCGGAGGAATTTTGTGTTAGATCTTTGATCTGTCCGTGTGATTCTTCTTGTAGAGAAAGGGAACGATGGGGCTCAGCTTCGCGAAGCTCTTCAGCCGCCTGTTTGCGAAGAAGGAGATGAGGATCCTGATGGTTGGGCTTGATGCCGCCGGTAAGACGACCATCCTCTACAAGCTAAAGCTCGGAGAGATCGTCACCACCATTCCCACCATTGGTGAGTGTTGCTCGTGTTCTTCAATGAGCTTTCCTCTTCTCGACGTTGATATCTTGAAACCTAATGTTTCTTGTTTGATCTGCTCGATTTGTTTGAATTGCCTCCTCTGTTTAAATAGATATCATGCATTAATTGACCTATTTGAGTGAGTTCGTGATGTCGAAAGATTTAATTGGTGGGTGTGTGGGAACTCATGATAGCGTTTTCTTATCGCTGCCTTCGGAATGAGCTTTCTTTTCGAGAAAAGCCTACACTAAGAATCGATTGAACAAACAGTAGTGGCACATTCTCTCCGTGTTACGTTTTCAATGGATCATCTATTACCAGTCTGAAACATACAATTTGATTTTGACAATTGTTTTAACAGTTTTAAGACAAAAGTTCTTTGTTCAATTAGGTGAATCTCGTTATTTTAATGTTTTACTTTTCTTTCTCTATAAAGTATGCCAATGCTTCCAATAACCCTAAGGCTTCCGGTAATCATGATTAATGTGGATAATCAGGGTAATTTAGTGGTATGAAAATTTTTACCCTATCAATGTGGAAACTTGTTTTTTATACTTAAGAAAGATGAATAATTTAAGTGGTCATTGGTGTTTGTAGTGGACGAAATGTATATGCTTGTGTCTTGTCAATCATGCCATTGTAGTGTAATTTTGGTGGAATTTAATGCAGGATTCAATGTGGAAACTGTTGAGTACAAAAACATTAGCTTCACGGTGTGGGATGTTGGTGGTCAGGACAAGGTGCTGCTGTAATTATGTTAGACAACTTTTCATTATCCATGCAACTATGTGAATGGATCGTAAGAGTTGATGAATCTTTTGGTTGTTTAACTAGTTTGCCATGTTTCTCACTTGCTTGTGTAATGGTGATCTTGTTTGCAAGAACAGATTAGACCTCTGTGGAGGCATTACTTTCAGAATACGCAAGGCCTTATCTTTGTTGTTGACAGCAATGATCGAGATCGTGTTGTTGAGGCACGGGATGAGCTCCACAGGATGTTAAATGAGGTAACCTCTTTTAAAACGATAATACTTACCTATCAAAAGATTTAATGTCAACTTCATTCTTGCATAGGTGCTCCTCGAAAGTCTAGTTATACGTTGCCTACTTGGCAGCAAGAACATGTAATTCTTTATAATTTAAGTTTACCATATGGCTCTAGGAGATTCAATCCAATAAATTTTGGCAAATTATTCTCAGAAATGAAGCTAACTTTCTTGTCCTCAACTTCTTTGTTCATACACTTCCATGAAACTTATCTTGCATGTTTTGGATATAGAGACTGTGATTCTACGTATAACCAATTTGGTGGTGGTGCTATTAACTTTTTAAAAGTAGTATAATTATGTTTCTCATATCATTTCCTGTGATTCAAGACTTGATCTGGAAAAGAAAAAAAATGTTTAACAATCTTATTTTATTATTCTGGACGTAACAAAAGTGGATTAGAATTTGAGGAAATAAGTTCATCAGATTAAAAGAAGTATCAGATGAATCTTTTAAGCAAACTGATTCAATCGTCGAATGTGAGACCACCTGATTCCTTCAGCTTATGTCCTACAATGGATGGGGGGGTGTCTTCCTTTTAGCATAAACTAAATAGGTTTCACATACAAGACATGACGTTTCTCTGTAATTTTCTTCTTGATCTCCTATATGCTAATTTTTTCATCTTTTGTTCTATAGTACTACTAACTTTGAACACTTATATTTACATTTATTTTTTTTTGCCAATGAAAGTTGAATTTCTGATTGCTTTATTTATTCTCTTTGATTTTATGAGGTCATGTAATTGCATCTTGCATCCTGACTTACAAGTCATGAAGCCCCCTTTCTTTTTTTCTTTTTCCTCCTTAATTTTCTTATTTTTCTCAAATTATCTAAATTTTATTGTTTGTTATGAATTTAAAATATTTCCGAAAACAAAAATTTGGAGAACTTGCCCACTGCAACTGAGAAAATGTGTTAGTCAGGCCTCCATTGAAACAGTACAGAGTGAATATTTCAACCACCATATATTGTGCTTATAATCAATCACATTTTAAACTTATAATTTATCTTGCTCATGCTAATACAGAGATTTGATACATGATGTCTGGTGCTGTCATGGAACATCTGTTCTTCTAACATCATGTTCATGGTTTTGATACAATCAAATCAGATAGTATTGTTGGATCGTAAGGCCTAGTGTGAAGTTTGGTGGTATCGACTTTTGTGTATTTTAAATGACATTTAGAACCCTTTCATCGATCCTTTAGTAAATGTGAAATTTAAAGCATTTCAACTGTCTTCTTTATTATAATAAGAAAGCGTCATTGTATTACCATGATTTACAGTTTCATTTTTGATATTGATAACTGTTCTGGTACTGCTAGGATGAGCTACGGGATGCCGTCTTGCTTGTGTTTGCGAACAAACAAGACCTTCCAAATGCAATGAATGCTGCTGAAATCACTGATAAGCTGGGTCTGCATTCCTTGCGTCAGCGACACTGGTAATATATTTTTCACTTGATAAGCAAGCCAATGGTTTTAGCTCATTACCTGCCATTGGTAGAAAAAAAAAAAAGTAAATTACAATCTGTTCCTTGACAACACTAGTTCATAGCAGGTGTGATGGAATCTATCGACGGTAACTAAGGTGGTATATATAACGAAGAGATATATTTGAGCGTATGGTGTCTTTGATTATTTGGAAGAAAACCGAGTCGACCAAGCATAAATAAAATAGTTGCTAATTTTCTTTCATAATTTTTTTTTTTGTCCTATTGAACAACTGTGTATTCAGATATCTCCATTCCACGAAGATTTCCTATGCTCTTATTGGTAGATGTGACAGACAATTGAATTGGTATATGTTTTAAGGCCTCCAAAGCTCATCCATGACTGGTTTCTTCTTGGGATTACTATGCTCAGGTACATACAGAGCACCTGCGCTACATCTGGTGAGGGTTTGTACGAGGGGCTTGATTGGCTCTCCAGCAACATCGCCAGCAAGGTAACTAGCTGCCAATGCTACCTTTTCTTAGTTTGTTGAAGCTCATGTGTGTGCGTGTAAGCACCAACAATATTTAGTAGTCAACGTATAAATAAAGCGTTCTAAGATTGTGTTTTTTTTTTTTTTCTCTCGCAAAATGAGAAATCTTCTTTACATGAAAAGAAGATGTTGGCATACGACAATATAATGTGTGCTGACTACAATTATTTCGACAGTGAACAAAAGCTTGGGGTCGCTCAAAAGCAGCAGTATGCAAAACGTTCACGGCATCGGCAAACGTTCCGATTAGATGGGTTCTCTCTTTTTTTACTCGTACAAAATTTCCATTCCAAAAAATTTTCATTAGCTTTGCTGAATTGGATTTTTGTGGATGTTAGAAACTGTGCTTTGCTGATTGACATTATTATTATTATCATATTTTTTTTTCTGATCTTTTTCTTGGACCTGTGATTTGCGCTTTAACTATTTACGATAGAGATTCTGTCCTCTTTTACTTCATAGAGGAAGTTCTTCTATCTGCTAAAAAAAATAATCAATTATGCATGTTATTTAATGTAAAGAAAATTTATTTTTAAGTAAAAAAATCAAAAATTTTGTTAATCTCCCTCACTAATTTCAAAATCAAAATTATTTTTTATATTTTAAAATTTATATAAATGATTTTTTGGTGTCACTTCGTATTATTATTTAGATGTTAAACAAATTTTTTATATTAATAAAAAAGATAATAATATTTGTTTTTAAAATTGAGAGATCTAATTAATTTCTAATATAACTATCGTTATAATGTGTTAATCAAATATATTTTATATATTAAATATTGGTAGTATATATTTTAAAATTTAAATATATTTTATTTAAAATAGAACTTATAAATAATAATAATAATAATAATGAAGATTGAAAAAAAAAGAGGACAAGTTAGGACTTGAAAATTATTTAATTTTAATCATCAAATCAAAAATAATCATTCAAATTATTTTACCTAACACGAAAAATCAATAAAAAATTTAATTATTAATTATTATTGTATGTAACGACGTAATCAGATCAATTTGATATAAAATCATAATATGAGGCATCACTTATATAAATTTTAAAATATAAAAAATAAATTTAATTTTGAATCAAGAGATTAATAAAATTTTAGTCAAAAAAAAAAAACAGTGTCACGTGGGATTAAAAACCTTATGAGCCAAATGATACCTCCCTCATATAAATATACAAATCGAGCAAAGTAGGACGTGATTTGTTGTGCATAACCGAAGTCTCCTAATAACAAAGATAATTCCTTCTCAAAGTCGAAATCAGGGGAAGAAAAAGATGTCACCGTCCATTTAAGGTCTCTCGAATAATTTTGTTTAGCAGTCCATAAAAGACTATAAAGAGCATGAAGATTGATTTAATTTAATATATTAGTCGATCACAAAAGCCTCTGACAATTTTAAAAATGCTAAAAAAAATTGTGAGTTGGATTCGTCGTGAGTTCAGGCTTTCTCGATAAAAAAAAGCATCCATCAAAAGCCAGCCTATTGTTTAGACCTCTCTTTGTGAACCTTCCGAGCAAAAGTTATCACAGAGAAGGAAGGTAAATGGCAGTCCCATTAGCCAGCCTATTTTGCTGGCAAAACATATTAGGAATTCAAGACACGAAGACAACCTATAAATTTCAGGATTAGGAAATGAACACGCTACTTAAGAACCCAAGTTGTGGGCCAGTCCGTCCATGTGGAACTTGGTTTTAAGAACTGACCTTGTTGCTTGGTGGCATAATTAGGACTTTACCCATCTTCCTCCTGCACCGCAATTGCCGAAAATTTGCACACAAGTATTAATTACTCTAGTCGTCGAGACAGCAAAACAGCACTCTTTTTTTTTTTTCTTTTCTTTTGGCTTCAGTTCAAAAGGCAAATGTGGGTTTTGACAAAATAAACTTACAAAGCCAAAAACATACCTTACGTCGCAAGCTGGTTTTCCACTTTCATATCCAGATCTAAGCCACTGTTAGCTAAAACTCATCAGTGACAAGAAGGGATGTCCCTGGACAAGTCGAGTTTTATTTAAGAAGGGATTCATCGTACCTCTCTTTTGCCTCTAGCTTGATTTGGTCGATATGATTCTGCAGATCTACACATGCAGCCTGGATTTCTATGTTCTTCTGACACAATTCTCTCCACTGTGAATTCAGCATATTCAGTTGCCCACCTGTGTTTTGCTGATCACGACAAACATGTCTTTAGTCCTATTTGTAAAGCATGCGCGTGGACAAATCATCGTACAAAGTGACACCGATAAATATTCTCAAGGGGAAAACAAAAAAATATTCATTTACCTGTTGGAACTTCCTATCACGATTTACTGCTTCTATCAGTTTGTCATACTCCCTTGCTGTAGCTTCTAATCTGAAGAGAGATTTAGTTAGCTGCGATGAAAAACTTCATGTACAAGCATACTGAACATATATGGAGTCAAAATCTGTTCAAAGGAATAACACAGTTTTACATTTAGAAACCCACACGATTCATTAATATTGTGACCAGGGGCCTCACTAAACTGAACATGAAGAAGAACAAGAACAAAGACAACTAAGCATCCCCATAGCTGATCCATTTTCTAACAACCCGATGACGGGAGTCCATCTAGCATTTTTGGTTCTTGACAAAAGATGATGCAGAGACTTTGTTCTCTATGGGTTGTCGCCAACATTTTTTAAATCTAAACCTCATTACACGTCAATAGTTTAGTTTTTCCAACATTACCACACTCTAGTATGCCGCATAATCGTATGGTTACAAGTTACAAAGACTCTCATATTCTTGAAGATTCCCTGCCATGACGAGCTTTCAGACCAACCTTTGTATCCTCCCAGTTATCAATGGATTTGTTATTTCTTAACTGATATTTTCACGCCCATTGCAGATGATAAAAACTGAACAATATTGAACCCTTTATATATAGATTTGTCATGTTATTCTCATCAAATTTCTTTCTCTATGGCCAATCTTATATGTCAAAGTATAGAAACTGACTCATGCGTTTGTTATGGGTATAGGACAAAGATCCTACCCACAGAAGTGTATATCTGAAATTTTATGAACATCTTAAAATACATCAAGAAACAAAATCACAATTAATTTCATTATCAATCACAAAAAAGATAAAGACTAGAAGATAATTACCTGGATAAATACGCTTCCATTTCTTTGTTCTGATGCTTCCAGACCTCAGCACCATGGTCCAACAACATTTCCAGATTCTCAATCCTAATTAATATATATATATATATATATATATATATATAAATAAATTAGCGGCATGTTTGCCCAACATAAATTGCACATGTTTGAACATAACTGAATCTTAGACAGTAAAACGGTAGAAGTGTTACTGAGCAATAGGAGACTGCAATGTGCAACAAAAAGCAGGTAACCATGATCGTGCCTTTTATGTACCATGATAACTATGTCGTTGCTTTTATGTCACGTGAATGTCCCTCCAAATGCTGTTTACTTTAAGATTGATTGAAGAATCACCGAGGATCTCAGATAGGAGCATTTAATAGATCTATGGACCGTAAAGATTGTTAAATCAATGCAATATGCATGTAATCATATTTTGCCAAAACAAAACACTTGCATAGACAAAAATTTGTATGGAACAAACAATATTTATTTATTTATTTATTTTAAAGAGTATCACGGAACTGTATAATTTCTTATGAGAGATTATTAAAACAAATAACCTCACATCATTCAACATAATGGTCGACTAATATGTACTGGGTTCACAATGTTTAACCCAAGCCATAAGCATTGGATCACTATAACATGCAAGTTTATGGTTTTCTTGACTGTGATCTCACATACAGTATTCTTGGTTTTAAATAAACGAAAATGTTTTACAAATACAGTTTTCTGTTTTCAGTTTCTGAAAACAATAATGCAAAGGTTCAATTCATAAATATAAAATTAAGAATTTTTTAAGATGTCTCCAGTTGTTACCAACTTGTACTCACTCCTTGTGGACATCATCAGTCCTTAGTCGAAGCAGATGAAGATACAAATGGGTGTGCCAAATGGGCAGCCATGTCACATGTCAAGCAAGTAGATGTCAGAAATCACAAAGAATGGTGATCAAATAATTAACTGTGCCCAATAGCACTACAGACGACAATGGGTACTGGTGGTGGTGGTGGTCGGTGATAGTGGTAGTGGGCAAACACAGACAACAATGAGAAGTCCTTGGTGGGCAGCGATAGTTGATGGCAAAAGCATTAGGCAAAGGGTAGTAGTATCAAGTATCAACTATCAAGTACTCCGACAAGATAGCTTTCAAATAAGTTTCCAACTAGGAAATAACCAAATAACTGTTCTTTGTCTTTTTTTTTTAACATTCTCAAAAACTGAATTACAAAGAAATCTATGATCACAGCCATAAATGCTGACATTTATTCTTCCTCAGCTGATGTCAACCGAAAGGTAATGCACTCTCCCATTCAATTATGACTTTTCATTGGATATAAATAAGTCAAATTTATGTTCCAAGGGTTCTGATGTGCAACTTCTCTAAATAGTCTATCATTAAGGGAAAAAAAGAAAAGAATTAGTGCACTTGTATAGGACATGATTTACTTATAACTAATATGACGAACTTCAGGATTATGGAACATGTGGAAAAGGTTTGTGCATACAATATTTAGGTTGCTAGGTACATCAAGATCATAATAAGTGGTATAAAAAAGCAAGTTGAATAGATTTCCCATGATGACTAATACCTTACGGGCTAAGTTAACCTCGAGTATAATGAAAGAATTAGTTGTGGAGTCCCACATAAGAAAAACATAAAGAATGATTAACATGTAAGACATGAAATAGGTCAGCCATTTTGATCCATGTCACAAGGTACTCTTATTACAAGTACTCGATTACTTGTTTTTTGTAATAATAGTTACATTGTTTCTCTGCTCAAATCATTGATGTTTCTGTCAAGGCAATACACAGAACCCATAATTCTCTTTAAGGAATAAAGTTGGATTACATATTAGCTTGTTGATGCCTTATTCTCAGTGGTCGTAGTACCCTTAATGAAGGGTATCAACTTTTTCATGAGAATATAATCCTGGAAATCATGGTTTGATACTTCTCACAACCCAAACAACCCAACAATCTGTATTGAGTAGGCAAATTAACATGAGCAAAATTTGTACTAGGCTCTGGAATCTCATACAAAAGCTATTCTTGTTTCTATTACTTGCTTATGTAGGACTAGTGAAGTATCACATCTCATTCTCAATGATAACAAAAGTTCTACGAAATTACAGATTCCAATTCCTAAACGCGTAACTAAACAATCAAAGTTGAAGCTTATCATTTGTGGCATTGCAACAGTTATTCAACTTATTAATTAATGGTAATTGCAAGTTGCAAAGTTCATGCTATACAACTGTCTCTTATGGTTCAATGCATTCCCATTTCAAGGGTGTATTGTGACCATTTAAGATCAGTTTGAACCTTGGGGTCTACTTCAATCGTTGATATATGGTCCCGACCATAATACGAGTTAATAGTATCAACATAGCCACATCATAAATGTCATTGCCTTTACAACATCCAGATGATGGAAGCATATTCTGATAGTTATTCCTCTTTCATATCAAACATTGTTTGCTTTTGCATATAAGAGAAGTTTACTGCATGTCCCAACCATTCTAAATAGGAAGTGGTTAAATGACAACTCAGTACAAATGCAAGAACTGTCAGGAGAGAAACCAAGAGTTCATTTTATTCAATAACTACTTGCCTTATAACTTGATGTTGTAGAAGGCTTTGTGCATTCCTTAGTGCCAACCTCCAAGCAGTAACATCATTGCGCTTATTTGCTGGAGGAGGTTCCAATCCATAGCGGGACATCTCTAAAGTTGCGGGAGGCTTGCCAGCTCTTACACGTTCATACTCTCTAGCAAGCATAGGGTGATCCTGCAAAAATGACAATCAAAACTAATTTTACATCTAAAATTCAAATTTACTAAGCTTTCTCATATAATTCCTAATCTGTGTTCACTGTCACCAACATGAAGAAAAAAAACAACAGAAAATAATTTAAACTGCTGGAAAAAATGAAACAAGAGACTCATAAGGTGATATTTTCAGTGCACATAAAGAGTGTGAGATCCTTTCTTAAAGGATGTTAATAAGGAAATTAACTGTTTAGGAAGCCGTGATCCATATTCTGTATGCTGCCACTAAGCAGTATCAAATTTTGCAGTAGCAGATAGAGAGCATTTTTCAGATTAAAATACTTCATTTATTTTGTACAAACATGTAGATGAAAAACGTTGTGTTAAAGCAAAAGAGCCTTAAGAATTTTATGGGAAATTTGTACAACCAACAAGGAAGACTTTAAACCAGCTATTAAAAGGCAGCTTACTGAGAAGTTATGAAAACAGCGAGATGCTCAGTCACACATAAAATGGATTCCAGGCATTAAGAATAGCCTTATAGCATATAACTTTAACCGGCATGACTTCAGTCTATTCTTCCCCCTAAAACGTTTCTTGCACATACAATATGACCATTTCAATTAACAACTAGAAACAAGAACATATTGCAGCTAAGTACCCAATTTTATACTGCTTAAATTTAATGGGTTTTGTTTCTAATTCATTTTGGAGAAACTTCAATATTGTCTTAGAAATATTTTTAGCAACATTACATCCATCAACACATGATTCATGATGAGCATAACATTGTATGAGTTGGATGTGGCAACATACTGTAGCTACAGCCTACAAGAATTTAACAAAGTATAGAGAGGATCCATTTCTCCCAGTGGCAGGGTTAGAGGAGAAACTAAGGCATCCTCTTCATTAAAAAAAACAAAGTGTTCTTGTAGAGAGGTCCACAATACCCCCACTAAAATCCAGCCCTGCAAATGAAGATCTTTCAATTCAGATCATGTTTTCTAACAAGGTTTTCACTCGTTCCAACTTGACCTTATCTTCCCTCGATGATAACCCTAACACTAACGATAGATGGCAAAGGACAAGAATAATTCTTATTTTATGCTGTTGGTACATATAAATTACTTGTATAGATAAGTTGATCACACTCATTCTTAACTATACACGGAAAAATAATCATAATTTCTCCAGAACATACCTCCTGAAAACCTCTCCTTACATCATTAAATTGCCAAACAAGATCCAGGAAATCAAAGAAAAAAAAAGAAAGAAGAAGCTAACGATCTTACGATATAAAGGCATAAAATCTTCCCTATTCATGCAATATCTCGAAGGAAATTAGCAAAGGACTTAAAAAAACCCCTAACATCTGCAACAAAATCCAGACGTCATAACAGCGAAACAACCGCCTCCATGGCGGCGTCGAGTGGTACCTCGAAACTAAGTTTCGGGAGAGGCGGAAGCTCTCGGAGGAAGTCGGCGGGCTTCTTTCCGCTTCTCCGCATCTCCTCCTCCACGAGCCGGTCGACCTCTGCCTTCACTCTATGATCGCCGTAGTCGTCATCAATGTAAGGCAGGGCGTCGACAAGCTCCGCGTCCGGCCCCGCCGACCACCCCTGGCGGGAGGCGTCCGGCGGCGCTTCGAGCATCAGGATCTCGCGCCCCGCCATGGCTTTCTCCTTGCTCGATCGCCGGAGAGGAATAAGGGTTTGGGTAGCGGCCAAGCGAGCCAACTCGATCCGCCCCACTGCAGCGGTAGAGGGCGTGTGGGGATTCGTTTACTTTTGCCCCTCAATCAATAAGAACTTCGAGAAACGTCCCAATAAACCTAATTTCGTTACAATTATATTAAAATTAAAATACTTAAATCTCTCTCCTCGATATATGCTAACATTTTATCAATAATTTAAATATAGATTTTATAATATTTTATCTTTTATCAAAATGAAACTTAATTATTTATAAATTAAAAATATTTTTCTTATTAACTCTATACATTCATCTCAATATTCTTATATCGATAATAAAATAAATTATATGTTAATTCTTAATTACCTAACACTCAGTATTATTGATCTTATAACTATTTTATATATTTTTTAATCTAAAATTATCTAATAATAACAGAAAAGGTAAGACTCATGACGTTCCTCATCATTTTAATCATTCTATTTTGAACCTATAAATAATATCTTCATCGATCTCTTTATTTTATTGAATAATTGATCCTCATATAATTATATTATTTATATTAAATATTTATGAGGCCAATAATCTTTTTATAGATATAAGAATTTTTTTCCTAATAATATTACAATAAACAACTTACATTTATAAACAATTCCCTATTTTTTAATAGAATATTTGGTCGCTTGTATATATCTGGTAAACTGTGGATGAATAATGGGTTATGACCATTTCACAATTATGCTATTGGTTATATTTATTGGCTATTTCTTGAAGTCATTATTTTTTTAGATATCAGTGATTTTTCGAATAACTATGTCACTAATTTTCCTAGATGTGAGCATTTTTTGAAGAGTATTGCAATAAAAAAAATATATATATAATAATTCCCTAAAAATTTTAAGAATATTTGGCAACTTATAATGTCTGGTGTGTGTGTGTGTATATATATACACACTTTTAAATTTCTTTTGTAAAATTTCTGCATCAAATTATCAATTTATAAACCATTTTCAAATATGTGAAATTATAAAAAAAATTTCTTGGTTAAACCCTATACCATTAACCATGCTTATTTTATTTTTTATTATCTGATTTTTGGAATCCACAAATTCACTTTTCAAATCAAGTTTGTGAACATAAATCCTTCAAGACATTATAATTTGGAATCAACCACAAAAGATTTATTGATTTCCTTGATATTATCATTTGGAATCTTTCAAGATATCATGAGAGATCTTACAGAAAACAGAAACCAAATACCATTGCCTGACTTGCATGTTTATTGCAAGTGTAGAAGAAGCCATCATAGAGAGTCTTACATGTCAGTAAAAGCAAATGGTAAAGCGTCTCTGGAAATGCCAAAACTGAGTTCTAAAACTTTGAACTTGATCAGCACATCCAGCTGAAATAGCTAGTGTCTCCACTTAGCTTATAGGACACAGATTACAACACTTAAATTATCAAGAAGCCACAATTGGCATATATTTACAATTCAAAGATACTAGATAGAGAAATTTGAGGTATTTTGTAATCACTCTTTTGAAGTGTCTTCACTGCTGGATTAAATAATACAATGTCCCGACATAAGGATTTCCAGTTTACTTGTAACAAAAGATGTGTTCCAAGCAATATGAGAATAGGGGAAATCGATGAGGGTAGCCGGTAAAAACTCTCTAGCATAAGTAGATGAAAGGACAATTTGTTTAGCAAGAATAAGTACTTTTTATTGCATGTTGGCGGGATCTTAAAAATCTCCACTGTAGGGCCAAAATACTTCATTATCAAACTCGAATTCCGAGTTCTGATATTTTGGTGACTCTTCCATTCAGTTCAAGCCTCTGACTTTTCAAACTAGATGTCATAGGAGCCACCTGCAAATTGGAAAATTGAAGTATAATATATTTCAGAAGTGCAGCACCGCTTGAAAAAGAAAAAGGCTTATATACTCGCCTCTGCACGAAGTTCTAGTGCAGTTCTCCCAGGAATTGCCCGAAGTTCCTCCATCAGATCTGGACATTTAATTCTTCATTAAATACAGAATCAGTCTAAGAAACTAAAATTCAAAAAAAGTTACAGCCAACTCTCACGTTGACAGTAAAGAATATCGAAGGAAAAATAGATGCGGTTGCTAAAAACACAAATCTCATGGTTTATCGACTGAATTCTCAAAAGGAGTATGCTAAGGAACAAATGAAATGTGCCAGAATGCTCCAGAGTGCAATGGCCAACATTGTGTTTGAGCATCACATGTACTTGATAAGAGATTGAAGACAATAAGCAGCAAGAGTTCCTATGACAGAAATCTCACTCAAGGCCGTATATTGATGTTATCATTGCTCATTCTTCAACTAGCAGTATGAATGTTGTCAGATCAAGGAGAATTAAGGTATATATAAGCACTGATATTTATAGTGTAAAATCTGTGTTAGTAAAACATTTCAATAAAAACTATATACCTGCTGCTTCAGATTCTATCTTATAGATGGATTTGTTAAGCCTTTGGATTTCGTGTCCAGCGGCTCTGCAGGAATGTTATTTAATCAGCCTATTGATTATTGAAGAGGCACTGCAAAATAATAGAAAGACAAGTACAAGAAAATATGCCATGAAACCAAGTCAACTAAAAGTGGGATAACTCAGAGAGAACCTGATTTTAGTCCTTCCGCGCTTCAAGTCCTCTTCACCGTAACTAACTTTTGTAAGTATATTTTTGCTCCCTTTCTTTAATTTTGCAACAGATTCGTTTATTTCTCTTAAAAATGATTCAGCTTCAGTTAGTTGTTCCTGGTTAAACACACAGATGCGCAGATGCTTGTAAGTTCAGAGGAGACAGAATCATAGAAGAAATATATAAGAATTAGGACAAATTTCACCCTGATATGACGAATGTTGACCTGGCTGCCACGTCCCTGCGCCCCCGGACAGCTGGACCAACGACGTGGCCGACCCGACGTGATTGGGCCCGGCCTGACACAAGCATGGGAGGGTCAGCCGTCATACGGCCGACCTGACAGAGGTAAGGGGGGGCAAGACCGACCTTCCCCAATGGCAGGAGGCACGCCGCGCACCTCACCGCGAGGACCACGGAAGCCGCGACGAAGTACGACGGCATGGTAAGCAACAGGCGCAGTAAGGACCTCAGGTACGGGTGCCCCGTAACCATTACTATAAAAGCCCCTGTACCTCTACGAAGCGGGGGGATCGCAAAATCGACAACCAAACTAACTTGACCGTCGGAGGGGTCACATCGGGACCCGACTCGACCTGACCTTCTTGCAGGAACCAGCGGTCGACCCGAGCTGAAACATCTCCACCCGACCTGAGCTCCACTACTCTAGCGGCCGACCTCACAAGCCGGACCCGGGGCCCTTTTCCCCCGACCCGAGCTCCAACTCTGTGCCGAGACGACCGCGGGCGAGCTAGCGCACACGGGCCTGAACCAGCAGTGTTTGCTCAGCAGACACGGAGGCAGACCGCATCTACTAGGCAGGCACAAGAGTTTTTCCCCTATCATTTTGGCGCTAGAAGGAGGGCCCATGTCGCAAGAACGCCCGTTTAGGAACTCGGGTGCGGAGCATCGCCCGGAACCTAACCACTCTCAGCCAACCGAGGAGGTCACCACGGCAGCGTCGACCCCGAATCGTTTTTGGAGAATGATGACCGACCCAGGGTTAACCTCACCCGCGTCCAACCCTACTCCGTTCATCGTCACGACCGAGGCGTTTCTCGGCCTCACTAACCAGGACCAAGCACTGGCCGGTATGGTGCAAACCATAGTCCCATACCTACCCCAGCTCATACAGTCGGCAACTCACCAATCGGCTCCCCCGATGGCATTTCCGCAAATGGAGTCGCCTGTGCCCTGAACCGGGAGACCCCGCTTGAGGCGGAGCCGCCACAGCGCCAAGTTGCGGAAGCTCACGTAGCCTCCCCGACTGTCGCGCCAGCTCGATCGCAAAGTCGCTCTTGCGATCCGATTCAAACCGACCCCGACCCCGACCTCGACACCCTAGCGTCCGACACCGCCGATTCCCTGAGGGAACAAGTCCGCCAAGTCCATCAGCGGCTCGACGAGGTCCAGAAGGAGGTCCTTAAATCAAGAGGGGAGATTGGAGAAAGCTCTAAAGGCGGTTCCTCGTTCACTCCCAAGATACAAGGCAAGCTTCTCCTGGCCACCTTCAGACTCCCGACCCTCAAGCCTTACGATGGCAGCGGCGATCCGACAGAGCACATCGCTGCATTCCACGCCCAGATGGCCCTGTACGACACGTCCGACGCGCTAATGTGTCGGGCTTTCCCGACCACCCTGAGAGGACCGGCTAGGACCTGGTATTCTCGTCTCAAACCCGCTTGTATATCTTCGTTTGATCTATTGGCAAAAGAGTTTGAATTAAACTTCCTGACGAGTGCACGCCCCAAACCGACCACCGCCTCCCTCTTGGGGTTGGTCCAAGGTAGCGACGAGCCCCTCTCCCAGTTTGTGGGACGGTTCACCTCACAGGTCCAAGGAATTCAATATCTCCATCCATCCCTAGCCATCCAGGCATTCTTGACAGGACTGAGACCATCGAGGTTCTTTTGGTCACTGATCGAGCGACCGCCCGCAACGCTACCCGAGATGCTGCAACGGGCGCATCAATACATGGCCGCCGAGACGTTGGTGGCAGGCAAGCGGGACGAGACGAAGCGCCCCCGGGTGGAGCAGCCCCGAGGACGCCCCCCGCCGCCACCGAAGAGGAGGGAGGACAGGTCGGGCATGTTGCCGTCAAGACCCCCCTTGATTCCCCTCAATTCGACTCGAACATAAATCTTCTTTCAAATTCGGGAGAAGGGCCTCTTGAAGGCTCCAAATCCAATGAAGTCACACTCCGAGAGGCGCGACAAAAGGAGGTATTGTCGCTTTCACAGGGAATACGGCCATGACACGGAGGAATGCCGCGACCTGCAATATCAAATCGAACACCTCATCCGGCGCGGACACCTGCGTCGGTATGTCCGCGACCAATCCTTACTCCCCGATAGCCGACCCCCTCGAGACTCGTCACCCCGACCCAAGGGTCCGATCGAGAAGCAAATCGACGTCATCTTCGGAGGGCCAGCCTCGGGCGGTGATAGCTCCTCGGCGCGCAAGGCCTATGCACGATCTGAGGTCGGGAAGAGGCCGGCGCATGACGAAGACCTCGACGTCACATTCAAGTCGGGAGGCGAGGAGTACCCATCCCATAATGATGTGTTGGTCTCAATCTGTATGGCTAACGCCTATGTCAAAAGAGTTATGATTGATACGGGAAGTTCGGCCGACATCTAATATTTTGATGCCTTTCAGAAATTGGGGTTGACCGACAAAGATCTCGTCACTCTAACATCTACCTTGATAGGGTTCACCGGGGACTTCGTCTCTCTCTTGGGGGCGACCACGGTTCCTGTCACGTTCGGAGGAGAACCGAGGTTAAAGACTCCCATCAGCTCCCATCAGCGTACAACGCCATCATTGGGCGCCCGACCCTCAACCGGCTCAAGGCGGTCGTCTCGACCTATCACCAACTCCTAAAGTTCCCGACCCGAACAGGGGTTGGCGAGGTCAGGAGTGACCCAAGAGAATCTAGGCAATGTTATTTAACGACAACAACATTATCCAAGAAGCCGAAGGTCCAATCAGCCGCTGCGGTTCCCCAAAACCCTGAGGATAGTGCTCGGGATCCCCACCCGGCGAAGCAAGTTCTGGAGGTGCCCCTCGATCCACGCCGCCCGGACAGGCTGGTGAAGGTCGGATCAGAACTCACGGAGGGCCAGCGAATTCAACTGGTTGAGTTCCTGCGGAAGAATGAGGATGTCTTCGCATGGTCTCCAAAGGATATGCCAGGGGTCGACCCGGAGATCGCTCAGCACCAATTGAACATCACCCCCGGCACCCGACCCGTGAAGCAGCGTCCGCGCAAGTTCGCTCCCGATCGACAGAAGGCCGTAGAAGACGAAGTCGTTCGCCTGTTGGATGCGGAGCTCATCGAGGAAGTGAAGTACCCGACCTGGTTATCCAACATTGTACTTGTCAAGAAAGCTAATGGAAAATGGCGAATATGCGTTGATTATACCGATCTCAATCGGGCTTGCCCGAAGGACTGTTATCCCCTTCCTCGTATCGACCAATTGGTAGATGCCACGTCGGGACACCAACTGCTCTCGGGGTACAACCAAATCCGGATGGCCCCGAGAGACAAAGAAAATACAACCTTCATCACTCACAACGACACCTACTGTTACAAGGTGATGCCATTTGGGTTGAAGAATGCCAGTGCGACATACCAACGGCTGGTAAATCGCATGTTCAAGGACCAGGTCGGGAAGAACATGGAGATTTACGTGGACGACATGATAGTCAAAAGTCGAAAGACTGAGGCTCACCTCTCCGATTTGGCAAAAACATTCCGCACGCTAAGGAAATACAAGATGCGTCTCAACCCGGCGAAATGTACCTTCGGCATCACATCCGGAAAGTTCCTCAACTTTATTGTGCATCAGCGAGGGATAGACGCCAATCCCGACAAGATAAAGGCGATACAGGAAATGCAGTCCCCCAGGACGATAAAGGAGGTCCAACGACTTACAAGCAGACTAACGACCCTGAGCTGCTTCATCTCCCGAGCCGGGGACAAGAGCTCGACCTTCTTCCGAGCGCTGAAGTCGGCAAAAGATTTCAGGTGGACCCCCGAATGCGAGGAAGCATTCCGCCAGCTGAAGAGCCACATCGAACACTTGCCCCAGTTGGCGTCGATGAGGGACGGGGAGCCTCTCGGCTTGTACCTTGCGACATCCGACCTGGCAGTTAGCTCGATCTTGGTGACGCTCGACAAAGCCGGGCAAAGGTCGATCTACTACACCAGCCATGTCCTGGCAGGTCTCGAGCTCCGCTACCCTCCCATAGAAAGGCTGGCCTTGGCGCTGATCCTGGCATCCAGAAAGCTAAGGCCATACTTCCAGACACATCCTATCAAGGTGATAACCGACCAACCCTTGCGCCAGATCCTCTCGAAGTTTGATGTTGCAGGTCGGATGCTTAAATGGTCGATAGAATTGGGGGAATTCGACATCGAGTACGTGGCAAGAAACGCGATCAAAGGTCAGGTGGTGGCAGACTTCTTCTCGGAACTCACGCCCCCGGAGACCCCGGTGAGCTCGGACCTTAGATGGACGCTACACATTGATGGGTCCGCCAACTTGGAAAGAGGAGGCGTCGGCTTGGTGCTCAAGGACCCCTCCGGCCACATTTACGAGCAAGCGCTTCGGCTACGGTTCAAGGCCACGAATAATGAAGCAGAATATGAGGCGCTCCTGTTCGGTCTAAAAGTCGCAGCCGAACTGGGCGCGGAAGACACTGAAATATTTACTGATTCCCAACTCGTTGCAGGCCAAGTCAATGGAGAGTTCGAGACCCGGGAAGCGACGATGATCAAATACTTGGCCGAGGCGCGACGGATGACGGATCGATTTCGGAGGTGTATCATCACCAAAGTGCCCCGTGCCGAGAATTCACAAGCGGACGCCCTGGCCAGGCTTGCGTCCTCTTACGCGACCGACACACCGCCTCAGAGGCTTCGAGCCGTTGGAGCGCCTCATCCCGCTCCTGCTTGGTTTTCCCGAGCTCCTGCTCCAGCTCGGAAGCTCGCTCCTCGGCCTTGGCGACCGCCTCCGGACCCCCTCCAGATTTTAGGGCGTCGAGCTCCTGTTGAAGATTGGAGATCCGGTAGTCCATGAATGTAATTAACCGGCCCGCGTCATGGACTCGGTCAAAGAGCGCCATCTGGAAATGTTGGCTCTGCACAGAGCGGCAATTGTAAGAACCCGACTAAGATGAAAACTAGCGACGCCGAGACAAGGGTCGGGAACTTACCGGAACCATCTCTTTGGCAGCCCGGGCTAGCAGGACTTCCGAGGGGAGCGTTTATAGCTCCCATGCCAGCTGAGGGTGGAGAAGTCCCCTCTCGAACTCCTCCGCGGCCGACGAATCATTCCAGATTTTCGTCGAATTCTTCAACCCCCTCCACCTGGCCTTCATTTCCTTGTCGGGGTCTTGGTGACCCAGATCGGACATATGCAGGGTGTAGTACCCCGCATCGTCCTTGTGAACCTTAGTCTTGAAGAGGTCCTTCATGGACCTCGGACAGTGGTGTACCGACGATGCGCCCCCCTTATCAGATTCAACGGGCGTCTCGAGCTCCTCCGACGGTGCTGCTGGCTCCTTGCCCTTGGAGGGGGAGCGAGTTTCCCCCTCGCCATGTCGAGACTTGTGCCTCCTCGTCAGCACCTTCACCTTCTTCGGCCGCCGAGCTGGATCGTCGACCTGCTCGGTTGAGGCATCGATCGATCGTTTGGATGAGGCCTTCGGGGTTTCCCTTGCTGGAGAAGTGACGACCTCTCGGGCTGGGGCGACGGTACAAGTCGAGGGGGCCTTGCAGCCAGACACCTTGTGCTTCCCGCGCAACTCGCCGAGATCCATCCGATCTGCATCCCGACTTACAGGTTAGAAAACAACTTGAAAAGTTAAAACAGGGTAAAATAACAATACCTCTAGAGGCCGGGCTGAGACCCGCCTTGACCAGCCAAAGCTCAGTCATCTCCTTGATCACGCGTGAAGAGGAAAGGATTCCCTTCAGTCTGCCGACCAGGACAAATTCCTCCTCGGATAAGTACGGGGGGGCATTGTCGATCGGGTGTGCCAACCAGTCAAGCCTAAACCCCCAGACCGGACCACTCACGAAAAGGTAGCGGGATTTCCAACCTTTGTTGTTGGAAGGCGCCCCGCTGACCCGAAAACCGACTCGGGCGGTAAGATAGCAGCCGCCTCGATTTTTACAAAGACGAAAGCACGCCATGAACAAGTCCCGAGTCGGGATGATCCCGACCCCTCGGCACTGGCCCAAAAACACGACCAGGTAACGCCACGAGTTGGGCGCTACTTGGCTGGGGGAGATCCTCCACCACTTAAGGCTCTCTTCTATAAGGGGATGCAGTGGAAACCGGAGACCGACCTCCAGAGCATCCACCGAGATGCACATACCGGGCGCGTCCGAACTGAAAGGGCGCTGCTCGGGTTGCGGAACATGCAACCCATATTCAGTCGGGATGCCATACCGCTCCCTAATCACGGCAAGGGACCCCTCGGTCACTGTCGTATCTAGGTCATGATCCGCTTTCATGACCTCCAGGGCCCTTGAGTCGACCGACGACAAGGGCCCCGAAGATGCTCCCGAGGAACTGGCCTCAGGATCACTCTGACTCACTCCCCCCGACCCCGGGGAAGAGATGACCCTAACACTACTCGAAGAATCCGAGGAGGTCATTCCGACCTGTTCAAAAAGACTCTGATTGAAGGGACGCTGGGTGGCTAAGGGATTCCCGAGGGAGAAGCGAAGAGGAGCAAAATGAGCAAGTGAGGTCTCAACCTGGTCGAAAGAAATTTATAGGGCCCAAGAGTGTCGTTTCAGCTTCCCGAGGTAGAACAAGGCGCCATCCCAAACCACCTAATGCATTAAATGCACCACCGCATTGAGGGTACCGCGACGCAAGAGAAATAATAATAAAATACACATATAATAGTATTAAATAAAAATGATAACAATGGCACGACGCAAATAACCCCTCGGCCAAATCCCCAGGATTTGTGCCCGAGGTCACCTTCTCGACCAAATCCCCAAGATTTGTGTCCGAGATCGGTTCCTCGGCCAAATCTACAGGATTTGTGCCCGAGATCAGCCCCTCGGCAAAATCTCCAGGATTCGTGCCCGAGATCGGCTCCTCGGCCAAATCCCCAAGATTTGTGCTCGAGGTCACCTTCTCGACCAAATCCCCAGGATTTGTGCCCGAGATCAGCTCCTTGGCAAAATCTCCAGGATTCGCGCCCGAGATCGGCTCCTCGGCCAAATCCCCAAGATTTATGCCCGATATCACCTTCTCGGCCGAATCCCCAGGATTTGTGCCAAAGATCAACTCCTCGGCAAAATCTCCAGGATTCGTGCCCGAGATCAGCTCCTCGGCCAAATCCTCAAGATTTGTGCTCGAGGTCACCTTCTCGGCCAAATCCCCAGAATTTACGCCCAAGATCACCCCTCGGCAAAGTCGCTAAGGTCAGCTCCCGAGCCCCTGCTCGGTCGGATCATCTCCCGAGCCTCGGCTCGATCGGATCAACCCACGCCCAGTCAGATCAGTTCATGAGACCCTGTTCAGTCTGATCAGTTCCCGGGCTCCTGCCCGGTCGAATCGTATCCCGAGCCCCTGCTCGGTCGGATCAACTCACGCTCAGTCAGATTAGTTCCTGAGCCCCTGTTCAGTCTGATCAGCTCCCGAGCTCCTGCCCGGTCGGATTATCTCCCGAGCCCCTGCTCGGTCAGATCAACTCACGCTCAGTCAGATCAGTTCCTGAGCCCGTGTTCAGTCTGATCAGCTCCCGAGCTCCTGCCCAATCGGATCATCTCCAGAGTCCACCGCTCGGTCGAATCAATTCACGCTCGCCTTGGTCAAAGACCAGCCTGTCCTCACTACAACCTGACGGCTCATTACAAGACCTCATCTTCAGCACCCAAATTAGGAGCCTCGAGAAGGTCTTCTCGGGGGGGGGGGGGGGGGGGGGAATGATATGACGAATGTTGACCTGGCTGCCACGTCGCTGCGCCCTCGGACAGCTGGACCAACGACGTGGCCGACCCGACGTGATTGGGCCCGGCCTGACACAAGCATGGGAGGGTCAACCGTCATACGGCCGACCTGACAGAGGTAAAGGGGGGCAAGAGCGACCTTCCCCAGTGGCTAGAGGCACGCCGCGCACCTCACCGCGAGGACCACGGAAGCCGCGACGAAGTACGACGGCATGGTAAGCAACAGGCGCAGTAAGGACCTCAGGTACGGGTGCCCCGTAACCATTACTATAAAAGCCCCTGTACCTCTACGAAGCGGGGGGATCGCAAAATCGACAACCAAACTAACTTGACCGTCGGAGGGGTCACGTCGGGACCCGACCCAACCTGACCTGACCTTCTTGCAGGAACCAACGGCCGACCCGAGCTGAAACATCTCCACCCGACCTGAGCTCCACTACTCTAGCAGCCAACCTCACAAGCCGGACCCGGGGCCCTTTTCCCCCGACCCGAGCTCCAACTCTGTGCCGAGACGACCGCGGGCAAGCTAGCTCACACGGGCCTGAACCAGCAGTGTTTGCTCAGCAGACACGGAGGCAGACCACATCTACTGGGCAGGCACAAGAGTTTTTCCCCTATCACACCCCAAGATGATACTTTGTTGAGGGCAAATGAATGAAAGAAATTAAAGGTGCAAGAGAAAAAAAAGAAGAAGAAAATTTTGATAAAAATTGTAGTGGCATCATGGAAGATAAGTCTCATAAACTCTTATATAATGATCCAAATTTCAGTTTAAATGTTAGTGATTCATCTGGAGGAAGATTAAAACGAGAATAATGTAAAGGCAGAGCACTCCAAATAATCGAATTTAGAAGAAAAAGTTAAAACATCAATCAGCTACAGTCACCCAGTACTTGGATACTTTCAATTAGTTTTCCTCACCTACACACAAAATTGTTCCTACAAAACTTGGACACTTTAAATTAGTTACAGTTTTCATATCAAATATGGAACCTTAAATTACTTCAGCTTCTTAGAGATTTTGAAAGGACTCTATTAACAACAATGTACCTATTAGCTACAAATTTCTTTATGGATACAACATCGTTATTACAATACTTGATTGCAGTGTTGTGAGATAATACCTCAACTCCTATTTTTGGAAACCATATGCTCCCAACATAAAATAAACACCACAACAATAATCTAGAGCTACTAAAAGCCTAATGTAAAATTTCTATATAGTGCATAACGATATTCCCTTCAAACTTGATACAGTAGCATGGTCAAGCTACTGCCTTGTTGATGCACAAGTTCAATTTCGAAGTTCGAAAAATTGTAGCATATTGATAGTGTATAACCATAATCGAAGCATGGAAAGTGAACGACTTTTTTATGAATTTCAAACATGAATCCACCAAAAAAAAACAATGTCAACATTTACCTCCTCAGTTTTGAAACGGCCTAGAGTTTTACGATACAAGAACCTTCTAGGCCCTGCAAATGCAAAGTCCTTTAGAAATATTTAAATAATCAGAAATGATGGTGTACATGTAAATAGTCGTGTTCATCAATACATGTGCTATATGGAGAGAGAGAGAGAGAATGGAGGGAGAGAAAAATAGAGCAAATCCAAATAAAAATAACATTTTGTAATACCTAAAGACCAAGCTCAATATCTTAATATCTCATGAATATCATGGTATTTACAAATGATCATAATATGTCAGAACTTTCAAGTTAAAGACTACATAATTTCAAAATTAGAGTAATTTTATAGAACTAACACTTCTCAAGTTCAGTAGAAGAAAAATCAGAAAAGATACAGATCTTCTTCCTTTATTGCATTACTAAATCACACTTATGTATTGGATTCTCATTTGATGGCAAGAAGGTAGGAATATGCAATCTTCCAAAAAATTTATTTTAGTTTAGACATGAGTTAACAATTGATGTCATAGTAAAATAATGTTATCCAGTACCTCGGAAGAGAAGGATTCCAGCAACAAGAGCAACGCCACATGCCTCAAGCGGATGATCATATACAACCAGCAACTCATCTGAATGCACCACTCCACCAAATGAATACAAATCCAATATTCCATGCTTTAAAACTGGCAAAAGCAACTTTTTCTTTGATCCCGTTACCTTTTGTGTTATGAACCAAGGCATCTTCATAAGCTTGCCAGTGCGACCTTACCCTTAGCATAAGTTCCTGCAAATAGAAATAGGGCGTGAAACATTAATAAGCTTTTAAAAAGGCAGTAACCAGCGAGCGATGTATGTCGTGATGAAACTACAAACACAACAGGGAATCACATACAGAAAAGAAACAATTTCACGGTCATCATATTGTTTTATACCAACACAAGAAGCAATCTGCAAAGAGAAAAATATTGACTAGGTATCATGTTGACGGTCTTAGTATGTTACAACTAATAGCGGCAAGCAAAGTCATACAACAAGACCAAGATCGCTTCTTTATATAATTTCTACTTGATAGGATAAACAATGGGACTATCCAGCAACCTCAGACACATCAGCCCAAGAGTCACGTCATCTCGACCGACTTAGCCCTTCCCAGACACCTTGGCACCACCAGGCCACATCGGCACCTGGCACAGCGCGGCTGACCTGGTACAGTGTCAGCCTATTTGATACTGTGTCAATCGACCTGACACAGTTCCCGCTGACCGAGACCCCGAGAACCAGTAGGGACAGTGACCGACGTGGTGTCGTACGATCGAGTCAGTCGAGGATGCCTCCAGCATTAAGGAAACCGATGCGGCTACCCCCAGGCTCGTAGGTATAAAAGCCACCCTTGAGAACAGCTCAAGGGGCTCTCTCGGATCTAACTCAATATACTGAACTCTTAAGACCATCTCGATCGGAGCACTGACTTGATCGTCGGAGGGGCCACATCGGGTGCCCCCACCCCGACGAGGCCTTCGTGCAGGATCCCTCGGCAGACCCCGAGAAGGAGGAGCCCGAGGCGCACTCCCGAGCAGACCCAACCGAGGCACATTCCGAGCAGGCCCAGCTGAGCTTCCCAGTCTCTTCCTGATTGACACGGACGAACTTGCGCACACGGGCGGAACCAAGCCGTGGTGAGACTCCTCATCCACGGCATAAAGTTCTACAAACCACTCATTTGCACCTTCTCAACATAAAGGTGTCAAAAGATAAAAGTAAGGGTAACAAAATAGCCAAATTAATAAACCGCGTACGATCACAGCACTATGACCGTCAATTCCTTATGTCTCTCACGAAGATGATTAAACGAAGATCTCGAAAAAGCTTTCTTCTCCGACATATTGGCGACTTCCTGCGCCCTCGAATAGATGAGCCATGTACGTCGGATTACATATAATTATTACCAAACCAAATATGCCGAATTTGCATCATTTTCACGGGGGAAATTCAATCGTAAGACCAAATGCGTGGACCAAGAATGCCATTATATATATTGGATTTTGTTACAACGATCAAATCGGACGAACCTGAAACTTCTGCAAGGGCCGAGGGGAGCTCTGCTGCGAGGATTGGGCGGATCCAACGGCAGGCCCAGTCGAATCGGACCTGGAATCCATCACTTGACGCTTCTCCGGTAATCCGGGGATGAGAGGAGGAAGCGGAAACCCTTTCGCTCGAGGAGAGGGATGACGGCTAACAAAAGCAAAGCAAAGCACAGCAAATGGTATGAATGGAATACGGGGTTTTGGGTCAGAATTCTGGAAATAGCATATTAGCCCCTCTAAAAGCCAATATAGTATATGAAATCCCTAAAAATATCAAAAAAAAAAAATTATTATTTTTCAAATATTTAAGTTATATATACGGCGTCTATTAACATTTATCCAATACACTTACAATAATCATCCGTCATTTTTTTTATACCTAAAATATTGATCCAATGATAAAATAACAAATCCACTCACCAAAGAATATAATTAGAACATTGGGTTTGGCTTGTATATTTTGTGAATAGCATATTAGCCGCTCTCCAAACTCAATATAGCAAAAGTATCTCTCAAAATATCGAACTTATTATTATTATTATTTAAATATTTAAGTTATATATCTACTGCATCCATTAACATTTCTCTCATAAATTAAGAATGATCATCCAACATATTTTATACCTAGAATATTAGTCTGATGTGATAAACTCTCTCATCAAAGATGGAGGATTCATAACCTCACTTGACATTTTTTTATACATAAAATATCAATATAATTTATTGGTAATATGCCAAACTCACCAAGAGTTCATATTCTTGTTCAATATTTCTTTATAACTTTTAATTAAAAATCATAGTATTATTTAAAAAATATAAAATATTTTTGGAGGTTCCACGTTATTATGCTAATACTCTCTCTCTCTCTCTCATATATATATATATATATATATATATAACCTATTACTTGTATATACCTCAAGATTGCTGTTCTATAGCAGCAATTGATTGCTTTGTGTTGGACAACCACTTAACCACCAGAGGCATTTAGAGTAAAGCATCACCATGAATGGCAATTAGGAATAACACCAGATAAAAAAATATTAATGAGTTAGTACTATCCAATTAAATTTTTTTTTCGATGATAAAGATAGTATCGATTTCAGAACCAGACATGTGTATGTGTCAAGGAAAAATAAATCCAACATGCTGTCATCCCTAATAGCAAAACCAAACCAGTAATTAATTCACATTAGACTCTCAGCAACTTGAGCTTTCCACAAACTTGCAATTTTGGTATCAGCAAACAGTGATATACCCACTAAATGTTCCCATATGTTAGCTGGACAGAGATTTCAATTGAGAATCCAAGGACGAGAGCAGGCATGTCTGTAACCAGAAAACAAGAGATTTCAGGTGACATCCACTATGTGAATTTGTGCTGTGGCCATAATCATAAAGTAGCAACTGGTTATCTGCAAGACTTGCCTTTATACTTAATTGTCATTGTAAAACATACTGTTTGTGTTCAGATGAAAGCTGTAACACAGGCATTGTCTCAGGTTTACAAATGACATCAACACTGAGTGTTTTTGTCAATTACACTAGATCGCTAAATTTTAAGTATAAAACAAACGTCTTTGCATCACTTCTGTCACTTGGAAGATAAAAATTTGTGGTTAGCAATCAGCAACAATTACATGTTCATAGCCAAATTCCAAACATGGCCAATATTTCTAAGACCATTCTCTGGTAGCCCACAAATCAATTTCTAGTCCTCTTCGTCAAACTTAATTTTCTTGGCAGCAGGCTGAATGAGACCGACCTGTAGAGAATAATAAAAGGAAACAACAATAATTCAAGTGCAAGTACTAAAGTCAACTAGTTCTTGGCAGCAGGCTGAAGGAGACTGAATTGTAGGATAGAAAAAGGAAATAAAGGAAGAAAGAACAATAATTCAAGCATAATTAAGTAAGTCGTCAACACTTAGAACAAGACAACATCCAACTTTGACAAACATCATGCCAGCCTAATAATGGCCCAAAATAAATATCATGGTTCCAGCTGCAACAATGAGTTTTCCCATTTAAGATGGCATTGGAATGTCTAAAAAACACTTCGTGCAATTGGTGGGGTGATGATAAAAGAAAGAGGAAGACATAAGAGAACTTTCTTATAAATAACAAACAAAATATAAAATTTTATTCTGGTTTCACTAGTGATATTGCCATCATCGTAACTCTGGTGGAAAAGAATCATTTAACTGATCCTCGATAGTTCGGACCTTACAGGGTAACAATGCCCATACATTAGACCTAAAGTAGATGTATAATCGCCACTAGATATTCAACTGGGCCGCAATGCAAGAAATAATTCCCTTAAATGAAGTTTCCTTGGAAAAGCTACTTTTGCAATTTGTTTAGTCAATGACTTTAGCACAGAAGATGAACTCCAAGTCAGCTGTAAATTATCATCTATGAATGCTTACAAAACCCACAAGAAACACAAAGACAAACAATAAGGAATAAAAAAGGTTGAAAGCGGTTCACCCTGTAAATGATAAGTGATAGTGCAGCTTCTACCAGAAGCATCCGAAACAACTATAGTTTCACGTAACTGAGATGGCAATTAACAGGCACTGAATATGCACAATTATAGGGAATATAAAGAGAGATCAATAAATTTTTTGTTTATTTTATCCGCTTTATTTTGCTTATGAAAAAACATAAATTTAACTCAATCGATCAAGTTCAAAGAGATTGACACTTTCACTTACAAGATCTGCGCATTCATATTTAACACCAGCATCCATGATTCTCTTCCGGCGCTTCTCATCTCGTTTAAGAATCCCTTTAATCATCCTTTGGTGTTCTTCAACTGTTCTTTCCTTAAGGTATATCCAGAAAAAAAATCACAAAAACAATCAAAACTTTTGTTCGCTGATTAATATGATCTTAACAGATCCCAACGAAAGGGCATTCTGATTTGTTCAGATTTGGGTTAGAGTTTTGGTGAAAATCAGTGAATAACTACTTTCATAATCGCACCTTGTTATGCTGCTTTCTTGCAATTTCTATCCAATTTAATGGATTATATCTCCAATTTACACCTTTCCATCTGCAGCAAAAAATTAAAATAGTATGAAAAAAAAAAAGAATAGTTAGAATAATATTTTATCCCAAAAGGCTTGTTCAAATGCAGGTACCAAATACACTAAAAAAAAAGGATGCTTTGATTACAGGGATACAGCCAAGTTTTACTTCCATGCAATGTCACACATCCCTTCAACAATCTCAAAGACAAGGACACTTGGAATGAAATTTTCTCTCTTTAAAATTACATTAAATCAGTTCTTTAAACATAACTACCATATGCAGAAAAAGACATTTGCGGATTCATGTAGTCCTATTAATAAGATAAGCCTTTACCTAGTCAAGCCACTAAATGTACATTCATTGATATTGTGTTGTAGGATCCAAGCATATGATTGAGTATATCTGAAGACTACAAATTAACTTTTTTTTTAAAAGGGTGAAGAGAACAAAATATTGACCATGTTCAAATCTACTGAAAGTGGGATAGTCAGGGACCTGCAAGACAACTTCTTTTTCCACATCTAAGGTTTCTCACACTCATAGTATCCCTACCAATAATGGATCCTAGACTCTGGTGCCAACTCCATCAGCTGATATCACATCAATACATACTCTGATAACAAAAAACTAACAAGAAAAAACACAGGAAAAGGAACAGTAACCAGAACACATGAAGAACTTTATCTATGAAGTAGCCATATGATAAGGGGCAAGTACAGATGCTGGTGAAGTAGAAGAAATCCTCATGAACAAAATATTGATTGCTTCTAAATCGCAAAATAAAAAATAGATTCATTTGACTGATCCATTTCCTAGTCATTTGTGAATGATGGATCTGTCATATTTCTGTATTTAGCTTTGAGCAGCATATTCCCCTTCTCTTCAGATGGGAGATCTATCACAATAGAAAAATGATCCAACCAAATGTATATCACAATGTTGAAAGAAAAAAAAAAGTGATTCAATATGGGGAAACTGCCTCTAGCATAAACCTATCATGTTAAAAAGAAACTGTCAATTTGAGCTAGAGGCTTACAACTTTGGATGAACACGCTCTGGTGGGATAAGATGAATCTGAAGGTTGTGTTCAAATAGTAGATAATTATGAATCTCATCAGCCACAACTTTGGCAACCTGCAAATCAGCATGTACTACACAACATTAACATAAAGTTTTCTTGACAAATGGAGAGAATTTTAACAATTTTCAAAGAAAATCACCTCTGGGTTTTCAAATTCAATGAATCCATAATGCTTAGATTTTCCTGTCTACAGCATAGCACATAATGGTTAAGCCAATAGATTAAGAGTGTTAACTAAGTCGAACGTAAAAGGTGCCCAATAGAATTTGAATAAGCTATCCATAAAATAAGTCTAAAAGGTCAAATTGGAAGTTGAAAATATATGGTTTTCATAACCCAAAAAGACAACCATGCCAACAATCATGCAAAAGTTAAAAACAATTTTAAAATGCCAAAGAAAATTTCTTGAGAAAATAATAAGAAAATAAGATGATGCAATAAGTATCTAATCAAAAGTTTAACTACAACAATTCTATTTAGCATGACCACTTAATTGATCCATTGCAACATGGGCGACCAAGATTCAAGGCACATAAATAGTTTCTTTACTTGCAAGGATAGGACTTTGTACATTATCCCTTGCAAGACCAACATTTGTGGGAGCCCCATATGGTAAGCCACCTTTTAGTTATAGATATAAAAAATAGAAACATGCAAAATTAATTCACTGATCGAACAACAACCAACAGGGATAAAATGTACCTTCCTGTTACGAGCAATCCTCAAATGCTTGATTTTTCCAAATTGCTTGAAAAATCCTAACATGGTTGAATAGCATGTATATCAATCTAAATCATAAAAAGAAAAAGTCTAGTAGAGAAGAAAGGATCCTAACCTTCCATTTGTTCTTCGTAAAACCCATGAGGAATGTGACCGATGTACAGTACTGATGCAGTATTTTTGACAGGCTCATCTTCTTCCTGAGTAATTTTCCTCCCCAGCCCTCCTTCCAAAGGCTGAAAATTAAAAGTAACAAATTAGTCAAAACAAGATGTCCAATAAAGATACAACAAAAGGAGGAGATAGACCACAAAGATAAAAAATCGGACCACGAAATCTGAAGATTCATTTGTGTGACGAGAAATTGATAACTGAGAACTCGTCTTCTTCAGCTTCTTTTTCAAAGCCTTCTTTGCCTTCGCGCCCATTTCCCTACACATAAATCATCCAGAAATTAAAGAAGAGGGATCTTTTTCCCTTACATAATGATTAAATACAGAGCACGTCGTACACCAGAGACTAGCTGATGTGTAGCTGGAGGTGGGAGTGAGTCCTACAGGAAGCGGCTAGGGAGAAAGGGAGATGGTAGAGTCTATAGAATCACAATAAATGGATATCTCCAATTCAATCAAATTACTACCAACAAAGAACAAAAAAGCCGAAGATAATAAACAAACGACAACTAGAACCCGAAGCCCAAGATTAAGAGGCAGATTCTCTCTCAGGAATCCCTTTCTTGGGTTACGTCTCCCAAGACCCATGTCCCAAAGGCAAATTATTCCAAGAATCCGGCTTTTGGGTTCCAGACGTATCCCAGAACAACAAAGTACAATCAAAATCAACAAAAAAGAACAAACGTACAGGCCAAGATTTATCTAATTCAGCAATAGCACAACAAACCAAGACCCAAGTTCGGTTCCTCAAGAAATCTACAAAACTAGCAAAAGAAAGAGGAGAAACCTTGATGACAGAGTCGAAGGAGCTGCTGGTGGAGAGGTAACCTCCGGTGACGGTGGAAGGGGCGACCCAGAGACGAAGAGGTTTCGGAAGGCGGTATAGGGTTACTTTTACCACCTTCAATGTCTGGTCCAACTCTGGGTGGACGGATGGAGATCGGGTGCGGGTGATGTTGATCCGACCCATCTAGAGATCGGATAAGGTTTGCCCCTGCGCATCTCGAGATGTTGATCCGACCCATCTAGAGATCGGATCCGAATTGAAGGTCTCGATCGGATTGCCCCTGCCCGATCCTGTTAACTAATCTATCTTTTACACGCCCCCCTGCCGTTATGTTTCACCGTAGACGTTTCGCCATCGGAAAGGTAAGCATACAACTGTTTCGGAAGCGTCAGAGCTGCGATAGCAAAACAACGAAATGTTTTATCCGGAAAACGAAAACAAAGACATAATTTGATAACGCAGGATAGTAAATATAAAAGCATAAAAATGTTTTCCGTCTGAAGTCCGAAAAGACATATATGTTGAAACTTTAATTGATATTAAATTATATTTAAATTTTCATTTAGATTAAGAATATTTTATTTAATTTAGACGCAAATTAACTAATAGTGATCTTAATTAAGATGGATGTTTACTAGATATATTTTCTAAAATTTTAAAAATTTAAATATTCAACTCTATTTCTTAAGTTTTAAAAGTGTTCTAGTTTTTTTCTTGACAGATGCAAATTACTATGAAGTATTATAATTTTTTGTTTGAATATTTTTCGAGTAAAGACTCAAAACAATATTTATTCGATTGCAGAAAATCATCTCTAATTCAATTGCAGAAATACAAATGCTCCAGTATACATTGGAATTCTGCAATTGAATTAGAGGCACCACTATCCTGACTCCAATCCTATGTTTTCTTTCAGCAATTGCATTATTATTCCCTTTCAAAGGTTCCATAGGCTATCTCGTCCATCATCCACTTGAAAACTGTTGAATGTAATTGTAACATAAATCTGATAAAAATATTTCTTCTACAAGCACTTGTCATTATTTTCTGTGTAATTCCCCCACTGATAAGAAATATCTGTTATAAACATGGAGATACCTATCTCCACTTGTCAATTGGCATCCATAGTGAAAGGCTAGAAAAAAATTTTGATGGATTCAGCATAAAAACAAAATACTAGTGAAAGGCCGGCAAAGAAGAAGCAACCCATAAATAGATTATCCATGAATAATAACTCAAGCAAATCATCTGTTAGATAATAATTAACTAGAAACCACCGAATAAGGCAGGGGTAGCAAATACATCTATATTTCAGGACAAGCAAAAGTTGAGAGGTAAAATGATCCACACAGGTCCCTCTAAAGGTTCAGTTGGCTCTCGTCCAAAAAAAAGCATTCAAGACTAGCATGGTGGGAGAATTATATCAACTCAAGTTCTCCTGGAAATTTAAGCCTGTTAAGCAAAAAACACAAAAGACATCTTTCAGCTCAATACAGTTACTTTTCGTTTACGTAAAACATGTTTTCCAATATGAGCAGGGAGCTTTAATACAAGCTAAGTATATCTCTTTGCACAAGTCTTGTGTCAAAAGAAATTTATGCATATGCATTGACGACCAAATGCTGTGATTATAAATGAAAATAATAGAGAAGGTACCTTGCTGGCAATGTTGCTGGAGAGCCAATCAAGCCCCTCGTACAAACCCTCACCAGATGTAGCGCAGGTGCTTTGAATGTACCTGAGGAAAAAAACCACATAGAACAATACCATGTTAGACAACACATGCGACCTCCTTGATCTTAATTATTGTACTTAAAACACCCATGAGATTTTATTATCTATTTCAGATTCTTCACAAGTTTTTCAAGGTGTTTTCCGTAAAAAGAAGGGGAAAATAATAATATTTTCATGCAATGATTAAGTAAAAATGATAGTTTAGAGGATGTATAGACAATATCTCTATATGCGATTTCATCATTGCTTCATCAAGTATCTCTTGATAGATAGGCAAATAAAATCCTTCACAAAAGAGGGTAAGGTATATCTCTATCCAGAGAGATCATAGTGATTCACTTATCAATGATCTCTATAAGCTATCAAACAGAACAAAATTGCCATCGTTGCTTGATTTTATCTACAACCTTGTTACCATGATCTCGACAGAGCTATCAACCATGACAACAGTGATTTGCAAGTGTTATACAACAAATTCGGCTTTCAAAATTTATGCTTAACAAGAGAAAAAAATGTGTCGTACCAGTGTCGTTGGCGAAGGGAATGCAGACCAAGCTTGTCAGTGATTTCAGCAGCATTCATTGCATTTGGAAGATCTTGTTTGTTTGCAAAAACAAGCAAAACAGCATCCCGCAACTCATCCTATCAATACAAAATTCAAAGCTAAAACAGGCAACGGAAAATACAGAATTGAACATCATACAGCTGGATTAAATATGAAGTCACCAAGTATCACATGGAAAAAAAGGAGGTTGGTTTTCATTGGTGGAGGGGAGGAAAAGAAAGAAACACTATAAAATGAGATGCTTTAATCAAAGAAGTTATTCAGACTTCATAATGATAATATAATACCACTTAAAATGTCCAATATTAACTTCCTCTTGTTCCAAGTAGCCAACTTCAACATTTCAGGATTCTAGAAGGAAGCATATCATACTTTTTACCAGAAACCAGTTTGGTGATATTCAAAGATTGAATTTGCCACTTCATAACCATACATGACAATACTAAACATGTCAAAGATTGAATTTGCCATTTACATGTTTCCATAAGTTTCTAGTTTGGCTTTTGTTCCAGCAAGCACAACTGGTTAACAAACAAAAAAAATCAATTTCCTTGTTGTCTTTTGTAGAGAAAAATCAGTTTGCAAGTAAAAAAGAAAACATATCAATCTTCACCAGAAAAATAAACTCTAACAATGTTCTTTTATTAAGATAAAAATACTTCATAACCAAGGTTTGTCATACCGGTCCGTACCGGCATATCGAGATTATCTCGGTATGGTATGGTACATGGTACCAGGTGGTATGCACAGTACATACCACCTGGTACATTAAAATATATTAAATTTTTACAATATAATATTTAATATAATATAAATATATTAATATATTAAAAAAACTCTCGATGACATCGCCTCGATCTTTCTCCCCGTGCGGGAAGACGTTCCATCTCCTCAAGCGGGAGAAGAATCGCCTACAGGCGAGGACGATGTGCATGCGACCCGCGGGCAAGGACGAAGCGAGGAAAGGAAATATGTATCCTCTTCTTCTTTCTTCTTCTCCTCTTCTTCTTTCTACTTCTTCTTCCCTTTTTCTCCCTCAATCGACCGCCGACGATCGATTTTGGTAGTACCGCCCGGTAGCAGGCGATTTGCATACCGGTCAGCTGCCGGACCAGTACATAGCGGGCTGTACGAGGTCTTACCGGGTCGGTAAGGCAAACCTTGTACATAACTAAGTTTGTTCCAAATAAGAGGAACTACTTTTAGTCCATTTCAATTTTATTGAACTCAAATCATGAGAGTATTGGTATGCATTGTAGTTACCAATATGACAAATGGTAAATTATAATACAATGCTTGGATCCACATAATATTCAAACTTAAATTGCATGAATACATAGTTATTCTAAACTTCCGCAAACAGATATTTTAAGTGTGCTCACGTCTATAGTAGTAATTGTGCTTAGGAAACATCCGGATACAGTAGCCAAAAGAGGTGAAATTATTAATGTTAGTGGTATGAAGGGAGATAGAGGAATACCTAAAAAGACTTTAATAGAAACTATAAATAAAGATTTAAGTACTCTGAACTTAAATAAACATATCATTTTTTACAGATCTCAATGACGAGAAAGATTTATATAGCCAACCTCAAATAGATGGGACTTACGGCTTTGTTTTTTGTTGTTGTTCATGACTGTAGTAATAAATTTAAGATATTAAATCTGATAACCAGAAAACCTAGGGGTTATGCACTTATGCATGGTAACTTTAGCCAAGTGCATATACACATATATATTACCAACTCTAAACTTAATACAGGCTTTGTCAATAATAAAGAGCACACGAAGCAAAGAGATTAAAAGAGGCATTACCAAATGGAAAACGTACCTCATTAAGCATCCTGTGAAGCTCATCCCTTGCCTCAACAACACGATCTCTATCATTGCTGTCGACAACAAAAATAAGGCCCTGTGTGTTCTGGAAGTAATGCCTCCACAGGGGTCTGATCTGTTTTTCACAGGATTATATCAGAAGATCCATTATCAAATAGGTAACAAGATTGGCTAATAAATAATTAAACATCTGAAGAATATCTATAATATGACGGTATGGTATTCCACTTAAGTTTATTTAAGAAAAATGTCTCTGTGTTGCAAGTTGAAGAAAGTTCAACAACACCCAAATGTTCAACCAAATTTCCAAGTCAAACATTTGCGTACATCATCAGCTTGCCTTCAGAATATTTAGTCCCCCCCCCCCCCCCCACAAAAGCTATGGTGCTAAACAACTCGTATGAAACAGCATGAAAGAATACATCGTGATACTAAATAAAAAACTACATAGGCATTACAATACCTTGTCCTGACCACCGACATCCCAAACAGTGAAGCTAATATTCTTGTACTCCACAGTCTCCACATTGAACCCTGCATTGAAACATTAAGTAATTAATCCGACTCATATAATTAATCATTTTGGGAAAACGGCAATAAATGCAGATGAAGAATGCCAATGCCAACAAACACATTCAAGTTTCTACAGAAAAGTGTTTATAAGCAAGTAATTGATTGCCAACCTCCTCAAAACCAATGTGCAATGAATAGATGATCACATATTCCTTTCCACAATACATATTATTTACAAGATATTTGCCAGAAAAGAAACATCAACATGACAAGTGCTGCAGTTGAAAAAACCAAGCTAGATACAAAATATTTTAGAAAATTGTAAATTGAAAATCTAAAAAGTTGCATAAGGATTTACAACATGTCATGAGATTCTAGCGTTAAGAAAATATCATCTGATAATAGTAATTATAATTATACAAAACAATTAAAGTTAATTTTCCATAGAAGTGGTAGTAGCTCTCTCTTGTCAACCCAAGTTCCAGTACTTAAAGGCTAAAAGAGATAATGGCACACATACACACACACATATACATATACATATATATATACATATGTTTGTATGTACAAGGTTTATCATAGAGTTTAGAGCGATCTGAGACGACAATAGTTGCAAAGACAAATAACATCAAAATTATTAACAAATAATGTGAACAAAGGTACTAGATCTAATCCGTCAAGGCTTAGAAATAATCGAACTTAATTAATGGGAAAATATATATGCCAACGGGAATAAGGGCAGATTTAACACAGTCACACTGTCCAAAAATCATGATTAATAAATACACCAACGAGCCAAATAATACTGCCTAGGTCCCAAAAATGACAAACAATAGGGAGACAAATAAATCTCACCGATAGTGGGAATCGTGGTGACGATCTCTCCGAGCTTGAGCTTGTAGAGGATGGTCGTCTTACCAGCGGCGTCAAGACCCACCATCAAGATCCTCATTTCCTTCTTCGCGAAGAGGCGACTGAACAGCTTAGTGAACGTGAGCCCCATTATTCCTGTGCTGTTAGAGCCACAACATTCAGACTAACCAAAATTTAGTGCACCGGAAACAAGTTTTTCGACGACGATCATAAGATCTATGAGATCCACAACTACAGGCGTCGAATTAGGGATTAAGAACAAAGTGGAACGTAGGAGACCTCAAGATCTATCCTCGGATCATGAAAGCGAGCATTAATAGGGTTTAGATCCACAATCAAATCAAGGGATCTACAAGACGAGTGTCTGGGATCAAAGATCTAAGAAGGCCATGTTGGATGCGGGGGAAAGCAACAGATCAAGCGCTCAATTGAGGTCGGGGAGGACGAGAAGAGGAGGGCGGGGATGCTCGACTACCTGGAGATCGCCGCGGAGGATGGGAGTCGATGGGGGTCTCCTCCGCTGCGCCTTTTCCTCGGAACGCCGCGACCAGAGAGAGAGAGAGAGAGAGAACCAGAGGCGCATAAAAGAAGGTTGTGCCACGTGCGACCGCAACGCTTCCTTCGTCGAGGTACATCAACGTCACGTGACCGACACAACGTGAAATATTTTGAGGACTTGTGGGAATAACTTTTGAGGAATATTTCGAGATTTTTTTTAAAAATTAAACGTATTGTTTAGAAGAAAAAAAGGATATCTTATGAAAAATATTTAAATCATGGATTTTTTAGGAAAAATCGTCATATAATATATGTTTATTTGTGAATGATTTACCTACAAAATCATTTTTCACCTTTTATTGAAGAGTATTTTTATTTTTTTAATAATAAATAAACTGTTAGCCAACTTAATTTTGAACAGTGATCAATCCGATCTTACAAACTCCATCCATGTTCGGCGTGCAGAACGGGTGCTTCCCCACCCTAGTCGCTTGGGCATTACGGCGAGCACCTGGAGCGCCCACCCTAGTCGCTTGGGCATTACGACGAACACCTGGAGCGCGGGGCGACCGTATGCGATTGATCTCCCGTGGAGATTGTGCCCTGATCCTTTGGAACCATTAACGGATCAAGATCCCGGATCCGATACCCTAATTTCGGGATTTACTTAATTAAACGCAGCGGAGAGGAGCGGAGCGGAGGTGGGCGAGTAAACACTCGGTCAACAAGGAGAGTGAAGTGGAATCACCACCGCCGACTCGTTCGTAAGCGGGGGCGAGGTCAATCCCTCCGCGCTCCAAACCCTAACCTCAACCTCTTCCAGCAATTTTTGATCGCTCCCTCTCGATCTCCATTCCTCCGAAGAATTGGTTCGTCCTCCATCCCAAGACCTCAATTCTCGATCTATATAGATTGTTATTGCCGGAAATTGGGACCGATGGAGGGGGGAGCGACCGGTGGGACCGACGCGGAGTTGGTCTCCAAGACGCTGCAGTTCGAGCACAAGCTGTTCTATTTCGATCTGAAGGAGAATCCCAGGGGGAGGTACCTCAAGATCTCCGAGAAGACTTCGGCCACAAGGTCCACCATCATCGTCCCCGTCGATGGCATCGTCTGGTTCCTCGAATTGTTCGGCTACTACATCAGCACGGACGAGCAGGACGCCTTCAGCAAGGAGCTCAAGCTCGATACCAAGGTCGGTTGCCCGGATGCCCTTTTCTTGGGGTATTATAAAGGTCGGATCGTTGAATCCTTTTACTGATGTTTTTGGCTTTGTTGTCCTGGAAAGGCGTTTTACTTTGATGTTGGTGAGAACAAAAGGGGGCGTTTTTTGAAGGTACACGTCTTTACTACGAAACCACTTTTTTTTGGTGTGGTTGAATGGATTCTGGATAGTTGATTACCTCTCGTGTTTGACTTCTGTATCTTTTATGACTACTGGGGTTTCAAATTATTTCTTATGTTGGTATTGTAATGGTTACCTTAGCTTCTCTTGTTACAGGTCTGTAGTTAATTTTGTTGTTGATAGTGGGGTTAGCTGTTGGAGTTTCACATAAATTTTGAATCTGGAACAATGGCGGATTTAGAATTAGGCACCAAACCCAAGTTCAAAATTTGTCGAACATGCGAGGAAACACACACGAGTCATAATGTCAGTTTGGTTTAGGCATTGCTTGATTCTTTTAATCTGTGTTTGCGTGTGCTTAACAACAACAAAATAAGTATGACTTGATGTTAGATTTTGTAGCGACATAATCGTTGCTGCTATATGTACGACGGTTGCGTCTTGAGTCGATTTCAAACTGCTGTTCGACGATTATCCGGTCAGTGATGAGAGTAATTGTGGTCCCATGTTTCTGCAGGTGCATAGCTTTGCTACCATTTCTAAAGTTTCTCTTAATTGGGTTATCCACTTCAAAGAAAATTTGATTGAAGAATGCAGTACTATGACATGAAGATGTTCCTTTTGGGCTTGGAAGATTGCTCGCATCGATGACAATATCATATGGTTTATGGGGATCATAATCAAGTACCTCGATCATGATGCGAATAGAGAAACTAAGAGGACATTCGTAGTGACAACGTTGAATATTACAACATATGCTGATTCTAACACATTGCTGGTAAATAAAACCAAGAGCATGTTACTTTCTGGATGATATAATATATATTGCAGTGTTCTTTTCTTTTAAAGCAAACAAAAAAGTTTCTGAGCTTTTGCTTGTACACTGAAGAGAGAGAAGTTCAAACGGTGAACCGAGTCACTATATTAGCATTTATTGTGAAGTATAAAAGAACCAAAGGCTATAAACTAGAATGATGGTGCAAAAATGAAAAGAAAATCCATTATATGCAGAATATATGATGATATTTGAAGGTCTCTTGCGGTTCTGTGTAACCCTTTTGCATATTAGAAGATTGTGGGCATGTTAGGTTCACACCAACCTTGTCGTAAGAGAACTCATGTTTAGCAGTTCCACATCTAACAATCATGTTGTCACTTTATCTCCCTTTTAGTAGGCATGATGCAGTATAGAACAAGATGTCGTTGTTTTTTGCAGTTAGATAGATGCTGGATCAAGGTTTGAGCAAAAGTGGATGCAGCTACTGCCAGCTAGTTTTGCAATAATAAAAAACTTGGTGGTCTAAAGATATTATCTTTTGATTTTTAGTTGTTCACTGGTTATTTGATCTAATTTGTAACTTCTGTTTATTTCTTTCAAGTCATTTTGTGGTGATTTAACCAATACGAGTCTTGTAGGACTTTTCTGTTTATTTCGTTCAAGCCAGTAAAAGTTGTAAGACTTTCAAGTCATTTTGTGGACCTTTAATCATATGGCCTGAAGTTTTCGAGTCCAAACTATTGGTACTAAGCCCATATAACCTGATATACATACCCAAATCACCATCCATTTCTGATTTGGGACTCATCATGAGTCATCACACTTACCTTTTTTACCTTATTTATTTAATAGTTTCTTTGTTAGATTCTTTAGCAACAACAACTCTTTCCATTCTCTAATGGCAAAGCATGAGTTTTAGTATTTCCAAGTATGAGTATATGTACCAGTACTGATCTATATGTTCTGATATTGGCATTTAGTCGACCAGTAAATACCGATTAATGCTTACTAGTTTAATAGGTGTTTAAAACTTTGGAATCTAGACGCTACCATGTTTCTCTTAATCTCAACATTACATCTCTTCTCAGCAATTTTTCTCCCACTGCACCTCTTCGTTGCATTTGTGGTTTTTAATAGGTTGCATGTTCGGCTTCATAGGTGACTTGGACTTGTTTCAATAATAAAACTTATGTCAAGGTTGTATAATTGCCTGTCACGCCAGAAGTTGATTGTGATCATTTGTTAGAGATTGTGGAGGAGTCAATTAGAGACAAATATGTTCCAAGGGGTATATACATAAATACCCACTATTTGATGGTATACATGCAAATGCAAACTTTTCGAGACATATGTACTCAGAATTATTGCTATTTTAGAGCACACAAATTAACCTTTGAAGGGTATTTATGTGCATATTCATATCTGACATGGTATCTATCTAGAAGCCAATCTTCGCAGCAGCTTTTTGTTTTTGCTAAATATTCCCAAATAAAATATGATTTTCTCATATATTGAATTCACTATTCTAAGATATACATGTGTCAATAAATGTATCTACTTTGTTGACATGTTTGTCTGCTTAGCAGATGTACTGTATGTTAAATTAGATACTGTATCTATACTCAGAACATCGTGATAGCACTTAAAGTTGTAGGAGGTTTAGGTGTCATAAATCATAAATATATGTGAGCCTGATTGAGCTCCGCTTGGCCTGCGGATCCAAACCTTCCTGAATCTGACTCAATAATTGACCCAGTTCTATTGTCCATTGATTATTCTCGATCTGAATTCGGCCAAATAATTAATTTTATTTTCCACACCTGATGACACTTGTGCACAACCCTCCTATCTTTATGCGACTGCCTTCTCTACCCTTTTCTCTTGTGAGTACATCTCATCCTTCCCTCTTTCGTCTCTTCTTTTACCTCTCTCTGATGGTGCGTAGTCTCCCTCTCTCCCCTATACTCGTCCCTTCCTCTTCTTCTCTCTTTCCTCTTTTCTCCCAGCACCCTTGCCGTTGTGGAAGATGGTTGGGGAGATGGGTGCTAACATGTCAAATGCAAAACATAATTTGGTTCTTGATGAAGAATTTGACTTGGGATCACATAGCAAGGGACTCCATGGTTGGAGAAATAAGGATGCACATCGGACAGCAATCAAGACTCTGATGCTACATGCAAAAGCATCAAGAAGATTAAATATTGAAGAGGTGGCCGTTGATTACAATGTAGAATTACAAAATAGAACATGAGATTCTGGGATATATTTGAAGGGATGGAGGAGATGAGAACATGAATAATATTGACAATGATGTGGCGAACGATCAGTCCTTGGATTGATGGACTTTCTTTTTTTTTTGTTCTGTTATTAGATATGATCTAATATAACATTTTATTGATTGAGTGCTCTATAAATGGCCAAACACATGTAATTTGGTATTTTTGGTGATAATCATACTGCATAGATAATGATATAAGATTCATATTTTAATTAATTTCTTGTTGTAATGATTTTATTTATCCTTGAATATATTCTTATAAATTTGTTAAGGTAAGTGCTTTGCTATTCTCGGACTAGTGCCTAGACTGGCACCTAATGCTTCAAGCAATAAGCGACCTTGGTGCCTTGTTGTGCCTAGCAATTTTGTTAGCACTAGTTGGATCATTTCTTATGTAAACATATGTTAATCTGCTGTCTTTGTACTTCTCAAGGCTTATCTGCCGAAATCATAAACCATAGCATAAGTATGTATCATGAGCTTAAGCTGTTTTGCTTAATGGTGTATGGAGCTGATGAAACTGTTTTTTTATGTAGATATCAGAGGCATCTGTTAACAGAAACCGGAGTACTATCATTGTTCCTTCAGGAATTTCTGGTGAAGAAGGATGGGTAGCATTTAGAAATGTTTTACAAGAGATACATGAAGAGGCTTCACGGCTATTCATGGTACCAAATCAGGTAAAAAAAATGATAAATTGACATACTGAGCTATGGTGGCTGATATCCTTGAGCATGTCGGTAACTCTCGTCCCTGTTCTTTTGTAACATAAGAACAGCAACATCTGGAAGCTCCAGAACATCTCCCCGGACTTTCGGATGATGTCGGTGCTGGATTCATATCAGGCCACAGTGCCCAATCATCCGCTGGCTCAGAGTTGAATGCTGATCGATTGGTTGATATGCACCCTCCCAATGATATTGGAGGCATGGGGATGTCTAAATTAATTAGGGTAGATCAGAAGAGGTTCTTCTTTGATATGGGAAGCAACAACAGGGGACACTTCTTGAAGATATCTGAGGTACTTGAAGAGCTCAAACTGTAATCAGTTCAATAGTTGATCCCTAAATGCTTCCATATGCAGGTTGCTGGAGCTGATCGCTCATCAATCATCCTCCCCCTGTCAAGTCTGAAGCAGTTCCATGAAATGATTGGCCATTTTGTAGCGATAACCAAGGACAGGCGTGATGCAACAACCGGTGCAGATGTCCGGACACTGGAGCCTGCACAAGTGTAGGTAATAATCAGAACGGCGTGCTCTTCTTCGCACCATGTTCTTGTGTCTCAATTCGACTGCGTTGTGAATTTAGACCTTGCGCCTTCTGTAGATGATGCTCTTTTCGTATTCGTTTGTGGTGAACAATAATCTTTGTTTGACATTCCATGGTGGATGGGTAGATGTTGTCAAGAAGCTTTCTTTGGGTGAGGAATAATATGGACATGATTATTGTAGCCTGTGCATCCGGTAGCAAAACTGCTGGTTGCATGTCTTGAATCAATAATTAAGCTTTTTGTTTAATTCATGCTGCTTGGCATCTGATCTCTGGTTTTTACTGAGCTTGCCTTGCATTCTAATCTCCGCCACTGTGTTCAAATGAAAGAAGACATGATAAACCTTTTGCTTGCGTTAAGCTGATGCCTTTGTTAGGTTATTATTGCCTCAGCAATCATGCTAACATAGAATAGCTAGATCCGTCATGCTAAACAGCGGTTGCTATAGGCTGTTCATCTTATCGATCTGTACCAATGTACTAATCGATCATTGGTACAGTACGTATCGAACTATACCGACATATCAATACATGGCATGATGAAACAGATCGATAAATTGATATGCATCATCTGTACTAATCTCCTATCAGATTGGTACATACCGGACGGCATGTTATGGTACGGCTCGACTCTTCAATTCTCTTTTGTTAGCGGCTTATCTCTCCAGATGCAAGCAATGATAATATAGCCAAGGCATTCTTCGATTGATCTACAGGTGAAAACTAAACCATCTAAAACAATCCATGTATGATAACTTTGAGGTTCCAGTTTGATGACCATAGCTATCAACTGTTCTCTCTGAACTCTCATGGACAGGGACTTCATTTCCAAAAGGACTACTCCCTGAGAATGCAATGAACCCATCGCATTAGGATGGCAGCTAAATTTCCTTAGTAGCACAACCTTTCACCATCAGGTGGAATGGAGCAGACTGAATGAAGCCAGAGAACAGGGCAGCTTCCAACTTCTCCAACAAGGTGACTGAACTCCATCATGTGTTACATAAATATGTTCATTTGCAAATTATTTATCTGTTGTGGAATCATGGCTGCTTGACACATCTTATAGCTAGTGTGGTGCTCACCCTACTCATTTCTAATATTTAACATGTCCATGGAAATTCCATGTTTAAACAGAGATTTTATCTGCTAGTGATGCTGCTGTTTTCTAGACAAGACTGGGGGGGTGGGGGTAGCCCTCCCACCAGCATATCTAAACATATCTTGATCCACCAATAGAATATAAGAACCTGTAAGGTTTTTGTCTGATGCAGATGATTTAGTTTGATATGACCATTAGTCAATTCATTTGAAGATTGAGATCTCTAGACAGACCACCTCAGCAATAGCCTTGCAACCTTAGCTGAATGCCTGATTCTGGAATCCAATTTTATGTTTGGTGTTAGTCACATATTTTACTCATAATGTTCTTTTTCTTTTTCTTTTTTGGTTTTATAATTTGCTAGCCATCATGTCTGCTGAATTGCATGCACCACTTCTTAAATACAATTAGTGTTTGTCAGTTCTGTTGATGTCACCACAATCATGCTTGTTCAACCTTCTCTCTTCTTCAAGATGTAGTTTTCCTGGGCTAAACCTTGGAGCCATTCCATAAGATCTTAACTGTGAAGTCATATGCTTGTGATAAATAAGGATATGACACAATGCAATCAGCAAGAACTTTCTGAAATGACCATTGATGTACAACTACTCAAAACCATGTAAAGATCTTGACCCAAATAACAGGTGCATCTTCCTTGGCTTTGAACAAAATTGCTTTCAGAAGCCAAATTTGATAGATTCAGATGTGTTTGAAAATATATTTACAATATAATTAATTATATTTATTATTTATTATCTATTTGGTCCATATTAAATTTTTATAGGAATATTATTTATTATCACTTTTGAATAAATATTAAAAATATTAGAAGGATAAATTCATCACAAAATATTCATTTAACTTTTGAAATATAATTTTATAAATAATATTTATATCAATACATATTTATAGTATAATTTTTAGAATTTATTATTTATCAAGCATTTAAGTATCCCATAAGCTCATGCATTCAAATCTCTTTATTCAATTGCACACTAAAAAAAATATAAATATATTCTGAAAGGTCTTATAAGAATAAATTCATCACAAAATATAAAGAATATTTATATCAATACATATTTAAAGTATAATTTTTAAAATTTATTGTTCATCAAGCACTTAAGGATTCCATAAATTCAAATCCCACAGCCAAAACCATGAGCTGTTGAAATATGTTGATCACCTGTGATGGTGATCGGTAGTTCCCATCATCGGTTGCTTTCATGGCCATGTCTAACCTTTACCCAACACCAGCACAGGAGGAGGAAGACCAGAGAAGAAGTAGTGCTCATCAAACACCATCATTGGAAACTAATCATGAAGAAGAACACTGCCACTCCATCACCTACGACAAGCCCATGCAACATGGATTCACAGTCTCATCAGAAGAGACGTAAGGTTTACACACCTCCCCTCCCGCTGCCAAACCTTATCATCTTGTGGATTCAACACCAACAAAAGGAAAGCTTCATTTTTAGTTTAAGCTATCCTCCTATCCGTCTAAAAAACCACGAAGTTGGGAGTCTGAGGGGAATAATAATAATAATAATAATAATAAAGAAGAAGAAGGTGATGAGATCAATCTCCCTGTCATGCATGCATGGATAGCAGCATCTTTCTTTCCTTGACATCTTTTGGGGCTCATCGGCAAAGAATGCACGCATTTGGTGGTGCAATGGACCGACAGCTGAAGCCTCTGTGCAAAAGTGGCAGCAAACAGAGACAATGGACAGCATAGAGACGACGGAGAAGCAGAATGAATGAATGATTGGAGTCATTAAAGTATGCTGATCAATGCAGACAGAAGAAATAACTCGAGAGAGAGAGAGAGAGAGAGAGAGAGAGAGATCCAAAGTGTCCTTAGACCTAACTGATGTTGATGTTGGATGAAGATGGTGAGGAGACCTGCACATCTCTACGTGCTTCTTTGGAGAAGGCTTATCGATTGAATAGTTTAGGAGATATGCCCAGTTTCACTCCTCACCCTAAGTCGAGTCTCTCGCGTTGGGATTCGACTTCGGGGTTTCACCCAACGCATTCGGGTCTCAAAGATGACGAGATTAAAGGCCGAATCAATTTTGGCGTATCAAATCCATGATCGAACAACAACTACAGAGCTTTTCACACAGCTTCTTCTTCTTCTTCTTCTTCTTCTTCTTCTTCCGTTTCTGTGTCATCTGTGTATGATGGATGACATATTCTACACGCCATCAGCGACTTGCATGCAGCAAGAACAAACATACCTAAATCACCAAGGCTTTCTCTATGATCAGTAGAATACCAGTGGCCTTGGTAATACACTACACTACACTACACCAAATCAACATGAAATCTGATGCCCTTTAGAACCACCGAATGCTCTCCAAATCTGCGCCCGCTGCGGACGAGGAAGGGTCGTGGAGGAGGTCACCGTAGGGCTTTGAGATCGCCCAGGAGGCTTGGAGGTCTGCGTCCCAGCTCCCGTCCATCTTGCAATGCCTCCCGATGGCAGATGATGCCGGAGCTCTCTGCGCCGCGTCCTGGTGGTGCAAGAAACCGGAGTTCGCGGACTCCGGGAGCAAGCGGTAATAGTTGTCAGGTGGGATTGTGCTCGTTCGGTGGTCGACGACGGCCTGATGGTTCTCCGTTCCCATCGTGACGGAGAAGATGGGAGGATGCTCTTGGAAGTTCATGTGAGGAGGGTCTACGGTTTTAACCCTTTGTATTCCAGGAGGAGATGGTGGCGTTGGGCTTCTCCTCCCCATGTTCTTGTGAAAGACCCTACACACAACCCATTCATCCTGCAGTCACAGGTTTCAGAGTTGTTGGAGAAGCGGAGGAAGAAGAAGAGGAGGAGGAAGAAGGGTGATGATTCGATTCAGATAAGAGAGAAGCGTGGAGATCGATATATACCTCGACAGACTTTGGGGCGTCGGAGCCCTGAAGCCTGTATTCATGCATCACCCAACTGGTCTTCTGCCCTTTAGGAGCTCTTCCTCTATAGAACACCAGCGTCTTCTTCATGCCAACAACAACACCTCTCCCTCGATAGATCTCCTTGCCCTTTCCTGTGGCCTTCCAATACCCAGCTTCCGTGGCCCTGTTGGTCCTCGTCCCAGTTTGGTACTTCCTGTCCTTCTGGCAGAAGAAGAACCATTCCTCTTCTCCCATCCTCGCTTTCCCTACACAACCGAAACAAGATCAAGATGGAGAAGGCATGCATGCGATGAACGGCTTGCTTACTTGGGAGATCCCACGGCTCGCACTTGTTCAAGTCCACATCTCCAATAGCTCTTGCACTGAACCTGTTGTTGTTCGTCTTGGGTGCGAGGTAGTGAGTGATGATCTCTTCATCTGTGGGGTGGAATCTGAAGCCCGGAGGTAACCCCATGCAGCCTTCCTCCCGGACATCAACCATGGCGGGCACCTTCAGCAGATAGATAGATAGGTAGATAGATAGATAGATAGAACACAAGATCAAGACAACTCTAATTTAGGAGACACAGAAAGAATAGCCATTTTAAGTAGGGGAAGAAGAAGGATGCCTCAGAAGACTAAGAACCGTGTGGTTTAAGGCACCTCAAAGAGAAGCCTCACGGGGAAGATCTCAGTATTTTATTGCTCACATTATTCCTTGTCAGAAAGAATACACCAAAGTTTGTCATTGTCGCATTCCCCCATTTTTTAATGACAAGCCTCAGCTCTTCCGTATGGGTTCGGATCAAAGATGACGACTAATTTAACTTAACTGGTAAAAAATTTGATAGATTATATCATTAATTCATGAAGGATCACTCTGAAACTATAAACTTGTTTGAATCTTAATTGCCATCAGATGGCTAATCTCAATTCCATGCAAGATTAACTGCACAACCATAAACAAAACAATCGAAAGGATACTGATGGTGAAGTCAGATCGGATTGCTTGTGTTTGTACGTATCATGGTAGGTGGCTGCCTTACATAATTTATTTGCCAACTTGTTCTCTCAATCTTTGCTAACAGGGAATGCCAATGCTTCCTTCTATGAAGAAGAACACAGTGTTGACATGTTCTCAGGAATTCTTATGACGGGAAGCACAACCTTTCTTGTGGAAAACATACTTTTGACTTTAGTTAGTGCATCGAGTTATCATCCAAAACAACGACTTTGTCGGTATATATTTTTGGGAGATCGACGTATACAAAACACATTGAATCTTTTACTAACATCTTAACCTGCAGAGATCATCGTTCACCCATCCATATTAATACAATCCCTTTTTTTTTTTTTTTTTTTATTGGTTAGGGTTCGAGTTTGATAGATTTGAGTCTTTTGCTAACAGTTTAAGTCTACGTGATATAGGTTTCGAATCGAAGTAGTAGGATGAGCTTATCGAGTCATATCAGAGTGACAACACCTCTTTTTCATTTCTAGGGTTCAAAGAACAGTGTCTGTAGGAAGTCATCGGAACCCTAAGAAGAACTAAACGATAGGAGGCGGGAAGCCTCACGTAGACGCATGCAAGCATGCATGCATGAGATCATGCGCAGCGGCTGAAGAGTCGCACGATAAGAATAATTCAAAAAGTAAGGATCAGATGAAATTAAAAAAATATATAGGAATTTTTAGACAAAATAAATAGATGATGGTGCAAAAAAATAATTAGGATATGATGTGTTTTTTTTATTTTAAAATTTTATACTTTATTTTTTGGCTAATATAAAAAAATATTCTTGGATCAATCCAAAGCTATACAAGTTGGAAGTAATCCCAGTAAGTATTGTATCAGAGGTTGGTTTGAAAAAGATGAATAGCTAAAAAAAAGTAAGAAATACAAGTAGATCCAGAAAATAAAAATAAAAAGATGATAAGCATTAGAGTAAATGTTCCTAATCTAACTTTTTTATTTTATAAAGATTGTGAAACTTGCTAGAAGATTATTATATTGAGTATCTACAAATGAGATCAAATGAATAAGAATATATAAAAATATACAAGAGCCTTATACATGCTATAATAAGTAATAAATGAGTCTCTATTTTCTTATATGATGATAGCATCAACATCAATAAAAGTATTAAAAATATTAAAAAGTATGTTTAGAGGCAAAAAGAAGGGAAAAAAAATTAAAGCTACAAATATTTGACATGTAATGAAAGATTTTGAATCAAGTTTCTTTTGAACCAAATGATATTTTATAATAAAAAAATCTAAAATATCAAACTGTAGTATAAAAGGTTTTATAAAATTTATTTTCAAAATTTGATATGAAGTATATTATTTGTTAATAAATTAATGGGCTTGTATTTAGTCCATCAACAAAAAGTAAATAGATTTTCAAATAAAACTTTATAGCATAGCATAGCATGCACTTCAAATTAATCAGAAGATGATCAAAAGAAAATTTTAGAAATCAGATCTAATGATAAACTTCATAACCTTGGCTCAGATGTAATTTTATGGACTAAAAAAAAAATTTTGTTCCTCTCTTAAAGCTCTAAAGTGGAGTATATTTAGCCTTGGGTGAGATGTAATTTTATGGACTAAAAAATAAATTTGTTGCTCTCTTAAGCTCTAAAGCGAAGTATATTGAGGTTAGTACAACATATCAAATAGTTGGGCTTTCATGAATTCTAGCAGATCTCTAAGAAGAATAAGATGGACCAATTAAAATCTATTATGACAACAAATCTAAGGGCATACCAAAAATATCTAAGTTCGACATCATTTAATTCGTGAATTGGTTGATATAAGAAAATTTCAAACGGACTATTGCAATACTGAAGATTAGCTTGTCGATATCTTTACAAAAGATTTGATGATTTTTTTTTATTTTTTTGAAAACAACTTCAAGTTATAATTATTTTGAATTAAGAGGATGTGATAAAATTAATTCAAATAATTAATCTTATATAAAAATAAAAAGATTAAAATTTAGACTAGAATAAATAGATAAAAATTAAAAAAAATATTGGGATATAATATTTTTTTATTATTTTGTTAAAAAAAATCATACTCTGTCTTTTGACTAAAATAAATAGATATTTTTAGATGAATCCAAAGCACTAAACAATCATACTTCCTTCTATCATTCTCTTTCCCTTCTCCCCCAAAAATAAAAAATAAAAATAAAAATAAATCAACACCACCTTCCCCCTGTCGACCCACATCCGATGTCGTTGACTTTAATTCAATTAGAACCGAGGAGTAGGAATAGGTTCGGCAAGAGCACGAGAGAGAGAGGGATCCTAAGAAGATAAGTTTAGTGTTAGAGTTGACCATAATACCGAGCTAAGTATATGGAAGCCTAGTGAGATCCTTCTCCTCCCATATTTATTTAAGTCAAAATAACATCGAAATCTCCTTTACATCTTAAAAGATATTCCAAGAATATTAATTTTGATTTGGAATGATATCTTTGTTTAGTTCCGCACATTAACTGCACTTTTTAATTGGTCGATGTGATCGAAGCTTTTTATTACTGTTCAACGCCGTTAAAGGATGGCAGCTTTGAGATGTTGGAAAGAGTTCAACACAAAGCAATCGATAGAGGACTATTGCTTCCTTGGAGGAAACTATAGACTCGAGTTAAATAAATATATGGTGACACGTTGAATTCTCATTCTATCATCGCCCTCTCTCCGTGGTCAACAATCCAGTCCATATTGTTCTTTGCTAAGACACTTTTAAACGAGAGAGAGAGCTTAACACAATTAATCAAGCTGGTAAATCTCAGTTAGGGGGGTCAAAGATGATGTTGGCTTTGTGTAAGCAATGACATCCTGCAGAAAACTACAAGATATTTGGTACGTGTGAACCAATTCCATCTCCCTCCCTCTCTCTCTCTCTCTATCGATCTATCTATCTATGAAGCTGAACTAAAAGACTAAGCTAAGAACAAGCCTCACGCCACACCATATCTACAAGCCCGCTGCTTCCATCTCAAAGAATTTTGTGCCGTCTCTAACGACAACAATGATTCTTATCTCTTCTGGAGAAAGATGTTATGTTATGGCTCAGTGCAATCCCAGGTTGGAGTTGAGGAGCAGCTGCTGGTAGAAGAGGTGCTGCTGCTGCTCCAGCAAGCTGCTGTCGAACTGCTCGGAGAAGTTGGCGAGCATGTTGGAGCAGTTCTGCTTCTTTGGGGGATGTAAGAGCCGGTTGCTGCCGTCTAAGTAGCATTCCATCGGCCGCGGCCGCTTCCCGGAGAAATCCCCCATCGGATCCATCTGTGTTTGTTGTTGGAGTAAGCTGCTGTCGCCATCGATCCTGCTGCTGCTACAAGGTAAGTGCTGTTGCGCCATCAGAGGGCTGTTCTCCGGTAGGTCGCCGAACAGGTGTGAGAGAGCGGAGTAGTTCTCGAGGATGATGTCAGATGTGGAAGACGACGGCTGCGGCCTGAGACTGCTTTGCTGCTCCGAGTTCTTGGAGCTCGAACCCGAGCCTATCTGCTCTTGATCCATCAGCGGAGGCACCGAGTGCAGATGGTTGTTCTTCTTGTAGATGCGGCACAGCACCCAGTCATCCAACTGCGATCGGAACCGCAACGAAAGGATCATTATAGAGCGAAAACAAGGGTAGAGAAGTCCTTTTTCCCAGGGCTTCGAAGAGGCATTGTTTCGAACAGGAGGAGGTGGGTCAGCGGGGTGACGTACCCTCATGGAGGAATCACTCGGCTTCATTGGCCTGTAGCTGTTGCTGGCGTGGGCTTCGGCGAGGCGGTACTCGTGCATGATCCAGTTCGTCTTCACTCCCTTGGGAGGCCTGCCTCTGTAGAACACCAAGGCCTTCTTCACCCCGACGCTCTCGTTCGCGTGGGTCGCGTAGATCGGCTTGTCGGTGCCGGTCGCCTTCCAGTACCCGGACGCGGCGGCGCGGTTCGGCCGGAACCCGTTGGGGTACTTGCGATCCCTGGGGCTGAAGAAGTACCACTCGCGATCCCCGTACGACGCTTTGGCTGCAGGAACAGTGAGGTGGGGTTTCGTTCACGCTGCTGCGACACAGGGAGAAGACGAAGCAGAAGAAAGGCTGGAGGTGGATGGGGGATTACTCACCTGGGAGCTCCCATGGATCGTACTTGTAGATGTCGACCTCGGCGATGATGGGCACCGGGCATGGGGACGCCGACGCCCTGTTCTTGAGGTAGTGAAGGATGAGCTCCTCGTCGGTGGGGTGGAAGCGAAACCCCGGCGGCAGCGACGCAGGATTCGACATCGCGATCCCGACTTACTGCTTTGGCGCAGAGAAAGAGAGAGAGAGAGAGAGAGAGAGAAGGGGATTGGAATTTTTGGGCAACGGAGGGTCGGGGAGGCTTTTATGGCTGCGTAATTTTGTCGTTTAGTGGGCGTAATCTACCGCATATTTTACCGAGCGGTACTACTCGCACAAGATTCTGCACATGTGCGTTCAACAGCATCCAACACAAATCCGCCACTAAAGACCGCCGTTGCCCGATATATATATATATATGCTGATCGTTGCAAACATAACGTGAATACATAAAGATCAAAGAATGGTATGAAATCAACAATACACGCCGACGAATCTACCATTTATCGAAATGAGCCAAAGGCGAATCTAATCTCCATCCGATAAATACACGGCTGAAGGATTGTTACCGGACACGTGTCGAACCGAGTGATTGCTGACGTGGACGGCGAACCGGACCTCGTCCTTCATCTTTATCTACACCATCATCGATTAGTTTACTCACACCGACTGTTTGATGACGTGGATCGCTTGCTTTCCGCGGTCTCAGAATTCGAGCCCCACACACTACAGCTTGAGGAATTAGGTCCGACGTGGACAGGTGTGCGGCTCCGGTTGGGCCAGCGAGTGGGTCAGTCTCCATCGTCGAGGCTAAGCTTTCGTTGGCTTGCGCGAGTGGTTCTTCGAGCACACGTACGAATCGTGCGGTCGCATTACGTGGTTTGCTCGACTAAGTGTGCGTACGTGTAACACGTGTTATTCTTCGATGACGTCGTCGGTTTCCGTACGAAGTAAAGGTGGCGGCAAGGTCGAGCTGGACACGTGGTGAGCGGGAAAATTTTGCACGTGTAGGCCGGATCGGTTGGTTGCTTCCGACACACAACACCGCTGTGCACGACTAAGAACAGAGTAGTTGACATTTTGTGATTTGTGTTTTCAGAATATTTTGGTGGCGAAAAAATCGTATGAAACTTTCATATATATTTTTTTTATTCCAACTCTATGACTTATGATGACTATCATGTGTTTTTTCATGAAATAAAGTTCAAAAAAAAAAAAAAAACTTATCGACCAAAATGAGATCAAAAGCTTAAGCCCACGTATCGGATCCTGGGTGGCTGGTACGATGGAGCGTGTTTGTTCTATACATTAGATATGTTTTGTCTTGCTAAAGAGAGCGGCTTGTGGAGGCAACTTATGAAGTGGATTATCTTATCATAAGCTGCATGAATTGGTGCAAATCCATAAAGCAAACCCTCTCGGTAGGTGAAGGGTTTGCATTCTTTGTCGTGCAAGAACATGCCAACGAGAGGAGGGTAGTGATCACAAATGGCGATCATGCTGAAACGGGAAGGAAGCTGTGGATTAGCGGTTGTCATTAGCGAGCTTGGACGCAGTGACAAGTCACAAGGCTACAAATGGGGGCGGCCGTGAGTGGAGGAGAGCTAGCTATCGACAGCGACGTGGGGAGTCGTCCTCGCCTGCCACCACCGGCAGAGCTACGTTCGATATCAGGAAGATGTGGGCGTGTCGAGGGATCCCTTCGCCGCTCGTCGTCGTCGAGGAAGACGATCCGGATGTGGAATACTGTTTGACATGGCGATCAAGCTTATGTTGACGATGACGATATATAACGGACGAAGAAGAAGGAGATGATGATGATGATGCAAGGAAACCAGACGAGCCTGCAGAAACAACGAGAAGATACTACTGTGGTGGTGGAAGAGAGAGATGATGACAACATCTATTGCAACTCGATCGATCGGCACAATTGTTGCGTCCATCACTTAGATCTGAAATAACTTTTTTCTTTTTTTTCTAAGATATGAAATGTATGAGACGATTTACTTTTAAAACATATTAGTATTTTAGATATTTCCCAAAAGATAGATATCTCTATTTTATTTTTCTCTCAAACAGTCAACCCAAAATACTTCTAAAAAAAATTCTATCAAAATTTTCGGTCATTTTTTTTTACCATTTTTTCAACTGTTACAGTATTTTTTATTTGACTCCTTTACAGTATTTTTTGATAATATTTATATTTTTAATTGAGGTACTGAAAATACTATAAATATTATTGAAAAAATACTATAAGTGATATCTCTTTGGTTATCATTGCTCATGGAATATTACGATACCATATTTTTAGGAGTTCATTTATAGTATCTTCGAGTAAATCTTATAATGTTTTTATTATGATGGTCAAAATATTATAACAGGCCAAAACACTATAACAAACAAGAAAATATTATAGAAATAATTTAAGCATTTTTAAATTAAAGATACTATTTGAAAAAATAAACAAAATAGGGGTATTAATTGTGAAATACCCAAAATATGAGTATTTTTAGAAAAATCTCTAATAATTCAAAGCGATATGTAATTTTCATCTGTCCTCTTTAATTCAAACATATGAGCTTGCCGGAGTTGGTAATATGAACTAGTTTATTTGGAGAAAAAATTACTCGATATTAGAAAAATAAATATGGATATAAATCTTATAAATTAGGGTTTGGTGATTTGAAAAATATATTGATTACTCTTAGGATTTTATCTTATAGTTTTAAATAAATTGAGAGATTTTTTTGGAGATAAAAGTTAGCTTGTGATAGTGTCATGGGTACCGCCAACTAATAAGTCGGTTCCGTCGGTTCATTGTCGAAGGTATAAGTTCCTCCTAATGCTTCTTCTTGGTTAGCATAGGAAGCTTAACAGGGGTGAGGTGGTGTAGGCGGTGCAGCGAAAACCGTTCTGTTGCTAGGCATCCAGTTTACGGTGGTTGAGTAAATAGACTGGGATCCTTCGATGTATAGGATCCCTCCTCCAAAGATTAGATCATCTGAGCGTCCTTAGGTGACTAACAAGCAACAATATAGGTTACTTGATATGGCCCCTTCGATGCTTAAGTCAGTAAAAGGGAGACTATAATAATGTAAGTCGTAAATAGAAAGAGTGCATAGATGTATGGTCCATGTTCGTCCCCCCCTTCAACCTGAGCTGAGAGGTTCCTTTTGTACCCGATCCAAGAGCGTCTCTTACTAACTGACCTAGGATGAGATCAGTCTAACAACTTGATCATTTTATCCTGATAAAATAGGGTGGTTATTATCAGTCACTAACGTGGAGTAATTTAGGGTCATTTGGCATGAACCAAAATTATCCCTATCAACTTTATAATTGTCAAAGGATACTAATATAATTGAATTATGCTCATTCATAATCCCCTTCTTTTTATTTATTTGCCCTAATGCACTCATTTGTTTGTTCTTCTTCTTCATCAGTGCATAAAACACTCATGCTATCGTCCAAAACCATGTCTATATCATGTGGCATGTGCATCCATTTTTAATCATAATAATACATATTAACATGCACTGTAAATATTTTAAGCATTTTCATAAGTAGAATTAACTATATATTATTCTTTATAATTAGTTATCTTTAATATCTCGGTTCTTATATTTTTAGAATCATTATATTTATGAAAGTGAAATATTTAATCGTATTTTTTTCTCACGCCATTTATTTTATCGACGAAAATATCGTAAGATTTATCACTAAGTACATGCTGACTTTACCTCACTTCGTTGTATTTTCGTCAATATAGTCGATGATGTGAGGAGAAACATGATTATATATAATTTTAAAAAATGTAGGGACCATAACGTAAAAGGGGATAATATATAATTAGCTCCCCATAAGCAATGTGATCAAGTTGATGAGTGTTCTTGTGAGATGTGCAATTCCTAAGAGAAATGATGTGGGAATGAGAAGAACAAAGTTGTGCTTTAGCATCATGTGGTCCATTCCAAGAACAACAGGAACAAATGCCAAACCTTTCTTTTGTGTTGCAGTACTGCTACTATATAATATTCGAATAGTATTTATTAATCCTTATCCTTTCATGCATGCATGACCTTTAACCCTACCTTTGCTGCTGACCTGGTCTCCATGAAGCTTCTCTTCTTCTTCTTCTTCTTCTTCTTCTTCCCGGTGGTGGCTGTAAACATCTTGCCGACGTCCGTTCGCGGCATGGAACGGATTGCGACGTGGAAACAGTGGGTTTCAGTGCGAGGTTTGATGATATGTATCCTTTTGTAAGCTAATGTGTTCTTACTCGGTTGCTTCTTCGCTTTGGCATGAGATGATGGAGATATGGATGACCGATTCCAGCAAAAAGAAGAGCACAGATCTGAGAAGGAAAGAGGAAAGCAAACTGGAGATTGACAAATATTAATTAAAGGCAGAAGAAACGTTAAATTGGGTTTGGAGTTTAAGCTTCTCTCCCATAAGATTGAATTGTAGAATTTTTTATAATTATTTGGTGATAAGTCACTTAATATCGTAAAAACATACCCGACGAACTTATGAGCTCTCAAGGGCCTTATTCTAGCGTCAATCTGATAAGTCACTTAATCGGTCACCATTGGTGCGACTCCATAGGAGAGCGAGGAGGAATTATCCGCTCTGAACGGTGAGCGTATCATACGATTTTATCCATTCGAAACTCGTGAACTCCAAAAAACATCTTTAGGATAAGAGAGACTTGATGGACTTATGAGCGTTCCCATATTCGTAAATAAAATAATAATAATAACACGTAATCATTTTGTTAGTCGAACACTAATTTTATAGATTAACATGATTTTATAAAAAAAAAAAACTTAACTTTGTTCAATAATACCTCTTAGAAACTTGGAAATAGGTCGAAGACGTTTGCGATGGAGGATAAATGGACATGCTAAATACTACGATACCTCAATAATTTGGAATCGAAACCAACCTAAACTACGCAACCTATTTTCTTCGACTTACTGTAGACTCCACTAGCTAATAAAAAGAAGTGAACTTCATCGACATGATCGCAAAGTCGCTTTTCATATACATCGCTATTAAATAAAAATGATAAGATCCGTATCAAAATATAGAATTATTTTTAGTAATGATATGAATATTTTTGAGAATTTTTCTCTAACCACATACCTCCTCATACAATTCATTTTAGAACCTTATCCTAAACCTAATCTCTCTATCATCATAGTCTATCTAAATTCGAATGAGGTCCCTAATGCCCTCTGGGGATTTTGTCTTTGGACGCTTTCAATGTTGATGCTCGAGCAAAGAAAAAAAAAAAAAGGATATCATAAGAACTACAAAACAGAAAAAAAAAAAAAAAAGAGGGAAAAAAGAGTTACAAACTGTCCCTCTTTTGATCATTTCATTTCTTATACGTTTACTTACATAAAAGAAAATTTCTGTGTCCGTCTTTAGAGTCGACGGCTTGACGTCAAATGATTCGGAGAATAGATAGAGCTGTGACAAAAAGTCAGATGCTGCTTGGAATATGTTAATGGCCTCTCCCTTTCAACCTTAGTGGCTTGAAGAAGGTGGTCAGTTCTTCCCATCTCAACTTCGAAAAGTACATCACCCTTCTCCTTGTTTGATTACGTCTACGTGCACGTTTGGTGATTAATCTTTTTATAACCCCCATCTAATCCTTCTGCAAGTTATCCTTAACCAGTAAACCATGCATTGAATTCTACGCTTTGAATAGTCGATCGAACGGAGAGTCAAAAAAGGATCAATAATACGCGGTTTTATGAGTCTAAAGGGTCAACATACGCAATCTTCTTACCTTTATGAGCACAGGGATATTGAACAGTCGATCGAACGGAGAGTCAAAAGAAAAAAAAAAAGGATCAATAATTCTCGGTTTTATGAGTCTAAAGGATCAACGTATGAGCACAGAGGGATATCGAGTTGGTGGAAGAACACTCCACGAGTCATCTTCTCTATTTGATTTGCTTGGGAGCACTTTCGATAAGGAATTCGGCCACTGACACAAAGCAAGCTTGGAATTGGTTTGCTTTATTGACTGCAGAGATCGGATAATTAAATGGTGATTGAGCTCTTGTGGAAGGAGTTCTCGACCAATACCTAATGTGAGAGATGGGATCTTACGAAGCATACATGATGGTTTGTCTGCATAAATATAAACAAAAAAAAAGGTTGAGCACTACTTTGCTCTATATGTTTGTTTGGTCACTGATAACCACTTCTCACGACATTTAGTGCAAGTTAACTGTTTGTTGTTGGTTCAAATTTTAATTGTCCGAAATAATCGAGGTGGAGTCGGAGCCAACTTCTCGTGTCACTCTCAAGTTAGCTTCGCTCGAAGTAGTGAAGATTGTCGATTGAATTCTCAACCAATGCCCCTCCGATACTTAAGTCAGCTTAGGATAAGGAATATACCCATGGAGCTTCTTTGATAGCAGACTTTTTTTTAGGACTATTACACCCGAGGAGATCATCGATGGATATAGGGTACAGTTACGCATTGCTTCCAAGCTTACTTGAGGTTGCGATTTTATGATCAGTCGAAACTTGAGACGTGCATTGATTGATCTTACTTGGTTAAGATGTCGAGGCGTCAACTTAAGTGCTAGCCACCACGTGTGGTTTACGTGGCTTCGGACTATCGCATCCGACACTTACTTACTATCCACGTAGCACTTTAAGGACTATTACACTCGAGATCATCGATGGATATAGGGTATAGCTACGCGTTGCTTCCAAGCTTACTTGAGGTTGCGATTTTATGATCCGTCGAAATCTAAGACGTGCATTGATTGATCTTACTTGGTTAAGATTTCGAGGCATCAACTTAAATGCTAGTCACCACGTGTGGTTTACGTGGCTTCGGACTATCGCGTCCGACACTAACTTACTATCCACGTAGCACTGTGCTATCAATTACGTGTCAAGCACCTACCGCCCATATGACATCGTGTTATCAGCCGCATGTCACTGGCATGATGCTGAGGTGTTAGCTAGGTCATCGGTACCATATGAAATAAATACAATGCATATACAAGTGATACCATCCTTAATTGATATACAAAAATTATATACAGGAGTCTCTAAGATAGATTTGCACAAAATAAAGTGGATGATGATATGGAGATTGATACAATATAGTTTCAGTAACAAAAGATGAATGATGTAACAAAAGATGAATAATATCTCACTTTTCAGATTATTAAAAGAAGGAAAAAAGAAAATTACTCTACCTCATGTTCAAAATCTCACTATTAGTTGGTTGAAGACAACCTTCATCAAGAGTACAAAAAGACTGTATTATGGGACAAAGGATTCCTCCCTCCCATTGCCTCCATTCATACCATGAGTGATACACAAGCAAAGTACTCTAATACTTTGGAAGCTAAAATTCTTTGGCTTGAAAGAAACAGAAATAGGGGTAAGAAATCTAAAATTCTCTCTTCCTACTTGTCTCCTAGCATCTGAAATCCCAATTACAAATTTCTTATAAATCAGCTCAATTTTTAATTTAAACGTAGATACGATACAACCTAAAAGAAGAAATAATATGGATACAAAAGAAGGGCACTACACCTAAATTTGTGCTTTGCATGTCTGCTTATTATGCCCTAACCCTTGGCACTTGCTGCAGCGAACTGCTCTTTTAATTATAATCCTTGGTTCTGCAGGCTTTTCTTTCGGTCGGCCTGCCAGCCGGCGGGTCCGAGGAGGGCATGTAGATGCAGCATGGAAAGAATCAGTGCAGACTGGCCCACCGACGTCAGGTATGGGATTGATGGACAGTGAATATGCTTGCCGGTAGCATTCTGTCAAGAGGTACTTGGAAGAGTAATCATATATGCATCCATTCATGCGTTCGAGCACAGCAAGAGCATGAATGCAAGGTAAGCCTGTGACCTGCCACCTTCGGCATGTGCATTCCCTAGTCTCGATGTTTATGACATTGGTCGACTCATCGCTTACCTCAAACTCATAGTCACTGGAACATGCCACACTCAGGGAGCGTGCTTTGATCATCTCCTCTTGTACCTTCTGATTTGCACATGGTACGAGCACCTCAGTCCATGTGTTTGAAGACTCATGGCGACTGTACATCATCTCCATCAACTTACACCTTAGGATGTCAACTATCTGAAGCACCGACGGCTCATATCTCGTTGATACCCAGTCATTGAATATCTCCGCAGCACCAGACGAGTAATGCCCATATCTCAAACCCTTGAAGAAGGCATCAGACCAGAATTCCGGTTTCATACCCAAAACCCATTCAGCAAGTTCTTTGGACTGAATCCTGATGTTTTCAATGGATTCATTGAACTCATCAACGTTACAAGCGCGTATGGCTCCTTTAAGGTGACCAATCATTTTATCCTTCAGTTCCTGTGTCCAGGACTCATCCATCTCTTTCTTGAAATTTTCAATCAGGAGTTCTTCGCTGTACCCATGAAAACTGTCCTCAAATACCTCGGGTAACTCCTCCAAACCATTTTGACTGCTTGAAACAAATGTTATGGCACGAGACAGAGTAAAGGCAGATTTCAGCTGTACCAAAAACCAATGCCAGTTTTCACTAGTCTCAGAATCTATGACACAGAATGCAACTGGGTAGATATCATTCTGGCCATCAACTGCAGTTGCAGCCAATAACTTCCATTGTTTATTTGCTTTCAGAGATAAACCATCAAGAAAAAGGAGAGGGCGGCAACCATGCTCAAACCCATAAAGTGAGGCACGAAAGGTGACAAAGAAACAAAATCTAGAATCATCTGATGTATGTAATGTTGCAACACTACCTGGATTGGTCTCTATTATCCTCTCGCAGAACCAGGACAACTGACTGAAAGCCTCTTCATGCGAGTTGTGAAGCTCTTTCTTGGCAATAAATTTTCCACGCCAAGCTTGTGAGTAGTTCAAGCTGAGTCCATATTCTTGTTGGAGATCTTTTGCAATATCCTTTGGCCTATAGTTTGGTGTGTCTCGCAACTTGTCCTTAATAATACTAGCAACCCATCTTTGAGATGCAAGCCGACGACTTTCTTTACTGAGTTCCTTTCCACATGTATGACTGTCATTCATCTTCTTAATCATAAATTTCTGCTTGGCTGATGTCCTGGATGCATGTATTCTCCACGGACAATCCTCAACAGTACATTCAGCAGTTACACGAGATCCATCATTTTTAATGAATCTATACATGAAGCTATTTGCAATGGCATATTTGTGCAATGCATCACGAAAAGCCTTCGGACTAGAGAATACCTGCCCTACACCAGTGATCATACTGTCCCAATTGATGCATAATTTCTGCCGTTTAGCTTCCTCAAGGGTAGCTACTGAGGGAGTGTTGGCGTCAGTGGAGGTACCAGAGTCAGCTACAACACTCATAATTATCCTACAAAAGAATTTATAGTAATTTTTCTTCTATTTGAGCATCATTTGTGATAAAAACCATTGAGTATATGGCAAATACCTGCTTTCAACCTTCTTCGTGACAAATATATCAGTTGTATCTGAATCTGCATGAAAATCAACCATGCGCTGCAAATCCTTGTCATTAGATATCGTGATGAGAGTCCGTTTGTTTCTTGGAAGGAAGTACTTAATTGAAAAGGCATCAGCGTTGAAATTAAACATAGCAGATAACTCTGACCTCAAATCACCGAGTGACATTTCACAGTTAATGTCAATTGCATGTGCTTCACCACCAGAATAAGACATGGATCCATCACTGTTTGTAATAAATTCTCCACCTGATTGGCAAATAGCTAATATTTTCCTTCTTGCCATGATATAAAAAAATTCTTGAAGTTACCTCATGAATCTGGGATAATGATGAGAGAAAAAAGGCTCATATGACATGACTGTAAGTTAACGATGAGAAGAAAAGAAAATTTTAATGAAAATATGCATAAATATAATGTTGTTTTCAAGTCCTGACACATTAGATTAGTATATCTCGGTTACAAAGTTCAAGTTAAAGCAATAAATCACTGGCAAGCATCATCGAGGAAAAAGTACATACAAGTTGTTTAATACAAAACTGCACTCAGCATAGTAGACCAGTGTAAACCTTGAAAGACTAGCAAAAGGTCAACTCTGTATGAGTAATTCTTAAGACTCAAAATCTGATATTCCTTCTGATGATGTAATTGTCCTTTTAATTAATATCTTCCTTGTTCAAGATTTTTGCAGTAGATTCCAAATTATTCTGTTGAATAATAAATATCATCTGTGAAAATTGACAAATTTTGTTTTTTTTTCCAGTTCTTACTGAAGCAAATATACTATATTTTGGTTAGCAACACATAAAACTATTTGTTCTGAAATGACTATATATATGTTTCATTGGCTAGGTCAGTAGAAATACGCTCTAAAAAAACTGCAACTACAATTTGATTTCAGAAAGGCTGGGTAACGATAATCTCCTGACTCTTGTGAGCTCCTTCAATCCTCTATCAAAACTTAGTAACATATACTTTGGTCTAGAATCAAATTAGTCCTTTAGCTTAAGATCCTTCTCCTTGGATTACATTAACTTAAAAAATAAAGGTCGAGAGTTGAGATGGAAAATCTGACAACCTACAATAACTTTTCTTCATTGATTTAGCTTCCACTTAAGTTTACTAGACAGCCTCCGATGGAAAGAACATAATGTTTTAGCAAAAATCCATCAAATTGAGATAAAAGTCACAAAAATAAATCCTACTTTAGGATAACTTTCTCAAATCAATTTCAACCTTCTTCAATCACAAGCCTTGATGGAGAATTATTGAGTCATTTTAGATCTCTTTATCATTCAATTTCCATACAAAAATCAATATAAAGAATAGTTCACGTACAAAAAAACTTCTAGCTCATTGTACTTTAATATATCTTGCAAAGCCCCACTATTATTCATCACTTGACAAAATCAACCTATCTTTTAAAACATAGTATCATATAGCTACTACTATTATTCCAACACCAGATTGATCGACATTTCGTACTTGTTTGAGATTTAAGTTTGCGTAGAGCTTATTTTTATTATCTTTATACACTTTTGAACATCTCATTAAAATCAAATATTAAATTTGCCTATATGATTATTCTCTGAAGATTTTAGACATCTTGAGCATCATTGACTTTTCAAGTTTCTTAATTTTTCTTTTTTCATAATATAAATATCAGCAACAATTTATTACCTGCATTAGAAAGTCATTGTCAACAAAGATTCAGCAAGTCTAATAATCCCACATAAAGATAGTTTTCAAATAATTGAAATGTCTGCCAATGCAGGCTTAACTATCGAACTTCTCAATTTCAGTGTCTCCTAAAGCCCTCTTATATCATGTATTCTCTCATTATATACAACTAGTAACATATACACCATATACAACAAATTCAAATGCTGTGTGTCCATACATTAGTCCATAATTTCTCATGCTTAACCATTTTCTTTTATATATTTATCTACACTTCTATAACTTATCAATTGTTACCATCTGAATCTCAAATAGCAACTAAAAAATTAGCAAAGCATTAACAACCTCTTTCGTGCCTTAAAACACCCTTCAAGAAAATTATAATTTGTATTTTTTAGTTATGCAAGAAAGTATATTCTCCCCACTAGAAATTGCTCACAAAAAGAACGTCCCTTATGAATTACAAAACGAAGTTTGGAGAAAACGGAGACTTGAATACTGTTACATTTAGGAAGGAAGGACCAATCAGATGCAACCGGCTCGCAAGAAAAAGGAAACAAGCAACCCGCGACAGAATTCAGAAGAATTGGATAGGTCTCGTCACCAGAGCTATCAGGGAATCGCTAACCAAGAAAGGGAGATTTAAGACTGAAATATTGCATCTGGCGTTCCTCGATCAATCCTAGTTCAGTAAATTCTAAGAAATCGCAAAAAAAAATCTAGGTAAAACCAATAGAGCTTCCAAATCAAAAAGTAAAACCAGACCCCATCAAGATTCAGTAGATAAATTCAAATTTCATTCGTCACCCCAGCATCGCCATCAAGCCCAAAATCTTCGATTTCAGCAAAAATAATCGGTGCGGTACAAAAAAAAAAGGTAAGAACTTTACGAATCGGAACCTGGAAACCATAACATTGTCTTCTGTGAAGCTTACAATCGCGAGCCCGAACGGCCGATGAAGGAGTCGCTGTCGATATTTCTAGGGTTTCGAATCCCTCACCCAAAAGACGAGACAAAAAGCAAAAGAAATCCGAAGAAATCGGTGAAGAGGGAGAATTGGGGTTTTAGGGAGGAGGCGCTGCGGTCGGAAACGGTCTTCTTGACGGAGAACAAAACTAAGCCTATTTAGCGCATTTATAAATCTATATATATATATCTTTAAAAGATAACGGTCACTATATCGTGTTACAAACCGTTACAACAGCCGTCATATACTGGATTGTATGGGATTTTGATTGAGAGATGAAGGTTTATAACGGTTTAGTCGGCAGGGACCCGACCCGTAATACGAAACAAGCCCAATATAAGGAGCTCAACCGAACCCGATCCGACTCGCGCAACCGCGTCAGGGTATAATTGTAATTTAATCGGCGCTCTTCTCTGCCGTCGGAAAGAGACGACGCAGCTGTAAGTCTGACAGGTGTTGTTGTCATGGCGCTCCGAGCCCTCTTCACCAAGAGAGCCCCAACCCTAGCTTGCGGCGTCGCCTCCGCCGGAGGCATTGGGACGGGGTGGCAGGGGCTCTGCCACGCCCGGGGGCTTAAGGTCGCGGCGCTTCCGGACCTCGAGTACGACTACGGTGCCCTCGAGCCGGCCATCAGCGGGGAGATCATGCGGCTTCACCACCAGAAGCACCACAAGGCCTACGTCTCCAACTACAACGACGCCCTGGAGAAGCTCGACGCGGCCATGGCGAATGGGGATGTTCCCGCCGTAGTCCGTCTGCAGAGCGCCATCAAGTTCAACGGCGGAGGTTCGAACTCTGTCGTTGTCCGTTTTTTCCTCCCTAGTGAATTTGATGTTCCTGTAATAATTGTGGGTAAAAAAACACAATTTTTGTGCCTGTTTCAGTTGGTTTTAGGGCTTTGTGAATCTTATGTTAGTGCATTCTTTTCTTGATTCGGCATGTAGAGATTGGAGATATGTAAGTGTCTGAACGATCTACTGGACATATTTAGATTGTATGCCCTGAATACTGATTCAGAAGTCTACACTGTTCATAAAGATAGATCAAATACCTCAAAAACGTTCACATATAATCTGAAAAACTAAAATTACATTTGTATTGAGTAATCACAATGCAATTGTAGTTGTCTTTTGCTTTTCTTTCCATGACATATCTTCAATAAGGAAATTGGAAATGGATGTTGGTTCTAGTCTTTTTATCATTGATGTCATGGTAGAATGAGTAAGAAGGATGTGGGTTTTGATATATGCTAGCTATTTCAACAAGTTTGGTCTTATAAACTCTGCAGGCCATATCAACCACACAATCTTCTGGAAAAATCTCAAGCCTGTCAAAGTAAGTGTGTTTGTCCACCTGTTTGTCATCAGCTTATTAGCTGGATCAATTTGGTCCAGTTTATTGTGTGCGTTCTAAAAAGAAGAGCCCTACAGGAGGGTGGTGGCGAGCCTCCTCATGCCACACTTGGTTGGGCAATTGACACAGACTTTGGTTCCTTGGAGGCTCTGGTGCAGAAAATGAATGCAGAAGGTGCTGCTTTACAGGGATCTGGATGGGTGGTCAGTGTGACAAACACATACATTAAGAAGTTTGTTGTTATACATAATCAACACTTAAGATCTTCCTTTTGCTGAACCTGCGCTCAATGCCTTGTTCTTGTTTTCTGACAGTGGCTAGCTCTAGATAAGGAGAGGAAGAAGCTCCTGGTTGAAACCACTGCAAATCAGGTATTCACTTTATCTAATCCTATTTATGCCATTGAGTTTGATGAATAGTATTGAAGTTGTTGTCTACCATATATAGTTCTTACCAACTTAAACTTAAGTTCCATGGCCTCCTGTGCCATCCAGCCGTCTAATTAGCAGCCTGTTGTCGTGGTGTCTAGTTTAGTTACAGGTATATACAGAGGAAAATAAGTTACAGGTATTAACTATCTGCGCATGCCTGCCTTTAATCTCAAATTAAAATTTCATTTATGAATTTCTGCTTCAAAAATTTCATTATCAATGAACATGAATTTAGTTGCAAAATTTGCTCATGTTTTACTAACTGGAAGTAACTGTTTTTTATCATTAGATTGTCGTCTTTGATTGCTGTTGTCTCAACTGCATATTCAACTGTAACTGATGTTTTCACAGGATCCGCTAGTGACCAAAGGTGCAAACCTAGTTCCTCTGCTAGGTATTGATGTGTGGGAGCACGCATACTACCTGCAGGTAAATGTTGGTTCTCTGGCTGTCACTTGTAATGACAAGATTATATTTCATCATAGATGCATGAAGGGGTAGATACACAATAATGAACTTGAATAGATATAGACGTAATATATGCATATACTTGTCGGATATGCCTCTTGGTTTACTAGCCCCATGAGTAGTGATCCTCTTTTCTAGCTAGTTTGCAGCTAGTGGGCTTCGTATACAGGGCATGGTAACCAAAATGGTAGAGAAGTCAAGTAAAGAAAACTCTTGGAGAGGGTATAATACATCATGACAAGGGTTTCACCAGGAGAGGACTAAGACACAGCGTTTGGTCTTTCCTCAACCCCTCTCTTCTACATGGATTTTTTTAGAGGTGACGATCTCTTTTGTCGTGCGTGGGTTAGAATGGAGGTGGAAGCTTGTTATTTTTTCGTACTCCATCTTTCTCAAAACCAGCATGAGTTCGTCATAATCTATGGAGTTGTTTGAGCCAATCCCAGAACAAGATGCTTCTTGATTAGATTAGGATAGCTAAATCTCAAACCATACTTGGTCTTGTCCCTGGGGAGTGCAGGGTTGTGGTTGAAGAACTGCTGTCAAATCACAGAGGCCTCATGAATTTGACTCTAGAAGTTTTTGCAGGTTGGGGAATTATGAGTACGTAAATGCAGGGATACTCTTTTATCTTATAAACGGCTACAGTTGATGGAGTTCCTAAATTATAATCATGGGATGGTAGTCATCCTGTACTATGATTGGATAAGTTTGAACATGTGGTTTACCTCCTTAAATAGCTATTTTTTAAAAGATGGATGAATGTTGGCAGTTCCTGGTTGGTGCCTAGACGGCTGGCTATCAAGTGTCACATGTGGTTTTTTCTGTATATTAACGTTAACGGCGTTAGAAGGCTTTTCAATTGATTTGTGCCATTCAGTGTTTTTTTACTGTTCTCTTCATATTATCCTATGCTCCAGGTAGTTCATAACAGGTTGTCGACATTTATACCTCACACGAACTTTGATTCAGTACTTGTTGGCGATGTAGTAGACTTAGGTGTCCTAAAATTGTGCGTCGTTGGACACAGTGTGAATCCAAGATTGATTTAAGGTTCTGTGCTATTTGCTACTGACATGCAAGTTGCATATGTATTACATGTTGAACCTTTTCTTTCTTTGGATGCTTAACAGTACAAAAATGTGAAGCCAGACTATCTGAAGAACATTTGGAGTGTTATCAACTGGAAATATGCCAGCGAAGTTTACGACAGCGAGATCGCTTGATGGAGATGTTGTATTGTAAGTTCTCTAGTGAGATCCTCTACTGTGTTAAAATAAGATGGATCTTTGCTAGCTTGATGCTGTTTCCCTTTCTAATGTATCTACACCATCAGTATGTCACCTGGGTTTTCTGTATTATATCTACTTATTTCAATAAAACACATGAGCAGTAATCCTTCCAAGAAAGATTGTGAAAATGAAGAGAATAAATCCTGTAGGGAGTGGGGAGGAAGAAAGAGGGCATAATCAAATTGGCAAAATGGCATGCTTTCCAGAAATTACTGCTGTGAAGAAAACCAAACTATGACTTCTACATGTCAATCTTTCATGTTTGTCTACTTCATTGTTTGATCATGAGACAAGAATAAACTTTCTTCCTCTTGTCTCATACTATCTATTTCAAACCTTTACTCCATCCATGACTTGCTTACTGAACAGAACAAATAATAGATTCTTTTGTTACCATAGATTTTGTGTTTCCAGTGTAGAAATCATGCTAAATGAAACTTCCAAACTTAAAAATGTTTGACTTGCTGTCACACAAACTCATCAAATTGATACTTATATCTAAACAGCCACCAAAAAATAAAAGAACCGAGGAAAAAAAACTCAATTTCTTGGGTCTCAAACAAGCATTTAAATCACAAACCTATCAGTGAATACATGTTTCATGTAAATTGCAAGTTCCCATGAAGATAATAACACCTAATTGTATCACAAAGCTTAAACAAGTATAACAAGTAGACTTCTTCCAACCAGTATACATGGTACAAATAGACACAAAGAAACTTATCCATCTCTATCTCCTAATGAACACCTCTCTGTCTTCGAGCCTGTTTTGCTGAACCGTATCAAGAAATCTATACATCTTTGAATCCTAGAAAAAGAAAAATGAAAATAATGAATTTGTGTTGTTTATGTTCTTCCCCATGAAAACTATATCAAGGAAACCAAATTATATGTACATATCTACACAATTCTTCTTCTTCTTCTTCTTCTTCCTCCACTTAATTATTGCCGCCGCCGTTGATGCCACCGATCGGACCTGACGGCGGCACAGGTCCTCGAGGAAGCATGGCGAAGATGAGCGGCGTGCCGTACGCCAACTCAAGCTTCTGCTTCCGCCTCAGGCCAGCGGCGGTCGCCATCGTCTCCTTGGGTCCAACAAGGGAGCTTTCTTTTCGTAACCCGACGTTGAGGCCTCGTCGGGTTGCCGTAGACCGAGGAAGCGAGAGGCAGAAGAAGAGGAGGAGAGAAACAAACACGGTAGCTGTTGTTTTGGCAGCCATGGCGGAGAGAAAGAAGCGCAGAAGCTGAGAGATGGATAGAACAACCGCTACCGTTGTTATAGTTCTAAAAGCAGCGGCGGGGAAGGTAAGTAGAAGTAGTCATTCTGCAGGAATTCGATCGGGTGGCGTCGGAGAACATTACGTGGAAGGTTCCTCCCGTTGACTTTGGACATGATCGACTCAAAGGCTGGTGTTGACTTCGCAGCCATACATACGTTCTTGCAACTAATTTAGCGTCGAGCGACTCCGCCGGCCGACGGTGTCTTCCGCTTCGAGTGGCATTCGATTGGATCGCAGTTGTTGGTGAGGTCAACCGTGAGAAGAGAGGCCTACCAACTCCCACCAAACACTAGATCTTCCTGGGACTCGGAGTCTTGGGGAGAACGCAAAAGCCTCCACCGAGGCGGCGAGGCGTTGACTTTGGTTACGCCTCTTTGACACGTAACCAAGTAATCCATGGCTTGTGATGCAACTTCTGTGCGCAGTGGCTTGCTCGGGTGTATGAGATGCGTCATGCATCGCTGACTAAAAACATGTAGCTTCCGAGTTGAGATTGAAATATAATTATTGCGATCTCAATTAATTACGTTTTAGAGAGAGAGAGAGAGAGAGAGAGATCATTTATTACCATAATAAAGTTCACTATAAGTCTTTAAAGATATCTAGCTGATATGTTGTCTCCACGGGACTAATTACAGATTACTCTATTGTAATTTAAAAATAAAATAAATAATTTTATTTTACGTTTACATCATTAGCTGTATTAATGAAAAATACAACACGTGACATCGCGTGATGGATGAATACTAAAGTGAAATAATTTTAATATTCTTTTTATTTCTAACGATCTTACTAGTACAAAAGTAATTTCAACATCCCACAAGTTAGAAACGGAAGGGATTTTAAAATTATATTTTTGTCGATCATTTTTATACCGATTCAGATGTTACGTGTTATGTTTTCTATCAATGCAAATAATGACAGAGGTTATTTGTTTTAATTTTATAACTATAAAAATCTTAATATAAATTTTTTAAATATAATAATATGATGTATAGGGGAAAATGATGAGAAATGTTTTGTTTGTTTGTTTGTTGTCAAGCTGAACCGGGCCGGTCCAGCGGATGTAGCTCGGCCCATGTCGGCCCATCGGTCATTGTCACTGATGTAGTCATTGCAGTTAAAGCGTCCGATACTTGCGACCGGCACAAGAAAACGGTCATTCCAACGCGTCGGGAGACGCGAAACTAAAGCAAGCCGTCGAATCCATCACCGCCGTCCCCGCCGCCGTGCGGTGACTCCGCCCGGATCGAGGCGTGCGTACGGTGGATCGGGAGACGGACGTCGTAACGAGGCCAGGGCCGAAGCCACAAGCTTAGCAGGCGCAGAGCTCCAAGAGCGCTCGCTAGTAATTAGTTTCTTCTCAATTCTCTCTCTCTCTCTCTCTCTCTCTCTCTCTCTCTCTCTCTGACCTCTGTTCTTCTTTTTATTGTTCCTCTTGCATCGCCTCATGCAGTCATGGCTTTCTTCTTTCCTTCGACATAAACCTTCTTGAATCTATTTGCGACTTTGAAGCTTTTCTTCGGTTGCATTTTACTTGCTCATCTCTTACGAGGTGTGCAAGGCAGATCTATTGCTTGATGAAGTTACATGTTCACATGCTATTATATATGATGATGATGATGATGTCCTCTGCACATTTGTTGATTTTTTTTAAGTAAATTTTCAGAATAAATGCAAGACTCGAGCTCTGATGGAGATTGGAGTGAGCCTGACAAATGGGGAAGCATTTCATCAGAGGTGTGTTTGGGGAAGTCATCTTTGATTATTTGTTTTTCCAAGATTGTATGACTACATGAAAAAGAAAAGAAAAGAAAAACAGAAGAAATGTACATAAAGAGAGCAATCTATCACTCAATTTGTTTTCAGATTCTTGCCTCTACGACATCCATTCGATTTCTTCCTCAGAAGCTACAGTGTGTGGTTCAAGAAGAAAGAGCAAATGCAACTTGCCAGAAAATTCTACTGAAGATGGTGATGATATGTCTGAGGTATTTCAAAGATTCAGCTTAAATTTGGTAAAGAACTGACAAATCATGCAGCATCCAGATATCTATTTATCTAGCAAAAGGGAATCAGTACATTTTAGTGTCTGGTTTGTGTTTTCATGTTAATAAGTAGTCACTAGTTCTCTGGCCAAAGCAGACTCTGGTTGGATTACCAATTGTAAGTCTCATGTAGTCACTTGTTTCTTATCTTTAGCTTACTATGTCTCATCATGTTTTAGCTATATAACTATTTCAATAATCAATATTGAAACACATGCATGAAAGCTATATGGTGCCTATTTACTGTCTTGTATAGTTTTCAGAATCAACTAAATTCTATATTGGTACAGTATTTGGTTTTTGATCATCCATCCATAGGCCAGTCTCCTAAATGGTTTATCCTGGTTATCACTTTGAAAGGTCAATCCACAGAAATTGTCACAGGATGCACACTTGTTCTGATCATCCATAGGCCAGTCTCCTAAATGGTTTATTCTGGTTAGCACTTTGAAAGGTCAATCCACAGAAATTGTCACAGGATGCACACTTGTTTCATCTGTCTATTCTCTCTGCAAAATGACTGCAAAGAATCCTGCTTCCCCCAGCTTACCCTGTGTCATAGCTTGAACAGGATGCTTATCATTTCATCTCTAATTAACAGACATGTTTATGACCATTTATGTTAGAATCAAGCACTGAAATCTTGCTTTTTTGATCAGAGGCTCAGCTTCCTAGTTTCTCCCCGGAGGCTGGTTTTTTGTTTTTTCGATATCTAATCAGTATATCCTTCTTGATCAATCATTTATGTATCTACTATGTTCAGAAATTATTGATGTTTAGGCTGCAAAGTATCTGAAACCATGGGATGTTTGATCTGATCCACATATATGTATCATTTCTTCTGTTTTCTTAACTTGCTAGCTTGAACAATGTTGTTTCAGTTAATCTGAGCAAATTGCTTTGTGTCTTGAAAGACTACCTTGGATTTCAGGTGTTGCATTATTACGATGAATTGGCACGTAATCACCACAGACAGCAGCGTCGGCGGTTTGACCTCATTAGTAGGTCTAAATTGTAGAACATGAGTTGGAACAGACTTGGTCAGAAACGAAACCAAGTAGCAGAATTGTGTTACCACTTTGAAAGGCAAGTCATTTGGCTATTGTAAGAATTAGATACAATCTTTTTGGCAAAAACTTCTACCAACAAACTGATGTTATGATCGGCAGCATGTATCAGACAATCTAGTTTAAGAAAAGAAGAAGATTTGCAGGTTTTGTCAATCCTCTGCTCTCATTGAACTGGATCTGTTGAAACTTGAGATCTTCTTTCCTGGCAAGTAGACCAGAGTTGTCGTCGAAACTGCGTTGTATGTTCCAGTGGCACAGGTCTTAGGCAATTCCTCTATGATCTTGAGAAATCTAATGAACCTCCTCACATACTGGAATTTTTCCTGGCATGTGAAAGATATAACCTGTAGATACTTTTATGCAATTTCTAATGTTTTTTTCTTCTTAAACTTAAATCTTCTATTTCTTTGAATAGTTCATGGAATTTGAGTCATTCCCAATATAGATTCCTTGCTGCAAATCTTTGGCAATATGCCAATATACTTGCATCTGCTTATAGCCTTTTTATGGCACTAATCAAGCTCTATGAATATGTTTAACTTTGCTTAAATTTTTGATGTGATCATAGCTCATGTTTATCTGTCTGAAAAAAAAATAAATTTCTATTCTTATTGCTTTCTGATGAATGCAACAACAAATCCTATCTCTTGAACTTATCTTTTCAAGAATACATGATTTTTCAGATGCTTAGTCCAATTTGTAGTAAGTTTATTCTTCAAAAGTGAAAAACAAGTTTCAAACTCCTAAAATAAATCAAAGATCTTGCAAAAGTTCACTGAATTCTGTTCTGCCGGAGATAGCAGGCAGTGATTTTTCTTAGAAAAGTAGAAATAATGTTTTTTTTTTCTGCAGAGCACAAACAAAAATGATATATTTCTTAGAAAAAAATCATATTTGTTTTTTCATTTTTTTCCTGCCGAGCATCCATTCTTCGCTTTTTCGGTGATTTTTTTTTTCTGCAGAGCTCAAATAAAAAGGATAAATTTCTTAGAAAAATCATAATTTTTTTTCTCCCGAGTATCCAACCTTTCACTTTCTTTAGGTTTTCAGTGATTTTTCTGCAGAGCTCAAATAAAAAGGATATATTTCCAGGAAAAATCATAATTTTTTTTTTCATTTTTCCTGCTGAGTGAGCGAGCATCCAACTTTTAGGTTTCTTCGTGTTTTCAGTGATTTTTCTACAGAGCTCAAATAAAAAGGATATATTTCTTAGAAAAATCATAATTTGTTTCATTTTTCCTGCCTACATCAAACTTTCCACTTTCTTGGCATTTTCAAATGCCAAAAAGGTACTATAAATAATGTTCTTTTTCAAAGAATTCGATCCAATTAAACTGATTAACTTTAGAACCTTTGGATTGCAATATTATATGTATAATATTGTACTGCAATAATAATAATAATAATAATCTTTTAAGCTTGTTGGTCAACTCCTGTGTTTTTTTTTTTTTTAAGCTTGTAAGTACTGCAATAATAATCTCCTCTCTTCTGCAGGTCAATCATCAGCCATTTGAGCTCACATGAGTCTCTACTGCAACCCATGTGTTCATCATCATCTTCCTTCCTCGGAGTCATCCATTATTGCCCAATGGTTCTTCTCTCTGCAGAAGAACGTCTCAGTGCAGCACAAGCATGCATCTCTTCTTCCACCTGCAACCTGAGAGTGACAAGAGTGCAGTCTGTGGTTTCGGAGACAGACGCAAGGCACCGCCGTGGGGATACCAAAGGCAGAACCATCTTTGCCAGCTTCACACCCTTACATATTCCAGTCATCGTCGATCTCTATTTCTTGTTCATCTTGCAGCTCACTTTAAAGGAGGCAATCCAATTCTACAAGACATCTCACTGCTTTCCATGGTCAGGAGATATATTTCCAAGGAACAAAGATCTTACAAATCTAATATTCAATCTACTTCCTCCCATTAAATGTCACCAACACAATGAATCTGTAGTTTTTGAGGAAGCAGAAACCAAATGACTTATCTTTCATGTGCCACTGTGCTTAGATGTACTGCTACAACTTTCTATGTAGCTGATTCTAATCCATAAACCAGAAGCTAGTTTGCATTCAGATCATAACTCTCTCTCTCTCTCTCTCTCTCTCTCTCTCTCTCTCTCTCTCTCTCTCTCTTTATCTCTCTAAAAGATGATATCCAGTAGCTCAGAGATCTGCGAGGACTCCATCCAACTGAAGCAGGATGACAAGTTCTACTCAACGCTGATCTCCAGGGAGAGCTCTTCAGCTAATCCTTCCTTGGGAGTGTACTATGGAGATGCTACAGGAGCTGTGCCTTTCTTGTGGGAGTCTCGGCCTGGAACACCCAAGAACACAGTCTCCAACACCACCCTCCCTCCCCTCACGCCACCGCCCTCCTCCTTCCCCAGCCCCAGGCACGACGGCTGCAAGAAGTCCACCAAGACCAGCCTCATCCACACCCTACTGCCCAGGCTCACCTTGAAGTTGTTCCGCAAGCCATCTTCCTCCTCCTCCAAAACTGATGGCGAGGAGTCCCGGTACGGTTCTCCGACCTAGATCTTATGCTTCGGGGTGCGACATGGAGCAGCAGCTACTGAGCTCAAGGATTCCCACTCACCGGCCATCACCAACAGTTCCTGCTGTCTGAAGGGAATCGGCAACGCTCTCGTCTACTGATGTTTGATTTCCTTTTACATGAGTAATGTATAACTTGTAAGATTGCAATATAAGGTACGCAAAGAACTATTTCTTTTACTGTGTCATACATACTCTTTCACGCATGCACTCGACAAAAAGGAACGTAGGCACACCGCAGAAACCATCCAATTAATTCTCCAACCATGTTACCTGTTCTTCTGAAACAAGCAAGAACTTTAGCTCAGGAAATGATGTCCTCTCTCAGTTGATCTCAAGCTTTCTGGATCCTAATTGAATCTCATTGCAGAGGTGCTCTGTGATGATACTAAAAGAGAAAGAAATCTTCTCCAATGGTGATCATTCCATTTGGAAGATGACTCCAGATTTAACCATAGGATTTCTTTTCTTGTTCTTTCTATTCAGCACTGAAAAGAACAGAAAGCAGAGTGATTTGGGTACTTTAGAATTAGAAGATTCACTATAATTAATATAATCGACAACTCCAAAAAAATTTTATAATATATTACGAAGGTCACAACAAGCCACCATTAACTGTTGTTGGAAATTTATTAATGATGCATATCAATTGAATTAATTAGGATTAGTATCTATCAATCAGTATCAGTTCAACCCAAAAGCTTAAGCTCCTGAATTGTACATCAAACTCAATATATGTCACCTGAGTCTCTTAATATTTACCAATATATGATTATTCTTTTAGTTCTCTTTTTAATCTTTGCTTATACATGAATATTTTTCTAAATCTCCTACTATTCATATCTGATTCAATCATCTCTTCCTTATTTATAATGACAGATGGTATGATAAATAATTTATCCAGTAATCTTAGCTCACTTTGATTACCAAGTTCATCTTGGCTCAATTTCTTTTTGATCATTCATATCAAAATTTTCAAATTTTCTTTATGACTCCCTTTTCTTTTTTCATGAATCTTGACTTGATACAATATTAGAAATTCATTACAGATGAATCTGAGTTAAATCAGTGAGGGTTAGCATATATCAATAAACTGTCCAAAAACTTAGATTTCTAAATTATACATCAAACTCAATAAATATCACATACTCTCTTAATATTTACTAGGACTAATTCTTTTAGTCCCCTTTTTAATCTCTTCTCATACTTAAACATTTTCTTCAAGAAAAAGAGAATATTTCTGCTGTTAAAAAAAAATCATTGCTATTCAAAATCTAAAGTTCATCAAATCTAGTTGGCTGGAGTGAGCAGTTTGGACTTTTATTGCAGACTTCATCAGGGTTTTAATTTTATATATCCTGAGGAAATACCTTGTGGAACTTAATTAACCTGCTGCTATTTGAAGGAATTATTACAGATGATGTTAGGTGGAGAACATATAGTTGTTAGCAGGGTTGCATCATGTATCCAATAACATTTAAGAACTGCTGATCACATCATTTCACTCTCCAAATGCTAAAGTTGAAATGGACCTAAGAATTGATGAGGCCTGTGTTGCCCTTTTTCATGTCTCTCATCATTATTGCCATGTAGCTTCAAGAAAACCTGCACACTTCTTGATAACTGTCTCACATCAAATCCATGTCAACATTCCTGGTATGGCAGGGCACTTTATTTTTTCCAACTTATATTTGTCAATGGTAAGTTAAAGATTATGACACACTGTTGTTCCTTCTCACCATTCCAATTGTGTGCATAGCTTCCAACCTCATCAATTACTGAACAAGGTGGATGTTTAGTGAACCCCATCATCAACTGGAGAACATCTCTTACAGCTATATGAGAAAGTCTATGATGCATATACCACATAATCACATTCTTGATTTCCATAAATTAGATTCCTTTTGTTGTTATTAGGGGATTTATATGTCAGATATTTGAGGCACCAATAGATGATGATTCAGCTTCCTCTTTACTTGTCTCAATCAGAGCTTTTACAATTCTCAAACTAGAGATCCTCCATTACAAAGTTGTGTAAGACCTCCACAACATTTGTTTATTTTCTTGCTTGTATTTTTTTTTTCAAAAATAACTTTAAAAGATAAAAAAAAATAGATTCATATATAGAAGATAGATTTTGTAATAATGATAAACCTAGACCATGGATCAACTTTCTCAAATATAAAGATAAAACTATATACATGAAACTCAGCATTGATCATGTTTTAATAAGATTTATATTTATTTTTATGTTTCATTAGAAGATAAATATTATATTATATAGTTTATTGCACATGATGCTGTATTTAAAGGACTCCTTAACTGGAGCAACAGCTCCAAAAAAAAAAAAAAAAAAAAAAATTGAGGTGGAGAAAGTACAGCCTAAATAACTACAGTACCAGTCTCTGTTGCCTATTTGGACTAAAGGATTTCCAGATTCTATGTATTATCCAATGTGGAATGTTACTATAAGAACACCTCTTCATAAATTCATCTTTGGTTCTATAATAGATATGGTCACACATTTCTGTCAATCTATTTCTTGGCAGTGCATTGAAGTTACTGCATTCAAATGTCTCATGAATTTTACCATATTAAAAAGATCATGATTGTAGTGTTTGCTATGTTTTGGTGCAGATGAAACATGATAAACCTATGGATTAGAACACTGCATACTTTGGTGAAGGAATCATGAAGAATTCTGGAAAAGATGGCTCCAGAGAGTTGCTGACAGAGCTGAACATCTGCTACAACTAGTTCATCTCCAAGTCCTAAAGTTGTCACCTTTGATCTTTCATGGAAAAGCTACACCCTGCATCTTCTAGATTTCCAATTATATGATTCACAAGCTGGCACTGTAACCCCCCATTATTGATTCACTCTCTGAAAAAATATTGAATGCCTTTTGACCTGATGGTATATGCTATGCCATTTGAGAAGCATTTTAATTACCTTGGGAGTTCCTCAGTCTTTAATACAGCATTTTACTCTGTTTCTACTGTCACTCCTACTTCCCATTCTGGTCCACTGGTGGCAGGTAGATTAATTTCCATCAGAAATGCTTGTATGCTGCATCAGATCCAGTTGTTTTCCTTTGCATTGTTTGACTGGGAGTCACAAGAATGGTCCACATGCCAAAATCATCTGTCAAATTAGGCATATACTGATGAAGAAGACAACAGCATCCTTGCTTTTAAGCGAGGCATGAGCTTGACATGCTACCTTCCTCTTCTTCCAGGTAGCTTCATGCACCAGTTGTTTGCACCCCCAGTCTCACCTGATAGATAGAAGAAGATTACAGTGTAAGTTCTCATGTAAACCAATGCACAATGATTACATTAAGTGATCAATCTATCTGTGTATTGGATCAACATGATGACACATCAAAGGCCAGTGTTCTGAAAGCAACATTTACAGCACATATTTGCATGATAGTGTTGCTGTCATAGCCCTGTCCACCCACAAGTTCCTTCTTCTTTGATAGGTGAAACTTTAGTTAGGGTAAGGTGCAAGCTGAAGGGCCCTTCTCAGGGCATAGTGATGAGCGTTTGGTAGGCCTCCTCCTCCTCCTCCTTCTTGCTCATAAATGTTGCTGAATTGTAAGACTCCAGTACTGGCACAAGCTGAGCAACAGCTGGTGATTCCCATCAGTATCATAAAGAACAATGCATCGGTACATTTTACTGAAAAGATTCTTTGGACTGCAAAATGCTTCTGCTGGAGACTACAGTTCTGATGCATGATTAGGCGGATTATAATTGGCACTCTTTGTTGGATCATTTGACAGATGCGATCTGCTTCATTTCCTGCAAGTTTCTGCACCAAGTAGATGTCGAACAACAACATACTTCTCATCCAGCTTACCTAGCAAATGAAGTCACGAAACTGATGTAGGATAATCTTGATACAGATGAACTCACTGCTGATTTCTTGTTTGTTCATCATCAAAATCTTATTTGCTTTACTCATTCAGCTGGATAATCTTGATATAGTCTGGAAAGAGGTGATGTAATGAGTGCATATATTGCTTACTATGTTACATGTAAAGCAAGTGCAGTACACTCGTGCAGAAGTGCTATTATAGAGTTGTCGTCCATGTCCATCGGGAACAAGCAGAGGACCAAGTGAGTGTGCTCGTGCCGTGCTAAACGGCGAGGACAAGCCCGGGGAGAGACCGGCCGCCCTGCGCTGGAGCCCTGCTCTGCCATAAGGTGCCGCCACTGCCGGAGACCGTGGAGGTACAGCCGCCGCCACACTCGCGGACGGTGACGGACGTGTTGAAGTACTCCCTGAACCGGGTGATGACGCCGCCGTCGACGGCCCAGGCGTGGACCCAGTAGGCGTGCTTCCCCTCCCACCCCTCCGCCACCACCCAGCCCCCGATGGCCGTCACCGCCCGCGGCCTGAAGCGGAAGTCTCCGTGCCCCGCTTCCCCGGTCAGCATCCGCCTCATGTACTGGCACCGCCGGGGGCCGTGGAACCACCACTCCACGTCCTCCGCCATCAATGCCGCCACGGCCTTCATGTCTCCCCTCGCCAGTGAGTCGTACAAGGACTCCACCAACCCCTTGGTTGCCATGCAACGATACCACCAAAGCTGCAAGAGAGACGAAGACTACGTGTAGGTAGTGTCCCAATTGTCTTCCTGCAATGTGAGAGGGGAGGTATATATAGAGAGAGGAGAGAGAGAAAGCCTGTGAAAGGGATGTTGATATATTGCTGGATCAAAGACCGAGAACTCTGGAGCTGGCGGGCATGGTTGGTGCAAGAAGGACCAAATAAAATGTGGTCACGGACGCACGATGTGACCATCTTTTTCTATCCATTTGTTTTGGCTAAGTGAAGAGCTTGTGGGGAGTGCATCAATGGAGGGAGGTGTGATCTGGGAATGGAGGTTTTGAGACGGCAAACTCACCCATAAACATATCATGCATGTTGAATGTTTTGTCTCGTCATTATATATATATATATATATATATATATATATATATATATATTATATTATTTTTGATATGAAATGATATGATTGGAGTTGATGAGCTAATTATCCTGATAGTCCAAATGTCACGATCCGAATTGATGAGGTAACTATCTTAATAGCTTCAATTAGATTATATATATATATATATATAATATTTACAGAAAATTAATAATAAAATATATATCAAATAAGGACTCTAAACATTATCTAACATATTTTTATTTACCACACAAGTTGAAGGTTTAAAATCTTATTCGATATATTTTTAAAGCTATGAATTAGTTTTTCTGATAAAAACTTTAACAAATGATTCTACTCTCACCTTCACCATTTGCCCTTTAAAAAAAAATTACTAGTATGTATGTATGTATGTATGTATAATCGATATAAGAGGTAAGTGAAAAAATAAATAAAGAGATGTTTTGAACCAAAGCATTAGAGAGAGCATTTATGAGGTTTAAATGTGGGGAAATCTTATTCATCATGATAGATTTGTAGATTGGGAATTAAAGAGAGTAGGCCAAACCATTATGATCATGGGCATCAAAAACAAATGATAGGGCATTTGTCATGTAATGGGGATGGCTTCCTACCATCACTTTCTTCCTTCGAGGGTGTGACAACATCGAGTTCATGCATCATCTCAAACTCAAACTCCATTGATGGGGCATCATAACCCACAGCTGTGAATAGTTTCAGGTATCTCTCCTTGTCATCTGCATGCTTAGCCCTCCCTCTCTCTCTCTCTCTCTATGATTGGAATGAGCTACATCTCCCAATTATTGCAACTTGATAGATGATGAAGCATCCTCTCTCTCTCTCTCTCTCTCTCTCTCTCTCTCTCTAAACATGATAGATGATGAACCATCCTCTCTCTCTCTCTCTCTCTCTCTCTCTCTCTCTCTCTCTCTCTCTCTAAACATGATAGATGATGAAGCATCCTCTCTCTCTCTTTCTCACAGTCTCTCTCTCTCTCTCTCTGCCCCCATCCATGCCTTATGATTGAGTCGGCGTCTGCTTTCTTCTGAATCGACACCACGAGATGAGATGTGGATCTAATTTATTTATGTGCACGCGTGGTTGGGTACTCGGCCAGCTCATGATGTTGTCCATGCCGACATGTGAATAAGGCAATGGAAAATTTTTAATTTTTGATATCATTTTTTTCTTAAATTGATATTTATTTTATTTGATTTTATTTAATTAGATAAGATATATTATAAATATGATTTAATTTGTTCAATGTTATTAGGAGATATCTTGTGAATGAATCCTTAATTATCATATCTGTTCTCGACTATTATAAACAAAATCTATATCCTTTGGATTCGATGATAATGATTTTATAGTTCAAATAATGATCTTTAAGTTCAAATAAAAAAATATATGATCTTTATCTCAATATATTATTATGTATGTTGATCGGTAATTGAACTCTCGACTTGTCTATCCAGTCCCGCTGTGACGTTGGTTGCTTTTATTGCGTATCTATAGTTGGTACAATCTTTTCCTACGCTATTATCTGAATTAAAACAACACCTCATACTGTACTATGTATGAGATATACAAAATATAGTCTTATGAGGGGGACAGATGATGCAGTCTGAACCTAATCTCTCAAGCGATGGTTCGAGAGAGTGATTTTTTTCTCGAGATCTTAATCCGAATTTATAGTGTTTATATGACTTTTTTGGAAGACTATATATACATAAGTATACATTGGAGGGAGAAAATTAAATATATTTTGTTATTGATCGCTGCCCCAATATCATACCTGCCTTACGAATGGATCTCGCATGGGTCCCATCTGCACTTAACGCGGGTAACTAAGAATGAGAATGATGACTATAGACATCAGATGATGTCACCGCAAGATTCTTAGTATTCTTCCATCAAATCACCACGTGGCAAGCCGATCAACCTCCCTCTCTTGCACGGTTCAACTCTGGTCACCGATGGTGAGAATAAGCTCAATAAATCTGGATGTTAGGAACTTTAGGAGATAAGCAATAACTCTTATAATTAATTATCTTAGACTTTCTTTTCTCATCTATCTATAAAAAAAAGATAAAACCTCATCAGAACATAATAAATTATAATAATATTTTTAGATCCATTATTATTTGATTGCATGAAATTTTTTTCACATAACATATATTATATTATGAATTTTATGCTACCATCTTGATCTTAATATATTATTATTTAATTTTGATTTTGATATTACAAAATTGTAAAATAGAAACATGATTAAGAGTTTTATGTTTACACATCACAAACAAAAAGAATCTTCTAATAATATTCAAGTGTACAATGATAAATTTTAGAGTACGAGATGAATCGTAAATAAAATTTAGATAATAGAGAATGAATGATAATAATGACCGGAGAAAATTGAATGTATTGTGTTTGTTATATGGAGGTCTTAAAATTGAATTTACAAATGTGGGTCCAAATAATATTTATTTATATAATATTTATGTAGTTATTTTTCATCGTTGCCCCAATACCCTACCTGCCTTTCGAGCGGGTCTCACGTGGGTCCCATCTGCGCTTAAAGTAGGTGAGACTGAGAAGGAGAACGTCGACTATAGACGTCAGATGATGTCACCGCAAGATTCCCAGTCTTCTTCCGTCAAATCGCCACGTGGCACAGTTCAACTCTGGTCACTCTGATGGTGAGAATAAGCACAGCAAGCCTGGATGCGAGGATCTTTATGCTCTCGCTTGTGAGCGGTAAGAGGACCGGACGAGGTCCGGACTTCCAATCCTCTTCTATTGGGCTGAGAGTTACACCCAACCCAACCCAACCCAAAATTACGTAATCAGCCCGCATATTTTTACCCGTTTCCGTAGTCACCTACGGTCATACCTCCCTTGTGATTGGATCCTCGGTGCAGCGCTGGTGGGTCCCAGTGCTGAGTGGATTAAAAATCAGCTGTAATAATGTCAAATATAAGTAGTAATTATGGTGAATTAAAATCAATTAATTCCTCACTAATTTATAGGAATATATGTGCAGCTTTGCTAAATAAACTAACCTCATTTACTCGAGATAAACTTTTTTATATGCAATAATAATGTCAAATAGATAAAATTAAATCATTTTTTGCTGACATATATCTATCTGATCATGAAACTGTAGATTATTGGAGCAGTTCGTTGACTGCCTCCAAATCTTTTTGTTTTCGAGATAATCTACATAGATCGCAGATCTAACTGCGTAAAACCTTCGCAGGTCAAACCTGTCGCGTGATGATGCCAATAGTACACGACAACAAGTTTCAGTGTTTTTATATTCTTTGGCGGCGAAGAAGATTCATCAGATCCGACAAATCATCAACAGATGTTGTTCTCTCATATGTTTGAAGACGATACCAAGTTATATGTTGATCGCAGTGAGGTAGGATACTGACGCATTGTTTCACCCGTAGATGTTTTCCTGGGATCTTCTGCATGCACCAAATCCATCTCCTACCCAAACAGGCAGTGTCTTCTCAGAGGCCAGACTCAGATGTCTTGTACTTTCTTCGGTATTTGAGGCATCATCCATAGGCAAGAGAGGCAGCAGTCCATGAAAGGTCTCATCGAACAAGGAAGTTGAACGTTGAAGGAAGAGGAGAGGGTGGTCATGGAAGGCAACATGAGGGAGGCTTTGCTTCCGGGGTCTTCGCAGCAGCCTCTTTACCCATCATCACTCATCGGGCGGATGTATACTGGCCATTTTCTTGCAAGATGGGGTGCCAGGTAATTCGACTACCACCTGTTTCTTATGATGTATCTCTGTTGCACCTCAGCTGTTTGATGAAAGGTTCCCCCCTGCATGATGAAATTGGACAGCATGTAATATAGTCGAATTTGCTTCTGATTTATGCCAAGCAAGAATAAGTTGCAGCCAATTAAGTTGAATTGTTGCGCACAAAACAGCTGGAGTCTGGCCAGATTCCTTTTTTTTTTTGTTGTTGTTGCTGGAGTCTCTCTGATTCCTTTCGCTGAAAGGTATTATTGGCTTCCAAATGGTTGCAGAATGTGGGAATTCTCGGTGGGATTGTACATGATAAACATTTGGCCAGATTCTTTGCTCTTCACTGCTCTCTATGGTGTGATTGAATCTGCCTCTACAGCACTATTTGGTTCCACAGTTGGAACATTGGTAGACAAGTTGACCTACTTACAGGTGATTAGGCTTTCCTGGTTTTTGATCCTAATTTTTCCAAGAAGATGTTGGTTTATATAGATTTGTAAGTTGGCTCGATCGCTGCCTATCCACTTGACAGGTTCTTCGGCTATGGTTGTTGACCCAAAATCTATCTTTTGTGGTTGCTGGATGCTCGGTGACTGCGCTACTAGTCTACAATGGCTTGATGTCCACAGCATTTGTCAACTTCATGCTACTAGTTGTTGTGGTTAACATTTCTGGAGCTGTTGGGAAACTCTCAACTCTTGCTGGTACCATATTGATTGAAAGAGAATGGTATGGGTTTTGTATAACTTATCATTTATAATGATGCACAATTGTATCTTGCTGGTCCTTGAACACTTAATTCTTGGTTAATCTTAATAAAAATGTACAGAACCTCCTCTTGTGGCTTCTCTGTGTTTGCATTGCAATCTTTATGTTCCTCCAAGTCCACACTGCAGCTGTTCATCAATGAAAGACAAAGGTTATGTGTAATAGTTCCAGGGGAGAATTTCAACAATGCTGCTTGTATCTGTGCAGTCTTTGATTTCTATTTATTGTTTCCTATATGCCTTTTTGGATTACTGGTTACTGCTTGCTGCTTTCCATACTATTTTCTCTGACCTACAAATTCTCTTGTCTGTGCCAATAGGCTTGTAAAAAGCGTGAATAAAAGAGAATAGAGGTTGCTAGTAAATTATGTGAAAGCAGTGTTCAAGTGCATAGTAAGTTTATACTCATCAGTTTCAACAAAACACTTGCTTGGAATCTACTAAATTCGAAGGTTTTTGATGGAAGAATGCTTTTAAATAGGGAATCTGTATTCATCTCTTTTTGGTTTTTCATATTCTCTTGATTTTGAATTGCAATTTATATATTTCATGCTTAGTGTTATCTTAATCATCATAACTCTTGACAACTAAACCTTGGATATTTTTCCTTGACATTTTTCTTCGACAGTCGGTCCTTTTTAGTGAACTTCAACATTTATCTGAAAAATATCGCGTAGATGACTTTGGGCATCGTATCACAGTATCAGGGCACAAATCTTGTGGTTCTTATTCTTATTACTTTCTCTTCCATCATACTCAAGCTGTTTAAACTAGAGATCAGTTTTAGGCATTAGCATTCTTACTCATATTCCTTTGTTCTTTATTTATGAAGCATGTTGTCGGATTCATATCAAGGCTTAAGGGATTTTCTGTTAAAGTACCCCACTAGAACATGAATAGGATATCCATGATATCTCTTACTAACTTCATTTTGTTTCTAATTACAGGGTGGTAGTAATTTCTACTGGACAACAGCCAGAGGTCCTGACAAAGATGAACTCAGTCATTCGAAGGATTGATCTAATCTGTAAACTACTTGCACCTGTTTTCAGTGGCTTCATTATTAGCTTTATATCACTCGAAGCCTCAGCAGTGATTTTGGCTCTGTGGAATACACTCTCAGTTTGGCTACAGTATTGGTTGCTAACATCTGTATACAATGGTATTCCTGCTCTCGGTGAAAGTAGTCAAAGGAGAAATGCAAAAATCATCCCAACTGATTGTTTGCCTAGCTCATCAATTGTTGAGGAGAATGAAAACTGTATTTGTCCTGAAGAAAGGAATATGGTGACAGATGAACTCGATCAGAAGATTACTGTAGCTGAAAGGCTCTCAATAATTCCTTGCTTTGATGCCTGGGTAATATATTCCAGGCAGGAAGTAGTTCTCCCAGGAGTTGCTCTGGCTTTATTATATTTTACAGTCCTAAGGTGACTGCCTCTTGGAATCTCCACCTCTTTGTAGATAGAAAATTCTTGTGTATGCAAGTTAAGCATACATGTTTTCTTGATCGCTCCAATCTTTATTAATTGAGCTCTGATTTAGACCTTTATTAGGAGCAGTTTGATTTTATTGGAAAGAGTTAGTGACTCTTTGCATGGTATACTTGAACTAATCAGCAAGATAGCTGAACAAATAGTTAACATAGAAAGGTTTCTAGGTATGATTAATATCCTAACTGGACATCTCATTACAAGACAATGTTATTTTAAAGCACAAGTGACCTTCTTTCTGGCCCATAAACTAACTCAAGGTTTGCTGGTAGCTCATGTCGAAATCTTGGGATCATGTTTTCTTACATAGTTATGAAATTCTAGAGTATAATTATTTTGTTATAACAATATATTGATTAATAAATACTAGATATGCCATTTTGAACTTATTCATTGACCACTGTTTTCTTTGCCAATGCCGACTTTCCTCGTGCAACCAATGGACCTAAGCTTTCTTTACTCTTTTGTTTAGGCTCCAAAATGATCAATTTGTTGCCTCCTAATCAGCTATTAATGTAAAACACATAAGGGATTTATCTCATATGTAATGATCATTACCAATCGATGGAACACTTCAATTTTCTGTTCTTACTAGTTTATCATGAAATACACCGTTAATTCTGTTAAGTGAAGCTGCTTAAGCCATGCCATTGTCTATTCTTCACAGCTTTGGAACATTAATGACAGCTACTTTAGAGTGGAAAGGTATACCTGCATATGCGATCGGTTTAGCACGTGGTATAAGTGCTATCATAGGAATAGCTGCTACAGTCATATACCCAATTGTACATTCACATATTTCAACACTGCGAACTGGATTATGGTCAATTTGGATTCAGGTATCACTTCCCTTTTCAGTACCAATTGTATGGCAAAATATATTAGATCGACAGTTCTTATGTAAGTTAAAGGCCATGAATCCATACCTGACATTTTTCCTTTCCTGTCCTAATTAATGTGCTGTTGCATGGTCTAGTAGATTTGGTAATTCATAACTTGATTTACATAGCTGAAAGTTAATTGTATATTTTCATTTGAAATCTATTACATACCTTAGTTTTTCAAGAGAATTTTTTTATTATCTGAAAACCCGAGTACAACCTGTGCTTATTGAATCAGTACACAAAAGAGTTAGCCATTAACATTTCCAAATACAAGGATATCGAGATGATCTTACAAAATTTGCTAACCAGTGTGTACTCTATATTGAGATAGTTTAACTAACTGTGAGTCATTGCTTTGGTTATATGCTCCAGTGGTGCTTCTTGCTGGTATGTGTTGCTTCTGTTTGGATGCATAACAGCATAACTTCAGCTTGGATGCTAATGGGCGGAGTTGCAGCATCACGGCTTGGACTGTGGATGTTTGATCTTGCTGTTATGCAGCAAATGCAGGTAGAAATAATTTCAGATGCGTATCATTTCATATGTGATCTTAATCCTTGAGGTATTAAGTAGTGCATCATCGGAGACATTACGCGCCAAGGCTGGCAAGAGATATATTTCAATGAATCTGGTTCTGTCATACTTCATGAAGGCTTCAATGATGTTCCTTCTGATTCTTTTTGTCATAAAAATTTGCACTTTAAATTCCATTCTTGACTAGTAACTTACAATAACCTGTCTGTGACTCCTATATAAAACAGGATCATGTTCCTGAATCTGATCGATGCATCGTGGGAGGGGTCCAAAATTCATTACAGTCTATGTTAGACTTGCTGACTTATTTGATGGGTATAGTCATTTCAGATCCAAAGGTACATCATCTCTAATTTGTACTGATCACAGCTTTCCTTCATAAGAATAACTACTTGCAAGTGTCACTGCCTTCTTCTTAATAGTTTAATTCTGTATCGACAGGATTTTGGTCAATTGGTGCTCTTGTCATTCTTGTTAGTATCATCAGCTGCTGTGCTGTATACGATCCATGTATATCGCGTCCGAAAACACCTTTTTCACTTTGACAAGCTGTTAGCAAAGATTCACTGACAGGTAAAGCTATTTATAATGCCTGATCTTCTTGGCTTCATAGGATATCATTGTCACATTTTTGCTCGGTGAGTTTATAAATTATAACTCATGTAGAGACAGGAAGAATAGATTGCTAATTCTTGCTGGCTGATCACAGAATTGGAGTTCAAGCATCTTTTAGCTGGGTGACTAAGGTGACAAAAGAATGGGTCATTTCACTTTATAGAATAAGAGCAAGCAAAGTGTTGTAGTGAAGTGCATTTGGCTTGTTGAATCCTGGTTCATAGTCATCTGTGTCATAATTAATGTGATTTAGCTGATCTTAACTGAGGAAAGGTTTCTGTTTCCTTCCAAGACACCTTTCTATGTTGAAATTTAGTGCCACACTTTGTGATTGCCATTGTAATAAATTGCTTTGAGGGAGTATATATATTCTTATGAGAAGCATTTGGGAATTGCAAGTTATCTTTGTCTATAAGTTTTAATTCTGTTCATGATCGGATTAAAAATTGAAGTTATTGAAACTTTTGTAGTGCCATTGTTGTGACAGCATTTTCACATAATAATTTGCAGTTCTAAGATCTTTTTAATTATTTTCAGATGGTAATACTTCTATGATCATTTTAATTATACTGACAAATTATGTAACAGTGTTTTGTATATTTTTCATAAATCTCTTTTACACATGAACATTTAAATGCTTACCTTCACTTTTATGTTCCAATATAGTTGTAGCTAAAGGCATAATTTTTTGTTGAATTTTGTGCATCCTACAAAGTGTTGGATTCTGTAATCCACCATGACAACCAAAAACACTGTGCCATAACAAAGTACATAACCCAGAGAAACAAGAAGTCAACAGAGCAAAGCAATTCTTTCATAGCTTGAGAATACTAGAAGGCTACAATTAATGAACCACCATTTACATGCTTGAAAAGAGAGCAACATCATCTCTTGGATCACCAAACAAGAGCATCAGTTGGATCTGAGACTGTAATTGCCACCATGTCTGGTCAATAAATTTGAGTCCCTCTTATTTTGCATGAGTCCAATGATTGCATATTAGTTACATGATAGAATGAGAATCCATCTCAACTTGGCCTCCAAGCATCATTAGCAGTCATTTTTAACAAGAAGAAAATTTCACAGATATAATGTTTAATAAAAGTAAATATCAAGGCCACATTGACAACAACAGCCACAGCAGCATGCATTATAGATGCTTGCTTCTAACAGGCAACAACAAGGCAGAGTTCTGTATAAGACTTACAACTGATTGAAAGGGGGGGGGGGGTGGGAGGATGACTGTGAGATATCCCTGCGACAAGGTAGGTTTCTGTATAATATTTAGAACCACCCGAAAGGGGGATAAAAAATTTCTTTATGAGATTTCCAGATGGTCACTTTTGGTCATTCAGCTTTTGAAAAAATGACTTGGTTGCTTCATAAGTAGACCAGCAAATGGCCGCTGCTGGTGCATGAAATAGCATTCTAGGTTTCCAGCCCCTCATCAGGCCAGTATACCCGTCGCGCCTTATTATAGCCCGTATAACCTCACTTGTAGAGCTGCTTGAAAATCTATCACAACCGCAAACACCCTGCTCGAGAAAAAAAAAAAAAAGGAACCAACTACAACGTCAAATAGCAGAAAAAAGCTGAATATGCAAATGTACTATCCAAAGTTACAATAATTAAAAATAAATCATAGAGTACTCAATAATATTAATAGTGGCAGAATGAGTCAAACGAAACTGAAAAGGAATTGAAAGAAGTCAAAAGGTGCAGAGAGCAAGAAAAACAGCATAAAAAAAATCCTGACAATATATTTTTTTTTCATAAAAGAGAAAATGTAGAACATATCATATCACAAAGATGACACATATCACTAACTAAAAATCCAAAACAAAGTAACACCAATTTTCCTTTTGCCATAACTGTGGATTCCTGTAGTGTTTCTTTGGACATTTTAGTAATCTGTTTACAAGTAATACTCTTTATCCTTTAGGAGCTACAGAGCTTTTCCTATGAGGCAGAACAACAAACCTACCTACTCTACTTGGTGAAGAAGGATGATACCACAGCTCAAATTAGGTAAGTAAAAGGAACCCATAGCTCAGAATTATGTTGATACCATATTAAAATTATGTTAATAAAAATTCAATTCTTGCTCAACCTTTTTACTGGTTTATTTCAGAGATTTCTGCAAAAGCATATTTTCTTTGAGGCTGAGCATAGAATCTAGTCATTGTCTTGGCTTCCATATGTCAAAATATCCATGTGAAAAGGATGCAGTCACATATGGACTCAGTGCTCTAAAGGAATCTTATACTGAGCTACTGTGGAACAGTTAATTCTACATAATCTATTTCCTTTAGGCAAATGTAAAATAATCTGAAATCATGGTCCTTTCATGAACCATCAATATGTTCCATAACTTTCAGTGCTGTAAAAGGAATCCTATACTGAGCTACTGTGCAACAGTTAATTCTACATAATCTATTTCCTTTAGGCAAATGTAAAATAATCTGAAGAGCCATCAATATGGTCCATAACTTTCAAAGGCCATAATCATAAGCATGGACTCTGAAAAGCCATGAAGAACAAATGCCTCCTTCTAGTGGCTGTCTCCACAAGGAATCTTAACTTTCATAATAATGATTAAATCTACAGATTTGAAGCTATAATGTGCCTATATGGTTTCCAAATCATTCTAGTCCTTATTTGCACAAATCTAATGCATCAGGTGACAATTTTGCAGCTTGTTCAAGGTACTAACAGCAACACACAACAATACAAATAACTTTTTTCACAAAATCAAATGCCTCAGTGTTGGGACACAAAATTCTCCATGGATTCAGGAACTAATATTATGGATGAGAGCTGCTTATAATAAGAGCATAAAGATTCTTTCTTTGAGCTACTGGTGGTATATATATTGGCTTGGAGTATTCACCTGACACTGCAACTGTGTCTTGACCACATCGAGAGGTGTGGTGACAGCCGCCGCCAAGGCACCCGCAACAGCGCCGGCAGTGGCATGCACCACTAGCCGCTCGTCGGTTGCACTGTCCGGCGAAATCTCCCTCATTCCCCTCTTTGCCGCCTCATATGTCGCAAAGTGCACCGCGGTGTAAGGGGCGTTCATCACCACGGTAGTCTTGTACGAAGCGAAGAACGCCCTAAAACCCTCCTCCCTCAAAACCCTGGCGACGCAGTCCATAACCCCTCTGTACGGACTACCCTTCAGCTGCAGCCGTTGCTTCACGGTGTCCATCGGCGTGAACACGGCGTCGCTAGCGACCGTAGCAAGGATCCCGGAGGCAGCGTGGACGACCGGATTGTTGGGGTTTCCCCTGGCGAGGGACTCCTTGGAGAGCTCATATACGGAGAAGTAGACGGCGTGGGCGGGGCCGGCGCCGAGGCTCATGGCGCCGAGGCCGCGGTAGAGGCCGAGGGTGCCCTCGAGGCTGAGTACGGCGCGGAGAGACTGGCGCATGCCGAGCGGCGACCCCGCCTGCATCCGGGTCTTGAGGGTGTCGACGGGAAACATGGCGGTGTGCTCGACGAGGCCGGCGACGGATCCGGCGACCATGAACTGCCAGAATCGGAGGCCGTCGTGTTGGGCGACGCTGAGGTCGCCGGCGGATGGGAAGAGCTCCGGCCGGCGGAACTTGGCGGGGGCGTCGGTGGCCATGGACGGGGCAAAGATCGAACTTTTGACGGAGAGAAGAGGAAATCAAGATCGAAAAGGCGTGTCCCCGTGCGTTACTTCAGAGAAGAGGGGAGAGTGTGGGCGTCACATCGGATCGAAACCAAGTGGGGGAATCATCGGGAGCGAGGAAGAGATACTGATCGAAGCGGTGGCGTTCGCTTCGGTCGATATTGGGGTTTCGATTCGTTCTGTCGTCTGCTGTCACCGTCGCTTTGTTTCGTGTTTCCATTTCCGTTTTTGTTTCCGAAGTCAACGAAGTGGCTGCTAAAACAGATAACAGAAAACAGAAAAATGTCTTAAATTATATTGTAAAATAAAAAAAAAGGAGAAAAAGTAATAATGTGTAATGTTTCATTAATTAATATACTCTAATTTATTTATTTAGATGAAGCAGGAAATCTTATTAAAAAGAGGAGTACGCATGCATGCATGCATGCAAGCGTATGCATCCCTCTCTCTCAGGCGACGGCGGCCATGGCGGCACAGGAGGCCTTCTTGTCCTGGATGACCACTCCGCCGGCCGTGTTCACGTTGCGAGCGTAGCACCTGCTCCCGTCCTTGTACCGGTACGCCGACCGGATCTTCCCGCTCACCCATCCACCGCTCGTCAAAGCCGACCCCTCCGCGTCCTGCCGGTCCGTCAGCTCCCTCGTCGTCGTCGCCCCGGCTTGTCCCTCGTTCAGGCTCACCGTCTGCATCAGCTGGTGGAAGAACCGCGTCTTCTGCAGCCCTGGCGAGCCCACCTTGTTTTCTACCGTCGTCTGCACCTGCATGGGCGCCTCCACCACCGCTTGCACCTTGGCCATCCGCTGGTTCCCTCTCAGAACCGTCACCGTCGTCCGCTCCTTGAAGATGAAGTCGCTCTGGGAGGCCGTTCCCCGGTTCTGCACTTCCACCTCGCTCTTCATCTTGGTCTTGTGCCGCACCTGGGTGGTGAGATTGCCCCTCGACGACCTCACCCACCCGGCGAACCGCTCGAGCCCCTCCGCCCCGACCTCCGACTCGCCGTCCACGTTCCACCACTGCGCGTTGCGGTTCATCTGCATGTCCGGCGCGAAATACTCGAGGGGGCCGGCCTGCACCGCATCCGACCGGTGGTCGATCCAGAGGTGGAGGTTGGCGGCCACGAGCCAGTGCGCTTGGGCTCCGCGCACGCCCAGGCCCACCTCGTGCGGCCGCCCGTCGAGCATCAGCCCCAGGAACGGCGTGAGGTCGAGGTCGTAGGATGGCATGTCGAAGGCGCCGATGGCTGTCAGAGGAGACCAGAAGTAGGGGTTGATGGCGCTGGGGTATACGACCGGGAAGGGCACGCGCCCGCCCACGTACCGCCCGTCGATGGTCGCATAGACCCGGCGGAACGCGCCGTTGGCCCGCGGAGCCGACAACTTGGCCGTCGTTGGCCGGCGAAGGTATTCTGATCGTAGCGGATTAGTGTACCATGTGTCCTCGTCGCCATGATACGACACGAAGATCTCAAGGACGGCACGGTAGGCGTTTCTCGGGATGACAACGGTGGTGGCCTCGACGCCGGTCTCGTTGTCGACACGATGCCAAAACCCGGAGCCGTAGTGCCCATCGGGCTTGGAGACGGGGAGGACGACGTCGGCGGGCTCGTGGTAGAGGGATCTGATGGAGGGGTGCGCCACGTCGGGCATCGACGACGCCTGGCCGTCGTCGAGCGGTCCGCGGTAGTAATGGAGGGAAACGTTGGCGCTAAAGACGCCAGGGAGGACGGCGATAGAGTTCTCGAGCATCATGGACACGACCCCGCCACCGTTGGCCAGGCGGCGGAAGAGGGCGGCGTAGCGGGTGACGTCCTTGTGGATGCGCCAGAAGGCGCCAGGGGCCATGGGTATGGGAGTGACGGTGCGGAGGACCTCGACGCCGTCGATCCAGACGGCGCCGACGCGGGTCTCCTGGGGGCCGGAGACGGCGAGGTACAGTCCGAGGACCACGCGCGTCCAAGGGAAGGGGCAGTCCGGGGGGTGGGTGTAGTTGGCGTTGACCGGCAGCGAACCGACGGTGTCGGCGAAGTCCTGTTGCAGGACGACGACTGAGCAGTACGCGGGCTGGCTGGGGAGGGCAGGGGGGAGGGTGGGGTCCAAGTGTTCCAATGACATAGTTGGAACCGGAAGCATGAGATCACCATTAAAGAGAGAGGAGGACGACGGCACAAAGTGGAGATGGAGGATGAGGAGGAAGGATAACTGAGGTAGCATCGTCGAAGTGAAGACTGGATCGCCTGCAGAGGTAGATTGGCAGAGACAAACTATATAGTGAAGTGAGAAGAGAACGATCAAAATGTGAAGGCTTCAATTATTGATCACAGCAAGGGATACAAAGCAATTAAGATGAGGATGTTTCGTCTCCCCTTCCATTTTGGTGGTTGTTCACGGCAAAAGTTCCGTTCTTCTCTGGAACTCTTCGTTCACAGTGATGTTTTCAACAGCCCTGCACTCTTTGTGCTGTTCATCATGCACAATGTGGTAGCCAAGGAATAAAAACTCGAACAAGAAGCTTCACTGTTGCATTGGGTCTTCAATTCTTTCTCTTTCAATCACTTATCAAACCATTCTCTAAGGATTGATCATTCTTCCGAATACCAAATTAAATACCTAATGTTTCAAGCGACTATCCCTATGCCTATTTTCCACCAAACGATCATACCCTCATAGTTTATTGTTTTTGTTGCAAGAATGGTTTGAGGCTACTTTCTTGTATAAGCAATCTTAAAATTTCTTCTCTTAGAAACTAAAAATATTTCCTTCAATTGTTTTGTGTACAATACAGGAAGCTATATTGATCACAAACAAAGAAGAAAAAGAGAGGCAAAAACATTAGAATCAATCTGCCTTAACAATACACATATAAATAAATACCTTGCAGTTCTTCGGGTATCCGATATGGTAATTATGGCAGTTTGGTTTCAGAAATCCTCGTCCGTATGATCTGCGGATCGTTTTGAAAAGATTAGTGATGTTGCTGTAGTTGCAGGATTCAGTATCAGAAAACAGAAACAACATTGTTCAAAGTTTGGATCTTCCCTCGCGACAGTAACACGTAAAACAAGCTTAGAGCTACATGATGAATCATCAAGGAAACACAGTTAGGAGAATTTGTTTTCCCAGCTAACACCTCAAATTATCTCGAGCAACATTGTTGAAATGGAAAGTAATTGAAGAAACAAAAACAAGCACAGATGGCACCTAAAGAACTACAGGTGTCATTCCTAGTGAAAGATTATTATGATGCCAAAGACAGTTCCTCCTGTGGCAAAAGAAAATGGAGGAAACCAAAGATTGGTTTTCTCTTGAATTATTTGAAGATCATGGGAGGTAGTCTCCCAGGACTACTTGGACAACAGGCTTGCCTTCTCGAATGCTTCCTGCTCTTTCCTACACAAATCGAACTCATTCGTGTAGTAATTCATACAGCCTGCATAAGCATCCATCTCTTTAGGGCACTTCTGGTGGAGTTCTTTCAGCCTACAAGAAATGATCTTTAGTTGACTAATAGCTTCATCACTAGCTTATTCTCTTGAGAAAAATAACAATTTGAAAGTTCAAAAGATAATATTGAACTCATGAAGAGATTTACTGCTTAACAAAGATAGCTAAACTTTTTCCAACAGATGTGCAATGATTTATATAAAAGCTAATAGAAGTTGTTCAATCAAGGAGACCAAATTGTGAATGAATTTTCATAGTGACAGAAATATATTAGCTGGTACAAACGGAAACATGCTACCAACTCCGTGAATCATTCAGAACCCAGGACGCTGACACAAACAAGTTTTCTATTCTTAGCTCTAATTTCAGATTTCCACTACCTGGATGACAACAGGTGAAAAAAAAAAAACAGTTCTTGCCTAGTACTTGTCTGCTAACTAGTTGGATGGCCTCATGGCTCCCTTCACCTTTTATATGACTATCTCCCTCATGTTTTCTGTCCAACATTTTAACACAGTTGAGCAAGCCATTATCTCACACAATTGAACCCTCCAAATATCTATCAAACTAGCACATCCGATGACAAAGATGATGAACATGTTGCACATGCACAGAACATAATATAGTATGTGAAGCTTTGACCATTTCAGCAACTATAATAAAGTAGAATAATATTCTGAGACTCATAACTGTAAAAAAAAGGTGCTCATAAAGGTTTTTAACAAATATATGCAGGTGTCCTTTCAAGTTCTATACAAAGCTATCATCACCCTTGACATGATACTCACATGATATTTGTCCCAACCATATGGCATGATACTAAAAATCATGTATATGTAAATATGCCATATACATACACAGCATGTTCACCATAGGGTTTTCAAAACCGTCGTACCAGTCTGCTGACAGACTGGTACGCGAACCGCCCGCTACCGGGCAGTATCGTTGATCTAGCCCCGTACCGGACGATACGGGCCTGTTTCCGCCTCGTTACTGCCTGAAACAGGTCGAATGATCGATTTGACCATTGCCGCCAGCTACTGGGCAGTATCAGCTTGGCTGTGGCGAGGGAGAAGGAAGAAGAAAGAGAAAGAGGGAGAACCTCGATGTGTCCCGATTCGGCATCACCCTCCCACGACGATCCCGATCCAATAGATAACAGCGAGGTGACGGCTAGACTTCTTCTTTGCCACGTTCTTCGCTGAAGGCCAGAGATGTCTGCGGCCTTCGATGTCTTCGCCGAATGCCGCAAATGAGGGTAAGCCTCGGCAACATCGCCTCCTCATCTTCTCCTTGCCGCCTCAGACGAGGAGAAGACCATGTTCTTTCTTCTCCTTGTTTGAGGCGATGAGGAGAAGAGGAGGTGACGTCGCCGAGGCAGTGACGTCGCCGAGGCTTCTCCTCGTTTACGTCAGGAGAAGAAAGGGAAGCGATGCCGAGAGAAGAAAAGGGGGCGACATCATCGAGGCAGCAACATCGCCTCCTTTTTAATTTTTTATATTATTTTTATATATTAATTTTTATATTTTTTATATTATAGATATATAGGTGTACCGCTCCATATGCCCTAGCGTATCGGTCGGTATGCTCGTATCGCACCATACTGAGCTGAGCTCCATACACCGGTATGATACAAAATTACGAATCCTGGTACACCATATCTCAAAATAGTTGAAATGCAAAATTTAAATATTAGAATGACATCATCTGTATAAGATTGATTACACAAAATTTTCCCTTGGTCTAGGTGCAGATAGTTGTAGAGATCACTGATGGTAATAACTAATAAACAGCAATGAGATCAAGAAGGAATATCAGCAAGGTCACCTGCAATTTAAATTATTATAAGAACATTGGATTTTGTTTTTCTAGGTAAAAAATTCTCCTAAATACTTTGGTGCTCTGAACAATCTGCTTTCAGAAACTTCCTTAAGTTTCTTATATAATAACAGCATGAACCTACAAGGGTCAAACTAATAGTTCTCTGAATAAGTGATTGTAAGTAGCTTAATGATTTAGCCGGTTACTATGGCACCATATGCATAAAAAGAATAAATTCTCAACATTAGATTAAAATAAGACACGATTAACACAATTATATGGAAATTGAGGATCTTTTGTACTGACCAAGCTACAATGCTTCAGATGGTAAAAATAATCTATATAGTGTAGGCCACTTATACAAGAATTAAGACCTTGTTTTTTATTGGTGAAATAAGAGTGAATCCTCTTGCCCAAAACTTGGCTCGGAACACATCCCACCATCTTCACCATCTCCCATCACTTGTGTATAGATGTTCTACGTAGAACACATCTCGCCATCTTCTCCATCTCCCATCCCATGGGCCTTTTCATTCTCAACAAATGAACTAGCAATCTTCCTACTCTCCTATTGAAGCCTCATCTCAAGTTCAAGAATTAGTGTCATGATAGGGTTGCTCCTTTCCTATGCGGTTGTTAAAGTTTTGCATTAAGAAAACAACTTTTTGCTTGCAAAGTAACTCTGTACACTGACTTTCCCTAGACTATGGGAACCTCATGCATAAACCGCTTCTTTTCTCGATTTCAAATCAAAGTGGATTGCAACCATTGTCATCATCTCACATCCTCACCAATGTATTCACTCCTGTACAATTGCATTTCGTTATATACACTAATGGATTTCCAACTCTGTGCTACTAAATTAAGAGTGTATCCAAGCCTAACCTATATGATGATATTGCCTATCTTTGGCTAAAGCAAGGAAATGGCAGATCCAACACCTGACCAAGGTCAGGTTAACCACGAGAGAAAATAAGGGGCGCACTTGAGTGGCACAAGGGGAGACAAGTGGCAAATTCATTGATGTCATCATTTAAAATACTTAGGGATCCCAAGCTGAATCATCATTAGCCAGGCAAGTTATTTGGGCCAATTTCCTGATGATCCCAACCTACTCTGGGATGACCGATGGGGTGACAAAGAAATCAAGAGGATCAGACCAATTCTGATCCAGAAATGGGATCAAATGATCTCTATAACTCCTTATTCTCTTCAGTTTTTACTTCAGTAACTATAGTTTAATGATGCATTCCATAGTTCATGTATCACTGTCATTTATACTATAGTGGTCTGTGTTTCTAGCTATATCGTTGTTGTAATAACTTTCAACAATTTTGATGACATGACAGGCTCATGGCTTTGTTTTTATCACGATAGATGGAGCATATTGTAGAATATGAAAGAGGGTATAAAGAGCGGACAATTACCAGATCGCATAGAATGAAGATAGCAGTTTTACCCTAATTTCTTCTTCTGCGTACATCAAAAATCCAATTTTTTCCACAAATAGCCAAATACAAAAATGAAGATCTATAGAACAACACGGACATACGCATAAAGGGAATAAGAAGAAGAAAGAAACTTGAAGATGAACGTAACAGAGAGCGAGGTAACTACACTAAATGCATCGAATCCTTACAGGTTTAGCACGCAACTAGTGACCTGGCGGCCCTTATCGAGGCACTTCTCCGGGTTCGCGTCCTTCTTCTTGCACTTAATGAAGGCCACGTTCTCCGCCCGGCAGCGCTGGGTGATGTGCTTGGCGGCCGCCATGAGGACGGCCGACGTCGGGATTGGCTCCCCCGCTGCGTCCACGGTGCTCGACATGTCACCGATCTTGCCTTGTCGCCCTGCAAAATCTAAGCTAGAGTTACAAAACCAGGGATTCTTACTTAAAGTCAGGGTTTGTGCTCCGAATCGTACCTTCGCCCGCGGCTTTCGCCTCCCCTGATCCCCAATTGCTTCGACCTTGGTAAGCCGGCGGCGGAGCGGAGAGGAAGCGATTCGACTCCAAGAACTCGATTACAGGCCTAACGAGCCTTTTGGACTGAAGCCCACATAAGACTCTCTCTCTATATATATATATATATATTCTTTTTGAAACAAATGCAAAATTTTTAATTGATTATAAATTGGCACGATGCATAATTTAAAATTAATTATAATTTAAATTAAATTCACAATTTGGCATACCCAACCTTTTTACATGCAATGCACAGAGAAGAGCAGAAGGCTTAACATTGGGCCTATCTCAGGCCCATGTTAAGGCCCAACTTGTCATGTGAAACGGCAAGGGAAACCGGTTTTATAGCTCCCGCTGCTAACCGACACCTAATCTAAGCCTTTTGCCAGCCTAGCCTTCGGCCAACCACTGTCTCTCTCTCCCCCGTTCATCTCTTCGGTCTCTCCTCTTCCACATTCCCATCCCCGTCATTTGGACAAACACCAAGTCGGCAATCTTCTTCGGAGATCGATCCCGTTTCCCGTTTGATTCTTGGAAGCAGATCGTCCTCGATCTCGATCCGGATCTCGACCTAATCGAGATCCGGCGTCGGCGTCGCGGTGTGGTGGTGGAAGAGGGGGAGGAGGAAGGATGGGGGATTTCAACCTAGCGCTGCTGATCGTGGCGGTGGTGGTATCTGCGCTGGTGCTCCTGGTGAGCGTCTACCTCCTCGTCAACTACCAGCACCCGGACGACCACAACCAGGCCTACTTCCCCAAGCTCGTCGTCGTCCTCGGCATTTCGATCGCCGCGATCTCCATCCTCATGCTACCCGCCGACGTCGCCAACCGCCAGGCCTGCCGGCACGCCATCTATAACGGTGCATGCTCCCTCACCCTCCCCATGAAGCAGCTCTGGCTCGCGGTCTACATCGCCGATGCCATCCTCGTCTTCTTCGTCATCCCCTTCGCCATGTTCTACTACGAGGGCGACCAGGATAAGTGAGTGAATTTTCGTCGCCTCCTTTTCGCCCAATGCTGCATGTTTGAATTACATTTTGTCGTGGCGCCGAGGGTTTGACAATTGATGGGTGGTTCTGGTTGCAGAGGCATCGGGAAGCGGTTGAAGAGCGCGCTGTTGTGGGTCGTGACCTCGGCCATCGTCTGTGGGCTTGTGCTTGGAATTCTCTATGGTCAGATCCCTTTTACAGATCTTTCTTTTTCTTTATGGAAGTTGTCCTCGTTGCAGTGTGCTTTTGTCTGATGGTTTTGAGAAGTGAAAAAAGATATGGTTGATTTAAGTTGCACTTATATGTTTCATTAGGTAATTGAAGTTAGGGGCTTTCATGTATGAATATGATGGGTTGACTTATAGTTCAGTCAATTTGTTATGTGTTCATTAACGGAGGGAATATGCACTCTAAAGTGCAGAGAGTATAAAACTCTAGTTTGTATTGGTATCTGTTGGTGAATTGAAGATCAATTCTTCTGTTGTAAAACAAAACAAGGAGCAACTACATATCCCTTAATAATGAGGTGAATACCCTTTAAGAAGCTTAAACTTCAGATAAACAGGTCAACTTTGACAACATAATCCATCCAGTCAATTATACAGTTTTATAGTTGTTCGCTCAAATGTCTCACCTCATATTGATATGTTCCTTAATGTTCAGTTTTGAACTAGTTTAGACTCTCACCTTTTTCGTTAGTCATATATGTTATTATCGTGGAACTGGTATTAGAAATTGCTGGTGAAATAAGTTTTTAGGACATCATTATAAAGGCAATTTTCTTTTGTCCCAGTCAAGTCTATTATCATTTTTGAAGGATAAAACTAGGTGGATAAATTCTTAACTTCTCAGACTCCTACATCTTAGTCTTCTTTGGTTCAATGTCTGGCATGGTTCATACTCTTCCAGCCAACGGTTGCAATTTCAATCTGTACCACCCGGTACGGGCAGTACATATCGGTCCGCCACGTTATCGGTACACGGACCGTTCGCTACCGGGCAGTACCGCCAAAATCGATCGTCGGTGGTCGATTGAGGGAGAAATCGATCGTCGTCGGTCGATTGAGGGAGAAATAGAGAATAAGAAGAAGAAGAAGAGGAAAAGAAAGAAGAAGAAGAGGAGGAGAAGAAAGAAGAAGACCTCCTTTCCCCGTGCTCTCCTCGCCCGCGCGTTGTCGCTGCCCGCGCGCTGTCGCTGCACGCGGGTCGCCCGCGCTGTCACGGGCTTAGCTGATTTTGCCTAAGCCGTGCGGCACCCATGCGTGTCCGTCCGCAAGGGTCAGCCCTCCCCGAGATCTCCTAGAGTCCCTTAGACTTACAAAAGAGAAAACGGGCCAGAAGAAGCAATTCCCTCGGGATCCACAAGCAACTGCTCATTTATGAAGCCAAATACAAATTACACTCATGGACATTACAAACTCAGAGAGGTTGCACACAAAGGATAATGGTCCATTACAGACCGAAGTCCCCATAAGTGCTTACAAGACATACTTGTATTTACAAGCTAAAATTGGCCATAAAGCAAACCAAACTCGGGCTGCTAAGCCTACTGCAAGCTCGCTACTTGCTGTATAATGTATGTACACAAACCGAAGGACACAGACAAACATGAGCATTTCATCGAACACCTTGTTTACATTGTTGTCCGTGACAGTGCGCCGTCGTTGCCCGCGCCCCGTTGCCGCACATGGGTCGCCCGCGCGCCATTGCCGCACGCGGGTCGCTTGCACGCCGTCCTCGCTCGCGGGCGATTCTTCTCCCGCGCGAGGAGAAAGATCGAGGTGACGTCACCAGTTTTTTTATAAATATATTAATATATTAATATTATATTGTATTTTAATATATCAGGCGGTACATATCGTGTGTACCGCCCGATACCATGTATCATACCGTATCGAGTAATCTCGGTATGCTGGTACAGATCGGTATGTCAAACCTTGCTTCCAGCATATGCTACATTTTAAGATAAAGGGAATCTAAGTCCTTTATGAAAGCGTCGTTCATAGTAAACCTTCAAAGCTACCTGTGCGACTTATTAAATAGATCAATTTTTTCAAACATCTATTTTTATACTAAAATGCATGTTTTAGTATCTGGTAGTTAAAAAGGGTGTATTGCCATAACATTTCTATATATGCTAATAATACTTCTGTTTTAGTTTCACACATTGCATTCATATACCTGGACTTTTCCAGTGACTAATGTAATGCTCTCCTGATCTATATTCTCTCATGGTACCAGGGCTAGTAGGTAAAGTGGACTTTACTGTTAGGCACCTCTCTTCATCAGCGGAAAGTTTCCCAAGTTCTTGGACAGGATTCTCGAGATCTCAATCTTGTATAAGCTCAAGTCGCCTGGTGATGTTCCATTTTCTTACAAAATACTGCTTTCAGTTGCTTCCCATAGATGCACTTCTTCATAGTTAAAGTGTTTCTTTCAAAAGGTCATTTTTAATACGTGTTCTTTTACTTTATGTCTACTTACACATGAACTAGCATACTGGTGTAGAGATACATCTGCATAACATGTTTGTCTACTTGCATGTATAATGTTGCATGTTTCCAGGCATATATTTATTTGTGCCTTTCTTCCTAGTAGTGGCTCCAGATTTTTGGATTTTTTAGTGGTTGACAGTAAGGATTTGTTATTATTTTCACTAATGTTCTCATCGTGGCTTCTTTTCATCAGTGTGATGCCTATATAGCACCTGCTTCTTCAGAAAAAACTTGGACAATGCGAACCAGCTTCCCAGAATATGTGGTTGCTCTTGCAACCATTGTTGGATCAGTGCTGTTTACAGTAGGCCTCTTTTCTTTTCTTTTTACCCCTAAAGTTATTAGTCCCTTTATCATAGACTTTGCTTCTTTTAAGTAAAGCTTTACTCGGTGATTATGGTATCCCATGTAAATGTTCATTAATGCTTATTGTGTTTTAACCTTTCTGTTCTATAAATTTTGTGATAACAAGGTCATCATCAAGTTCTTTTAAATACATCACATGTTACAAATTATAGGTTTATGACATATTTTTGTTAAGGATATCAACAATGTATCCTTTATCTTTCCCCATAGATTCTGGAGTATATCTCTCTGTGTGGCTTTTCTAATTGGACAAATCTTTTTCTATATTTTCTTGGCATTTGATGTTTCCATGAACACTGCCTTTGTCATTATCAACTACTTTTTATGATTAATAGCATTTTGTCATTAGATTATCAGCTGATACAACTATTTCTTCCCAAATATTTGCAATGTAATTATTGGGATTACTGTGGTTTCCACTTTGTCTGTCCAACATAAAGTGCAGTGTCTTCTCATAAATAGTCAAATTTAGAAGAGGAACTTCTATACTGCAGTTGTGTCAAATGTCTCTCATCATTATTATTAGCAAATTTCTTATCTTAGTCTACCGTGCTAGATATTTGGTGGAGTTGGAATTGCTTGTCTTCCACTGGGCCTCATATTTTCATTCATACGGCGTCCCAAGGCTGTCATTACTCGCTCACAGTATATAAAGGTTTCTAGTATTTTCCCTCTATATGTCAGCCATTACATGCAACTCTTTGAACATTCATTGGGTTTGTATAAATAGCTATTTTCTATATGTGTATGCTGGATAATTTAGGGGGCAACTGATTTGGCAAAGAAAGCTAGAGAACTGAAGAAAACAATTGAAACTCTCCATCAGGAGGAGAGAAGTGGATCTAAGGGAAGAAAATGGCGCAAAAATCTGAAGGAAGCTGAAAAGGTATGTTTACTTGGTTGCTGCTTCATTACCTGCAGATGCAGTCACATAATTATTAATTTTGTAAAACTTCTCTAGTTCTTCGAAACATTTTCTCTTTGCTGTAATCTCTCGTTAAATTGGGAAAATTTATTGGGCATAATTACAGGTACAGGCTAATCATCCTTTACCTTCTCAAAATGGTTATGTCAACTTCATCAATTGGTTGTCTTCATATATTACGACATGCCAAATGGTCAAGAATAGGCCCTTGCATATTTTTGCTTACAAAATTTTTCTCAAGCATAAAAATTTGATGAACTCAATCTTGAGACTAGGAGGTTCTGTATACACAACCTTACCCCTACAATGTAAAATTGTTTTCGTGACTCTAACCCAGGTTACCCATGTAGCAAAAGAGCAATCCTGCTCGGCACACCTTTTGCAAAAATGTCTTCAAATATAATAAATAATAGTTCAACTTATTTGAATTTTTCACTTGCTGAAAGTTATCATATTTTAATGTCATTTATTTGAAATCTTTTGTTATACTAATGGGCACAATTATGACCTTAAGTCTAGGACCTAATTTCCAAATTCCTCATCTTATTGTAGGGAGTAGCTTTAGTTTTTGCAGTATAAAGTCCTTTTCTGAACTCATATACCACATGGTAATTATGTTAGTCAAGCTTTCTTGTGAGTTGTTAGTTTTCAGCTATACAATATCGAAGTTTTCTTGGCCTACTAATTTCTGACTCATCAGTTGCTCTCAACTTTTAGGTGCCACCTTATCATCTCTCAGTTGGATTGTAAGGAGACATTATTATCTTACATAAGGCACCTTTATGTTTAAAAAGAGTTATTAAATTCTTTACTGTGTGTTGCCACCTTGTATAAGCTGTTCTCTTCTATAATGTTGATCTCTTTCTTTGCCTTTCTCTCCTCTTCATTCAGCATCAATTTTATTATCAGAAGGAATTTATAACACTTTTCATGGATCAAATTTATTACAAATTCATTGGTACTGGCTATCACTTGCTATGGTACTTGTAATAAACAGGTTTATTCAAAAGCTTTGTTTTTTTTTCTTTTTGCCATTCTCATTTTACATTTTACATTCATAATGCTTTGACATGAACAGCCATATTCCCTCTCCTGCTCTTTCAGTCTTCTGATTAATTGCCTAAGAAATGGAACAAGCATCATGGTCTACCTTCTTGGCATAACCAAATTGTTCCAGCTTTGCCCCCATCTTGGTCTATTGTCTTCATTTATGAGCACATAGCATGGAGTAAAATACTTGGAATCATTTATGCTGAGACATCTTAATGGTTAGCACTTTGTTGCACAGATGATAGCTCTCAGGCTTTAATACGTGTAATAGCGTCTCATATCCAGTTTAATATAATGAAAGAAAATTTGTTTTTTTTTTATAAACTTCTTGACGTCATTTTTGTTATGCTTGACTGCATCTGCTTAAATGGCTGCTAGGCTTCTTGTGTTGGGTTTCACCTTAAATAGATTATCTCTAAATTTAGGTTTCTGAAATATTGCTTTAGACTATGAGGCCTTTATTTCATGGTGGAATGGTGTTTATTTGGTCATATTCTCCACCACATTTTCTTCTATTATATTCCATGTTGGAAAATGATTTTGCCCAATTGAATTAATGCTGGAACATAGGATTCAATTTATCGTAGTGAATCAGGTTTAGTACCTTAAACTTTGATGTTTCGCATAATACTTAATTGCTATGAAGCTAGAAATCTATTACCTTTTGTTCTCTGAACATTTTGGTACTACTTTACTTGATGATCTCTACATCAAATAAGAAATGACTTCTCTTTCGTTATTGTCCTCAAAGTATTTCTTTTACCTCCGACTATTGTACTACTAGGAGTTGCTTCTCTTGGAAGATGACATGAAAGCTCTGGAGGAAATGTATCCTCAAGGAGAGCAGGTTAGAACAATTTGAAAAACATGTTTTATATGTCAGGATCATATTATGTTATATTGCCTGATGTTTTGCTTCATTTCTATGCAGGCAGAGACAGTCTGGGCTTTAACGGTTCTTGGCTACTTAGCAAAACTTGTACTTGGTGTTGTTGGGTATGTGCTGTTGGTTTTTAGAAGATTTGAAAAAAATAAATTTAACATCACTTTACGATGTGTCATCGCAGTAGTGATTGCTTGATAATGTTTATGTAGGATTTTCTAATTCCTGCTTCTGTTGTTATTTTAATGCTTTCACTGCCAATTGATAACCCTCATAAGCATTGATACTTGTTCAAACTGGTATATCATGCATCATTCAACCAAATAAGGTTGTTGTTATGTTGTTTTAGCATTCATGTACAATTTCAGCTCATGTTGAACAGCTGAATAGTGTGTCAACCTTTTCATATGCCAAGATTGTTTTGAAGGTGAGAATGCATCTTCCTGGCTAAGCAAATATTAGAAGGTTTAAAACAGTTTTATATGGGCAATAGTTACAGTTAATATTTGGAAGTCCAAGAAAACCTAATAACTTGCATGTAACCAAGTTAATAGTTGGTGGAAAGTAGATGCTAAATGATAACTTGCGTTCACATGCATAGCCTGTAATAATAGCGACGGGGTGTAAGATTCTCTCAGGGCTGTCTGCAACAAAGTCGATAATATGTTGTTCACTTAATGCACCATACTGATTCAAAGGGCACATGTGATAAATCCTTGGGATTGCCTTGCATGTAAACGAACTATAAAGATGGGGCCTGAGTAGTGGGTCTATGGCACTAACAGAAAAAATAGGCTCTAGGAGAATGACTGCCTTGCAGAAGGACAGAAATGGTTCTCTTAATGTGCCAGAATATCCTAATCCCAATAGATACTTAGAATGTGCTACAGATGGCTAGTTTTTGGGCAACTATTGTTGCATCGTATCCTCTAATTGTTGCAGACTGGCTAGCATTTGATATGCTGTATCAGGCACTTGAGATGTAAGTATGTTCTCCTATATCTATGCTCAAATCCAATAGGCAAATTCCAGTGTTCTAATAGCTTCCAACCATATTATTGTCCTCTACATTCACAAATCTTCTTGCATCACTATGAGATCATCACATCTTTGAATAAGTAATTTAATTTTATTGTGATGTGTGTCCATGTATTTCATCGTAGAATGATTAGTTGCAACCTACCCTATCAATTTTTTTTCAGGTTGATTGTTTCGGTGGCTTGGGTTGCACACATTGTGATATACTTGCTAATTAACCCTCCGCTTTCTCCTTTCTTAAATGAAGTGTTCATCAAGTTGGACAGCGTATGGGGTATGTTCCATTACCAATCAGATACCGTATTCCCTTTTTAATAAGGAATTGTATATCTAACTTTGTATTGGGTTTTCTGCTACAGGTTTGCTTGGTACAGCAGCATTTGCAATTTTCTGTTTTTACCTTCTTCTTGCAGTGATAGCTGGTGAAATGATGCTTGGTCTGAAATTAGTTTTTATCACCATCCATCCAATGAAGTAATACATCGCAAATCTCGACTTCTTCATTGAAATTCCATATTCCTCTTTCTGCTTTTGTAGATGCTGACAGTCATTTTACTTGATTCAGGTGGGGAGGAACATTGATGAACTCATTCCTCTTCAATGTGGGATTGATTCTACTTTGCTCCATCAGGTCTGTGACCTAAGCATGCATCCAAAACTATGATAATGGATTGAGTTCTATTCTTTTTTCTTTTGAAGCTGATGATAAGCAACAGCTTTTCTGCCTATCCAGTCTCATTTCATTGGTTTTCTACCGTTGAAGATTCAATCTGTAATTGGTGTTATTCATGTAATGTCCCACCCAAATTGAAGAGGACCTTATCGATAACTGTAAATAGCATCTGCAGCTGCCACATTTATGTATTCTAATTTCTCTTTAGAATATATAAGAATCAATAGTTTGAATGACAGTTCTGTTTGAGTAGCTTGAACAGTGAATAAGACTTTGGAAAACCTTAACAGTTTCTGAGAAATGTTATGCCTTAACAATAGTTGGCTAGCTTTCACTTACCCTTTAATCCTTTTCCTATCCTTGCACTACAGTAGGGCACATTCTTGTAAGGTAGAAATTTCTGCTGTGTCTGTTTAAACGTGTTCCTCCACGGTCAGGAAGTAAATTCATAATTATGGCAATCACACACGTCATAAATAGTATGTTTCTTTTGATATGTTTTTTGTAATATTTCTTTAACAATTTTCCTTTATTTGATTTGACATCATCAAAAGTATGAGCCTTTAGGTCGATAATTACACCGTTACCAGTTTTGAATTTCTACATGGAACAGGTGGTTCTAATATTCTTTGATTCTCCGTGCAGTGTGATTCAGTTCTGTGCTTCTGCTTTTGCTTACTATTCGCAAGCAACTGCTGCACAGGAGATATTCGGCCATACATTGCAGTCTCTTCGCGGAATCAAGTACCTGTACAAGTGGGTAGCTGCTACATTTATGCTTAACTTAGACTTGATTATATCAAGCCAGAACATTATGTGACCCGATTTTTTATTTTTGCTAATGGATACGGTTCGAACTTCCAATTTGCAGGTATAATGTATTTCAATATGGTTTTGTCGGACTTGCAGCACTCACACTCTTCTATTATGCTGCATTTGTAAGTCATTGCCTTTTTGATACCCTAATATTGGATTTTATCCATTCTTAACTAACTTGCATCTCTAATACTTAAAGGGATGGAGGAAAAGAAGACCAACCGGCAGATTCCAGTTCTCTAATTGATGTGAAACATCGGGTGCTATTTCCTGGCTTAAAAGCTTCTTTGTTCCATATAAAATATCCTAGGTGCAGGAATCATCCATTACAACCACTTGAAGTGCCAGTTGATCACAGTTCATGTGGAATAGCAAGGTTGGGTTTCGAACGAGCATTTCAATGACTAGTCCAGGCTCCTTGTGATTTGATTGTAAGGTGTTTGTCTTGGTGCTTTCTTCTTATCCTTTGCTCGATCAGATTTTTCTTTCACTGTATTTTTTTATTATTATTTTTTTATGTATGCCTGCATAATTGTTGGAGAAATATGTATTTTTTGGATCTTGCTAGGGTGGTGGGAGTGTGATCACTGTCGGACAGTAGCGCGAGGTAGCATTTAACTACAATGTTGTTCGTTTTTGATTAATTTGTATGTAAAGATTTCTCCTCTTGTTTAGACTCTTTGAACTCCTAAATTTTTTTCCTCTGTTGGTTTAAAAGAGAACAGCCAGGATGTGATTTCCGTTGCTTCATAGTCGATTGATTCATTTCGATATGAATCGCGCTCAGACTTGCCTTTGTTCTTTGTAGAATAATTGATTGTGGTTGACCCATATACTCAAGCTTGTAGATATATTAAGTTCAAAGATTTTGTTGGGACATATGTAGTATATGTATATACATCATAACTTTAACTTGCAAGGATAAGTATCTAAGTAACTAATCATGGATTAATATATTTACATGTTATTTTATCATAAGTAATAATAGGAAAGTCTTTATGTGCTAATTTCTACTCTAATTGGAAAGTCTTTAAGTTCCCAAAGTTCCTCTCCTTTCCCCTTGCAACTGAAATTAGCACATCCATTTCCTCACATATATTATTAACCTGACTCCAATCTCTCTCTCTCTCTCTCTCTCTCTCTGCCTCTCTTTATAAACTTAATCAGTCTTTTAGAAAACTTCAATCAAACTTGCTTCACAACTCCTTCCCACCCCATTTTGAAGATGTTGAGTTATCATAAATTTAGCTAGTTTTGTCAAATTCTTACTGCACCCTTATTTATCCTGAGTTAGAAAAAATGGTTCACACAGGATTCATAAGTAACTATTTTAACAAATATTTTATAGTCAATGTAAATTAAGAACATGGACTTCACAAGTTCTAAACGATTATACAAAAAGAATTATAGAACAGACCAAAATCCCCACAATTATCTATATGATACAACTCTTATTTATAAGCAAAAAATGACCACAAAAATTAATCATATTAGGGTTGCCAAGCCTACTACTAGCCTGCTACTTGCTGTACAAAGCATGAAAAAAAATTGAAATACATTAGCATTACATCGAACACCCTGTTTATATTTTTGTCATATATAATAATAATAATCACATACACACATCACATCACATGGTCCATGATCATTCATCCACATCATACATCACATGTACACATGAACTACTAGATAAATAATAATAAATTGAATTATTTAATTAATTATTTTTTAAAATTTGGGACATATTAGGAATTTCTAGATTTGGTAAGGGTATTTTAAGAATTTTGTATATAAGTATGGAAGCTAGAATTTCTCAAATTTTGAAAGGCATAATCATCCTTTTGCTAAAAAGAAACCATAATCATTTTGTCGCCTACCAACGGGTGATCGTCACCACCCCTATAGAGACACTGGCCGCAAGCGACTGCCCCAGCAGGGGCCCTAGCCGCAAGTAGTTTGCCTATGGGTGTTGCTTTTGTAGCCAAGCGCGCATGCCACCTCTCCGCAAGCATCTTCCGGCGCAGCAAGGACACGTAGAACAAGTCTACGTGATTCAATCTCATTATATGTAGTTTAAAAGCCAATAATTACACGAGTAATCTATCATTGATACCATTGTTTGGAAACCAAGAAAGCATCACATGTGTAGTGGAAAAACAAAACAAAAATAATTTCTGACGTTTATCATGTCGTCGTACAACGATTGGTACGCGAAAAATCGTAAAATCGAAAAATTCTGATACATGAGAGATTTATTACCTAGGGAGATCGTATATCTCTAAAATTTTCAAATCCTACGGAAGAGGATTAAGGAGGTCAAATGTCCTCCTCTCTAGTGGTATCCACGTAGTGGATCGTTGTAGCGATGCTCCTCTAATTGCAGTTAAAAGCTTGCAACTATTGTATACCTTCTCATAGTGAACGTGGAGGATGATCTCATATCTTCTTCACTGCCTTCTTGTAGTAGGGAGAGGGTGGTCAGCTGAAAAAGGTGGGATGGAGGAGAATAGGAAGGGGCGACCAAAGATGCATCATATCACCATTGTTGGCCACCCCTACCTCCTATTTATATAGAGCCAATAAAAACCATATGGATTCTACCATAGTGGATATTGGATCTCTATCCAATTACCAACATCTCTTCGGTTATTGAATATCTATCCAATAATCCCAATTTGCCTTCAATTGGGCCTCATGCAATGAGTCCATTAATGCTGGGTCTCATCCAATGATAATAGGGGTTTATTTGATAACTTATATTTAATTCTCTACTCACTACAATCATACACTATATGTGTGTGATCCTCTAGACCTAATATCGAGCTAGTCATGAGTTCAACTCATCAGAACTTCTTCTGACTTAGTGAATTGTTATCCCATAATAATTCACTAAACTCATCGACTATGGACGTATTAAGCCACTACACCATAGTCCATAAACGGTACATGAGATATAATTTATTAGACCTGTATATCCTTAGTTATCGTGTATCTATAGTCCATCATCCATCTAATATCCCAGAGACTATATATTGGGTATGGTACTGTCAGGCCATATACAGAATCCATCCAAGTTTCGCTTCAATCGGATTTTTCTAGAGAACTACTCTTTCAATCTGAATGACCCTGGTCAGGGATTTGTTTAACGATAAAATATGAGATATTTCTCTCGCGATATTAAGAGTGGATAATCTTTTATTGACACTCAATTGTCTTTGTAAGATTGGCTACGATCTCAATAATCAGATGTACCAGATTATGAACTTTCTAAACCTATAAATCTGGTGTCCAAAAAGTACTCAAACAAGATATTATTGGTTTCTCAAGTCTAAAGACTAGACATACAACTATGACTACAGAATCATTGTCTGACATTATGTATCATTAATCATCCAACATTCCATAAGCGGATTAATCAGTGAACTCATTCTCCAATGAGCACCAATCATTATCTGACATTATGTATCATTATCCCCACATGAGTGGCTATGAGACCAGCTGCCTCCATCATATGGACGGGTGTACAATACACCGATCTATCCAGTTATCTCGATGTCCCTCTCGAGTAACCTATGACTGTAATTATTTAGGGTCTGTATTTAAAAACGAATCAATCTCATTATCGTGATCTAATCATAATCTAATTCCCGCAAAGTGACAATATGCCAATAATGATAATAAATAAAAAGATTGCACAATGTACCAACGTGTCATCACTCACATGATTGGCTTGTAGAGCACCTATAATTAACATATATACTGATGACTAAGGCTTTCATCAGATGTAAAATTTGATGCACACACAGAAGACCCACCTTTACGGTAGGTACATGCATTCACTCATTGAATCCATAGCCCTTCTTGACGTCATATTGTTCACCAAAGTGAAGCTCTTAATACCAGTTGATCATACCTCTACATGTTCAAGTCCCCCACAGGACTTCTCCTATATGTATTGTATTGCCTCGAACTGTTCCACCATGATCTACTGCACCATGTTGCCTCCTAGTGACAACTCAATTTCATTTATATTTTAATGGGATAAACTCAGACTATTGTCTCTCCATGTGTAGCCTCTGCTAGCACATCGTAGGGCCTCTGTCACCTCCGATTGTGTTTATTCCTTTGGCAATTGACCTTCTTCCACCGAATAAAACATAGCTCTAGGATAATCCATCATCTAGTAGCTCTCAAAGCCCATAGACTTTAATGAATTCAATGCATTATTGTTTGGATCCTAGGCCTCTACTCTCTCACCAACATAATCTTCTCTACGCACTGCTTTTTTCGTGACAACTTAAATAGTAGTAATGTGGCATATTCTTCAAGAGTATTCGCGCTCTACGTCCTCTTGCTTAATGCTAAGGCCTTCTTACCCCAACTTCGCCTCTATAAGTCAAGTTGCTTTAGTTCCTCCGTTAAATGCTTCTATAAGATAAGGTGCATATGCCTCGAAACTCCCTTTGTCTTTGGCACTATGCAGGATGAGTCTACTTCATCATAATGAAAAACTCATAGAATGACATGATCTCATTCTTGCCTCTGCAAGAGTTCATGTCCTTAACCTCTGTCCAAGGAAAGCTTAGTGTCTGCGCTTCATGTTTCACCTTCTATGTTGACTCCTTTCATGCGGATTGGGCACTTCATTAAGTTCCACCCAAGTTACTTCGTCTCTCGATTTGCATTTAGTTGATGGTCGATCCCCCACTTAATCTCACAATGCATCCACCACTATATTGCCTACCTCATACGAGATCATGCTACAACGTTGATCGCTTGGTCCGTTGAGCTTTATATAGTTGTTGTCTTAAAGTACCCCTCTTCAACATGTGTGGTCCATTGGGCATGATTCTCCCTCTGAAAAATCAGGACTTATCCCTCATGAATATTTGTCATGTTAGAGTAACTTTCTTCTTCGCATTCTTTCCTTTTTGAAGTTTCGGAGACCACTATCCCCTTGGACTACTCCGTATTGTTGAACAAACTATGTATTATTCTGCCCTCGTCAACGCACTTGCTAGATTACGACTCTTCGCCATTATAGCCTGATTGCACCCTTTAAGACCTAGCAACATGTTAAACTTATGACACACTCCATCCTCCAACAGACGTATTATTCTCATGCCGAAGAGAAAGTTTCAATGCTACATGACGCTGAGTTTCTATCGTCTTGGGATGACTACATACACTCCATAAACCGCATACAAGCCCTTGCATGATTACTGAATTCATCGAGTTAACAATTTCTTTTACCTCTTTAAGCTTTGCATAACTCTTTCAATCGCTATGCAACCCATCCCACTTTGCACGATGTCATCTTTTACCAAGCGCTCTGCATACCTTGAGCACCATCAAGTTTGCTTACCAACGTCAAGCCGTAGCTCAAACTCAACCATCCCAACTTTTGTACGCTATGCATTCTTTGTAACTTAATTGTTCTTGTGGTGTTTTTCGTGCAAAGGGTTAACCATTCTTCTGAATGCCAATCTTGGATGTTTGCACCTTTGAGCAACTTTTTCCCTACATCTCAATGTTTGTTTCCTCCAAACGGTAGTACGTAGTTTCTACTCTTCACGTGGCCTCGTTAGGTCCCCCACGTTTGCATAACAAGTGTTTCTATATGTGTTTATCCCACTCTAATACCAAGTATCATGAACTTAGCTATTTTGATTAAGTCGTGCGACACCCTTGCGTGTACATCTGTAAAGGTCAGTCTCTTTGAAACCTCATATGATCCTATAGGACCTACAAACGATAAAACGAGTTAAAGAAAATATTTCACACGGGGTCTATAAGAAACCATTTCAACAAAAACTTTATGGTCAATACAAATTATAAACATAAACTTCACAAGCTTTGAACGACCCACAAAAGGATCATAGTCCATTACAGACTAAAATCCCCATAAGTGTCCACATAAAATAACTCTCATTTATAGGTCAAAAACGATCACAAAAGCTTATATTTTTATTAGCGATAGACCTGTCATTGATATTTTCCACATGAAATAACTCTCATTTATAGATCGAAAACGATCACAAAAGTTTATATTTTTATTAGTGATAGACCTGCCATTAATATAGAGGTCGACAACAGGAGCCTAACGACCAAAATATGTACTCTTTAAATCTACGTAAAAAATAATAACATAGTTTAGTGTGTATATATATATATATATATATATATATATATATATATATATATATATACGTTTAAAAATTTAATTCATATTGTGGCTGCTGGGATTCGAGCCCAGGTCTCTACGGCCACAACGTAGAATTCTAACCACTAAACTACAGCCACGATGTTGTATGATTGTTGTAATTAATTATAATGACATCGTGCATTGGGAAGTCAACATGATCCAATCGTATTGCAGTGAAGACATCCAGCATTGGGAAGTCAACATGCAACTGAAGACTACGACTTCACAGTAATTTGTAGAGGAGGGATTCAGAGCAATGTTGGATTAATGTTTGCACATAGCCACTACATTTTTCTTGCATACAGATCTAAAATTTTACAAGCAGCACCACACTGCACTGCCCCCCTTGAACTACTAAAAGGAGATGCAGAGAAAACACGATGCAACTCCCGAAATGGAATTCAGATATTGTGCCTCTTCTAGTACTCGTTGAAATGTATGGCTCCAGATTTCCAGACGATGAAGGTTGTCGTAAGCATGACTGTGCTGATGAACACAAACGAGAAGACGATGACGAACAGATCACCCTGAAACGGGAAGTCGAAGGTCCAGCCCTTCGGAGGCAGCCCTCGCTTGCTGTCATCAAACATATTCGTGGGAGCTTCTGGGAGGCCTGACCGCTTCTTGCCTCGGTCGATTGCTCTCGATGCCTCCAGCACTCTACTCCCGAATTCCGCTTTGGCGGGCTTCGGTTCCATGTACTTGCTGAGAACACGAGCTGCCCTTAACTTCTCTCTCACTGTCAACGATGATCTCCTTGGCACAGAGTCCTCTTTGTTCGTGGAGGATGGCACTCTACCATTTGCATCGAGCTGAACATTAGATGCTGCAAGCTGATCAGCAGTTACTGCAGCTTCAGCGTTTACAGACTCTCTAGTGCTTGGCTCGGCAGAAGTTTTATCGCTATCTGTTGCCAAGACAATGTTGCTCCATCTGGTATTGTTTGTGCATGATTTTGGCCCAAACGACGACACCAAGGGAGTTTCGACAAATTTTATAGTGTGATTATGAGGCCTTCCTTGTTGTGACTGTGGATTATTCTTGAACTTTGTCTGTTATAATAACAGTAAAATTAGAGACTCGTAAATAATTTGCCTCTAGCAGTATGATGAAGTATGAAAGGAACCAAGCATCAATGCCATGGTGTGTTGCTCCCTTAACCTTTAGTATGACAAAGATTTTGCAGGATGTAGATGTTAACAATGACATTTTTCGACACAAGTTCTTGATATTCCCAAGCAAATTACTAGTGAAATACAATTGATGCTGATGATAGAGAGGGCTACCATATAAATGTCTGATGACTAAGGAAATGAACACAATTACATCGGTATCAAATAAGATTTTATCCTTGGCACACTCAATTGAACTATACCTATCACGAAAAATCATAGAATCGGTAGTGTCGAACTAAACTTATCAATTGATGCTGATGATAGGGAGGGCTAATATATAAATGTCTGATGATTAAGGAAATGAACACAATTGCATCAGTATCAAATAAGATTTTATCCTTGGCACACTCAATTGAACTATACCTATCACGAAAAATCATAGAATCGGTAGTGTCGAACTAAACTTATCAATTGATGCTGATGATAGAGAGGGCTAATATATAAATGTCTGATGATTAAGGAAATGAACACAATTGCATCAGTATCAAATAAGATTTTATCCTTGGCACACTCAATTGAACTAAACCTATCAAGAAAAATCATGGAATTGGTAGTGTCGAGCTAAACTTATCAATTGATGCTGATGATAGAGAGGGCTAATATATAAACGTGTGATAATTAAGGAAATGAACACAATTGCACGGTATCAAATAAGATTTTATCCTTGGCACACTCGATTGAACTAAACCTATCAAGAAGAATCATGGAATCGGTAGTGTCGAACTAAACTTATCAATTGATGCTGATAATAGAGAGGGCTAATATATAAACGTGCGATGATTAAGGAAATGAACACACTTGCACGGTATCAAATAAGATTTTATCCTTGGCACACTCGATTGAACTAAACCTATCAAGAAAAATCATGGAATCGGTAGTGTCGAATCATTAAGCTTCCCTATAATTATATATTCACATTGGCACGACATTACTGAAAAAATATGAATAAACTAAAGCCAATAAATCTCAACGCAGATTAAGGTGAATAGGATGGCAATAAATCACGACAGTATTGTTTCAAATCAAGACCATATCATATATATTCATTTCATTTCAGAATAAGGAATAGGATGGGAATGATTAACATCATCAATCAAATAAATTCTGTATCCAGATATCATCATTCTGCAAGCACAAGCAACTCTATAACACAGTTCAGCTGATGAACTGATCTCTGACTATATTAAAGACAAAGTAACACGGATCTCCATCATCGATTAAGCATCCTGGGGGCACAATCTGCTATGTAAAGTTAAATTTGCATATCCAAACGCTTCAATGTGTAACAGTTCAACTGTTGATTTGATCTTTGATATATCAAAGATAAAAGTAACACAAATCTCCATCACCAAATAAGCATCCTGGGAGGGGAGAGTAATCAACTATGTAAAGCTAAAATCTCATATCCAAACTCTTCAAAGTGCTTTACCTCCAAAATTCTTGCTGTATCCAATTCATATGATAGGTAATACAAAGTTCCTCTTCTCTCCTAATCCCTCCAAGTCTCATTTGACTCTCAAGTAGAAAAACATAAGCCAAAACTCTTCATTCTTCCCTTTAAACAAAATCCTCAACATCCACATGGATATTAACAAGCCGGTTCACTTGGTTCCCAAGATAGAAAACAAGATAGCAACGTTCTACATAGATCTTAAGATCGTCTAATTAGGACACCGATGAAAGGAAAGACTAACCAAGATTTGGGTTTTCCTCATGATTAACTCCCTCTACATTTTACCCAATGAAATCATTTCTCCTCCACTCTTTCAGATGAATCCACCTCAAACTCTATTACAATTGAGCTACAAACCCTTAAATATGTCATTACAAAGAGGACTGTACCCAGAATTCCTCACCCCAAACTTATTTTCTCAAAGCTTTTAGAAGCAAAAATCAAGGGAACATATCGAACACAGTAAGTAATCAACCATATGGAGAGAATCCTGACCAATCTGAACACAGAAGTACCAGTAGAAGGTGATGATTGGGTAGCATACAACGAGGAGTAAGCACAAAGGAAGAGGAGACGAAAAAGACACGGAAAGACTTACTGCAGTCGCGCTGAGGTTCCACGGAGAGATTACTCTGGCGGCCATCTCTCGGTCATCTGCTGCGAGAGAAAGGCGTGATTTCTTGGGCGGACGGAGAAGATAAGGGCGCGCGAGGAGATCAGCTTTCTGAGGCCATTAAACGCCACCGACACAGGCCATATATATATATATATATATATATATATATATATATATATATATACTTTCAAATCATGACAAATGATGGGCCAATCTTGTACTGTTGATAATAAATTGAATTCTGTATTCACCTTTTATACTTTTATATAAATATTTTTTTTATACTAATTCATTAATATAACTTCCAACCTCGTTGTCATGCTTTTGGAACATTATATATTTATGTACTTAATTATTAGGATATCATGTGATGCCTCAACACCAATACAACAAAGAATTATGGCTTGCATTGCGAGGTAATCGACAAGAAAAATGGCATCTAAATTTTCCCTGTCAGTGCAATTTTATCATTATATCTAACTATAAAGTAGAGTGAATTATAGAGGTATAATTACGTATTAGCAACAAATATTGGTAAGGCCTCAAACCTAAGAATGAAATAGTAGAGAAATGGACAGTGGATCAAAAGATTATGCTTGCATAACCCACACCCTCATGATCTTACATGAATGTAATAAGCCTAAATCATAACCTTGCAAAAATAACATGTTCCATCAGATTAAATGACAATATATCATACCACCATGGATAATAGAAGCCATGTCATTAATCAACACATCACAATCCATTAACAAGGTCTGTCATCAGAACTGAGTAAATCAAAAGGTTTAATTTGTCTGACAACACAAGTAAAACTATTTAATCATATAAGCTTTTACTATGTTACCTGATGAAGCACCATCATCAAGAGGGTCACATTTCCTTCAACATAAATGACTAAGCATCTAATCAGCTACTGAGGTAAACATTAGCCATCACATCCTACAATGGGATTCTTCTTCAACAATGTTGCCACAAAGCATTAGGCCACAATAGATATTGTGGAGAAAACACTTAATACAGCCGTCTCAGTATTTCAACGGCGCAAGGATAAAAGCAATGTAATCGACTCAGTATTTCAACGGCAGGATGTTCCGTCAAAATAAGCTCAATTCCAAGATTTATGATGTTCACAATAACACTAAGAAAACATGGTAAACTCCTTGACCAAACAAACATGACAAAAAGGCAACTAATGTCCTGATAAAAGCAATGTAATCGACTCAGTATTTCAACGGCGCAAGGATGTCAAGCTGCGAACCAAGCTTCTCCTCAACAGCCTTTTCTGCTTTCAACTTCAGCTTTGTAAGCTGCTTTCTCCTCTCATACGCCACCTTGGCCCTTTCTTTCCTCTTCTCCTCCAGCACCTGTACAGATGTATTTTGCATGTATGATCAGTTCCGATCTAAATTTGGGACAATAATTACAAAAATTATAATGGCCCAGCATAGGACACAATGCTGCCATGTTATGTTTTCAAATGACAACAACAATGCTGCCATGTTATGTTTCCAAGCAACAACTTAAACAATAAGATACTTGACAAACTGAAAGCACCCTAAAACCATGTTATGTTTTCAAATGACAATGTAATTTATATTTTGTGGTCAAAACAAATGAACAATCAGCAACAGCAAACAAGAAAGATTGTTCTACTCTCTCTTTTTTTTCTTTCAAGCAAAGAAATCCTTAAATTATGGCAAAATGTTCATCCGGAGCAGGGTCTAAGATATACTAGAGAATATAAAGGCCCAAACAATATTGGCCAAACCAGTTAGCAATATTGGCTCCAACAACGTTTTCAACTCTACTAATCGTTGACATTGCTCTAGAAAAGGAAATAATTCACTATGTGAATATTCATTATCAAAGAAATATTATAAATGATTCAGAGAAACATACAAAAAAAAAATGAAAATTTAACGTTGAAATTTAAATAAAGAACATAGATCCAATTCAATCTGACCTTAACAGTGTCGTAGTAATTCCATCCAACCTCTGATGAGAGACGACCTAGCAAGCAGTACCTATGCCCGGGCTGAAGCCTCAACACTCTGAAAACACATCCACCAGCTCATCAAAATAATCTAGTAACACACAAAACATTTCTACATGACATCACTTAAACTAGAACTCCATACTTGAGGGCATCAGGAATAACCATCCTCTTCGTCTTATCATATGGTGGAGGCACCCCCTCATACGCCTTAAGCCTCGCCAGCGCCGCGGCACCACGCTTAGTCTTGTGAGGAATCATCCTTGAGAGAAAGAATCACAAGAATGTTGATAGATTTTTTAACCACCAAACTCATCAAACAAAATACTTTCGATGAATCGAATTTTAACTAAAAAAATCATCATAGTACTATCATTAAATCTCAATTACAGCCATCGAACGAGAAATTCTAACCAAGATTGGGTCTTTAAATGCCAAGCCAAAGTGGAGTTAAGATGACTGATTACCCACGGATGGTGCGCCAGAGGATCTTGGCGGGGGCGCGGAAGTGGATGGGGCCGTGGGATGGCTTGGTGTTCATGCGCTTGCGGAGGAAGCGGAGGTACTTCATCTTCTGGCGGACGAGCCCTCCGGAGAGGCAGATCTCCTCGCAGCGGACGACCACCACGCGCTGCCCGTTGAGAAGCTCCTTGGCCAAGATCGACGCCAGCCGCCCCAGCATGTGGTGGCGCGCGTCCACCACCACCCGCTTCGCGCACAGACCCGACCCTGACACCATCGCTGCTACCTTCTTCGACGCCTCGCGATGGCTACCAAAGACACATCGATCGCTCGCTTCGGCTCTTATATGGATCGGCGGCTAGGGTTTCTCTCTTCTCTTCTATGCGCAATCTGGATCGGGGCCGGTCCGGGCCGGGTTTTCATATTGTGGACCTCCGAATCATTATGTTCTATTGAAGTCATAAAGCTATTAATTTCACGGAATTATTCCCTCTCGATTATTAACAAAAAAGTTATAATCATAAAAAAGTGATATACTATTTGAAATATGTATAATTAAGGAATAAAAATTATAAATTAAAAGATTAATTTGAATAAAGTTATGCTATTTTCTATGTGAGAAATTAGAATTATTGATTGATTAGGACTTCATTCTCTCTGCTCATATGGTTTTATCTTATGTTTAAATTATGGTTTTCTTCGTTACATTATTGGATTAAGTTATCACTTTCTTCAGATTAGTCAACAAAATAAATAGCAAAGCAAATAATTAATCAAATTATTTGAAATGTTGACTTTTGCATCGGTTTGATAAAGCCCAGTCTTAGTTTGACTCGGCCCAGCTCAGCCCAAACGTAACTCCGTCTACGATTTGGGACACGAGTGAGAGGTCATGTAAAAGCCCGTCTTTTTGGTGGCACTCTCTCCTCTCCTCCTCTGATCTCTCTCGCGGAGGCTCGACTCGTGACAGAGGTGAGTGCGGCTCGCTTACGCTTCTCCTTTTTATCGATCGGATTAGGGTTTCATTTTCGTCTCTTTCTGCTCGTTTTATTGCTGGAGTTGCGGAATTCTTACGAGTTCATGCATCCAGTGAGCGGAACCGAGGGCCAGTGGGTAAGATCTGCCTCCATGGATGAGCAATTCTCTGATGCAGCTGTAAGAATTCGTTCTCTTCTCTTTTGTTCGTTGTCTGGATTGCATCTGCTGGCAATCTCATGAGGATTTTCTCATAGGATCATCTTATTAGGGCAAATTATTGATGCGATTCAAAGTTAGTTTTTTGGATACCTAATTCGACTTCTATCGTCTATTGCTGCAAGAAAGGATTTGTTTTTTGAATGTATCTGCTGTTTCTTGAGTTTACTATACACCAACTACATCATGTCATTGCTCTTCCAGCGATCTTTGATTTGAGATAAGCTTAGAAGTAGTTGTCTTCAACAATCGAGTGTCGTATCATTTCTTGCTGCAACACAGAAACTTCAGATGGTGTTGATATGTTTGCTGGGAGGATAACTTTCTTTCAGATTGTTCTCTCAGATGAAATTTGCAAGTCAAGTCAGTGGTTTCCATTTTAGCACATTTCATACCTATGCTTTATCATGCATTAAAGTAACTGGAAATAGATTTGGATTAAGATTTGGACAGTAGCTGTAAAAAAATGTAGTAATGTTGTAACATCAAGTCAAGTCTGTTGTAACATTTGGACAGTAGCTGTAAAAAAATGTAGTAATGTTGAGCCAATTTGAGTCAAACTGATTTGAATTAGCATATATCAGGTTAGGCACCAATTTAATTCCAAGACTTAAGTAAGCTCTATGGATCAAACCTAATATATATTATATAATCCGACTCTACCAATCCTTGGGGATGTGAGACTATACTCTTTCAAGACTTAAGCTTGTCAGTTATGGATCAAACCTAATATATGTAATCCAACTTTAACCATGCTTAACCATGCTTAGCGATGTGAGATTATGCTTTTATTCTACATACATGAATATTTCCAACAGTGGCAGTAAGTATATATCTTCTTTCAGACTTACCTGGATAATTCCATAAGATATCAAGAAACACTAATAAACACCCTAAAATGTGAACTTATTTTCTGGTTTGTGTACATTGGGTATGTAGCCAAAGATTAGTGAAATTTTATGATGCTTAAGATAACAAATTGGACAGTAGATCTCTATCAAAATATATAGCTTAAAGTAGGAGATCATCTTAGGCCCCCTTGTGTGCAGCTTAGTCTGAAGTTTGTCACATTGGATATATTGGAAAAGTCGACAAGCTCATTTCCATGTATTTTTTGGGTAGGATATATGTCTTCATGTTTGACTAATGAGTCTTTTTCCTCTTCCAGGGAAGAAGATATAGTCATTGTAGAATGTTGTCTTTCATTTTTATTAATTGCAGTTGGGATATATGTTCAAAAACTAACTAGTTATTTTAGGTGGCTTACCTATGGAAGGATAAATTGGTTGAAGCTGTATGTGACAATCAAATTTAAATTAAGTAATAGGTCTTGAAAAACCAATTTTACATGCAAACTGTTTGCTTAGTTTTATTGAACATGGTTGCAAGTTTAATTGAAAAAGTTCCAGGCCACATTTTGCATGGATCTCAGTTCCTAGTATTCTCTCCCAGTGGAAATTTATCTGCTGATGTGGTTTCACTGTGTGCCACATGGACTTCTTTAGATAGGGAATCCAGAAGGCGACATTACAAAGATCTAAAGTTATTAGAAAATCTTACAGAGTGTCTGCTTGTTAGCAAATTACTGCATCCTTTGTGTCTGTTTATATTTGCCACACACAGCTTGATGTTATGTTATATTGATTTTTCAGGGAGAAAATGCTAAATCATTAGTTTTGTAGATGCTAAATCTTGCTGTTAGAAAAAACATATTGATAAGAGGATGATTTAAAATGTTCCTCCTAATACTTCGGACATTACATATGTAGCATTTCCTACGATCAGTTGATCTGTGCCCATAGTTTAGATACCAGGTTTTGCAATACAATATCGCACCGCTCGATACGCACGGTGCGTACCGATCTGATAGAGGACCGATATGCTCGATACCTTAGTGTACCATATATCGATGCATTCAGTACGGTATGAGACCGGTATGCTCGGTACAATTCGATACCTTAGTATACTGTGTAGATATGTTCAGTACAACTTGGTATGTATTGTACCAACAACTGATCGGTATATACCGGTAGCCATCTCGTACCTACAACTGATCGGTGTTGGATATGCGTTCCATGAATCAGACATGATTCGACAGACTTTGGATGTGAAGTGGAGTTGGGCTCATGCAACAATAACTTTGTTTGATGCATAAATCAATTCCTGTTTCTTTGGTATCGTTCCCTTTTGTAATATGAGATGGCTAACATTAGAAATGAACAGGGAAATGTGATCAAGGAGGAAACAACTAAAGGGTTGAACCCAGGGTTGGTGGTCTTGCTTGTTGTGGGAGGACTTATACTGCTCTTCCTCCTCGGAAACTATGGGATCTATATGTATGCACAGAAGACCGTTCGGCCGAGAAGGAAGAAGCCAATCTCAAAAAAGAAGTTGAAGAGGGAAAGGCTCAAACAAGGGGTGTCTGCACCTGGAGAGTAGACATGCACAGTAACGAAGATATTGATGAACACATTTTTATTTCTTAGATTGTTTCTTGACGAATTGGCTGACTGACTGATTTCTACTAAACGTTATTCATTTCTCAGACCCATGTCGAATATTTCTAGAGAGACAGATTATTATAATTCTTCAGTATGTATTATTTCTATATCATCAAATCGGAGGGCCATTAGATACATCATCATCACATTCAATAGTAACATATCCTGTGTTTTCCTATCCATGAACTGGTATGCTCTGTGATTAGAATATATCTCGGTCATGATCAAGAAGACAAGAAATAATTGGAAAGCAGGAAATGAATCTTACATCTCTGCCGCCATCTCGTCGACGGCGATGCTAAGATTGTAGCTTCCCTAGTAATAGGGGAGTTTGTTGTAAAGAAAGCCTCACAGTACCTGTGCGGGGGAGGGGGGATAGCTCCGGAGGAGGCAAAGGAAGAGTGCGTCTCCGGTCCCCGTAGTGCTCGTCTCTGAAACAAAAAAGCAGATTTCTCAGGCCCAAACTATTATTGATCAAAGAAAGGCAAGCGAGTGGGGAAGTTTGATGTGATCAAACCTCTGCAGCGCACAGCGACGAGCACGACAGCTAAAGAGACGACGAGGATGGCGATACGGCACCTGTGGCCCGTCTCCGAGACTCCTGCTGTTGAGAAAAGTTGGCAGAGAGCAGCAGCAGTACTGCCTCAGTTATGTATTAGTCCAAGGATTGGACTGTCACAGTTTGGCCAAGCACAGAGCTGGGTTGGCAATGGCGACAACCCTCTGTTAAGAAGCAATAGTAGGTAGGGGTGGACACTTTTTGGGTGGAAGTAATTGCAAACAAGACAAGCCCATATGAGTGTCATTTTAGCTGGTATCATCAGTTTTGGCTGGACACAGCTACGTATTTGGTGACAGTACCACAAACAGCTGATAGATATTGACAGGATGCAATTACATATACGTATCTCCTGGCAACCACAGAGTAGGAAGGAAAAGAGGGAACTGTAACAATGAAGAGTTTGTGAAGATATCTGACCCAACCTCCTCCAGGCTTTTTGGCTTCATCCGAGGATGAGAAGCAACAAATCTGCATGGCGTGTGATTTATTCTGAAATAGCTGTAATAATTCAAGAAAAAAGGACAACGTGTATTCTCCTCTTCTTATGTTATGCAAAAACTGTTGCATCAATAATCTTAAGCACTGGTGTTTGCAAGTGGTAACAGATCACTTAGTCTTCTTCCTTTGATGGAGTCACCTGCACGGCAACAGGATCTGAGATGGTCTTAGCCAAGTTGTGCTTCCTCTCCGCCTGCAGCGACCGGCATAGAGATTCAAGCTTTTCTTTCTGGTTCTTCACTTTTTCCAGCTGTTTCTTCATTGATTCACGCTTCCAAAACAGCAGGGAAAAGAGAACGATAAGAACAGCATCTCAAACATAACTATCTTTTGGCATGCGGTCATAAGCACTGATAAGGCATAATATTAAACTACCATTAGTTGTAACAGATAAAAAAGACAATTAAAATCCCAATATTGTTAACTGGTCTGACCCATAATCACACAAAAGCTAAATTAGTAGCATCCTTAAAACTGCAAACAAAACTATTTGTGCTTTTGAGTTGCATAATTTCTAAAGTGTAAAAACAGGGGGTAATCTTCATGATGAAATCTACTAGCTCCAGATAAACCCACCATAAAAACAGGGGGTCATATGTTGACCCTAATCAAATATGCAAGAAGTCCTCTTGTGGTCCAAAATCATAATCAGAAGAACATGAACATTCAGGCATGCCATAACTCATGACAACTTGATATCCATCTGATCAAACTTCAAGTTAAAAGAGTTGTGTCACAAAAGATGATGCCCAAAGACTTAAAGTTTCAGTTAACACAGAGACTCATGCTGAGAACTGCAAAAATTGTGTTGCATTTGTATCAGCCATTTTTTAATACAGATGGGTCAATTTTTTTTACTAATTTTTTGCATGCCCAACAGTATTGTTCCATAAGTCATGACCAAACACATCAAGAACAACTAAAACAAAAAATTAATATAATTTGCCAGCTCAGCTTACCTCCTCAATGAGCTTCACGAGTGCAATATCTGACTTCTCACATTTGCTCTTTAAAAATTCATTTTCTTTCTTAAGTTCCTTTATCAATTTTGCCATCTGATAAAAATTCAAGTCACAGAGAGTATATTCAATAAGTTTTACTTAATTCAGTTGAAAAGAGAAAATGAGTAAGTATATTGGTAAATTATAAATTAGAAAAACATGCAATACCCAATAAAAGACATTGTTACCTTTTCCATCTCCTGCTTAAATGCTTCAAAGACCTCATTACTTTTTGACAAAGCATCCTGAAGCAGAATTTCAAATAATACTTGTTACTCTGTTCTATATCAGTTGAAGGTAAAATAACTAATCATCAGAATGAAAAATACTGTTGATAATCATCTAGACAAAATTATCTTAAATTGACAAGATACAAGAATTGAAACGTAAAGGGCTTAGATCAGGTTGCAATTAGCGAAAATAAAGCTGAGTTCAAAAAGCATTTGATCTGCCAGTTAACAAGAGCAAGAGCCACATTAATCCCTTGCCCCATCAAACATCCAGATGTCATTTATGGATACTCAATCACCAACTCTCATGGTGAGGACATATTTTGCCACATTACCAACCATCTTAAATCCTATAATTACAAATAAAAACATCAGCAACAAAGAATTTTAGGTCCTAAGAAATTAGGTGGCAGTTTGTAGGACTAGAAAACTCAGATGTCAAGGAGAACACACAGATGTTCTTAGAGGATATTCAAGATGTTTGCTATGTTATAACCCCAAGACAAGAAAGCTGCTAGGTTCTTATTGGAACATGGATATAAAATGAGCCTTGTGTCATAATCAAGGTTCGTCATACCGGTCCATACCGGCATACCGAGTTTATCTCGGTATGGTACGCTATCCGGTACTGAGCGGTATGCACAGTGCATACCGCTCGGTATATTATAATATAATATAATACTAATATCATATATATTAAAAAAAACAAAAAGGGGGTGTCTCCTCGTGCGGGGAGAAGGAATCGCCCGCTAGCGAAGAATCGCTGGCAGGCGACAGATCACACAGGCGATTCTTCGCCCACGGGCAACGGACCGGGCAGGGGAACAGGGGAAGAGCAACGCGCACGAGGTAGTTTTCTCCCTCTTCTTCTTTCTTCTCCTTCTTCTTTCTCCCTCAATCGACCGCCAATGATCGAAATCGACCGCCGATGGCCGATTTCAGTGGTACTGCCCGATAGTGGACGGTCCGCATATCGGTCAACTGACAGACTGGTATGTACCGCCCGATATGGGGCCTTACTGCTCGGTAAGGCAATCCTTGGTCATAATTAATGCACCATTACGACTCGTGAGACATGCTGGAAAAAGGTACATTCAGTGAATGCTTATTATGCGACAAACCTTCTGATGTCTCCCTTCTCTTGCATTGAACATAGACACTCTCTGGTGACCAGATGTGACATTGAAGGCAGAATCGAACCAATGAGTCTAAGCCTAATTACAGGGACACCATGCCAAAAAGAGGATTAGGATTTAAGATTTGATCAAATTAAGGTGAGGCCTAATAACAGCAGTAAGGTTTAATGATCGGTCAAAAGAAACCACCAATTTGATGCTTCATTCTGAAATGACAACAGAAAAGCAAAATCAACCTGCATCAAAAAGTGGACATAAATTCCTCTTGCAATTATGGGACACGCTAACTACAATCTATACGACATTATATCAGTCTAACTCCAAGCACTAATATGCTGATGATTTTTTTCTTTTGTGTACTGAAGTCAACATTAGATCAGAGCTTAAAATTGATAACTGGCAAATAATTTATACCTAACTTGTTATTGTTACTTAGGAATAATTTGAATAAAATTTGATACTTATATTCATAGACCTGGAATTGCTGAAATCTTTCTTCATCTGCTGCTAACTGTAGACGCAAACTCTTCTCTGTGGTCATAAGTTGTGAAACTTGTCCGGAGTACAGTTGCATCTGGGTTTCTTCCTTAGCAGACTTTTCTTCCTGTTGCTTAAGTTTCAAATCAGCAAGCTGAAGTTCCAGTGTCTTCTGTTGTAGCTGCATGCACATAGTTTATGTAGACCAGGAATAAGACTAGTGACTCTGAAAGTCAAAGTCATGGTTTATCTACACAACAAACTTACAATATAGTAACTTCAGAAGATTCTAAGTTCATGAAAAGCTTACCTTTTGGGCAAAATGTTGCTCAGAGAGAGAATACTGGTCAGCAAGAAGTTTTAACTTATTTCTCAGCCTAAAAAAAGGAAGTAATTGGTCTGTAAAGCAAAGTAGCCAAATAATAATAAAAAAATCATTTGCCAAGAAGGAAAGATAAACAGCATTATGTTCTTCTAGTTGCATAGAACAAATCATTATAACATAACTACATCAATAACCAAAAACTTTAAGCAGATGTAAAATACAATGGCAGTTGGAATCTAAGTTGCATCATACAAGTTAAAAAACTAGGTGATTCCCAACAACCATTAGTGAGTATCAAGATCAGGAGCATAAACAGATTATCAAAAAACATATATGAGAAACCTATGGAATTCAAAAACATTAAACATTTCATTCAAGAAAGATATTAGCTTAAATGGAGAACTAAGTTGAAAGCTATACTTTCTTATGCATCACAGCAAGGAAAAATAAAAAAGATGCAATCATGTGGACATCCAAACTACTGCATTGGTAAGCACAATATATCTTAAAAGTCAGACAACTTATACTAGGCTAATAGTTGTCATTAGACATAATACCAATCACCCTGATTTTGGAGGTTATTCCTACTGCTGGGAGCGGACAACATATGTGCATGAGCATGCACACATACTATTATGTTAAGACAGAAAACCAAATGAAATGAAAAGGAAGGTTAGGCATGGCTTAGAAAACATGATATCTCTAAGAAGTCTGGTTCCAGACTTCTAGATGTGGACTCAAATGTTTTAATTTATGAACCCTGAATAGAGAAACCAATTATCATCTCTTTTTACCCCAAAAAAATAAGTTGGTAAAAGAAAATGTCAGAACACGAGCTGATGAGAACCCACAGTATCTAGGATGCCATAGGATAAGGGAGAGGGTACATGGTTGCCAATGCATTCATCAAGCATACAGAGTTTTTTTACATCTAATGCTAATGCAAATTAAGTGATGGCCTTGCATGAATTTGTACAGTTTTATAACAAATTAAATGCTACTCATTTTAATCAAGAAAGTGCTGGGTATCAAATTCTTGCCCAAATAAGAATGATAAGAAAATTCTCCTGAAAAATAAATCTGCTTCAGATTAATCATGTAAGATATCCTTCTCTGAAAAGAAATTTCCAAGAATCTTACATCTCATTTTCCTTGAGCTGAGAAAGGCATTCATCTTTTTGCACTTCAAGCTTACTGCTTATGTCCTACAACACAACAGGGCAAAAGATATTGATTAATGAATTTCTTGTAGTAGAAACAGAAAGGGACTAGACCACTAAAAGATCATAAACACAAAACAAGTAGAGAAAAAAAAAATACTAGAAATAGGTTCTGAGATATGGAAATATAGATTGTGGAAGGAAAATGTAGACAAATGAACAAGTTCTGGTTTGCAATGAGCACCTCCTGAACACGAGCAGATAGTTTGCCAGGCCTCAGTTTTTCTTGCACAATGTGAGCTTTTATAACTAGTCCTAGCCTTGACACAATTTACTAATATGCAATCCATGAATCATATCTCCACTCTTTAATCATAAGTTTTGTTGTTAAGTGCCAAAAAATTTCTTGTCAATGAAATTAAGAGAAAAAACTTATCTCGTAGATGGTCAAACAGGCTAATCCAAGAATCAACCAACACTCAATTCTGAGAACAGATGTTGCTCTTTGCTTTATTTACTTCTCCAACAGTTCCTTTTTGCTGCTTTATAATTTATATTCAGTTCCATTTTATACTTTGTTCATCATAACACTGGGCCTATGGTAGCATCTTTAACTAGTTCATTTTATGGGGCACTAAAGATAAATTAAAATAAAGTACAAAGAATGTATAGAATCTAGACATAGCAGAAGATAATATACATACTATGCAACTATATTTTGCAATGGATTCTTTTTTTCATTTTTATCATTCACCAGTTGTCTTTCTTAGTCTTGAAAGTATGATATAGGTCATCAGCATAAACTTCAGTCAGAAGAAACTAGCTGGATCATGAGCAGATGTTCAACAGTGGATGCATTTCAATGACCTAGTTACAAGATAATGACTTCTTAAAGAAAAAAAAAATCTTTCAAGCCAAGCCATTTAAAACTGCATACCAATGAAAGAACAAGAATATAAGCTTTAAGATATTTTATCTTAGTCCTTACCTTAATTGCATCATTAAACTTTGTAGACAAATCTAGTCTCATATTCTGTCCTTCTGTAGATACTCTTTGGCATTCATCCTACAGAAGTCAAATCAGGCTGAAGCGAGGTTGACCATGTAGAAATAGCAAAATAGATCCTTTCATTTTCTTAATCTGGAAAATGTACCATAAGCATTTTATTCTGACGCTGCAGCTCCCTACAAAGAGACTCGAGCCGCTCACGAACAGCAACAGCTTCAAGAGGCAAGCAAATTCAAAATATAAGATATGTGACTAGGAGAAACAGAAGGCTTTGCTCAAACAAAAGATATCAGTATAAGGAATTTCACACAAAAGATGAACAGAATCTAAATAGAATTAGACATCAGAAATAAAGGATGTTAGCAGATGAAAGATCAGTACAGGAAATAAATGCAACAAAAGTCTAGTTTCAGTTGTCCCGGACTCCTGGTATGTCCCAGGTCAATTACCCAAAGCAGGTAAAATTGGAAATCCATTTGTAAATGGTCAAATAAGTCTGGCAGGTATCTCTAATTCCAAATCCATTAAAGCAGATGTCCAAACAAGCCATTCAAGAAAAAAGGTCAAATGTTGATATCACACTTGAATGAAGGCTGAAGTTAAATGTTATAAGTGTGAGATGTTTTGACAGGTAAATCACTAGAAAAGACATCAATTATCAGACTTTCTAGGGGCGCATAAGAAACTTTTATCATCCTGCAGCTGCAGAGATTTATGTTCTAAGAACTATTTAGGAATTTTTTGAGCTATTTCAGGATGCTCTAGGAAAGAGAACATGGAATGCAAATATAGACACTGAAACCAAAGGATATTAAGATTTAAGACAATAAAAGAATTTACCTGAAATGCAAGAAGACCAACCCAATATTCAAGATGGCCTAGGAAATCAACTGAACATATAGCATTGTAATGACAATAAACAATGTTTGAAATCTTCCTGATGAGAAAATCCCAGACACCTTATAGCAAGCTGATAAGTTAAAAGGTGCTGTCAGTTGTCACTTGTTTGTTCAGTATATGCCACATGAACAATGAGGTCATACAGTATTTCAATGACCAACTGAATATCTGTTATAATGGCTATCCCTGATCAATGATTAACCTTTACAAATTTGAAAATCAAGTTGGCAGAAAAGGAAACAATCATTGACTTTATTTACCAATGTAAGTTACAAACATATTTGAAGCTTATCAACGGCTCCCTTAACTTTCATTACAAAAAATAATGCACCTGCCATGGAGGACAAAAGTGGACAAAATTGAAAGAGGAAGCTACAATCAAGAAAGCAAATAAACTACTAAATATCGCATAGATCAGAAAGGTTGACACAGCAACATAGGTGTGCATCTCCATCTTTAGATCTGATTAATGCAAATACATGAACTCATTCACCAATCTATCCAGAATAGACATATAATTCCTGTTACCATCTAATGTATGATTGATCTCCACTATGAGACACTATTTTAAAAGGAAAAGGAACATATTACCTCATAGTTCTCCGCCATTGATATGCTAGACTACTATATAGTTTCATTTACAAGTTAAACCAATTTCATTAATTTTACCTTCGTAGCCATCCAGCACTAGATGAAAACTAAACTTAGTTATAGAAACCATTATAACTTCATAATTTTAAATGCCCTATCCATATTGTGAAATACCATTATCTGTATTGCTTCTGTCAGTGCATTTTTTAAAATACTCCATGTCCTCAATTTTTCCCCTTAAACAATTCTAACAATGGTCCATAAGATAGTATACTAATATCTTGATGCAACTTACTCGTTTTTTTCATATTCCCAGAACATAATGCTATACAAGACATATAATACCATCAATACATAGATGATCGATACAAATCAGTCTTTACCAGCTTATAGTCAGTAGAATTTTTTTTTATGTGAATTAAAGGATAAAAAAAACTCAAAAACGAAGCGTATTAAAAGTTTAAAGTTGATGGTTAAAATTTCATGAAATGTTAAAAATTAGTGGACAGCCACACTGCACTTGCCCATTACAATGCATATAAGGTAACATTTTTAATACTAACCTGCATCTCTCTCTGCTATAACTTTTTGATATTTTAAAGTAAATTCTAGCAGTTCTTTCTCTGACTTTGTGTTGCGCTTTCCAACTTTTCGTTTTGCTTCACTGCTTTCCTGAAAGACCATCAGACCATAAAGTAGAAGATGATACTTATATTTTATACAATGCAAAAAGTATTTAAAATGCTTAGAAAAATCTACTAATATTACCAAAAGCAGAAAGAATCATCTTTGCATATGATTTTGCTAGCTAACTTATGCAAAGTTGCAACTCATTAAGTGTGGCTGATTTTTCTTTTAATTCTGTCAAACCTTGTATGAAAACTAAGATATCTGGGAATTTTGGTCAAATTCGAAAATAATATTTACCAAAGTGTAAAAACTAATTAGGAGACTGAAAGCATATATTTCATGAGATGAGTTAGCAAGCTTGACGACACACATTTTCCTAAGACTCTTTAAGTAAGAAATTGGTTGGCATATTTATTGTTTTGGAATAAAAGAACTTTAAGTAGATGTAACCAAGGTTCGCCATACCGGTCCGTACCGGCATACCGAGTTTATCTCAGTATGGTACAGTATCCGGTACTGAGCAATATGCACAGGGCATACCGCTTGGTATATTATAATATAATATAATATTTTATAATAATAATATAATAATAGAATATATATTTAAAAAAACAAAAAGGGGGTTGCGTTGACGGGGGGAGAAGGAATCGCCCGTGGGCAACTGATTGCGCGGGCAATTCTTCGCCCACTAGCGACGGACCACGTGGGGGAACCGGTGAAGAGCAACGCACGTGAGGTATTTTTCTCCCTCTTCTTCTTGTCCTTCTTCTTATTTCTTTCTTAATCAACGGCCGACGATCGAAATCGACCGCCGACGGTCAAAATCGACCATTTCGACATCGACGATCGATTTCGGCGGTACTGCCCGGTAACGAGCGATCCACGTACCGGTCAGCTAGCGGACCAGTATGTACCGCCAGGTACGGGCCTTATCACTCAGTAAGACAATCCTTGGATGTAACAAACAAAGTAACCAAAGAACTTAGTTCTCCGTACCGCCCGTACGAGCCTTACCGTTCGGTAAGGCAATCCTTGGATGTAACAAACAAAAGTAACCAAAGGACTTAGTTCAATCATCATACCTACATAGCTCAAAGCAAGTTGTTTAGAAAACAACTAGAATTTAACTTCTAGACAAACTACAAGGATATAAGGTTACCTATTATTACAGATGTAGAAATGAACCATAAATTAAGTGATTCTTTCAGAAAAGAAAAACATATATATAAGTGAATTTTACAGACATTAGCATTGATTGAAAGTAGAAACCATTGCATCCAATAAAGAGGCATCAAAACCTATTACATATTAACAACAAGAAATTCAGGAGCCAAAACAGCAGCCAAGGATCTTAGAATCATATTGTGTTTACAACTCGATAGAAATTGAGCCATAAAGCAAAACCATGATAAGGAAGCCCTGACAACATAGAGATAAATATTTAAACTCCTGTTTCCCCATTTTTAATAAAACGTGGCTAATTGAACAATAGACGTAATCAAAGGGGTACAGCTTAGTAATGGAGGTTCAAGGCCTTTAACTAACAAGCTACCAGGCTTCATCATACAAACAATTTATACAGCTACAAAACAATTGCTTGGAAGATTGTAACAAAGCAAATTTAGATCCAATTACAGATAGACCATATTAATTTATTGGTTCTTCATTTTCCTATTAAGCAATATCTGTTACTCTTCCAATTTACAATTGAAAGGATCAATACAATAAGAAGGTAGAATCCAAACTTCCTCATTTTGACACAATAAATGACATGTACAAAAGAATATTCTAGTGAAAGGTAACAAAAGAATTAGCACATGATAGAGAAATAAAAAATTAACACATTTGAAAGCAAACATAAAGTGCTATGTGATCGAGTAAAGATGCATTATCTGTGAGATCAGTATTAACAATTTCAAGACATGGAAAACTAATGTGCATGTAACTAACATGATGATCGACTTCATGCCTTGAAACTTTATAGAAACACAAATGATTTTGAATATTCAGCATATCCTGCTATATATCTTACCTTTAGATTGGTGGCATGTAATTCCAACTGGCCTTTAGTTTCTGCAAAATCCACGGGAAGTCAGTTTCTTTGTATAGCTAGGATGACTTGCATCCTGAACATTAAAGGAAACAAGTGTGTTGCTGCATGCATGACCAGGCAATAGAGAGAGAAAAGAAATTCACATAGTCGTACTTGCAGACATCATAGTTGTAGCATGATATGCGGCCTGCTGAATTTTTCTTCCAAAGCAATCATGTAAGCATACTTATACAAAAAGCTATAACAGTAGCAGGTTCAGCTAAACCATCCTTAGACCACCATATCTACAAGGTCTTCCTTAGTAATATTAGTTTTTGTCAATAGCATTACAGACATATGCACCAGCAAAATTATAGAAGTCACTCCATGTATGTAACCAAGCACCTTTTTGAAAGTTGAAACCTTCTCATTTCTCAGTACAAGCCTTTGCCACTCTCATGACATTGGAAAAGGGCTTAGATGATGAAGTTGACAAACAGTACCTGGTTCAACAATTGGTTTGCAACAAGAAAATCTCTCATCAATTTGAGGCCTTACTCAAGCAATCTTTACATTATTAAGATACAAGATAATTGTTATCCTCATCATTATTATTTTGCATTATACTGAACATGTATTGAATTCTAAAATTCCCGGTATCACTAAGATTTACCATCACATGTTTTTTAATGTGCACTGTATTAGTGACTTCTAAAATGTCCAAGCATCACTAAAATTTACCAAAACATAATTTTAGTGGGCATTGTGTTGTGGTCAAGGTGCCAACTTATCTACATTTAATTTACAGTGTTGAATTCTCATTCATTGATTTCATTCATTGATCACCTTCAATGGTGAAACACTGATTAAAAGTACTAGGTACTAGGTAGGTGTAATAATCTGTCCTGCCTGCGCATCCACCCAATGCCCTAAGCTCTCAAAAAGGGGGTATAAAATCAAACAAAGGACATTGATATATCCTCTTGATTCTGGATCCTGGATTCACCTAGTACAACCTGAACATTGCAAAATACTCCACCTAGTCTGTCAACCAAACATTCACAACATATTTGGTGATCTGCCAAATGAACACCAGAGTCGAATGGACAAAACAACAGGAATGTTCTCCTTCTGACCAATCAATCCTTCGATATCTTACTCATTTCATTGCAGTTTATTCATCAGAATTCTTTTATTCTTCTTGTATACCTTGTTCATCTTTTTGTCTGAAAAATGAGAATATGAAGTAGGAACTTTGATGTACCTATTTTTATTTACTACTAATTATGTCCTGAGTCCTCCTACTTATATCAGACGTCAATAGCGGATTGACTTTTCTTCTAACTTGATTTCTCTGGAGAACAGTGGATTTGTCATATAAAACACCTCAGTGGGGACATTATTGTAGCTAATGATAAGACTAACAAATTTCTCATGTAACTTAACTAGGTTCCCTTTAACTAATATGTTCTAATCTCGACATGGCATACATTATTTCCCATATATGCACGAAATGTAACAAGGAGAAAAGCTAGCAAGGTAGACCTACAGAAACCAAAAAAGAAAGTAGCCAGACAACAAGAGATAAAACAAAGAACTTTCACCCGTTTCACAATGCCGGCCGTCCCCTTGGCCTCTTCCTTGCAAACATGTACCTATCAGGACCTCATTCTGGGGTGCACTCAACTCCTTCGAGACATCATCGCCCGGTTTCAACTCCAAGATCCCATCCCGCGCAACAGAATCAGGGCCATCGCCGGCACTGTCCCCTCTTGTCAAGAAGTCGCTCGAGATATCGAGCTTCTCGGTCCCATCGACCAGAAAATCCGTAGGTAGGGTTTCCGCCGGCGGAGCTACGAGCTGCTCGCCGAAGGGATGGAGATCGAGCAAGGCGTTCTTGTAGTCGGAGGAAGGCGGTGACGGGGGGTCGGCGGAGACCTCCACGAAGCCGTCGGGCAAGGAATCGGCTTCGGGAAGACGGTTCGCCGGTGAAGCCTCCATTGGTAAGGCGATCGGCGATCGAGGAGGGAAGATGGTGAAGGGAACGGACGATGATGCAGTGACGGCTTGGCGTTTAATAAAACCACGGGGACGTATACACTGCCGTCTTCTTAGTGTGTATTTGTTTGATGATATATATCTATAAATATACATACGTAACTTATTCGATTTAAAATCATTTTTATTATTCAAAATTCTTCAAACTATATTCAATTTTATAAATTAAACATTTATTTGAGTTTATCGGGCGTTTGACACGTACAAGCTTCTATGTTTCCAGTGATCACAATATCAAAATAATAGTAACCAAATATATGAGTTATATCATATTTCTGTACTAACGATTCCAACATCACTATATGGTCAGGGAAACACGATAGAAGCAAATAATTATGAACAACTAGATCAATACATCACACTTGGGTTCGCTTATTAACACGTAACTACCATATGAATTAATTGTTAGATACGATTCACTCTCGTTAATTGTTTCTTCTTTTCCATCCCAAATAAAACCCATGGCCACAAATCAATATTCTGGATTCCATGAATGCGCATCGATTCCGTTTCAAATACTCACAAGTGATAGATTTACACTAATGTATTCTGCCAACGCTCGCTGCTCGGCACATAACACATTGGGAATCCCAAATAAGCTCTAATTTCTGTCACAATACCATCATCATAAACTAAATTAAAAAAAACAAAGACGGGTACCAACCAAATTATAATACTAATTCATATTAATAATGTTTTAACGGACTCAATTAAAAAAAGGAACACATCGCACAAAGCATTTGATCGGCCATAAAAAAGTACCATTAATTCAGCAAAAAAGCTTGTCTGGTGAACATTTAAATGGAATCTGTTTGCAGGACCTAATCCCTCAGTAGGCTCTAATCATGATTTTTTTATCATCAGAAAACCATTGCATTCATGGACGGGGGGGAGGGTTTCCAGCACCAGCAGGACGAGGTCCTTGTCCGGGCCTTGCCAGATCATCCTGCATCAGCAAAGAAAAAGAAATTTAGTTGCCACAAAATTATAGAAGACTGAAACATGGTTGCTGCTCCATGGTAAAATATCGCCAATATCCAAAAGGTGACAGATGCAGGTAAAGCATTCATTACTGGCTGCTACTCATATTCCGATAATTCCTATGCGTTGTACATGTATCCAACATATTCCCAAAAACAACACCCAACAGTGAACTCTGCATCCTATGAAACAAAACACAGTATATGAACCACTCCTACCATTGAAACACAGTATATAAACAACACCCAACTGAAGATGTGACAGAAGCATAAAGTCAAATGTTGTTTTGTAACTACGTTACATACATAAATATTGAAAGAATTCCATATACAGGTTAAAGAGGTGGAAAAATACACTGATAGGATGTAGTAAAGCAACGTGACAGCCAGTGCCTGTCGAAATAAAGAATGAGCAACACTTGCTACTACTAGGGTCAATATTCCTGCTTACAAAAATTATACTTGCGGATCTAAATCCATTTTCTTTCTTCCAAAAATAACAATCATTCTTTTGAATGAGTATGTATTAACTCAACTTAGTGACACCGATTAGAAAAACTGTCCCACCATTATGACATTTTGATACAGCAATGTTTAGGATCATACATATTTACTATGGCAAATGATTGTGCCAAATAGGCTCATGCTACTCAACATAAACAACATTAATAAATCTCCATTCTCTATGCTCCATTTTCAACAGATAACTAATGATTCAAACTAGGAGCGGAACAGAAAGACAAGAACTTGGGTTAACAATCCACTCATATTCCTAAGCACATGCAAATTCACTGTGGAATTCATCGAAACATACATTAGTAGGATTGAAAGCCTATAGGAAAGCATGTCATTTCCCAACAAGAGAGATACTATGATATTATAAATCGGTAAAATAAAACCGCCTTGCATCTTCTAGATCTGTTAATGCACCACAACATGGCATCAAAAAGGCCTTGATTCATACAACAAAATGGATGCTTCCATTTTTCCAGTGGAAAAATAATATAAGCCGAAGCCAGTGGCTGGCATCAAATTCTGTGTTGAATTGAATCCCTGATAAAAACTTGACATCCCAGAACAGATTGGCAAGAGATGGAAGAACTCGAGGAAACAGTACATCTTCATAAAATTGATTTCACGTGTAAAAATATGAAAGTTTCTATAAGACTATCCCCTTATTACAAGGTAAATTGGATGACAAGTATAAAAAAATTTGAGGAATTGATATTTCAAATCACTTCATTCCTTCCATATGTTTTTCGGTCTAACAAGCATGGTACCATAAAACTTGCAAGAGAAATGAATTCCATTTTAATCTGATGAATTCAAACATAATCTCACCGCATGAAATAAAAAATTAGAGCATAAAATATAAAATAACCAACAAATGACTGATATTCAACTAAAGAATTGCAATTCCAACTAGAATATGACCGAGTTAATATTCAACTTAAGGAAACTGACAACCATATGCTCCATGGAAAAATTCACTGGTAACATTTACTAAAACTTGTTAACAGTAACCAGAAATCTGACTTCTCACTACTTTAGGGTTTTTCTATCGTGCCAACAATCACTTTCTTCACATAGATGGTACATGCATTTAACCAAATTATGCAAATAAGCTTTTACAGATAGCTAAAATTAAATTAATCAAGAATTCAGAAACAATCAAATCCAAATAGCCTGATAAACAGCATCATGTACCTAAAAAGAATCTCATTTTCAAAACAATTTATCCAGCCAAATTTCAAGATAAAATCACCAGTATTACTGAAATTGACCATATGTGATATCCAATTTGTGTGCAAGCAAGCAATACCCATGCATATATACTAAAAAAACAATAAAACAGGGAAAAGAATACTAACAAAGAAAATATTATTACAGAAATAAAACATAAGAATAAGCATGAATATAGTCAGAGGAGAAGTACCCGGCGTCTGAAACGCTGCGGTGGCTCACGGTTCCGCCTGTCAGTACGAGACCTCACCCTGACAACCTTCGAGTGAATTGCACAAGAGACGCAGTATTGCATCTTGATATACAACTTCGGAAGAGTGTAACCTTATAACAATTGTCAAATTTTAGCTAAAAAAAGACAATTGCGCCAAACAAAGATAAAAAGAACACAAACTCTAAACTGAAAAGGATAAGCAAGAAGGGGGGAGTTTACCATCATAAGCACAGGCCTCCTGCACATCCCTTACGGCTGCCTGCTCCACGATGTTCCTCACAACAAACCTCTTTATTGCCTTGTCCTTCAACATCAAAATAACAGCGATGAGTTGCACGAACACAGAGAAATAGATTGAGAAAGAAACCAAGACAGGCATGTCCAAGCAAGAAAGAAAAGACCAGACCTGATCGTTGTACAATGCAACCGAAACATATAAGGAAACAGCCAGGATCGGCAAGAACAAATCGTTCAAGGCAAGAAGAGAGAGAGAGAGAAGGAAGGATCTCTAAGAGTAATACCTTGGGGCAGCACTTGCCGCAGTTGGAGCATCGGATGAAGTTAACGTGACCGCGGCCATGCTTGTTGCGTCCACCGTTCCTGCGCTTGAAAGTCTGCAACACAGACGAACAGATCGAGATCAGATATGGCAAAGAAAAAGCGACGAAGAAAAGGGCTAGGGTTCCGATCGCACCATCTTCGCCGCTCAACCGCGCGATCGACCACCTAGGGTTTGGGAACCGGCGGGATGGAAAAGGAAGGCTACGGCGAGGAGGAACTTATATAGCCACTTTGGCACATCCGCCGTCCATTTTAGATCGGACGAAAGAGAGCCGTGTATAATCGATGCAAATTGCTAGGGTTTCTGGCCCAACAAGAACTGGCTCAATTAAACAGCCTCATCTGGGTTCCATCCAAAATCTTAAAACCAAGCCCATAAACGAAATCTGCTTGACAACCAGACTAATATGCTACATCCTACATATAACGAGAGCTTTATTTAGCGTACATGAATCAAACATCAGTACATCAGGATAACCTACATGCTGATCAAGGAAGTCGATTAGAACACCAAAATGTGCAGTATGATTCTAATTTATTTTGGCAGTATGATTCTAATGGCGAACGGGAGAGAAATCATCTACAGGAACACCAATCCAGAGACAAAATGCTTGATACTACAGGAGCACCAATCCAGATACAAAATGCTTGATACGACGCCCAAGTAAAATGATCGATACCAGTGAAAGTCGAACAACGCCAAGAAAACCTCAGATGCAGTCCCAATCGACAAAGCTCCGATGCCCACCCAAAATTGCCTCAAACGAGAGTCAAGCAGGCACATATCGATCGATCGAATACATGGAAATCGAAGACGCGAGCATAGCACAGGAACACCAATCCAGAGACAAAATGTAGCAGCATAGCAGTAGGAACACCAATCCAGAGACAAAATGCTTGATACGATGCCCAAGTAAAATGATCGAAACCAGTGAAAGTCGAACGACGCCAAGAAAACCTCAGATGCAGTCCCAATCGACAAAGCTCCGATGCCCACCCAAAATTGCCTCAAACGAGAGTCAAGCAAGCACATATGGATCGATCGGATACATAGAAATCGCAGATGCGAGCATAGCAGCAGGATATGCCCGCTCCGAACTCTCCAGAGAGCGCGGTCAGGGAATAGCATGGCGACAGAGGAGATAACCGATCGCCCAGCTTGGATCGGTCGATGGAAATCTCAAGGGAAGAGATTGAGGAAGAGGTTTCCGACGCTGCCTCTCGTCGCCGTCGATATGAGAGCTCTCTTCGGTTAAATGGAGGGCGATGCAGAAGAGGGATGGTACCGGAATGCGTGGAGTGCAGCAGACTTATATCGGGTTTGTTGCGTCCAGGAAATACTTGAAACTTACCCGCTTGAACACCTGTGCGATGATTAGAGGCGCCCTGTGGGCCCATTTTTAGCTGCAATGTCAGGGCAGGTCACCCAAGAGGCGTGCGTCAAGCATACTTTAATAAGGTTTTCGCTCCTAATAGGTGGTGGAGGAATTATGTGATATTTCAGTCTACACAAAATTAAATATTACATTTACAAATATAAAATTCTCGATATAATTTTAAAATATTAAATATAATTAAAATATAAAAAATAATATGTAATTAATCCAGAGTGACACACCTGGCCATCTTCAGCATGTCAAAACAAAACCTAATGAATGATACACATTGCCAAAATAATTATAGTAGCAATTCAACGAAAAGTCAAACTCGTCATACACTGAGAATAAAGTCAACAAAAAAGTCTAAAAGCAAATAATTTAACTCTGCAAAAGGTTCATAAGCAAGGAGAGAAAAGCTAAAATCTCCGAGGCAACAAAGTTTTGGAGTTCCACAGGTGCCGATCAAACTGTCATGAAGACAAAGAGCTGTATCAAAGAAACAAACACTACTAAAAATTGCCGTTGATCCTTAATTTGCTCACTTCTTCTTGGCTGCAGCCTTGGTGATCTTAGCACCAGAAGGATCCTTCTTCTCCACACTCTTGATGACTCCCACAGCTACGGTCTGGCGCATGTCCCTCACAGCAAACCGCCCGAGTGGAGGATACTGGGAGAATGTTTCCACAACCATGGGCTTACTAGGAATCATCTTCACAAAGCCAGCATCACCGTTCTTGAGGAACTTAGGCTCCTTCTCGAGCTCCTTTCCGGATCGCCTGTCGATCTTGGTGAGGATCTCAGCAAACTTGACAGCAATGTGAGAGGTGTGGCAGTCAAGCACAGGGGCATAACCATTTCCGATCTGACCGGGGTGGTTCATGATGATGACCTGAGATGTGAAGTTGGCAGCTTCCTTAGCAGGATCATCCTTTGAGTTAGACGCAACGAAACCTCTCTTCAAATCCTTAACAGCAACGTTCTTCACGTTAAAGCCAACATTGTCACCAGGCAAGGCTTCCTGAAGGGCTTCATGGTGCATCTCAACCGACTTGACTTCAGTGGTCAAACCTGTTGGACCAAATGTGACAACCATACCAGGCTTGAGGACACCAGTCTCAACACGGCCGACCGGAACAGTACCAATGCCTCCAATTTTGTAGACATCCTGAAGAGGAAGACGAAGGGGCTTGTCTGAGGGCCTCTTGGGCTCCTGGATCAGGTCGAGGGCATCAAGAAGAGTTGGGCCCTTGTACCAGTCCAGGTTGGTAGACCTCTCGATCATGTTATCACCCTCGAATCCAGAGATAGGAACAAAAGGTATCTTCTCAGGGTTGTAACCGACCTTCTTGAGGTAAGAAGAAACCTCCTTCACGATTTCATCATACCTGGCCTTGGAATACTTGGGGGTGGTCGCGTCCATCTGCAATGTCGCAAAAATGGCAATAGATGAGGAAAACGAGAAATTCTTATAAAGATCAGGCAACACCAACATGGATGATGACAACTTCATCTCTCTCATAGATTCTAGACTAAGAAAGTACTAGGGAGAAATATCAGGTTTAATGATAAAAGTGTTGACGAAAACAAAACAATAGAGTTCCACCATCTTAAACAATGAGAGTTCATGAAAAGACTGATAACAAAACATCACACAAGATAACCTTACAGGAGGAGGTCTGAAATGTTTACCTTGTTGCAGCAGCAAATCATCTGTTTGACTCCAAGAGTAAAAGCAAGCAGAGCATGCTCACGAGTCTGGCCATCCTTAGAGATACCAGCTTCGAAACCACCAGTGGTAGAATCAATGATGAGAACAGCACAGTCAGCCTGAGAGGTTCCAGTGATCATGTTCTTGATAAAATCACGATGTCCAGGAGCATCAATCACAGTGCAGTAGTACTTGGTGGTCTCAAACTTCCAAAGAGCAATATCAATGGTAATCCCTCTCTCACGCTCAGCCTTAAGCTTGTCCAGAACCCAGGCATACTTGAATGACCTCTTGTTCATTTCTGCAGCCTCCTTTTCAAACCTCTCGATCACACGCTTGTCAATACCACCCAGCTTGTAGATGAGATGGCCGGTGGTCGTCGACTTACCAGAGTCAACATGGCCAATGACCACAATGCTGATGTGAACCTTCTCTTTCCCCATGGTGATTAGGACTTGAAACAAACACAACTACTAATAAAGAAAGCAGAGATGACATCAGACTGGCAATAGTAATTTAAAAATGACACAGACCATGACAACAAAGATCGGATGCATGAGAAATATGAATTAAATACTAATAATGCAAAAATAAGAAGAGAATACATTACATTGACACAATATTCCAAATTTTCTTGGATTGTTAAAATGATAAGATTAAAAAGCTAGGAAATTAACCTTGTGAACTAGCCACCTGAATGGTCAACAAGATGAATTGTTGAGCATGCATTAAGCACAACATGTCAGCAACTTCAAACCTCTGGGTAGCCACAAAATAGAGATATTGAAGTCTGACTAAATGACCCCATGGACAGTGACAACCTAACCATCATCATACAATCAAGTATATGCAACCATTTTTTTAAACCATCATTAAAGTGGAAGCTATACATCTAAATAAGCAAAGCAAAGCAAATAGGCAGGTGTCTGTACCAACTTGGATTCCCTAAAGAAATGACATGCATAGCCAGAATATAGATATATCAATTTAGTAATATATCTACCAACAAAACAAAATATTTCTAAATTTCAACATCTAAAATAGGGTTTATAAAGTTGTTACGACTATACTTAAACATCACTCAGACATGTAAAGCAATTACACAAAGGATCAAAGAACTGCAACTTAATCCTAGAAAATCAAGTTTAACTTTATATGACCAAGCAACAAGAAGAAACCAATCACTTATGGAGACATATCTTGGTTTAGGCATATGAATAGCCTTAGATATTGTGTCACTGAAAAGTTGTCATGATAACTAAATGCAAAAACAAAAAGAAATCAACATTTTGCTGAACATCAGTGCTAAATAGATGGTGTTATACTAAGAAATCAGTGCAGCAAACAACAAATCTTCAGTCTTTATAAAAACATGAGAAAAACCCAATGCAAGCATAGAATGAAAATAACAATCATCTTCATTCACATGGAACTGAAACTAGTATATCTCCAACGTAGAATAATCATTAACACACAACCGTAAAAAAAACATAAAGCCAATCACAAATAGCAACTAGATCTGCCATGAATTTACATAAATTACTGATACAAAATTTAATAACTGCAATACTTAGCCAATCAGAAACATTCAAGAAAAGCTCATGCCAGAAAGAGGGAACAACGGGATACGCCCGTCAAGACCATAAGCCCTTTAAAGTAACCCACTTAGGGAAGTTCATCGGGCATATCTCCATCGTTATCGATCATACCAGCATGATTACCAAATTTGGGGATTGCAGCAAAATAGCATCCAATAGGATTTGAACCTATACCAAAGGTCTATACAACCTTTATCCTTTCCATTAGACAATAGATGCTTGCACATCCCCAAATTTTTAGAGCACAACTTACCTTCTCATATCAGAATTCCACACCAGCAAAACAGTAGCTAAGCAAGAAATAAACAAAATAGTGTAACAAAGACCTTATCCAAAAATAGCGTACACATTGTCCAGATCTCCAATCTAAATTACTCAAACTAAACCGATGGAAATCCATAAGATGAACGTAAACCAAATCGATACGCTTGATTCAGCTCTATGAGAAAGAAAACGAGAACGAACAAGACCACAAATCAACTGCACCGTACACCTCCAAGCAACGATATGAAGTCGAGGGTCGCTTTGATCAAAGACAACCATATTGAACTTGCTTCAACAAAATCAAACAATGATCTAAATTATAGGGCTGCATACGCACTTCAACTTATCGAAATCAACGCAGAAGGAGGACGAAGCAACAATCTAAAATCTGGGGATCAAGCCTCACCTCCGACGAAGTATGAAACCGAGAAAGGATCGTAGTTGAGGGAGAGACGAAGGAGCGGCAAGGGCAGGGTGTGCCGGATGAGAGGCGCTTGAGATACTTATATAGAGATCCACCAGTGTCCGATGTGACCTAGGGTTTTCTGCGCCACCGTACGATCCTTTATCTAACGGTCACAAAGGCGTCATGTTAGCTCCGTCCGATTCGATCCAACGGTGGACGTTGATGTCCCGTGCGTTATACGTTGTCGGCTGCCAGTTGGATTTTCCACTTGGAAGTCGTCCGTGTAGTACTAGCAATATTTGATATTACAATAACACCCCTATCGAGCTGTGTAATTACATAAATATTATTCAAAAACTAAATATTTTATAAATGATGACAGGCACAATTCCTAAAAAATATCCATATTTTAGGTAATCCTCTTTCGATATCTTTTTTTTTGTTTTCTTCGAAACAATATTTCTAATTTAAAAAATACTCAAATTGCTTCTCAAGAAAAAAAAAATTCGTCTATTATACTATTTTGATCTATTATAGTGTTTTACCCACTACAATAAAATATTATAAAATCTACTTTAAAATACTAATACTTCATAAACTATTTGATATGTCATACTATGATCTAAATATATATTTATAATAGTTGACAAACTATATCACTCAAATAAAAATTAAACATTAACTTGTTATAGTATTAAGCCACCATAATAAAAATATTATAAAATCTACTCGAAAATATTATAAATTATTTAAATGGACTTCTATCCACAATCAAATCAACTATAGGTCTAAAAATATAATATTGTAATAGCCTATGAGTAATAACAATCAAAGAGACATAATTGATGTCATGTATAGTATATTTTAATACTATTTATAGTGTTTTTAGTCTCTCAATAAAAATACTATAAATATTATTAAAAAATATTATAAACAAACCAAATGAAATTATTGTAATAGTTTAGTTATTTTTCAATTAAGGATAATTTAAAAAAAAAAAGAGTACCGTTCGAAAACTATAAGTATTTATCTAGAGAAATGATCGTTGATTCGGAGCATACAGGACTCTCTATATAAAATAGGTATCATTTTTTTATTATAGTAATTGGAATAATTATGCTACTAATGTTTTCAAAAAATATAAAAATATCCAATTTACCCTAATATCCAATTAGAGATACTAATGCAAAACATATTTTATTAATGTTATAACAAATAATATCAGAGGGAAATGTGTTTAACCTATATGTTATATAAAACATAACAAAGGTCTGTAATAGTTCAATAATCAAATTAATAGTCATTAATATGTTTTCAAATAAAAAATATATAATGGGCAATGTTAAAGATATTCTGTACCAATTTAGTACTAAATATTACTAGTTGGTAAGTATATCATTTTATTAGATGTATTGAAATTGGAGTTTATCTTGGTTATTAGCTTCAATTCTGATATGACAAATGTTGATCTGGCTGTCACGTCATCATACCCTCGGACAGCTGGCCCGTCGATGTGGCCGACCCGACACGGGCAACCGGTCGGATGCAAGTATGGGGGGCGCCAGCGATCGTACAGCCGACCTGACATAGATAGGGTCGACCCCCCTACCTGCAAACGCACGCTTCACCACAGGGACGACAAGCGTGGTGAATGGGTACGACGATATGGTAGGTCATAAAAGCAGTAAGGTTGCCAGGTACGAATGATCTGCAGCACTCACTATAAAAGCCCCTGACCCGAAGGATCGAAAAAGGAACGACTAAATTAACTCAACCGTCGGAGGGGTCACGTCGGGAACCTACCCGACCCGGCCTTCGTGCAGGAATCAGCGGCCGACCTGAGCTGGGGGATTTCTTCCCGACCGGGGCTCCACCACTCCAGTAGCCGACCTCCCAAGCCAAGTTCTGGATCATCACCCATCCGACCGAGCTCCGACTCCGTACCAAGAAGACCGCGGGCGAGCTAGCGCACACGGACCTGAACCAGCAGTGCTTGCTCCACGAGCCGCGGAGGCGGAGCGTGTCTACTAGGCAAGCACCAAATACTCCCCTAACATTTTGGCGCTAGAAGGAGGGCTCATGTCGCCAGAACGCCCGTTCGAGGACTCGGGTACGGAGCACCGCACAGAACCTGACCACCCTCGACAGACGGAGGAAGCCGCAGCAGCTGTGCCGACTCCCAACCGTTTTTGAAGGATGATGACCGACCCAGGGTTCCCTTCACTCGCATCAAACCCTGCGCCGCTCACGATCACGACAGAGGCTTTCCTCGGCCTCACTAGCCAGGTCCAAGCACTAGCGGGAATGGTGCAAACCATAATCTCATATCTACCCCAGCTCATGCATTCAATGGCTCACCAACTGGCTCCCCCGGCGGCATCTCCGTAAACGGAGTCACTGATGGCCCCAAACCAGGGGATCCTGCCCGACCTTGAGGCGCCACCGCCTCGGGTCGCCGAAGTCCGCGCAGCTTCGCCGACCCCGACGCCAGCCCGATCCCAAAGTCGCTCCTACAATCCAGCACCGACTAAGCTCGATCTCGACACCTTATCGACCGACTCCTTAAGAGAGCAAGTTCGCCGAGTCCATCAACGACTCAACGAAGTCCAGAATGAAGTCTTCAGATCAAGGGAGAAGATTGGGGAAAGTTCTAAAGGCAGTTCCCCATTTACCCCCGAGATACAGTCTAAGCCCCTCCCGGCCATCTTCAGGCTCCCAGCCCTTGAGCCCTACGATCGCAGCGGCGACCCGACAGAGCATATCGCCACATTCCACGCCCAAATGGCCCTTTACGACACTTCGGAGGCGCTGATGTGTCGGGCCTTCCCTACCACCCTTAGGGGGTCGGCCGGAACATGGTATGCTCATCTCAAACCCGCGTCTATACATTCATTTGACGTGTTGGCAAGAGAGTTCGAGTTGAACTTTTTGGCAAGCGCACGCCCGAGGCCAACCACGGCCTCACTCCTCGGGATGGCCCAGGGGAGCGACGAGCCCCTCTCCCAGTTCGTAGGAAGGTTCACGTCACAAGTCCAGGGAATCCCCGACCTCCATCCATCCCTAGCCATTCAAGCATTCCTGACGGGGCTGAGGCCGTCAAGGTTCTTCTGGTCGCTGATCGAGCGACCACCGACGACTCTGCCCGAGATGTTGCAACGAGCGCACCAGTATATGGCGGCTGAGACGCTGATAGCTGGCAAACGGGACGAGACGAAGCGCTCCCGGGGGGAACAGTCTCGTGGGCGTCTGGCGCCACCTCCGAAGAGGAGGGAAGAAAGGTCGGGCTTGCTGCCAGCCAGACCCCCCCCCCCCCGATCTCACTCAACTCGACCCGAACGAAGATCCTCTTCCAAATACGAGAAAAGGGGCTCTTGAAGGCACCAAGCCCGATGAAGTCGCACCCCAAACGACGCGACAAAAGGAGATACTGCCGTTTCCACTGGGAATATGGTCACGACACCGAAGAATGTCGTGACCTCCAGTACCAAATTGAAGACCTTATCCGACGCGGCCACCTGCGGCGATATGTCCGCGAACAACCCCCCCTCCCAGACGGTCGGCCTTCCCGAGACTTGTCTCCCCGACCTCAGGGCCCGGTCGAAAAGCCGATCGATGTCATCTTTGGCGGTCCAGCATCAGGCGACAATAGCTCCTCGACGCGAAAAGCTTACGCGCGATCCGAGGTCGGAAAGAGGTCGCTACATCACGAAGACCTCGACGTCACATTCAGGTCAGAAGGCGAGGAGCACTCATCTCACGACGACGCGCTAGTGATCTCAATCCGCATGGCCAATGCCTATGTCAAGAGGGTCATGATCGACACGGAAAGTTCGACCGACATTCTGTATTTCGATGCCTTTTAAAGGTTGGGATTGACCGACCTAGATCTCACCCCTCTAACATCTACCTTGACAGGGTTCACTGGGGATTTCGTCTCTCCCTTGGGAACAACCACGATCTCTATCACGTTCGGGGGAGAGCCGAGGTCAAAGACTCTGCTGGTGTCATTCATGGTGGTCAAGCTCTCGTCTGCGTACAACGCCATCATCGGGCGTCCGACCCTCAATCGGCTCAGGGCGGTCGTGTAAACGTACCACTGGGTCTTGAAGTTCCCGACCCGAGTTGGGGTCGGCGAGGTCAGAAGTAACCCAAGAGAATCCAGGCAGTGCTACTTAACGGCAACAACGTTGTCCAAGAGGCCGAGAACTGAACCATTCGGTGTCATGCCCCCAGGCCCAGAAGAGAGCACCCGAGGCACCCACTCCGCGGAAAGGGTCCTAGAGCTGTCACTAGACCCGAACCGCCCTGATAAGCTGGTGAAGGTCGGGTCGGAGCTTGCGGAGAATCAACAAGTCCAACTGATAGATTTCCTACGGAAGAACGACGATGTCTTCTCATGGTCCCCAAACGATATGCCGGGGGTCGACCCGGAGATCGCCCAATATTACATGAACATCTCCCCCGGCGCCCGACCTGTGAAGCAGCGTCCGCGTAAAATCGCTCTAGACCGACAGAAGGTTATAGAAGATGAGGTCACTCGCCTATTGGACGCAAGGTTTATCGAAGAAGTGAAATACCCGACTTGGTTGTCCAATATTGTACTTGTCAAAAAAAGCAAATGGAAATTGGCGGATGTGCGTTGATTATACCGATCTCAATCGGGCTTGCCCGAAAGACTGCTACCCACTTCCCCGCATCGACCAACTTGTGGATGCCACGTCGGGGCATCAAATGCTTTCCTTCATGGATGCCTTCTCGGGGTACAACCAAATCCATATGGCCCCGAGAGACAAAAGAAATACAACCTTTATCACTCATAACGGCACATATTGCTACAAGGTGATGTTGTTCGGGTTGAAAAACGCCAGCGCAACCTACCAGGGGCTCATGAATCGCATGTTCAAGGACCAGGTCAGAAGGAACATGGAGATTTATGTAGACGATATGATAATCAAAAGCCGGCAAGCCGAGACCCACCTCGCCGACCTGGCGGAAACGTTTCGCACGCTAAGAAAATACAAGATGCGTCTCAACCCGGCAAAATGTATTTTCGGCATCACATCCGGGAAGTTCCTCGGCTTCATAGTGCATCAACGGGGAATCGACGCCAATCCCGACAAGATAAAGGCAATACAGGAAATGCAGCCCCCCAAGACTATAAAAGAGGTCCAACGACTTACAGGAAGGTTAGCAGCCCTGAGTCGCTTCATTTCCCGAGCCGGAGACAAAAGTTCTACCTTTTTCCGGGCACTGAAGTCGACAAAAGACTTCAGATGAACCCCCGAATGCGAGGAAGCATTTCGTCAACTCAAGAGTCACATCGAGAATCTACCGCAACTAGCCTCGGTAAAGGACGGGGAGCCTCTCGGCTTATACCTCGCTGCGACCGACCTGGTGGTTAGCTCGGTCCTGGTGACACTTGATAAAGCCGGGGAAAAGTCGATCTACTACACTAGTCATGTCCTGACGGGACTTGAGCTCCGTTATGCCCCCATAGAAAGAATAGCCTTAGCGCTGATCCTGGCATCCAGGAAACTGAGGCCGTATTTCCAGACACATCCCATCAAAGTAATAACTGACCAACCCTTGCGCCAGATCCTCTCCAAATTTGATGTTGCAGGTCAGATGCACAAGTGGTCGGTAGAATTAGGGGAGTTCGACATCGAATACGAGCCAAGAAAGACGATCAAAGGTCAAGTGCTCGCGGACTTCCTCTCGGAGCTCACACCCCCGGAAGTCCCGGCGAACCCGAACCCTGGATGGACTCTGCATATCGACGGTTCCGCCAACTCGAAAAGAGGAGGCGTTGGCTTGGTGCTCAATGACCCCTCCGGCCACACCTACGAACACGCCCTGCGGTTAGGATTCAAAGCTACAAACAATGAAGCAGAATACGAAGCGCTCTTGTTCGGTCTGAAGGTCGCGACCGAGCTGGGAGCAGGAGACATCGAGATATTCACCGACTCACAACTCATCGCGGGCCAGGTCAACGAAACGTTTGAGACCCGAGAAGCAACAATGATCAAATACCTTGCCGAGGCGCGACAGATGATAGCTCAGTTTCGAAGGTGTACCATCACCAAGGTACCTCACAGCGAGAACGCGCAGGCAGACGCCTTGGCCAGGCTAGCTTCCTCCTGCGTGACCGACACGTCGACCGGAGCAATGGTGAGAACCATCGGGCCCTCCGTCAATTCGACTGTATTGACTGTTAACGAGAGAGACGGAGGCTGGACCGACGAGATCTTTCGCTTCAAACAAGCAAGAATCCTCCCTGAGAACAAGGCGGCTGCCCGAAGAATCAGAAGGACAGAATCATGGTACTGCATCATCAATGACTGCCTCTACCGACGAGGCTTCAGCCGACCCCTACTTCGCTGTCTGAACCCGACCGAGGCGCAAACCACCTTAGTCGAGATCCATGAGGGAATATGTAGAGACCATGTCGGTGCTCGCACCTTGGCACACAAGATCCTCAGGCAAGGTTATTACTGGCCCACACTACGAAAGGATGCCCAAGCTTATGTTCGAAATTGTGAGCCATGCCAGAAGCACGCCCGATTCCAACATCAACCGATGGTACCGCTCGCAACTGCCGACTGCGCCTGGCCCTTCGCCCAATGGGGAATGGACCTCCTCGGCCCCTTCCCGCCGGCCTCGGGACAGAGAAGGTTTCTGATAGTCGGAGTTGACTATTTCACCAAATGGCTCGAAGCCGAGCCATTGGCCTCCATCACCGAGAGACAAGTTGAAGGGTTCGTGTGGAAGAACATCATAACCAGGACCATCATTACAGACAACGGCACGTGGTTCAACAATGCGAAGTTCAAAACGTTTTGCCAAAGCTATCGCATCCAGCTGAAGTTCACTCGGTTGCCTATCCCCAAGCCAATGGACTGGCCGAGGTAACAAACTAAGCTATTCTTGAAGGGCTGAAAAAAAGGGTCTCCAGCGCCACGACCTCTTGGGTAGAAGAGCTCCCAAGTATTCTATAGGCATCGCGAACGACTCTGAAAACCTCGACGGGGGAGTCCCCATATAGCCTGGCTTTCGGGACCGAAGCCGTGCTACCTCCCGAGGTGGTTTTCCTGACCCTCCGAGTCCAAACCCAACGTCAGGAGGAGTCCGACCAACAGCTCCGCGGGAACCTTGACCTATTGGAGGAAAAGCGTGCCGACGCCCATCTCCGAGCATTGGCTTATAGAAGAGCTATCACCAAAATCTATAACTGTCGGGTACACCCCCGACACGTCAAGATGGGCAACTTTGTGCTCCGAAAGATCGAGGTCAACGACCTGACCCGGTCCCGCGACAAGCTGGCCCCGAACTGGGAAGGCCCCTACCGGGTTATCGATGTTATTCGAGACGGGACTTATACGCTGGCAATAATGGAAGGACGGGTGCTGCCAAGAACTTGGCACATCAAAAACTCACTTTACCAAGACACGAGTCGGGAGGCTTACCATGACCATCTCCTTGGCGGCTCGGGCCATCAGAACTTCAGAGGGGAGCGTGTATAGCTCCCGCGCCAGTTGGGGATGAAGAAGCCCCCTTCCAAACTCTTCGGCTGTCGACGAGTTGTTCCACACCTTCGTCGAATTTTTCAGCCCGGTCCATCTGGCCTTCAGCTCCTTCTAGGGGTCTTGATGCCCCAAGTCGGACATTAGCAGGGCATAGTAGCCCTGGTCGCCTTTATGAACCTTTGTTTTGAAAAGGTCCTTCATTGACCTCGGGCGCTTGTGAATTGGTGAAGCGCCCCCCTCCTCGGACCCGGCGGGCGCCTCCGGCTCCTCCGACGATGCTGCGGGCTCCTTACCCTTGGAGCGGGAACGAGACTCCCCCTCGCCGACACGAGACTTGTGCTTTCTCGTCAGCACTTTCATCTTCTTCTGTTGCCTTCCTGCACCTTCAGCCTGCTCAGGCGACGGGGGAGCCGGCCTCTTCGATGAAGCCCTTGGAGCCTCCCTCGCAGGAGACGCGCCGACCTCACGGGCGGTGGGGCGGGTCGGAGGAACCTTGCCACCGGTCACTCTGGGCATCCCGCGAAGCTCCCCGAGATCCATCTGGTCTGCATCCCGACCGACAGGTCAGTAGGAAACTAAGAAAGCTAAAGTAAAACAAAATGTTAGTACCCCTAGAGGCCGGGCTCAAACCCGCCTCGACGAGCCAAAGCTCAGCCATCTCCTTGATCGCACGAGAAGAGGAAAGAATCCCCTTCAGTCGGTCGACCAGGACGGTTTCCTCCTCGGACAAGTATGGGGGGGGGGGGGCATTGCCGATCGGGTGAGCCGACCAATCGAGCCTGAATCCCCAAACCAGACCACTAACATAAAGATAGCGGGACTTCCAACCTTTGTTACTGGAAGGTGCCCCGCTGACCTTAAAACCGACCCGGGCGGTAAGATAGTAACCGCCCCGACTCTTGCAGAGGTGAAAACACTCTATGAACAAGTCCCAAGTCGGGATAATCCCGGCTCCTCGGCACTCGCCCAAGAAAACCACAAGGTAACGCCACGAGTTGGGCGCTACCTGGCTAGGAGAAATTCTCCACAATCTCAGGCACTCCTCAATGAGAGGGTGCAAAGGAAACCAGAGACCGGCCTCCAAAGCATCTATTGAGATGCACATGCCGGAAACGTCCAAGCTATAGGGACGCTGCCCCGGCTCCGGAACATGCAGCCCGTATTCAGTCGGGATGCTATACCGCTCCCTAATCACGACAAGTGACCCCTCGGTCACCGCCATGTCGAGATCATGATCCGACATCATGACCTCTAAATCCCTCAGAATCCTCGCGTCGACAGGCGACGGGGGCCCAGAAGACGCTCCCGAGGAATCAACCTCGGGATCACTCCGACTCGTCTCCCCCGACCCCGGGGGAGAAACGACCCTGACGCTAGTCGAGGAGTCCGAGGAGGTCCTCGCGACCTGTTCAAAAGAAGCTACCGACTGAAGGAACGAAGAAGTGGCTAGGGAGATCCGAGATGGAAGTAGGGAGAGGGCCAAATGAATAAGTGAGGTCTCTGCCCAACCCCACAGCAAACTTATAGCGCCCAGGGGAGTCGTTTCAGCTTCTCGAGGTAAGAGGAAGCGCCGCCACCCTGAAAAGACACCCAGTGCATTAAATGCACCATAACTTTGACCGAAACCCTAGGCGGAGGATGAAATATATATATATATACATATTAATATATACATATATATAATATAATATTGTCGCAAATATGATGATATGCACATGGTAATAAAGAGAGAGTTCACCCTCTCGGTCAAATCTCCGGATTTGGGCACGAGTTCACCCTCTCGGCCAAATCTCCGGATTTGTGCTTGAGTTCACCTTCTCGGCCAAATCTCCGGATTTGCGCCCGAGTTCACCCTCTCGGCCAAATCTCCGGATTTGCGCCCGAGTTCACCCTCTCGGCCAAATCTCCGGATTTGCGCCCGAGTTCACCCTCTCGGCCAAATCTCCGGATTTGCGCCCGAATTCACCCTCTCGGCCAAATCTCCGGATTTGCGCCGGAGTTCACCCTCTCGGCCAAATCTCCGGATTTGCGCCCGAGTTCACCTTCTCGGCCAAATCTCCGAATTTGCACCCGAGTTCACCCTCTCGGCCAAATCTCCGGATTTGCGCCCGAGTTCACCCCCTCGGCGAAATCCCAGGATTTGCGCCCGGACTCACCCTCAGCAAAAGCCTAACATTGCAATTCCCGAGCTCCTGCTCGGTCAGATCAACTCTTGCGACATCAAAATTCCCGGGCTCCTGCTCGGTCGAATTAGCTCTTACACCATTCAAGTTACCGAGCTCTTACTCGGGCGGATCAACCACCACACCACTTGAAATCCCCAAGTACGCACTCGGAACTAATTCAGGGCGACCTCGAACCAGCAGCTAAGCACAAGACCTCATCTTCGGCACCCTCATCAGGCGCCTTGAGAAGGTCTTCCCGGGGGGAAAGAATGATATGACAAATGCTGATCTGGCCGCCACATCATCATACCCTCGAACAGCTGGCCCGCCGACGTGGCCGACCCGACACGGGCAACCGGTCGAATGCAAGTATGGGGGGCGCCAACGGTCGTACAGCCGACCTGACACAGGTAGGGTCGACCCCCCCTACCTGCAAACGCACGCCTCACCACAGGGACGACAAGCGTGGTGGAGGGGTACGACGGCATGATAGGCCATAAAAGCAGTAAGGTTGCCAGGTACGAATGATCTACATCACTCACTATAAAAGCCCCTGCACCTCTACGGGGCAGGGGGATCGAAAAAGGAACCACTAAATTAACTCAACCGTCGGAGGGGTCACGTCGGGAACCTACCAGACCCGGCCTTCGTGCAGGAATCAGCGGCCGACCCGAGCTGGGGGATTTCTTCCCGACCGGGGCTCCACCACTCCAGTAGCCGACCTCCCAAGCCGAGTTCTGGATCATCACCCATCCGGCCGAGCTCCGACTCCGTACCAAGAAGACCGCGGGCGAGCTAGCGCACACGGGCCTGAACCAGCAATGCTTGCTCCATGAGCCACGGAGACAAAACGTGTCTACTGGGCAAGAACCAAATACTCCCCTAACAAATTCAAATAAAGAGAGTTGGACCTCCAACTCCTGGAATTATTGGGAGTTGACTTGGTGAAGAGGAGAGGGGAAAATATACATCAGTTCATAAAAAATTTTGGATGTCATTATCAGGTCATATTTGGTTGGAATATACATCAAGAGGAGAGGGGAAAATATACATCAAACTTTTCTATCAAGAATTATCTGAAAGTACTTTGCAAAGATATGAAATGGGAAATTAAGTTCTGCAACTTCCTGCAGCTGGATCTCATTTATTGTTTCTGATGGTGTGATATAGGGAAAGAACAGAATAAATTGTTTCCACTTTAGATACGCTTTAATAATATGGAAGAGCTGCAGTAGTCTGTATCAACTGTAGGAGCTCACTGAACTGTTCCTTGCTATTCTGAACCTTTTGTTTCATTGTAATTTTTCAATCAGTTATTGGTTTGTATATGAATCCTCAACTTTGATAAACTTCATAATCCATGGATGGTATAGACAAAAGTTCCCTTTTTCTCCATTTGTTGACAAGTAACTGAAAACATTTACTTTCCAAACACCAGGAAGACAATAGTATAATTTTTTTGGAATCATGTAGCAAAGCTTCAGCATAATTAATGTAAATAAACCAATCCTTGTAAATTAAGCTGTCACCAACTACATTCACTTCAGATAAATGATAATCGTAGATAGATTGACATAACAATAGGCCCTCCACCTATATAGTAGCTATCTTCACCTATATAGTAGCTATCTTCACCAAAGTTTTGATGGAGCTGCCGGATTTCTCTGGTGATTCTGTTGTGCTCAGGATTGGACCGCTACATCCTTCACAGACGCCATGTCCACCTTGGGGGGACCTGAGTTCCGCCTCATCGGAGCTGGAGATGCTGGACTAAATTTATCTCCTGTGGGGAAAGATAACCGCTTCTTCACAGAACTCGCAGAAGTTTTGTCTGGAGAGTCGATGCTGTTATCGTTTGAAAGGCTCTGGAAGCGGGACTTGGCTCTTGCTGATTCTGTGGGTGCCATGTAGCTCGGAACAGATGCTGAACCAGCTAGGCTCTCGTCATCTCTCACTGATGCTGTTGCCAAGCTGTGCCTCCTAGATCGCTCCGATTGCATGCTGACAATGCTCCTTGAGTCGTCTTCCAATGGCACCCAACTGCATTTGGGGCTTGCTGATTTGATCTTCCCCATAGACCAAGGGGCCTTGTTGGGTGGCGTTGATGGGGATTGGCGGCTGGCAGGGCGGCTTAGTTTCTGGACTGCAGGAGAGGGCTTCTCTGGATTGTTACCCCGGTTAGCATAGGCTTTTAAGATCTCCCCACCTCCATCACTCTGCATGGTGCTTTTTACAGAGGCTCGGTCATTGTTGAGTTCTCTATCTGTAGTGGTCCTGGTCTCCCATGGCCTCGCTGCCATCCACCGCTCCAGCCAGCTCCAACCCCATTGTAGATTGTTGGGATCCATAAACATCGGATTTACTGATTTTGAGGAGCTTTTCCACTGTTGCAGAGAAACTTTTGAGAGACTAAGCACTTCATAATTGATACCATAGTCAAAAAAGCTAAGCGGCAGCAAATTAAAAGCGAAAATTTGCATTACTGATGAAATATATATGGCACTAACACAACTATGAGATTTAATTAGTAATTCTTGATGTTCATTTGTGGCATAGTGTCGCTGGTTTCTAATGAGCTGAATTACCTGATGAGAAAATGCATAAGCCAGTGCTCTTTCTCTTCGTATTGTAGCTTCTTGCTTGCTCAACAAACCTGCTTCTATTTGCTCCTTTGTTTGCAAGCTGTCATCCCATTCTTCTCCCATCTGTTGTCCAAAGAAAAATTAGCAGGCTGAGGATGTTCAAAATGCTTTCCTCATCTAATAATATTAGGTGCAGAAAACATATCCATCTTATTGAATGGTGACAAAAGCAATTTCCGTGGCAAGGAAAAAATGTTCCAGAGACATAAAAATATCCAAATTTTATGAGCTATCTTTACCAATTCCTGCTGTTACCCATCATTTAACCACATCTTCTTTATTTAATATGGATTGCTTCGATTTAGGTTGTGATTTCATGATTTAAGATGAAACATGCTGGCATGGGTTGCATCTAAGGGGGTGAGAGTGGGCAAGATTGGAAGATGTGTGCTTCTGGATGTGCAACACTCCATGACTCATTCCTTAAGTTTGATACAAAGTCATGGAACACAACATTTCTCTTATTTAATTATACCTAGGGCTCCAAATTTTAAGAGCAATTTACAAGAAAAAATTGCATAGAAAAGCATATCAATGCCATGCATCTTGCAAAAGGACATGCAGGTCAAGATGAATTATGATTTTAACCAGTGTATAATTCTTGTTTAAAGTATCTCGTCTGTTTAGTTGACTACACCCACATAATTGAATAAAAAAGAAACTAAGAGCAATTGGACAAACCTGTAAAGAAAATAGCAATCGTTTTGCATCTGACCACATTTTTTGTATCATTAGATATCTATCTTCATGATAAAACACAAACTATGCAACAGATCTGGTGCGAAAATTTACCTTCAAACTTTCAAGCTCCCTTTCATGTTTAAGCAGCATTTGCTTCTGAAGTGCCTGGTTGTCTTCTAGCATCCTGATTCTCCTTGCACGGATTTGTGATTGAACCCTTGCCAGTGTTTTCATGCATCGTAAAGTGGAAGTGGCTTGGCGCTTAACAGAATTACCATCAATCAGTGACTTCAACCTAACCAATCCTCTCAAGGCCCGTAGACCTCTCCTTGCCTATTAAAAACAATAGGACATGTATAAGGTACAGGCTTGAAAGCTGGATATTATAGTGAGAATTAGAGAATTACATTGACCGAAGGCTTAATAAGGTACAGGCACTTATAGGCAATCGCCAAAACTATATTGGAGCGACACATTTAAATTACATAAAGTTGAAATAGTCAATAATAAGCTAAAACCAAGACAAACATCAACGAAATGACAAAATAGTCCTAGTTTTCCAGAAAGCACAATTGAAACTGTTGTTGAGTACTAGATCTGATCAAAATAAAGACCTTGCAAAAGCTACATAAGTCTAGTAGCTCCCCATTAAAACAGCAAATAATGTGACTAAAATCCTTCGAGTAGACAAATTTGAAGGAAACAATAAACTTCTCAGACACTTGTAAAAAGCAACCTGTCTCCTTGTCCTCAGTCCCAAATATGACAGATGCATATAAGAGAAGACTTGAAATCTTTTATTGTCTAGTTGTCAACCAAACGGAGCCAAAAAAAGGAGAAAGTTTAATATCACAAATGGCATGTTTGTACTCTAGAACACAATTCTATCAGCCTACTGAACAAATACTATTTATCAATCTAAAAAAATTAGCTTATATAATACCTCAAAAGGACATTATTCTTGAGTTCAAGATGCTCATAAAATGAAATCCTATGTGTTTGTACTAAATAAAGCACTGAGTCTACATACCAGATGGCCTCGGAAAGCAGTCTGGATCTTGATTGCAGCAATCTCTTCTCTCGATTTGCCGGGGAACTTTGTGAGAGTTGTGAGGCTAATGACCTCCCTTGCGGCCTCAGCAGAGGTGACAACAGGTTCCACGGTAGCAGGAGTGGCTACAGAACAGGCAAGCTTGCTCTGCTCGGTCTCAATCTCCACTACTTTGTCCTCATCCGGATGAGGCAGAGGCGGAGGAGGAACTGCCTCACGAGCAGTGCATTCTAACGAGTCGGCAGGACATGGATCCGGATGTTTGGATGTCCCATCTCCCAGCTTCTTCTTCAGTCTCTAGGAAAAAGGAAGAGCAAGGAAGCCTTTTTTCAACAGAGGCAGCTGGGTAACACAGATCACATAAGCACAGGAGAGGGGGGGGCGCAAAATCCAGACCTCTTCTTTCTTCTCCTTGGACTCAGGGCTGAAGACCTTCTTCACGGCACCAAACCACTTCGCCTTCTTCCCCATGTCGTCGCTTTTCTTTCTTGCTCTTCTTCTAAAAGCCGGATCTTTCTTTGAAGAGAATGCTAGAACTCTTTCTTCAACCACACGCACAAGGATCGATGGAATTGCCAAAACTCATTTTCCCATAAAAATGTGACCAGTGATGCGATCTTTTTCATAAAAAAAATGATCTTTGCCACAAACAAGAAACACATTTCAAGATTTCCTCAGGAGAAAAAGGGCTTTTATAAAAAATTTAACCTCCGAGGAGAAAGAGAGAAAGGGTAGACGTACAAATTGAATCGAATTGGTAAGAATAGACAAACTAATCAAGAAGAGAGACACTGATAAAGAAGGAGATTGATGAGTTCGGATTCGGAAGAGCTCGTTACCTCGTGGTATCCTCCTTGACGGAATCACTCAGTCCCTCTCTCGTCGCAAACAGTAAGCTGCAAAACCAAGAAACCGGGAGAGCAGAAGGGCTTCCTTCTCCTCCACTAGGGAGAGAGAGAGAGAGAGCAGATCAATCTCAGGTAGGAAACCAGATCTGGTGGGTGAAGGAAGAGTGGGCGGGGGATGCACTCCGCCGACGACCACTGTATTGGGGGGTGTGGACCCCGCTGCCAGATAACACGGAGGTAAGAACTATGAGACGCTTTAGTTTTACTTCTACCTTTCTTATGATTGGCGGATCGGCGCGTTCTGCCGGTGGGTCCCACTCATCGCCGACGTGGTCGACGCTTGCCTTGTCATTTACGGCTGGTCCAAAACAGGGTAAGAGCAGTGGGGGCACGAAAGAACAAAAGCGAGCTGTCCGCTTAGGATATAATTGGATCAGATAACCGCCCAAAGCCGGTGTTAAGTCGCCGACAAGGGAGACGTGGCAGGACATGGATGGCTCACTGCGGCATCTAGCGAGCTGGACACGGAGATACCGTGCTTCGCGGTGCAGGTATCTTCCGTCACCAGCGATGATTGGTGGCAGCGAAGCAGAGAGGGGGACACCGCACCAAACTTGCGAGCTTATTAATCTGCCTCGGGCGGTTGGAAGCAGGAGAAGAAGGTGAGACCGATGAGCAACAATGGAGGTTAAACCAATGGTGATCTGTCGATAAAGGACAAACCTTTGGGGCTTCTTCTTTGTCACCAGAAACATGTGAGATCCTCCTCTCTGCTTTCTTGGTGAGGCTCTCTGCATCTGCTTGCTAATTCATGGTGTGTAACCTCTGCTGCTGCAGCAGCAGCACTGGCATTGCATGACTTTGAAGCAATGGTTGCTCCTTGTCAAACCTCACATGAAAAAGAATGATCTTTTAGAAGCCGAGAGGCTGCAGATATGGTGGTCTCCAGATTGAGACAACTCATGTAAATTCCAAGACTTTGTTGAGAATGATCATAAGCAGAAAACCATGTAATTTGCAGCACCACATTCCCTTTGGTGATCCTCTATTATTGTGAGCAGCAATTCATGGCAAATCCTCTGTTATCTGCATCAGCTATTGAGCTCCAATGGTTGTCTTGCATCAGTGCTGCAATCCTAAGCTGCAGGTGAAAGAATAAATGAGTAACATTCTGCTGCACCTGATAATGGAATAACATCACTTTGGGTCATCTGCAAAATGAGAGAAGAGATTTGTATCTGAAGTAGAAAATTTTCAAGAAATTAATTACGCTGCTGAGGAAAAGGATTGTTTATATAAAATTAGGTAAGCCTGTGAGTGTGGAATGTAGGAGTTAGGTGAAGTGATAATATATGATGTTGGATGGAGCTTAGATATGCAAAGAGGTTGATCTTCCATTTGAAGAGTGAAAGCAATGTGTGTGTGTGTGTGTGTGTGTGTGTGTGTGTGAAAGAAAGATGAATTAATTAGCAACTAAGTGTTTATTATGCTTCAAAAATGATAATTTGGTATAAACAGTTAAAAATAGGAATAAATAATGAAAATGCACAATTGATTCATTGATCCATCGTTAATTTATACAGGTGAAGATAGGAGGATTTCCCTCAACTAACCTACGTAATTTCCTCATTCGGTTGGAAAAATCATATCTAAATCCTAATTTAATTTTATTTAAATTATATCTAAATCCTAACTTAATCTTATCTTCTATCATGCCCCCACAAGATCGAGATCTTATAAAGACGTTGATCTTGAACTAAGGACGCTGATCTTGAACCAATGAGAATGAATCTGAAGGAAGGAGTAGACGATTCTGCTGGAGCCAAATTCGACAATCCGATTAGATCGGACTATCATGCCCCCGCAAGATCAAACTCCTATGAAGGACGTAGATCTTGACCCGATGTCAAGGAGACCGCTGTGTTGTCAACCACGGTGAAGGTCTGATGACGGTTGACTTCGGCAGAGGAGATGCTGCTACGGCTGGGGCGAAGGGCAGCAAAAGAAGTCTTGCGATCATAGATTTGTTGTCGTTTGACAGCGAGAAAGAACTTGTTGTGCCCTCTCTGCAGAGCATTGAGAGACGATGGGCGGTGGCCCATACAGATACTCTCGGCAGAGAGAACAAAGCAGTAGAGGCTACAGGAGGGATGGCGCCGGCGAGCAAGTTAGAAGCCGTCGTCTGCTGCAGATGGGGTCGGGAAGGTGCCGCTGCTTGTTGAAGCTGATGCGATAGTGGTGGTGCACAAGGAAGATGGCCTCGTGCAGAAGAACGCCTCGGTAGAGGAATTGAGAAAGCCAATGGGGTCCAACAGAGGAAGAGAAAACTGACGCACTAGAAATCTCCAGCTTCGACGTCGACAAGAGACTGTCGTTTGACAGTAAGAAAAGATAGATCTGCACCGATGAGGAGAGAGTTACCTTCGGAGCAAAGGAAGCAGAGGATGTCCGAGAGGGGAACAAAGGAAGCAGAGGATGTCCGAGAGGGTGGCGGTGGATGACCCCTGGGTATCTACGGTTTCACAGCGGAGTTATCCACGAACAAATGGTGATAGAAGCTATCGTTTGACAGTGAATAAAAAAAAAAGAAAGGTAATCTCTCTTATAGAGAGAGGGACTCTGATACCATGTTTGTAATAGGAAGAAATAATGAAAATGCTCAATTGATTCATTGATTCATCGTCAATTTATACAGGTGAAGATAAGAGAATTTCCCTCAACTAACCTACGTGATTTCCTCATTCACTTGGGGAAATCATATCTAATTCCTAATTTAATCTTATTTAAATCATATCTAAATCCTAACTTAATCCTATCTTATATCATAAACAAATTATATAATGATGCTTTGCTTTCATTTTAAGATCATGTTTTGCTTAGAAGAGAAGATTGAATGCACTATAACTCTCCAGCAATCACCTTTTTTGTGGTGGCAAATGACTGAATCCTTTCAAGACCCAAAGAACAAAGAAAGAGCTTTTGGTTTTGGAAGAAGCAGAGATATGATCCTTTGCTTTCACCTAAAAAGAAATGATTCTTGATATGTGCAATTTATGGCTAAAATCAATCTCAAAAGATTAATTCAATATATATTCAAATTTCAAACTGTTGTTCAAGCATGGCTGCCAATTATTGTTTGAACCTGTAGCACACACAATTAACATCCAGTTCAAGATGCCACAATTATTTCCTTGGTGGGTGTAAACAGAATCATCATCATCATCAGAAGAAGAAGGACTGACAAGAGAGAGAAGCTCATCCCAATCTTCCTGTTCTTGTCCTGAGCAAAACAGCCACACTTTTGGTCTCTTTTTGCAGGGCCTTCTTTTGGACAAACTTGTTTAATACCTGACCAAAACATGATCAAAAGAATACAAGTGATTCATTTGGAGAGATGTGACAGAAGATTCCAAGTAAACTGGTCAATTTTTAGAGAGAAAGACATATCATGAATCTTGCTGATTGTTCCAAATACTAGACTTGGATTGCAAGTGCCATTTCAACAACTAATAAAGATCTATTAGAGAATGTATTAAGATGATTGGTGACATGTAGTTTTCTGAACTTGTATGAAAAGGACTGGATTCCATATTTACAAGATTTCTTCCAAAGACAAGATTGAAACTGGAGAGGATCTTTAAAAGGCATTTAATATGAGTAAAGTTTCAGTAACCAGAGTTCATCAAATACTTCTGCTGACCAGGATGCAGAGAACTGCTGAAGTACAAAAAGGCTAATGTTTAGCAAAAAAAAAACATGGAAATTTCTAAGCAAAAAACTTTTAGCCCAGCAACTCAACATGTACTAGAGATGGATCAATAAGTAAAAAAAATGTATTGATTTTATTATTTTATCTTATTCTTCATGAAACTTAAATCTTATAATTAACTTTTATATAATCCTAAAAATTATAATTTAATTATACAAATTTAACTTTAATGTAGTATTTAATAAGATCTAAATGATAACAAGTAACATAGAAAAATTATATTATCTTCTTCGCCTCCTACCCTAAGCACAAAATGTTCTCCTCTCCTTCTAACTTTCATCCCCTTTCATATTATCTGTCCATCTTTACAGAATCTACTACTGTTCGTTTCTCAAAATAGTTGATGAACTATTTCATAAAATGGTTCATATAAGAAAGCCTTAACATGCTCTTCTCACTCGGAAGAAGGATAATTAATAGCTATAAAGTCATCAACAAAATCACTATCAAATATCCAAATCCTCGTCTGATATAATTTAGACTCATACCATCTCAGATGAGATTATACATCTCATTTGCAAATACTCAATTTAAAATAATAAATTATAACTATTATATATAAGAAAAGTATGCTCTCTCGACACCATAGTTATTAGAACCCAACCCGGAAGCTCGGAATAGATTAAATGATATTATATTTTTTAAAATAATAAATGATTTAAAATTATATATAGTAAAAATATACAAATAAAACTAAAAAAATCTATAAAAATGATAAAAGTTAGTAATATCAAAGAGCATAATAAACATAGATGATAAATTTTTATTTATTTCTCACATCAATTCTTAAATTTTTGAATAAAAAGATTTAAACTTAGGGTGCCTGCCTAATTAATATTTCATTATATTATGTATAACTCCACATCGGTTCATGCCGGTTGTTCAAAAATCGAACACATCCGATCTAATAATTAAATTAGATGCATTAATGGTCTAATTCCTTTATAATAAATTTTTTTTAATGCTCTATACTTATAAAGTACGGCATATTTGGCACTCTATAAATTGCAATGGTCTGAGGAGCCCCACACACACACACACTGCTCGCACTCTACTCTCTTTTGTCATGTCTTCGAGTGACACAGCCACAGCATCGGCGACTACTAAGACAGCCTCCTCTCCCTCGCTTTCCTCTTCTGCTAACTCCGGTCCTCCTCCACACCCAACTGCTCCCAGCCCTTGCGCCGCCTGCAAGATCCTCCGCCGGAGATGCACCGTTAGCTGTCTTCTCGCGCCGTTCTTCCCGCCGACCGAGCCCCTCAAGTTCACCACCGCGCACCGAGTTTTCGGTGCCAGCAACATCATCAAGATCTTGCAGGTAAGCAGTCGAGAGTTCAATTCCCACAGTCAAGAGCGATCTTTGATGCCATCTCATACGCTTACAGGAGCTGCCGGAGAGCAGGAGGGCGGACGCGGTGGACAGCATGGTGTACGAGGCGAACGCCAGGTCGAGAGATCGAGTCTACGGAAGCGCCGGGGTCATCTGCCACCTCCAGAAGCAAGTGGACGAGCTCCAAGCGCAGCTGGCCCGAGCGCAGGCGAAGCATGTCATCTTGCAAGCTCAGCACGCGCACCTGTTCGCTTTAATGGCGACGGCTCGGTCGCAGCAGCAGCGCCCGGCCGAGGCCACGGATGGCGTCGTCGCCGACTCTTGCATGCTTCAGAACGGCGGGTACTGCGTCGACGCCTGCGGCGGCCTGGGATCGGTTTGGGAGGAACCCCGGTGGGCATGAGAAATCTGCACGTAGGTAAATTAGCTTCTCATGAGATGAAACAGAGCGAGAAAGAAGTGATCCATGTTGTTGTTGTAAGACAACCATAAAGTGCTTATACAATTCTAAACATAATACCATTTCTGAGTCTGTGATGAACATATCTCTCAAAAGAGGGAATGAAGAGCAAACCATCAAAAAGTCGACTATGCAATTAGAAAGCATGGAGTTTGAGAGAGACATTAATCTAACAAGTAGCAAATGTCAACAGAAGAAAAGAGCAAATTGCCTATGTAACCTTAGAAGATGCAGCAAAAGTACAATCCTGCAGTCTAGCTTTGATTTGATGGTCAGTAAGTTTGGCTGAAAGCTCCTCTGGTTTGGATCAAATGTTAGGGGAGGCTTCTACAGTTGATCTATGTTTTGTTTCTCAATAAGATTGATTGATTTGCTAAGCCATGACTTCAGTTATTTTAGTATCCAAGAATTGGTCCTCAACTTCAATCACTGTCATGCAGAACTACAAAGTAGTATAGAGATGATGATGGTGATACCAATTATAATTAAGTAGCTAATAGTGATAGTTGGTATCAATCAATAGATAATATGATGATTCTACAGGATGAACTGCACTAAACTACAAAAAACTTTTTTCTTTTGGCTTCAGCATGATTAAATAAAGATTGAAAACATACACTTGAAATGAATCATGGATTGATTCCATTAAGACTGAATGCAAGAACATGCTCTTGACAACACATTGCTGACTGACTGTTTAAAAGGATCTATCAGTGCTAACAAGTTACCTAAATGGTGGGCTGCAAAGTCTTTGCCAGTCTTCCAATGTGAATAATTTGTGACTAGGAACAACACCCAAAGGCAGGTCAAACTTATCTTAGACCAAACATGTCACTGAAATAAATCCAAAAAAGTAACTTGTTGGTCAATGTAAGTAGAAGCTTTGATTTTTCTTCACAATTCTTACTTGCAATGGTGATGAAAAAAGACAGCCTTGGTGACAATATAATACCTATACTACAGGTAAAGATCACCATAGGTTTGATGTAGTTTCAACACCCACAAGTCTCATTCATGGATACAAGTTGACAAGAAGGGGTCAGTTTGCCACAATTTACCTAAATGGTGGGGGCTGCAAATTCCTCAAGTTTGCCATCTTCCAGCTTGAATACTTTTTTTTTTTTTTTGACTAGGAACAAGAAGCCAAGGCAGGCCAAACTTATTTGAAATCAAACATGTCACTGAAATAAATTCAACAAATAACTCCTTGGTTAATATAAGGAGAAGCTTTGATTTTTCTTCATGATACTTGTTAACACACGGGGATTGTCGATTGTTGTGTCAGCCCGATGAAGGTATAGGTCTTTCTTGATGACTCCTCCATGCTGATGCAAAGAGCTAGCATGACAAGCCGGTGTGGAGAGACTATTGGGAAATGTGGTTCGCCAGGAGAGATCTAACCCTTGTATGGTGAAGTCGAGTTGGATTGTCCTCGCTGCTGTTGAGCCACCTCCTTGCCATGTCTCCGGATGGCACATGAGATCCTGCACAATTGGTATGTGCCGAAAGTGTCATGGCTCAATCTTTCCGATGCTTAAGTTTGCGAGACAGAGAGGGAGGTTAACAATACAAGTGAGAGAATGAAGAGTTTTTTACTTGTCTTTGTTTGTCTCGCGACTCGACTGTAATACCCGAACGTTTGGTGGCATGGACGGGTGCTAGTGAAGATCCCCCTTGTCCTACATGACAGAGGCACTTAATGCGAGCGATTTACCAACATGTGCCCCTAGAGGCGACACATGGGGACTATTGGGGTGACGCCTCCGTCTAGCTTTCTTGCTTCTTTCGATCAGGCAGGGTATGATCCCTTCATCGTCTATTCAAAATAAAAGACTAGAGAAACCAAACGATATCATCAACTATGAATGCGAAGTCAGATCCTCTTTCCCAACTACAGGAGAAAAACCATACTAGACAAAATGACCTCCTACTAATTATCATAGGGGGTAGGTGGTTCTTGTGATTTTACTTATGTGGGGGGTGGGATAGAAAATACCAGAATTATCCCAATCGATACTATTTGCAATGGTGACAATATAATCTGTACACCACAGGTAAAAAGATCACTACAGGTCTGATGTCATTTCAACACTCACAACTTCCATTCATGGATACAAGTGTGACAAGAAGGAACCATTCTTTCTTGCTTCTTTTGCACTCCTCAAGAATTTGGTATTGATCCAATGAGAGTTGTACTTTACTTCCAAGCAATCACAACTTCAAACAAATTGCAGTTTAGATGATATACTACCAGCAAGCTGACATCTTGAGATAGAAAAATCTGAATTGGCTACTCATCAAGATAATAGCTGCATAAGAAACTTCTTTTGCCAATGATATTATCCAGTTAAAATATCACTGTCACTCATAGCAACAAAATAAGCCAAATGGAATGGACATGAGCCTAATTCCATACTATTCCTACAAACTTATTTGTACATCTGAAGATAGTATATAGTAAGCATTTGGAGGTGAAACTCAAGTCTGATGACATGAAGAATACCCAATTAACTATGAGCAATCATATTTACTTCCACAGAGTTATATTTCTTGTAATTAATTATTTCCAATTCTTTTTCCACCAATTGGATATTCATTTGTACTTAAATTTAATTGGAAAGCCTTCATATTTCTGCACACTAAGACATAGGCAATAGACAAAAGTAAATATGCACATACTATAGCTTCTTTGCCATAAAGGATGGAACATTAGTTGGGGTTCTTTTACAGATTTTTCCTTCTAAATATTGAAATAGCATTTTGACCTTCACTATTTTCATATAATATTGTAGTATATATTACAGATATCTATGATTAATATACGAATTTTATATAATATAAATATAATATTTTGACAATTTTGAATCAAATGCTTAAGCTCTTTGCGGATTACCACCCTGTCTCATACATAGCTTTATATTTCCAACATTAGGAGTCATATGACAAATGAACACCATCAATGAAGCATAATATCAAACAACTAATATGAGCAGCAAAGAGCAAATGCAACAGCAAGTGTTCATGGCATGAGCTAATGAATTAATTTTTTAAGCAAAAAGATGTCAAAACACAGTAAAGTCCAAGCCAAATTATCTATTAATCAAGGGCTGTTTTACACATTTGCCCAGGAAATAAGCATCAAAATAACAAGAAGAACAATTGGGTAAAACATGAAAAATTCACAAATGAGATCAATTCAAGCAATCTTATGTAGTTACATGCTAACACAACTAGTATGGATGTTGGATTTGGCGATTTAATAATATTCGATGTCCAAGTTTAGAAGAAAACTATAACTACTCCGGCAAGCTTCACTGGCTTCTTAGCGAAGTTAAATATGCATATCATACAAAACTAACGAAGCATTTTCCAGGTAAACAAAGTTTGATACAAGCAACAGAAGACTGCAGCTTGCAGACAGCAATTGAAGTAAGGTTCACTGAGGACTGTGTAGAATACAAAAGAAAACAGAGACAAATTGAACTATTACTACATGGGAAATGCGGCCAGTTGAAATTTGATGAACCATTTCCACTGTGGTACAAATATGAACTTTTTTAGAGTTTAAGCAAACCTTCAAGCATCCAAAATGTCTCTATTGTACAGAACAGTACTGATCGACATACCTGTCTAAAACTGGAACCGGCTAGGCCTAGATTTAGACATCCTGTTCTCTCCAAAGGGCTCATCATTCTCTCCCCTTTTTGCATTTCTGAATGCGGCACACCCAATGACATAGACAATGACAAGGATTACGAGCACAACAATGTTAATCACAGAGACCTTTCTCCAGCTATGTCTGATGCTTGCAAGAACCCCAGCTTTACACGAGTCACACTGGTAGCACAGCGACTGCTGATCATTGCTCCATCTGGTGCAGTCCATGTCATTCACCACTATTCCTGCCCCTGCGGCCCAGAATGTCTCATTTATGTATGTATAGCCGCATGATGTTGGAGGCTTACAACACCCAGACTGCATCATTGAGAACCAAGATAGTTGAGTAAATGAGGGTTAAAAAAGCCAGTTAACTCCCTAGAAAGTAAATCATCAAAGATGTGTATGGCAAATAAAACAATCTCTAGGTTTACAATTAAGGTAGGTTAGACACAAATCTCACACAATATACTCGATGTATAATTTTAACAGCTGCAATATTTCACAACTATGAGAAAACTATTTGGAACTTAGGATCAACATACTTGAGTTGAGACAAGGATTGCTAATTATGGCTAAGGTTCTCCTTGTAGCTTGTGGTTAAGCAAATTAGACAGAAAGCAGTGGTGATATACCAGATTCACTTACCAAAGGTTGAGAGTTCAAAACCTCAACTGATATATTTATACACCTTAAACATTGGTCTAGTGATGGTGTACCAAACTAACTTACCAAAGGTTAAGGGTTCAAAACCCCATCCGATAAATTTTACACCTTAAACATTAATCAAATTGTGGTGTACCGGACTCACTTGCTAAAGGTTGAGAGTTCAAAATCTCATTCAATATATTTTACATCTTAAACATTGGTCTGATAGTGGTGAACGCGACTACCTTACCAAAGGTTGAGGGTTCGAAACCTCATTCGATATAAACCTCATCTGATATATTTTAACACCTTAAACAATAGTCTGGTGCTAGTGTACTAGATCCACTTAGTAAAGGTTGAGGATTCGAAACCTCACTCTATTTCTTTATGTTTCTATTATGGTGGTTTAGAAACACATTTTGGTCTTAAATTTTCTTATAATTAGGAGTAAAGATATACTGCAGTGAGGATTGAATAAGAAATTGCCACATATTCAGGTTGTACAGATCCTCTACAACCTTAAAGGTAGGGTATTTCTACTGCATAAACAGAGTAAACTCTCACCATGCTATATTTTAGATAAGGTAATCAGGGCATAAACAACTACATACAAACATTAAATGTTTCACATCTGCTAACTAACTTTAAATGTTCCACATCTGTCAACTAACCCCTTTATTCATTCCTTGGTCATGAAGAAATGCATCTTGAAATAGCTGTAACTTTGTCCAAGAAATATGCTCATGAGCTGTAAATTGAGTGGGTTAGGTTAAAAATTCTGAAAAATTAGACACTCCCTTGTCAATCTCCCCTGGTTGAAAAAGACTTGTTCTCAAGTCTTCATTTGTTTAATCACCATAATAAGAAATTCAATCAGCCACATTGAATGTTGATGATACCTCATATTCTTCAGGTAGATCAATCTCATAAGCATTCTCTCCAATTTTTTTAAGCACTTTGAATGGACCATCAGCCTTTGGTTTCAACTTCCCAAATTTTCCTGGTGGAAACCTCTCATTCCTTAGATAAATCCAAATCAGATCATTTGCATTAAACCTCATTTGTTTATTGCAGGGAACAAAATAAGACATCTTTGAGAATTTGTTAACAACAACCATGATAGAATCTTTGTTCCTTTGAGTTCTCGGTAGTCCCAAGACAAAATCAAGACTCACATCCTCCCATGGAGCATTAGGCACCGGCAATGGAGTGTACAAACCTGAATTTTGTCCTCTTGTTTTTGCCAAGTGACACACTCTGCATTGCTTCACAAATCTCTCCACATCTTTGAACATCTTAGGCCAATAGAAATTTGATTGAATAAGAGCTAGAGTTTTGTCCCTACCAAAATATCCTCCCAAAGCACCACCATGAGCTTCAGCTAGAATTACATGTCTCAAAGAACAAGATGGAACACACAAGGCATTAGCTCGAAAAATAAATCCATCAAAGATAGTATATTGCTTAAAAGAACCTAATTTGTAATTTTGCCATATTGAGTTGAAACCCACATCATTCTGATAGAGATATTTGAATGTCTCAAATCCAACTACTTTGACTCCTATGACTGATAATAAATAATGTTTTTTGCTCAATGCATCGGCAACTACATTTTGAACACCAGATTTATGCTTGATTGTGAAGTTATAAGATTGCAAGAACTCCACCCAAGTTGCATACCCCTTGTTTAGCTTGTGTTGGTGATTAATAAACTTCAATGCCTCATGATCAGAATATAAAACAAATGGCTGGGCAAGAAGATATTGACTCCAATGAGATAAAACTCGATAAATGGCATAGAACTCCTTGTCGTAGGTAGAATATTTCATTCTTGTATCATTCAGCTTCTCACTAAAAAAGACAATGGGCTTTGATTCTTGACTCAAAACAGCACCAATTCTCACATTGGAGACATCACATTTAACCTCAAGCACTTTGTCAAAATTGGGTAATACCAAAATAGGAGCTTCGATCACCTTTCTTTTTAATAGCTCAAAAGCTTTATCAGCCTCATTAGTCCATTTGAATTTATCACCTTTCAGGCATTCGGTGATTGGAGCAACAATCGAGCTGAAACCCTTGATGAATCTTCTGTAAAAGCAAGTTAAACCATGGAAACTCCTCACATCATGCGATGAAGTCGGTGCTGGCCAATTAAGAATAGCTTCTACCTTACTTTGATCCATCATGATTCCATCTTTTGAAACAACATATCCAAGAAACACCACACTATGAGTAAAAAAGTCACACTTCTTCAGATTAGCATAAAGTTTTTGCTCTCTCAAAATAAGAAAAATCTTCTTAAGATGATTCATATATTCTTCCTCATTTTTGTTGTACACCAATGTGTCATCAAAATAAACTACAACAAAAGTTCCAATGCATACTTTAAGTATATGATTCATAAATCTCATGAAAGTACTAGGAGCATTAGATAACCCAAATGGCATAACCAACCATTCATACAAGTCTTCTCTAGTTTTAAATGTTGTTTTCCACTCATCTCCAGGCCTCATTCTTATTTGGTGATAGTCACTCCTCAAGTCAATTTTAGAGAAAATAGAAGCATCATATATTTGATCAAGTAAATCATCTAACCTTGGAATGGGAAACGATCGTCAATAGTGATTTTGTTGATGGCACGACTGTCCACACACATTCTCCAAGAACCATCTTTCATAGGCACCAACAAGGCTGGAACAACACAAGGACTCATACTTTCCCGAATCAATCCCTTTTTCACTAATTTATCTACTTGCCTTTGAAGTTCTTCATGCTCCTTGTGACTCATTCTATAAGCTGTCTTGTTAGGTAGGATAGCTCCCGGAATAAGATCAATATGATATTGGATGTCTCTTAATGGTGGAAGACCATATGGAATCTCTTATAGTGTAATGTCTTGAAACTCCTCCAGGATTGGTTTCATATTTGTCGGTGGCTCATTGTGATGTTCATTCTCTTCTATGACCACTAAAGCCAAAACATCACTACTCCTTTCCAATTCACCCTTACATTCACCATAGGACATAAAAGCACTAACTTCCTTCTTAGGTGCATTGATTTCAGAAGGTTGTAATAGAGCTAAAATAATCTTTTTTCCATTCACCTTAAAAGAAAAAGTATGTTTATAGCAATTATACAATACCCTCCTATCATAATGCCAAGGTCTGCCCAATAATAAATAACAAGCATCCATAGGAGCAACATCACACTATACTTCATCTTTGTAGTACTTGTTAATAGAAAATGGAACTAAACATCTTTTAGTTACTTTGATGTCGTTTTCCTTTTGCAGCCAACATAATTGGTAAGGATGTAGATGAGGGATTGTCTTCAACTTTAGCTTCTGCACCATCTCGAAAGATACCACATTCTCAAAGCTGCCACTGTCAATGATCACCAAGCACACCTTGTCATTAGAGGTACATTTAGTATGAAACACATTCTTTCTCACGCAACTTTCATCCTCAGCCACAAAAGATACTTGTAAGCTACGTTGTAACACAATAGATAAACCACGATCAGCATAAGTAACCTCTTCCTCATCATCATCAGATTTTTGTTCGTCATTGGCTTCATTTCCTTCTTCGTCACTATATTCTTCAACTAATGTAACAATCCTCCTATTTGGACAGTCTGAAGCAATATGCCCAAAACTATGACACTTGAAGCATTTTCGACCATTAGGTGTAGAAGACTTAGGTGGTAGTTTGCTGCTGATTGATCCTTCACTCTTCTCTAGCCCTTTCAGTACTACTTTGCTTTGGGGAGTAGGCTTAGAATTTTCTCCTCTCGTATAGCTATCTTTCACTCCATATCGAGAACTCTTTTCAAACTTTTGTTGTTTCTCCACTTTTAAAGCCAGCTTACTCACATCATTTAAAGTTCAATACGGTTGGAGTTGAATGACTTTGACAATCTCATATTTCAGACCTCCAAGGTATCTTGCAATGGTATGTTCTTCTGGTTCCATAAGCTCTCCTTTTAACATAAGATTGTCGAACTCTGCTATGTACTCCTCTACATAAAGATTTTTTTGCTTAAAATCATGGATTTTCATAAAGATTTCTTGCTTATAGTTGTCAGGTAAGTATTTTCTTTTCAGCTCCCTTTTCATTTTCTCCCATGATATGATTTTACTCTTTCCCTCACGTTCTCTTTTCTTCTTCAGGTTTTCCCACCAAAAAGATACATTTCTTCTGAGTTTTAGTGCCACGAGCTTTACTTTTTTTTGTTCTGGTGGTTCATGAAAATAAAAAATTCTTTCCACCGTATTAAGTCAATCAATAAAGTCGTCAACATTAATTTTCCCTTCAAATTCCGGAATATCCAACCTTGTGTTGTATTTGTTCTGTCATTCATCTCGGTTTTTACGTCTTGTCTGAAATCTTTGAAACTCCCTTGGGTAAGATGGCGAATCATTATCAAAATCATACATTTGGCCAACATTTTCATGCTGATTATTTTTGTTCCGAAGTTCTTCAATAATTTCATTTTTTTCTTGTAGACTATGTAACAAACTTTTTAGTTGCAACTTCAAGGATTCAACGTCATCTTCATAGCCACTACCTTCACCAACTGTATTTTTTCCATTCCGCCTTGCCATGATCTCTAGCCTTAAGCTCTGATACCAAACTAATACCGGGAAGGGAGAAAGATGAATGAAATTCGGAAAGAAACGAGAATACTTGAAAGTTAAGTTATAGTAAACCAACAAACTCAGAACACAACTTGCACAAAATAGTTAAAGATAGTTCACCACCAAGTTTAAAATCGCAAGAGGATACAGAAAGTTCACCACCTCAAGGAAATTAAACAGGGATACAAAACTAAAATCAAAAGACTCACCACTCAAGGACGCATCCAAGAGATACAGAGTTTTAGAGACTCCAAAGAGCTTCTGCAAATACCATCAACTATCCAAAAAAAATTGTTTTCAACCCTAGAATATCAAAATAAGTACTAGAGCATGAAACATCCCTCCATGCATAGAGAATTATAACATTAAATGTTTCACATCTGTCAACTAACTTTAAATGCTTCACATCTGTCAACTAACCCCTTTATTCATTCCTTGGTCATGAAGAAAGACATCTTGAAATAACTGTAACTTTGTCCAAGGAATATGCTCATGAGCTGTAAATTGAGTGGACTGGGTTAAAAATTCTGAAAAATTAGACACTCCCGTGTCAGTATCCCACAACTGATAATAAGTAAAAGGAAGACCTCATTCTTCAATCATGCAGCTACGGTGGTCGTCCATTTCACTTGCTAAGTAAAAGGGTAAAACAAACAAATGCAAAGAGAACTTATTCTAAGTGGTTCTGTCATAGGTGCAGCTCTGGTGATCCTTAAGGAACTTTGCTCAACAAGGCTTTTTAACATTACTATCTGTTTACTTGCTTTGTTGTCTCAGCTATCATTCTTTTACTTCCTCTTATTAAGGTTCAGTCACATTAGGGTTGAGCTTGTTGTTTTCTTTTTAGATTTTGATATGATTACTGGACTTATTAATGATGATTAGCATAACATTTCCTTAAGGGAAAACCAAAAAGAAGCAAGTAAACCTTTGTTATGGACATTCTAGTTACTTAGCCTTTAGAAGCCAGAACTCCAATCTTCCATCTATATGTTGCTTATGGGCAAACATGGTAGGAAATTTTCATTTTCTTTTTCACATAAGCAAAAATAAAGGGAAGAGTTGAGTAGGAAAGCAAAAAAGGAAAAGGTTTCAGAACTTGGAAGAAAACCAGTACTGTTTCTCTACATTCTCCATGCTTGCACTGGTAATAGAGACCAAATCTGATAGGACATGCTTGTAGAGGAAAAAAGAAACAATAACATCAAAAAGCAGGTGAAGACACTAAACATTTAAACTATTTTACTAAAAATATTGCTCAAAAAGCACGAGAAAATCCAAGATTTAATCTTCCAAAATCAACTATCACCAAATCCGTAATTGGGATATCCAACTAACAAGCTTATTACTGTTCTAATCCTCTGCTCGTTAAAAAATAAATAAATGTTTCACCAAAAGACGACATCTTTTGGCTTATCTGCTCATAAAAAATCGATCCTTCATCCAGAGATGCCCTCTTTTTTATCGCCTCCTTGAAGAAACTCCGATCTTTCGCAAATGCAAGCAAAGATACAAATAAATGAAAACGAATCCAAGTACTGACCTCGATGGGGGAGAGATTCCTCCGGTAAAACATATCCGGGGACTCGGGTACGAGCAGCCCTGTGGTGGGATCTCGGGAGTATCTCGTCATCTTGGAGCATGCATGTCCTTCGCGGAGGCAGGCGCTGATCTTGGCCCAGTACCCGGGGTCGGAGACGCGGTCCTTGAGCCAACCGGAGTAGTCCGAGAGCTGGTACTCGAGGAAGGCCCGGTTCATAACGACCTGGCCCTGCCCACGGTCGGTGACAGCGAAGGCGAAGACAACGAAGCCAAGGAGCGCGGTGACGACGAAGAACATGGCGAAAAGGTAAAGGCGGAGCAGCCACGAGAGGCGGTAGCAAGCTCCGGCGAAGCCCATGAGAGAGATGACCATGATGGCGACGCCGATGATGATGAGCGGCCACTGGAGGAAGCGGAGGCAGTCGGTGGAGTTGGCCTTGGCGCTCAGCCATATGCCGCCGCCCAGGATAGGAATCGATATCAGGAACGTCACGAAGTTCACAGCCCCTATCAGGGTGTTGGTACCTCGCATCATCTCTCCCTTATTACCGACGATGACACTCCGTCTCGCTGCCTTCTCTGCTCTTTCCCCTCCAAAGGTAGAGCCTTTATTGCTTAGCTCTCTCTGTTCCCATCCTTGGCCTTGGCTGTCATACTCTGGGCCTTGTTTTTGGGGAAGCAAGGTTGAGGAATGGCCGAGAGGCTTGAAGAGAGAGTGCTGGCCCTCAGGAAGAATAAGATATACTTCTGCTGCTGGCTTCAAGGAATGGCAGGTGAGCTTTAATAGACAATGAGGAGGATCATGCAGTACGGATATGAGAAGACTTGAAAAGAGAGTCTTGGGGACAGATTGTTCATGTTTTGTTTTACCTTGCCAGGTAAAGGGGGGAGTTACAGTGCATCCAGGTCCCTAAGAACAGACTTCCATGAGGAGCATCATGTTGATGGATGGTCAGTTTATAAAGATACTTTGTTTGCATGCCTTGAAGGAATTCAAGCTGAGCTGAGGAAGTGATTACTCCATTGACGCTCATCTTCTGCAAAGAATGAAAAAATTCTCAATATCTCAGTTTGTCATCTTGAGTAAAGCACAATGGAACTTGGTAAACAAGTGAGAAGAGTGAGATTGTGTTCAAACTGAGGCGTTACCTTCAAACTTTGGACTTACCGGTGTGGCTTTCTGTCGACGAATGTTGCCCCATAACTTTCAGCAACGCATCATCTGACAAAGACACCGCCCAGAAGAAGAACCCAAATCCTAAGTGTGAATCATAAAGCCATTTTGGTCGGTGATTGATTGATTGATTGCGCAGGAAGAGGAGCCACGCAGTATAAAGAAAGAGGGAACAGCGCAAGCGATGCAGACGCGGGTCCACGTGGGCTTCCCCTTTCCTTGGCGCAAGCGTGGGGAGCCCACGCCCTCGTGGGTCACATGCACCACCGTCGGGCCCACCTGCTTGTAATACAATTCATTCAGCTAAAAGACCTTTACCAATCGCAATTAACTGTCATCAACACCAACTGATTTGAATTAAATATATATCTTAAATACTCTTAATAATTTTATGATCATAAAATGTTTTTTTAAAGATATAATTAATAATCATATATATATATATATAAACAACTTAGATTCAGAGGAATAAATTGAAAAAAAAAATCACTTACCAGAGTGCACTTCCATGAACAGTATAATTTGTCCTCTTCTAATGAAGCTATAAGTATCCTTCATCTTCTTTGGAGCTCCATGGCTAATGGCCTTCTGAAAATATAAACAAGTAAAGAAAACCGGTGTTATAATAACTCTTTGCATTTAAACAAAAAAAACTTCAAGTTGGGACATGAAGAAGATTCAAAGAAACATCATAACCTTAGTGGCACTCATTCAAGAATTTAACTATGCAAACTCTTCATTCTAGCAATGGAGAAACAAGTGCTATAAAGTATTTGAAGCCTAGCTTTGAAGAATGAGCGCAACACAATTATTCCAATGCATACACTATATCAGTTTCCTAATTGCTTTCTCAACATAGAATCAATAAATAAAAGGTAAAATCCACAGATTTATGGAGACCTGAAAGAACATTAGGATCCTTGATATAGATTCTTGGTAGACAAACATATGTGCAAAAAAAGTGCAGAAGATGAAACCAAGGTTACACTACCTTGTGCCTTGGTCTGGATAGGAGGTACTCAGCTTCCAGAAGATGAAACCAAGGCAACCAAACTTTGACAATACTTGCATACCTGAAATTGCTTGATTCACATCCATAGGAAGGAAGAGAGGGAGCAGAGGAGGCAAGATGACTTTCACCTCTGTTATCACCAATAAAAAGGAAAAATAAATCCATATATGATCCCCAAGTAAGCTTTATGAATTGGAAATGACTAAAACATTGGTGATTCCTCATTGTCTGATAAGTATTTCTGAATAGCACTTTCCATGAGTTACAGCTGAGGGCCCAGATTTTGGATCTCAGCAACACTGCTAAACCCAAATGCTTTCTCCCCTTCTATCCCCTTCCCATCTTTTCATCAAGATTGCACAAGAAAAAAAAATATATCTAGGACTTCTCAGTTTGCTTATATTTGTTGGCAACTTTAAAAAACGATATGACAAAGTTATATAAAGCGTTTGTTGTTAAAATGGAAAACATATCAACAAATCTAACCATCATATTCAACAGATCCTTCTTGACTAATTTCTAGTTGTTCATGTTTGGTTGGAGAACAACTAGTGTTGAGAAATGAGGACCTCCACAGCAATCAAAAGAATGATTAGCCATTCCAGTAAAAATAATTTCATATTTTGAAGAATTTCCTGGAGGAAATGAATATTATGCTGCACAACAAATATATTAGAAATTTCAACCTGGGCATAAAAGAGCAAATCGAAGAAAAACCTTTGAAATGCTAAAGGCATTGACTTACTTCAACAAATAAAATTTGAGATTTCCAAATCTATGAGCAATTTGCGAACTTCCAAGCGATATCTGACACATAGCATTAATCATGAATTCAATTTTTTTCACTGAAGTATACTAAGTTTCATGGTACATCAGTGTACTAATTCCTTAAAACCTTGGTTTCTAGGATTTGAGTAACAGTGTCTTTCTTATCATGCTAACCATTATAGACTAACAGTGTCTTTCTTATCATGCTAATTCCTTAAAACCTTGGTTTCTAGGATTTGAGTAACAGTGTCTTTCTTATCATGCTAACCATTATAGACTAACATCGTTTCCGAGGAGTTCGTGGTACCCCCTCCCTCCTCGGACGCGGTTGGCTGCCGCTGCTCGATCACCGCCTCGGAAAAGATGGAGTGAAGGGCCCGTCCGGGTGGCAGAGAAAAATCCAGGGAGGTGGAGGGAGGGCGAAGAAAGAGGAACTAGGGTTCGGGAGGGGCCGCGGGGGAGGGTTTCATAGGGAGAGAAGAGAGGAAGCGGCGGCGAGCGTCGTCTTTGAGGTGTTTCGCGAAACACCGCGGTCGAGGAGTAGCAGAGCGGTTATCGTCTGGGAAGCTTACGTGGCGGCCAATTGGTATTGGATTGGCCCCACCCATTATGTGGTGAGACTTCGGTCCGTTGATGACGAGTTGGATCAATACAATTGATGTCTTCTAGCGAATTTTAATTGACCTTATTTTATAATATAACATATATCTATTAAATATTTTAACTTAAATCTTTCTTTTATTATTTATTTAGAAGATATTTATGTCAATTACAAATGGGATTACTATCCTCATATTTCGTTCTTCTTCGTTTTATTAACATAAATTTATATTTTTTCATTAATATATATTACATCTATATCTTACATATTCACTATTTAACTTCTTAAATATCATGACATGTTATTTAATTTAGTTGCTGTTAGTAATTTTATCATATTCTGTACAACTGAAGTCCTATTTTAGTTTGCCTAAGATTGTTTCATTTTTTAAAAAAAATTATATAATATTTTTTTACTTTAAATAATTTTAAATTATTTATATAAATTTATCTTTTTTTAATAAACATGCAGCCCGACTGGTTGATCCACCGATGTGAGACCGGTTTGATCATATCATTTTTCTGTTTAATTCGAATATATTTTTTAAAATATTTTAATTAAAGTTTAGTTATTACATTGGCCAATAGTACAAAATTTTCATCCCACACATATTTGTTGTTGTTAATTCTTGTTATATTGATTATGATTTTCTCTAGGTTTTTTTGTGTTGTTGTTTACATATCGAGGTTGAGGTGTCACCTCGACTTGGCATTGTCTGCGTATATATAAATATCTATGGTTTCTTTGTTAGCATTTAAGGGATGTGCTAGCTCATCAGGACGTCAACTGATAGATCGAGAACTCGAATGATCACCTCGTGCTAGAGTTAACTTTTGATCCTTGGTTGAGCTATAGCTACTTGAGGTCCGTTGTGACATTTTGAGGAGAGTTACTCATCTTTGGTCGGGAACCTTGTTTGGTTGGCCTCCGTGGGTAAAGCTTTACTTTTTGGGAGTACATCCTTTCGTTCCTCAACTGGCTCTCCGATCATCGATGCCTACACCAATGCCACGGTCAGGGGTGAGGTGCCACTCCAACGGCCAGGTTAGTTATGTAAATTGTTATATATAGTATGTTAGTGTTGAAGAAAGTCTCATTGCTTATTTGTTTGGGCACTTTTTATATTACTTAGGATAGTTAGAAGTTATACGAAGTGGGTTAAGCTAGTCGGGGGCTGAGCCCTCGACCTGTCTGTTAATTTCGACGGTTGAGCTGGTTACTTTTATTGCATATATGCAATAGACACGATCATTTCATGGGTCATTGATTGAGTTGAAACATGTTCCATCGTTTAGATGACATACAGAATGAAATCTTCCTATGGACTAGCCTCTCAAGCGATGGTACGAGACAACACTTATTTTCGAGACCTTGATCTAAGTTGAGTTGACTATGTCTAATTGACTTTTGGAAGGTGACATGAAAGTATATATTAGATGGACAAAATATATGACAATCATGTACGATGAAAGTAGACATTTACTAAATTGGTAATATGACGAGCATCATTATAAATATTTTTAAGTTGGCAAAAAATATCAAAAGCATTTGAGAAAATCTTTATAAGACAAACACATTGTCCTGATTAAAAAAGAATATGTAGTTCATAATCACCAAAATTAATGATATAATCAGGTCTTTCAATAGCATGATTAGGAGAAAAAGAATCATAACATTGTAAGCATGGAAAAACAATAGAATTTGAGGAACCAAATATTTTGCTCTTATTAGGAAATTTAGATTGCTGCTGGAATATGTGATGCATGTCCCTAAGTATCACTGGATGGATAGCTTAGTTTGGTATTTCCATCATCACATCTTTTCCAACAATGATTTTGTCGGTCTAAACTTGGATTTTTTTTTCCCCTTTCCACAAAGTGTCCTTCCGATATAAATAAACAATAGAATTTAATACAATCAGTAACGATTTTTTTTTTTTTGCATGTACATTCCTTCGTAAATCCTGAAATTACATATTTACCCCTTAAAGTCCAAATATAAAAAAATCCTGAAATTTAATATTTAAATATCTTAAAGTTCTTAGGAATAATAAAAAATTATTACTTTTTGCATGTACATGCCTTCGTAAATACGGAAATTCCATATTCACCCCCTAAAAGTCCAAATATAAAAATCCTGAATTCTAATATTTAAATATCTTAAAGTTCTTATGAATATAAAAAAAATTAAATAAAAAATATTGCATTAAATGACATACATACATGAAAAATATCGCTTATGTAATACTAATATTACATAACTAATCCGGAAATCTAAATAATAATAATATAATCAGAAATAACAGCCCTAAAGTTGGAAGTTTAGGATTGATAATAAATCACGTGAGTGTCACGTGACGGACGATTTGATTCGATACCGTTGCTTCCCTCTCCCTCCCTCCGCCGAACTCTCAAGAAGCCAAACCAAGTTGGCGTTCCTCCACCGTCCCCCTTTTCTCCTACCTTCCCTGCTTCCATGTGCGCGACGCTGAGAGGAACCAACTGCTTTGCCTCTCCCAAGCACAAAGATGGCAAGGAGTGTTAGGCTGCGCAACCTCCGCTCTCCACCACCGCCCCCGAAACGCACAAAGGACGGCCCACCATTACCCCAATTAACCCCATTCCCCGTGGGTGCCCGCTACGCCGCCCGCTTCCACTTCCTCGACCCTTGCCCGACCTCTTGCGCTCCCTTTCGCGGGCACTTGCTCGTGGGCTTCTCTGACCGCCCGCCCGTACCGTCGCTGTCAGCCGCCGTGCCTCGACTTCTCCCCCCCGTTATATGCCCCAGGCTGTGCGCCGAATCGAGGTATTGAGGATGGGTTGATAACGGCGTCGATGGCGGTCCACCGGAATCCTAGCCTCCGGCTTCTTTCCTACCTCTGCTTCCCTCTCTTTCTCGTCTTCCGGTTCTACCGATGCTTTACGTACCCGCCGGAGAGCGCGAACCCCTCCCGCGTTGCGGCGGGCGCAGATCGGACCACCAAGAAACTGCGGAAACCCTACACCATCACCAAGTCGAGGGACAGGTGGACGGCCGAGGAGCACGAGAGGTTTCTCGATGCCCTACTGCTGTAATTGTCCACTCGTCTTCCTCCTACTCTCGTTATCTTTTTACATGGTTTCATGTTATTCGTCGATTATTCTTCTCCTCGGAGCAATTTTTTTTTTATTTTTTATGATCCATTGATTGGATCATATGATGCGAATTCTAGATGAAAGGAAATAGTAAGAGCGTAAGTTTGTGTTAGGTGACTAAACCAATGAATTAAAATTATTCATACCAATGGTTTTGTTAGGTAACAGAATGAATAACTATTCCGACTTAAGCTTATTAAATTGACAGCTAAATCTAATATTATATATAAACATATATGTAGTGTATGTCCTATTAATAGTTTACTTGTACATAATGAATGTGATTTAGATAATGATTTATGGATCTGGAAAGTAAAAGTTTGAACATTGAGCATTCCTTGATGGTTAGAACTATGGCTTCTGAAGTTTATATTGTGCTGCTTCAGGTTCGGTCGTGATTGGAAGAAAATTGAAGAATTTGTGGGTACCAAGACAACTATTCAGGTGCATCTTCAATTATGCAATTCTGGCATCTGTTACTCTATGTTTTATTTCTTTTCATTATAACTTCTCTAATAAATAGGACAGGTAGTGGTGTATCATATGTGTGTGTGTGTGTCATATAATTTAGCTAGTAAAGATCTTGATAGTTTATCATAATATTCTGAATTCAAATCCGACCTAAGTCACTCACCTTTAAAGAAAAAAAATAATTCATCTGTCCATTTTACAGTTCTAAAAGTTTTGACCAACATTTGTTATTCTACTATAAGCTTGTCTCACAGGAGGCTGGCATGCTCCTTGTTGTTTCTTCCTTTTTATTTGTCAGCTTTGATCAGGAGATTTTAAAGAACATAATCTTCTTATCCATTTCCTAAGAGCAATTACATATGAAATTTTTGGTCATAAACCATAAAGGTCATGGTACATTTACTGACATAAATAGTTATGATCTTACTGTCAGATGATTAAGATCTCCTCAATGTTAAATCTTATTAAATGAGGATAATAAATATGTCATAGTCAAAAGTTTGTCACACAATAAAGCAATGTTATATATTTATTTTTTATTGGCTTTCTTTGTTAAAATTTGGTAGATCATAGTGAATTTAAAAAGAATATACATGAGAAAACGTTAAATGGGTAAAAAATAATGCTTACAAGTGGAGTGGAATGAACATAACAAGGATACATTATATATATATATATATATATATATATATATATATATATATATATATATATATATATATATATATATATATATATTGATTGCATCATTTTGAATAAACTAATTTACTTGTTTTGATACTTGCTGGGTCTGTATATGTTGTCAGATTCGGAGTCATGCTCAGAAGTACTTTCTAAAGGTACAGAAGATTGGGTTAGCTGCTCATGTGCCACCTCCTCATCCTAAACGCAAAATGGCTCATCCAAACCAGCAAATCACCTCCAACAATGGTTTTTATTCTGATTAGAAAGCAATATATTTCCTTTCTTGTGTTGGATATACCTTCCTATGAATTTTGACATTTAATAGACTACTTTTGATAGAGATAGTATCTGTGGGTTACCCTTCTGCATCTTCTCGCATTCTTCCTGCATGCTCCGTCTGGGATAATACCTCAAACGATATAAATTTCACGTCCAGTGAAGCAACATCTCTACCTGCTTGCTATACCATCCGTCCTGATATTGAAGGTCTGGACTGTCCATAATTGTAGAAACATCCTTTTCATTTTTGGCTATAATAATTCGTTTCATCAATTTGGTTATTGTAGGTGACAGTGGAATATTTGGCAAAACAAGCATATATAGTCAAAACATTGATTGGAGTGGCAATTCTAGTGCATCTTTGTTAACTCATGGGGCAACAAAACAAAGAAACCCACATCCATCACATCCAGGTAATTTTGGCACTTGCCACAGATGTCTGTAATGCATAAAATACTTGGGAAGCAGTAATTTTATTGTAAATTAAGTTTGTTTTTGTATATTTCTGTCAATAGTTGGATTTCTTTCATACCACTAGCATATTCAATAACCTAAGGATCACCATATTTTTAAAAGAAATTATCAAAAGAACTGGGAAAGGCAGAGGCTTTTAGTGCCTTGCATTTATTCTCTTTTTGCATTAAAGGGGAAGTCTGGTTATACTCCAACAATGGTGAAAAGATTATATATATGTGCACATAGTGGTTTACTTCTCTATAGAACCTTTCATCAGTGACTGTTTGCTATTTTCAACTTATCTGCATTGTGCTTCTGACTTGCTGTACCAGACTTTGGTCAAGTGTATACCTTCATTGGAAGTATGTTTGATCCGGAAATTGCATGGGGAGTGGAACTTTTCTCCGAAAAGCTACAAGATGTCGATCCAGTTACAGCTAAAATTGTAAGTTTCTAGCAAACAACACAATATTTTGAACTTCCTATAGCCCGGTCTTGACTATCTTTATGGGCCATGGAGCTTTCCTTCAGTTCCAGTTGATTGAGGAAAGAATTGTTGAATATTTTGAACTTGCCTTACTCGAGGAAAACAAAGTCCTCGACCATTATGTGGATGATTAATGGAAATAAACACTAAACACATACCTTGGATCTAAAGAATGAGTTTATGTGAGCTTGGATACTAAATTTAATGTTTCTATTATTGCTTCATTGGACTAATTTTTTCTACTCACATGCAGATTCTGATACTAATGAGGAATCTTGCTGTAAATCTGACTAGCCCTACTCTTGAACCTCTGGTGAGTATGAACATTTTGACTATTGTTTGGTGACATAATCTTACTGATCCTGCAGTTTGTAACTTACTAGAATACAAAATTTCCAAAATCTGAGCTGAGGCAGAAATATGTTGTGGCATGCCTTTTCTCCTGTCTTACAGGCATGAAGTTCTTCCTTTTTTTTTTTGGGGGGGGGGGGGGAGGGGGAGGGGGGTAATCTTGCGAACAAATACCCCTCTGTTCTATCGAATTGTTAATTAAATTGCCTTCCCAAAATGATTTGAAGAAATTGCAAAGTCATCTACATTTTATGGATTACCTGTTTTCTTTGGATACGCAGTGTGTGTTCCTTCTCCAATGCTAATTTTGTGTACCACTCTATGCTTCGTTCCATAGATAAGGCGGCTGGGCACGTATGAGGTGGACACCAAAAAGGTGGCAGTCATCGACGGAACTGCTGCTTTTGCAGATACATAAATCTCATCTTCACTTCATCTGAATAAGTTGTTTCCATATGTTTAAAGTCTTATCTTTATCTACTTCATCTGAGTGTTGCTGTACTATTATTATTCTCCATGGAACAGAGACATCAATCCCAGAACCGGAAGATGTCAGTGAACATCTGGGACGATCGTGGAACGTCTGATTCCTGCAAAAAAAAAATTCCACCATCCTCCGTTGCCATGAATATTTATTGCGTGTTTGAAGTAATTCTTGAACTTATGATGATTTGGTAATATTTGAGACGATAAGTATTTGGATCACTAGTTTTCCTTGCAGCGCATAGTTTGATGATACCACTCGATATAATGGTACCAAAACACCCTTTTCGTTTTTTTTTTTTTTTTGATGGTTTTTAATAGATCTTTTGAAGTAATTAATTATTGCAATGAAGAAGTTTATTGTTGTGATGAAAGCCTTTACTCGCAGGACTTAAGCTTGATTTGATTTTATTATTTTTGAGAAGTTATAAATGAGAGTGGAATATGCTTTTGTTTTATTTAATTGGTTCTGGGGATTTTAAACCCGACCATAACATCTGGATGCGGATCCTTTTGGTTCAAGATCCGATAAACTCATTGGATCAGACACGAATCCTGAATCCAGATCCTACACGCGATGATCTTATCATTATCGGATGCGGATTCGGATTTAGCTCGATTCAATCCGATAATACCACAGTTTGTCAAGTATTTACTGGATTGTGAATCGCCGCCGTACCCACGACCGTCGACGGGAGTTGGCGATATCGATCGGGAGCAGCCACCGCCGCTCCGGTCGCGGTGCCGAACGCTAATCTCGACACCTCTTCCTTCAATACCTCACTTCTCTCTCCTCTCTTTCCATCTCTCTCCCCGGCAACACCATTTGGGTATTTCCCCCCTTCTTTGAAGATTCAGATGGGCTTTTGTTGTTTTAGTTGTGCTTTCGTTTCTATATGAAGATAATTGCAATTTTCATGTTTATTTTATTGTTAATTTGATGCTGACTTATATCAATTTGATGCCGCCTTGTTTGCCATCATGTTGCATTTCGATTTCGATTTCATATCACGGCATGGCACTTGGTTAGGGCATTTTGGGATCGCTCTCAAAGGGTTTTTTTTTAGAGTTCACGTTTGGTGTAAATTTCAAGGGGTTTTCAGCACAAATGTTTGTGTGGTTTAAGGTTCTTTGAAGAAAACAAAAAGTGGAAATGTGTAAATTAGGGCAAACGCTAATCGATTGAGCTAGAACTTGGGTTAGAAGTTCTGAATTGCTTGGCCCGTTAATATAATTATGAACTTTTAATCATTTAATCTAGTCAAGATCATCTTTTGGTGAAGGTTTGTTTACCGAGAGGATATATGTTTTCTGTCCCAGTAACACTAAGGTTACCTCTCATTCTGTTTATTTCCATTTTGCATACGTTTTCGATGACAAAACTGATTGAACCCTTGAACCCAATGGTGAACTAATTGAACCTTGATTCTTCCTCCGTCTTGGTTTTTCAGATATCTTGGTAGATTTCCTTTTTGAATTATTAAATGGTTCGATTGTTTGACCAAGAAAAGTGCAAGAAACCAAGCTTATACTACAGAGATTGATTTTGCAGGTAAACAAAGATTTTTAGTTTCCTGTACTGTTGCCAATTTACTTTTCTTATGGATCATTTTCGTTCATTGATATATGCCATTCTATGTGAATCTTTGGAATTCTCTATTTATGGACTCTCCTTCCAGATTTCTACTTCATATTCTGAAGCTTCGTTTCTTTAATTGTTGAGACCATCTTACGGTGAATATTATCATTTTACTTGAGTGAACCAAACATATTCAACAATGCTTGCCCTAGGAATATGGATATTACCAATCAAAGTTTGAGATGCTCATCCTCACCCTCAAGTCAACCATGTTAATTGGACAGATTACCCTACTGTGTTGTGGGAGAGTTCCTGGATAATGCTTTTGAAAAAAGGCATCCGGATTTGTCTATCTGATCTTGACTTTTTAAAATGGGAGTAAGCCTCGTAGAATCTGGATGAGTCCAGATCGAGAAGGGAAGGTTGGAGTTTGGCGCATGGAAGATAAAAGCTCAGATTTATAAAGCAATTGAAGACATAAATCCTCCGTGCATTAATCTAACCACTTGAGTCATATTTCTTTCCATTAATCCGATGAAGCTTTGGATTTTGTGTTTTTATACTTGTAAGTTAGACCTTAAATTAACTATATCCTTGTGATTGCCAGATTTCTAAATACTAGAAGATAACTACATCAGCAAAGCATGTACCTAATTGATAAATTAATCACAGAGACCGTAACATATGTAATGATTACTCCTGATAAAATCTTAAATTTGAAAGCTAAATATTGAATGTTCCTTTTTTATTCATGACTCATTGATTTTCCATCTTGGGGTGAAGTTCTTAACCGTAACAATTTCTATATTCTTCCATGTTTGGTCTTTTGAGCAGTCTTTCTGCCTTCTCAGTTCTCTCCCGTTTCATTCGTAATCAGGATATTATCACAGGGCAGTATCATTACTTTGGTGGTGAATTAATACATTTTTGCAGTTTCAACTCTTGATTAATGATGTGAATTTTCATCTACTATATGCATCACGACAAAGGTTGGAATGTGGATATCTTTGCTTGATTAATTTGTGTGTGAACGCAATTCAGGCACGATAGCCTCTGGAGAGAGTAAAATGGGTTTCATCAGGGAAATGCAGAAACTTCACTTTCATTCTGGTTATGTTTTGGTACATAGGTGTATTCGTAACCTCGTATCATAATATTTGTTCGTCATATTTTTTTGTTGTGCTAGTAGTAGTCCTGACAACTTTGGTAAGAAACACCTGAAATGAACTAAAGTTCCATTTTACTTGATTGCAGATTAAAGAAAAATGGGAATAATTAGGAGCAGTTTCTCGTTTTTGCTAGGAGTCGGCTGTGGTGTTTACATCGCTCAGAACTACAACGTTCCAAACATGAAGAAGCTTGTGAGTACATGGATGTTGAGGGCGAAGGACATCGAAGAGACTTATCGAAAGCCCAAGAAAGATAAAGACTAGAATTATGATTAGAAAAAGATCGGTAATACACAGCAAAACCGCCGCCCTGATGCCATGGAGTGGCACAAACAAATAAATCTTGGGATCACATTTGTAACCCCTGAGATCTTGGCAGGAAGTTGTTGTTGCACCTCTTTCATGCCTTTTGTCTATACTCATAATTGAAGTTTTCTCACCTATCCCCTTTTGTTAATGTGAAATTTAGAATTAGAGTATCTTTTTTTGTTACAATTCTGCATACTGGGTGGACTGTTATATATCTAGTGTCGTTCCGTATAATTAGATCATTAACTTATCGGCATGCCGTACTTCCGAAATCGGATTTATCGTCTGTGTGTTATTATAAATAAAAGTTAAAAATACTGGTAATAAATAAGTCCAATTAATAAATAAAAATATTATAGAGAGTAAAATGTTACACAATCCATTACAAAGCCACGAGAGATTCAAACTCGTTGCCACCAAAATAAATTAATTGTGAGTATTGGCATGAATTGAACACATGTAACGTTCCAAAATGCAATCATGCAAATAATTTTTCAGGTAGATTAAGATGCAAGTCGAATTCATGCCTTGGATCCTAATCATCCATATCCCCCAATAAATCTTTCTATTTATCTATTGAGACCATTATTTGGTCATACATCATCACAATCCAAAAACTTCAAATTTTAACGTGATAGTTCCGTCTCTCCACAATGTGAGACTATTCTTTAGATGTGTATCCTCTCTTACACAAATTCTACTTAGCAATCACTTAAATCTTTCTAATAGAAACATCTAATTTTTTTCATGGTAAAAAGTATGGCCACTAATTATGATTCAGTCTCAACTATCATTATATGTTTTGTCACTAAGAAAAGAAACTGAATCATTGATTAACAAAATAAATTGAATCATATGATTCAGTCTCAACTATCATTATCTTTAAAATTTGAAAAAATATGTCTTCAGTTATGTTAATTGAATCATTGTCTTTAGTTATGTATTTATTATCTTTAAAATTTAAAATTTGTTAAAATCTTATAATCGAAATCAGGGAAGTCAACCGGCAAAACTTTAAAATATATTTGTTTCGATAATCCTAAATTGTTAGTTATATATTCATATTGAGATATCAATATTATTATTACTACTACTACTACTACTACTACTACTATATAGTTGATATATCCGAATCCATGAAAATTAGTGTTGCATACAATTTATTAGTATAAAAGAATCACTTCATCAAGTAGAAATGGCAAAATGCATTCTCAAGCTGTAAATATTTATAACTTTCTTTCAGAAATATTACATCAAAATCAAAAGGCGTACAAGACAAATTTTTTTTTTTTATTTAGAAACTTAAGACTTATAGAATAGACATACAATACAGAAATCATCATAATCCATCAGTAGATACAATTTAAGTTTCTCTCCTTCTCGAGAGAGTCCTAACAAATGACTTACATAGAGCTCGAATTTTATTAAATACAATATGAAAAAGAAAAAAAAATCATAATTGGACATTGATTACTACAAATAGAAGTGATTCATATGACATGTTTCCATTAGTGCAATCTCTTTCCACAGCAAATGTCATTATATATATATATATATACATAAAAATATCAAGCCTTCCATAATTTGCACATAAATATTTTGTATAAAATTAAATAATCAAAGTACTTTGGTCAGTGTTATGCCTTTCCACAATTGGATTCTAATTATAGTATAGGGAGGGAAGAATCATGACAAATCATTTGATCCACAATTATGCATAAAAGCATGCTTCAAACTAATTAACAATTAATTACATGTACACAAGCGTACACGTACATACATGAACAATTACAAAAGGGTTCATTACAATCAATTTATACACCTCTATATACAGAAAAATTTAATCCATGAATTAGATTCTAGTCATCTATTTCGCCTACTAAAACCTCAACCCATCGTTTCATCTAATACTTGTTTAAATTGTTTAGGCTTCAAATAGAACTAACTCTATATTTTTTATTCTTAACAATGTATAACCCATTCTTTAAACAGCAACCTCAACTAATTCATTAATATTTTTGAATAGTTCAGTTAGAATATAGTGTCAACATTCATTCATAAATATAATTATTTGTTGCTCGAGCAATTAAAAATATTTTATTATGAGCGGATATGAGATTGGATCACTCGTTATTTATTATTCATTGCTGCTCATGGGATGAAAAATGACTTAAATTTGGATTGCTTTTAGGTTTTATCATGGAGTGATACCATAAATCCGATAAAACCAATAAATTTATGATATGATATATTATAAAATTTCGGTTCTCGAGACCACCTACAGATGTATGAATAGGTTCAGGTTTGGAACAAATTTATTTGAATAAAAATATAATTCAACTACGATCTTTTACGTTTTTACTTATCTCGCAAATATGTCTAGTTATCTATACGATAATGATAGTATATTGTATAATGAGAAAGAGGATCAAAATATACCACTAAAAGACTCTACTAAGTCAAATACATAGAAGATGTAAGATTGACATTTGATCAAATCTAATATAAATCATACATAGACGATAGTTAGATTCGACGACTCCAACTATATATAATAATAATAATAATAATAATAATAATAATAATTAAATTTTAATAAAAATAGTTTTTTAATGTTTCGAACAACCTAATTTGTCAAGTAATTTAATTTTTATAAATTAAAAATATTTATCAACCCCAACCCAACAAGATCATAGGGAAATCACAAGAATATTCACTTGAGGATTCCAAGATTCCGGTTGCTAACGTGTCGTCACGTGAGACCGCCGGCTGCGTAAGAATAGCTTAAAGAGACCTTTACGTGCAGCAGGACACGCATCACCGACCTCAGGTATGGACGATAAATGCCACGTGGATCCGATCACGAGACGACACGTCATCTATCATATTCTGGCCCGGTCGAGCACGATGGCCTTTCCCGAAAGTTACTGCGCTTAAAAGTTCCCGCACGCCACCCGCAAAATACACGAGCGGGTCCCACGCCGGCCGCGCCTTTGACCCACCCAATCGTGAGGCAGAGGAGGGAGCGGGTCGCGCCAGAGAAGCGTCGGTCGTTTCGGAAAACGAGGTTAAGTGGTGGCACATCAGTAGGGAATTAATGCTGTTATGGCGTTGTTAGGACGGTGTGGGGCCCGCTCGGCCCGTCACGCCCCGCCAGCCAAGCCGTTGCTTTTCTCGAGGGCCGATCGCAGTTCGCAGATGGCCGATCCCTTTCTTCGAGGGGTTCCTGTCGCCTTCGAAGTGAGGCAGCGTAACGGGAGCGAAGAACTCCGACCCCAAATGCGTCTGCTTCAGATCGAAAGCCCTTTCTGATTCTCCACTCCCATTATCGTTTTGTCCTTCACGCCTGCGATTGCTTGATCGGTAACGGGGGCTCTGTCGGTGAGAAATTAGGGATTTCTTTCTTTCTTTCTTTCTTCTGGCTGGGAGATTGTTGCTAGGGTTTCTGGATTTGGGATTTTAGATCGGTCAGTTGATTACCGGAAGCGTGGGTTTGAGGGATTTGTAGAAAAGATTGGTTTCTAGTTCGGGGATCTCTGGTCGGAACGTGGTGGGGATGGGGAAAGGAGGGCAGGATGAGCGGAAGAAGGGTGGATGGGATCCCCCGACCTCGATTTTTCCGGCCTGGGCAAGGACCGCCCAGGAGTGCGAGGCTGAGTTCAAGGTTTCGGCAGAGCACGGGCTCCGATCCGATGAGGTGCTGAAGCGACGGGAGCTTTATGGGCAGAACGAGCTCGAGAAGCACTCTGGGCCGTCGATCTGGCAGTTGGTTCTCGAGCAGTTCAACGACACGCTGGTCCGGATCCTCCTTGTGGCTGCCGTCGTCTCCTTTGTTCTCGCTTGGTACGACGGGGATGAAGGTGGCGAGATGGGGATCACTGCCTTTGTTGAGCCGTTGGTGATCTTCCTTATTCTGATTGTGAATGCAATTGTTGGCGTTTGGCAAGAGAACAATGCCGAGAAGGCACTTGAGGCCCTGAAAGAAATCCAGTCCGAGCATGCTGCTGTTAGAAGGGATGGGAATTTGATTCCGAATCTGCCTGCTAAGGATCTTTTGCCGGGTGACATTGTGGAGCTCAAGGTTGGAGATAAGGTCCCAGCAGATATGAGGATTTTGTACATGATTAGCTCCACTGTGAGAGTAGAGCAAGCATCTCTTACTGGAGAGAATGCTGCTGTGAATAAAACCAGCCACCATGTTGAGCATGAAGACATAGATATCCAAGGGAAGGAATGCATGGTTTTTGCCGGTACCACTGTCGTGAATGGCAGCTGTGTCTGCTTGGTCACACGAACGGGCATGAACACGGAAATTGGTAAGATTCATTCGCAGATCCATGAAGCTTCACAGAGCGAGGATGATTCACCATTGAAAAAGAAATTGAATGAATTTGGAGAGGTCCTTACAGCTATAATTGGAGTAATTTGTGCTTTGGTTTGGCTTATTAATGTGAAGTACTTCTTTACCTGGGAGTATGTCAATGGCTGGCCAAGCAATTTCAAGTTCTCTTTTGAAAAGTGCACTTATTACTTTGAGATTGCTGTGGCGTTGGCCGTTGCGGCAATCCCAGAAGGGCTGCCTGCAGTGATCACTACTTGCTTGGCACTGGGTACACGGAAGATGGCACAAAAGAATGCTTTGGTCAGGAAGCTTCCAAGTGTTGAGACTTTGGGTTGCACAACTGTGATATGCTCTGATAAGACTGGGACATTGACCACGAACCAGATGTCTGTCGTAAGGCTTGTTGCAATAGGGTGCTGGACGGATACACTTAGAAGCTACAAAGTGGATGGTACCACATACGATCCTCATGATGGGAATATCTATGATTGGCCAGCCAGTAGCATGGATGTGAATCTTCAAATGATTGCTAAGATCGCAGCTGTCTGTAATGATGCAAGTATCACTCAGTCCGGACATCATTTTGTTACCAGTGGTATGCCGACAGAGGCAGCTTTGAAGGTAAGAATACATATGGTTGCTTCCTGCCAAAGATAATTCCTATTAGTCATTTTAACTCATTATCAATTATCTAGTCTTCTTGAAGATAATGTAAAGTTTTTGTAGCAGAATGATTTTAAATTTAAAAATGAGAAGTTGAGTCCTTGCCGACGTAAAATACACTATGCACCTTTTTAATTAAGTAGTTAATGACAGGTAAGTGTAGAGTATCATTGCACGAGTAATTTTCAGCAGTTATACTAGACAACATGCTACAAAATAATTATCTTTTCTATTTTGCTCTTGCTACAAAACTATTATTTGGTAGTTAAGCTGTGTGTGTCTCTATTTGAGTCATATGTATTCAGATGTGACTTGAGAGGTATGCATGTAATTTGGCTTTTCTGATTTGATATATACTTGACCTTTCTTTGTTGATGAATGGTGAATATATATCGTTCAGGTTTTGGTTGAGAAAATGGGACTTCCTGGAGGATATGATCCTTCTTCATTGGATTCGGCTGATATATTAAGTATGTTTTAAGCCTTAAGTTCAGTTTATAATTAAATGATGTGGTTCAGATTTTTTTGCATGCATGCATGACAATCTATTTATTAATTGACATCTTTTTATAATTGGAGGGTGCTGTAAATGGTGGAATGGAACTGCCCAGAGGGTTGCAACTCTCGAGTTTGATCGCACTCGAAAATCAATGGGAGTTATTGTGAAATCAAAATCAGGAACCAATTCTTTACTTGTGAAGGTATTTCTCGTTTTCTATCCATCTAGATAAAGATTATTTGGAATCATTCTCTGAATGTAACTGATGGACAAATAACCATTTGTGTTTCTTGACATCCACGTTGAGCATGTTGGTGCATCTTATTCATTGAGCAAATTTGGTACCAAATATATAGATAATGTACTGCTTTTAAGCTCCTGGCCACCGGCATATCTGTATTGTGCTAGTAATGTGTGCATGTCTTGTATGAAGTCACAATTGCCCATATAGCTTATGTATCCATTGTCCTAGGAGAATATACACGATATACGGACTGTGAAAACACTTGATGTTGGTTTTATCTGCTGACGAGGTTTATTTTTGGTGCATGTTAAAAGGGATTTTTCTTTCTCTTTAACACTGTTATCTCTCTCTATTCCTTATTCTGTTGTGGAGGTATAATCCGTTCTTCCATTGTTTCTCCTAGACATATTAATTATTCTGCATGCCTTGCAGCTATTAAGTATTTAGAAGCTCATGTGATACTTTATCATTTGAACTTCTCTGCGGTATCATCTGTATGGAAAATATTTACCATAATAAATAATCAAAGTTACATTGTGGCAGGGTGCGGTGGAGAATTTGTTGGAAAGAAGTACGTACATTCAGCTGCTAGATGGTTCTGTAGTGTTGTTAGATGACAGTTCAAAAAATATGATTCTGAATGCTCTGCGTGAAATGTCAACAAATGCTTTGCGCTGTTTGGGATTTGCCTATAAGGATGATCTAGCCGAATTTTCAGCATATGATGGTGGAGACCATCCAGCTCATAAACTTCTACTTGATCCATCAAATTATGCATCCATCGAGACTGGTCTCATATTTGTTGGATTAGTAGGGCTGAGGGTGAGATATGTTGTTTGAATGAGTCACTCACTGAGTCTTTTCCTTTATGCACTCTCCAGCCTTTTCCTGTATTCTGATTTTTGGAATCATTATAGGATCCTCCACGAAAAGAGGTTTACAGAGCAATTGAAGATTGTAGAGCAGCTGGCATCCGTGTAATGGTCATAACAGGAGATAACAAGGAAACAGCAGAAGCAATTTGTCGCGATATAGCCGTATTTTCACCTGATGAAGATATACATTTGAAGAGCCTCACAGGCAAAGAGTTTATGTCATCCAATGATAAGAAGGCAATTCTGAGGCAAAACGGTGCTCTTCTGTTCTCTAGAGCAGAACCAGGGCATAAACAAGAAATTGTGAGATTGTTGAAGGAAGATGGCGAGGTTGTTGCAATGACAGGGGATGGAGTAAATGATGCCCCTGCTCTGAAAATGGCAGATATTGGTATAGCAATGGGCATTGCTGGGACAGAGGTCTGTTCTATCCTGCTTCTTACTTGTTCTCTTATTCGTTTTATTCTTTGTAATTATGTATTGCGGTATATGAGTAAGAATTTTCCCATGAGGTATGGTGAAATCATCATATCAACAATGATTGGCAGCTTAGTGTTCATTAAGCTATGTTTTTCCATAATATCATCAGAATAATGTATAACTTTTCAACTATCTGTTTCCATGATTTGTTAGCATTGACCTTCCTATCTAGGGGTTATTCCAATTCATGGAGAAAGGCTTCCCAAGGTTACTAATGTGAAATAATCTACTTAGTTGCTGAAAGGTAGCAAGTATATTGCAAAGTGCAATAAGATGCCTTTAGCAGGTCTTGAAATGCTTACTTGCAGGCTTTTGTCTTCTGCGCCTAATTACATTTGGACTAAATCTAAGAAAAGTGAATTAGAACCACTCCTATTTATTCTCAGTGACTCCTAAATATTTCACAGCCTTTAGCTTATTTCTTTTCTCGGGCATAATTTGTAATTTCTTTTTGGGGTATAGCTGTTCTATATATGTCATTGAAGCTTTCAAATATATGTTTCTAAAAAAATAACATGTTTTTTTAGTTAGTGGAAGGTCATATGTCACACTCAAGCTTCTTGTCTGTTATAGCCGACTGACCTGTGTAGGGATTTCAAATCTCAGTTTGGCATAGCACCTTAATTGATGGCCTCGACTTTCTAGCAAAGCTTGTTGTGCAGGCTTCATTTACACATTCCCAGTTGTTCTGGCCAAAGTATAACTCTTAGTGCAATAACATTTTAGGTAACTAATCATTGATATACCAGATGATCTACTGATCTGTACTGCTTGATATCAACAGAAAAATAATAATGAAACAATTCAATACTGATCGGTTTCCATCTATATAGTCCAGTACCAGTTCTTCTTCAGAAAGGTAATTACTGAGCAGTATGTACCACTTCAACCAGTATTTGATTCCATGATGTATAGAGTTTGGACTATTTCTTTTAGTAGCATTCCTTTTCCTTTAGGCATGACCTAAGTTTGTAAGCAACACAGTAGGAAATTTCAGATATAGCTGGTGGCCAGATTGAAACGTTTTAATAATCTTGGCATTTCAGCAAATCTGGAAATTTTTTACGACTTTGCTTATAACATCGTTAAAAAATAAAGAAAATAATGAAAAGGGAAATCAATGGAAAGAAAAAATATATTTTTTCCATATGGTTATTGAAAATAATGTTTGATGCAATTTTATGATAGCATGAATTTAAAATTGAACAATTACATGAAGCAATTAAAAAAACAAAATTTAGAGCAATTGAACTTCATTAAGCTATAAGAAAATAATTGAAGTCCTATAAACTTCTATTTGCTTAGTCCACTTGAAAATAATTGATTGTGCTTCTGCTGACTGAAATACATGATCCTGATATGAGATGCTCGATGACTGTTGTTGGATGGTTATACTTCTTACTTTTTCTCTATGCTGTTAGCCATCTGAATACTTGTACAGTCTCATGATTTTGGTGACGGTGAGTTTTGTTTATTGATTTAAAAGTCATGGGCGCTGTCTGCCATATTAGTTCCCTGCTCCAGCTGTCTTTTAGTATCCTTGAGTATTTCTTCTTCCAGGTGGCTAAGGAAGCCTCAGATATGGTGTTAGCAGATGATAATTTCAGCACGATAGTGGCAGCAGTTGGTGAAGGAAGATCAATTTACAACAATATGAAAGCGTTTATAAGGTCTTACTTTTTCCTTCTGTTCACTCATTCAAGCTATCTATCTTAGGCTATGTATCTGATGTATAATTATATCTTCTTGATAATAGGTCTTGATTTTTTATTACCTTGCAAAATTTCTTTGATGATCTTATGTACACTTCTCTTTTACTAATTGCAGATACATGATCTCCTCAAATATTGGTGAAGTTGCTTCTATTTTTCTAACAGCAGCTTTAGGCATTCCTGAGGGGCTGATACCAGTTCAACTTTTGTGGGTCAATCTTGTTACTGATGGCCCTCCTGCAACTGCTCTTGGATTTAACCCACCTGATAAAGATATTATGAAGAAACCACCTCGAAGAAGTGATGATTCACTAATTACTGCATGGATTTTATTTCGTTATATGGTGAGTCATTCTTTTTTATTGTGATTTATATTATTAATGAGTTTGCAGTGAACATGAATGGACTCTATCAATACATTATGGATCTTGCTGTTATTCGATGCCTAAACCAGATCCTAATTCTGATTTCCTCTTAAGGATGAACCTCTGCCTCCTGCTTTGACTTGACTTTGATTCAGTTTCTGCCTTGCTTGACGATGGCTTGATTTTAATCTCCTGCTTGTGTTACATACCATAAACTATGGTTATTTATACACCCATATTTCTTATCAATATTATGGTTGTTCAACCTATATGTGAAGATGGCCACTAAAATAAGGGGGTGGAGATTCAGAAAATCTTCCAACTTTGGGAGAGAGGGGATAAGGCTTAGGGTTAATAATGTTTTTGCAGCCAATCCACGGTAGACCTCAGTTTTGCCTATATAATGTACTTTCATAATTTTTATCTTCCAATTGAATGACTAGGAGTCATTTAGTGGAAATTACCGACATGAATAGGAGCTGAGGTGTTGTTGCATGCATTACTAGTTGCCCCTTGTAGTGAAAATTTATATGCTCATAAATACGGTACCTGCTTAATTCATGGCAGCTGACTCTTATAATTCCATGTATAGGTGATCGGGCTATATGTGGGGATTGCCACTGTAGGAATCTTCATCATATGGTACACTCATGGTTCTTTTATGGGGATTGACTTGAGTGGTGATGGCCATACTCTTGTAACCTATGCTCAGCTTTCTAACTGGGGAGAATGCTCCTCATGGGAGGGCTTCAAGGTCGCTCCATTCACTGCTGGTTCACATCGCTTCACCTTTGACACTAATCCCTGCGACTATTTCCAGACTGGTAAGGTGAAGGCAATGACCCTCTCACTCTCCGTCTTGGTGGCCATTGAAATGTTCAATTCCCTTAATGCATTATCGGAAGATGGGAGCCTCCTGAGCATGCCACCCTGGGTTAACCCGTGGCTTCTCTTGGCCATGTCCATCTCATTTGGATTGCACTTCTTGATACTATATGTCCCGTTCCTGGCCCGAGTGTTTGGGATAGTGCCTCTCAGTTTCAACGAATGGCTCCTGGTGTTGGCGGTTGCTCTTCCGGTGATCCTCATCGACGAGGTTCTCAAGTTTGTCGGGCGCTGCACGAGTTCTTCAGGTGCCAGGAGACGATCTGTATCCGCAAAGCACAAGGATGAGTAGATGCTAACAGATTTGGAGATGCATTTCTGACAATTTTGCATCGCCTTGGAAGGTGAAGGTTGTTCTGGTCCCGCATTCTTTTCTTGAAGCACAGTTTGAGAATAAGGCGACCCGGAGCTGTCCAGAAACCAACCGGGCAATGAACTTATATTGGATTTGGAGATTCTTGATCTATAAGAAACATTTTTGTCATGCTGGATTATACAGGATCCATTTCATTGGTATTACCCATGATGTTAATGTTACTACGAGGGGAAATGCTCGTGCAACTTTAGATCGTCGCATGCGCAATGTGACAGTCAATAATATTTGTTTAGTTTTTGTTTCTATAGGGGAGAGAATGTTGTTCGTACTTCCCTGCTGTTCTTTTGTTATCTTCAGGTCCAAATATTTGGAACTTTGGGGCCCATTCATTCTCTTCGGCTACCACTCGCGTATGCACATTTGGTTTGCAAGTAAAAGAAGAAAGTCAATCATACGTCAGCAGCAGCCGAGCAGCTGTTTGATGCCATTTTAATTACCATCAAAGATTATTATGAGGAACACGGGCTTATCCATGACATCCGCACGGAGAATGCACGTGCAGCGTCGGTCACCCGTCCTACTCTGCTCCCCCCCTCTTCTTCACCTCAACAACCTTCGTTTGGTCGGCCTCGCTCTCGCCATTCCCGGTGGACTGGAGCGCTTCAGCCGTCCGATCCCGCGATGAAGCAGCTCCACAAGCAGGCCAACCACCAGATCCCTACCCACGCCGCCAAGCCTGCCAAGCCCCCATCCCGCTCTTCCGCCTCCGCTTCCGCTTCCGCTTCCGCCCCCACGTCCTTCCTCCGTGCCGCAGCCTGGTACCTCCTCCGCGAGCAGCGCCTCATATTCGTCATCGCCGGCGCCGTCATCGCTTCCACCTTCTTCCTGCTTCATCCCTACCACTCCTCCTTTCCCCTCCTCCACACCTCCGATCGCTTCTTCCCAGGCGTCCTCCCGGGCGTCCGCCACCCCTCTTTCTCCTCCCCCTCCTCCTCCGGCGGAAGCTTCGCCGTAGGTGGCGGTGGGCGGAGGGTGCCTGTGGGGCTGAAGAAGCCGGCGAAGCGGATCGTTGTGACCGGAGGCGCCGGATTCGTCGGGAGCCATCTGGTGGACAAGCTGCTTGCAAGGGGGGATAACGTGATCGTGATCGATAACTTCTTCACCGGGAGGAAGGAGAACGTGGTGCATCACTTTGGAAACCCCAGCTTCGAGCTGATCCGCCACGATGTCGTCGAGCCGATCTTGTTGGAGGTGGATGAGATCTACCATCTCGCTTGCCCGGCGTCGCCAGTGCACTACAAGTATAACCCAATCAAGACCATTATATCCTTCTGACTTTGCTGATGGTTTCCGTTTTGTACATTTTATTCAGGATTCATACTTTGAGGAATGGATGCCTTTGACCTGAAATGGATTTGGAAGAAAATTTCGTTTCTGTTGTAAATTATGTCGTAGGAATTGCTCTGGAAAAGGAACTTTTTCCACAGATGATTTAGCCTCAGTGCAATTTTTTATTTTTCAGTTGATGTGCATGAATTTATAGTTTGTTACTTCATCTTTTGTTAGTTCTTGTGTGCTAATCTACTAATTCAAGTGTTTGTTGTTGATTTTTGTTTTTGCGCTCTGCAAAGATAGGGATGACACTTCTTGCTAATCTCATGCAACTTCTCAGCAATTTGTTTTCCCAATTCTTTTGGTATTGCAAATGATAGGCTTCTTGGTGTAGCAGCATAGATAGTCTTTTATTCTGATAGAACTGTTTCAAATTCTTAACGATTTGAGTACAAGACAAATGTGATGGGAACACTAAACATGTTGGGTTTAGCAAAGAGAATTGGAGCTCGATTCCTATTGACAAGTACCAGTGAGGTGTATGGTGACCCACTTGAGCACCCACAGAAGGAGACCTATTGGGGCCATGTCAATCCTATTGGTGGGCAAACTTCTTTTCAAGCTCATTCATGCTTCTTTGTACAAAAACATTAACCCTACCGATGCACTCGTTTTATTCTTGCACACATCAGTAAGAGTGTTAAGCATTTCCTAATTGTTTGTACATATGTATGCTAATATACCTCCGAATAGCTATACACATCTTAATGTTAATGTTTCTCCTCAGGTGTTAGGAGTTGTTATGATGAAGGAAAGAGAACAGCAGAAACTTTGACCATGGACTACCATCGTGGTGCAGAAGTTGAGGTGACATTATACAGTTACACTCGAAATAAAAGCTTTTTCCCTTTCAATTGTTAGTTGCATGGTGAAGTAGTGGCACAAATGTGACAATGGCTAAATATGTGGTGCCACTAAAGAACCCATAGTGATTCAACTTTATGTTTCCTGGATTTCAGATGTCTTGCACCATCACAGTTGCATAATGGTACCAATAATTTTGGCACATATTTTTTACTAATTAAAAATGATCTAGTTGAAGAAGATCTTGAAATCATTTTACCAATATATCAGCATTAAGTTTAAATGTCTTTTTCCTTCTTAAACATGAAGCAAAATTTGCGTTCATTTGGGTGCATATACATGTGAGACTTCTTGATTTAGGGCTTTATATATAGTATTTCTCATCATTAATGAAGTATATAATTCCATAATACTTTTGCAGGTTGTGTATGTTTATAGTTTTTTTTGGATATTTGTACCAACAGAAAAGCTTCTCCCAACTGCATTTTTCATCATTTGTTTTGTGATAGAAGAAAAATTCATAATTTGAAAACATAAATAAAATATCATGAGCAAATGAAAGCGATTAAAATGATGCTGTTCATTGTAAAATTTGAATGATCCAGTGCACTTGATACCATAGACTCAAGCCTAATGATCCTAGTTCCCCTTGATTCATTACATGCAAATAGATTCAATCCTGAAGGAGACACTCGGCATAGACATGGAATAAACCAGAAAACCATAAATGAAGGATTTATTTGCTAAATGCACCCTTCTAATCATGGGTTAAGCCATGCTAAAATGCAAACGAAGAAAAAAGTTTGACCAGCCGAGGCTTGGCTTGGTGTGACTTGGTCCTGAAAAACACTTGCTACTTAAAAAATGAAAACAAGGGATTCCTTGCTAATGATTGTGATCATTAGATTGTCTTCTGCCAAGATAGTGTCAGCACCGATAGCTGCATACCGGCTCATAAAAGAAACAAGAGATTTCATTTACCGTGTCGTTAGTGTATCTTTAGACTGAACCAACCCAAGCGAAAACTTTGCCAGGATAAGAATTTAATGGTTTCATATTATTTTATTGCACCTATTATCTTTCTCATCCTCGAGAAAATGCTTGGGAATAATCTGGCTTAATATGTGAAAGGCATATATTGCCCTCATTCATATACATTTCTCGGTAGCTCAATAGTTGCCTGATTTCTCCAAGTAGAAAACTTGTTTATGAAATTGATGTGTGGGATGCATTTTCAGGTCCGTATTGCACGAATATTTAATACATATGGACCTCGCATGTGCCTAGATGATGGCCGGGTTGTCAGCAACTTTGTTGCACAGGTATCTCTTCCTTCATGTGCAATATCTTCTCTTTTGTCATGCACATTCATGATCATAAGGATGTTATGATCATAGAAATCAAACTTTGCAGGCACTTCGTAAGGAACCTATGACAGTTTATGGCGATGGAAAGCAAACTCGAAGTTTTCAATATGTTTCAGACTTGGTATGGAATCATGTTACCAGTACTTTTTGTGTTCAAATGCAGATCTAATCTACGTGATTCCTCTTGTGGTTTTATGAATTGTTGCCTTAGTTACCTATCTCTTTTGATATAAACCTATTTCTTTATCAATCTGACCTTTCCTCCCTTTGATGGTTGGCATGAATGACATATTTGAAATGCTTCTCATCCTTGAGATATTTAAGTTTTTGAAGTCACAGATGATTGTTAAGATCTTGGTAACCTGACATGGAGCTGAGAATTCCAATTTAGGAACCATCTAGATATATTCCATCTATGGTTCTCATGGTAAACATATTAAGTTTATTCAGGGAAGGGGTTCATTTATATTGAGTTGAACTAATAGGAATTCGCACCATGTGGAAGTGACACCAAGAGTGAGATTTTTAATGGCTTAGGATTCTTCTCCATAGCTGTAGTGTTAGATGGCTATCATCCTCCTAAAAGATTCTTGTCTAGCCTTTTCTCCCAGAGTTTAAATATGTCAACATAAGAGTTTCACCATTGGCTTAAATTTGCCATTATTATCAATTTACTTTGAGTTGATTGCACACGAAGCACAATTATGATATTTGTATACGTGAAATGTGTTCACTATATACTGCAGGTCCACAACATCTTAAGATTATGTAGGTATGGATAACAACTTAATTTATTATTAGCATAGGATCATTTACTAAACTGGCTTAGTTCATAAGACAAATGCCCAGCAGACATGGTCAGCTGGACTTTACAGTGCATGTAAAATTTTATTTTTTACAACTGTTCAGCTATCACAAGAATAGGGCCAACAATAGTCATATTCTTAAACTTATGTTACAGTGTGATGTTGCATGTCTATATGTAGAAGTTACATCATCATGAGGTACTGGCCCTATAAACACTCCTAATATTTAGGTGTCCAATTCAAACATAAGATGCTGCAGAACCAGCTACTTTGGTTTACAATAACTTTCTTGATGCTTTCTTTTGGTAGGTGCCTGGCATTTCTTTATTAGGTCCCACAATGTGCATGCTCTAAAATTAACCTACTATGGCTTCATTTGTTGACAGATGTTTAGATCTTTTTCAAAGAGTCACTGTTTGATGAAAAATATGGCTTCTCGTTGTTGTTGTTGTTGTTGTTGTTTATGCTGCTGCTCTCTATTGCTGTTGTTCATTATAAAAAGGATTCCAAGAGGAGGGGGAAAGGGAAGAAAATTTTGATATTATTTTAATCAAGCACTGATATAGATCTCTATTAGGGCTTCTACAAAATACACTTCTTGATCAATATTATAAAAGTTGCAAGAAATAAAGGTTGACAAAGATCAAAACAGAATATGTATAGGAATTTAGCAGGTCTTTGCCAATCAACGATTGCTTTGCTTGGCCAACTAACTTCTGCACTTTTTTCTGTACCATACCACCACTTTCTTCCTGTTCGCACTTGCAGTTTCCTAAGTCAGAATTTGATTGAGATATCAGTAAGAACGACAATCACTTTCTCAGTTCATTTAATCTCGCGCATCAGATTCGTGCTGGTATAGTTACTAACATAAACACTTTTTAACAATCTTGACATATGAACTTGCTAGGTTGATGGGCTAGTAGCACTAATGCAGAGTGAGCACATTGGACCTTTCAACTTGGGTAATCCAGGGGAATTCACCATGCTGGAGCTAGCTGAGGTATCATCACAAAACCCAAGGACATCCGTTCCACCCATCTTCGTGTTGTAGTAATAGGAATTCCAACATCTTTGCAGATTGTGAAAGAGGTTGTTGATCCTTCTGCAACCATAGAATTCAAGCCCAATACTGCAGATGATCCTCACATGAGAAAACCTGATATATCCAAGGCAAAAGAACTGCTGAACTGGGAGCCCAAGATTAAATTGCGACAAGGATTACCCCTAATGGTGACTGACTTCCAAAAGCGTGTCCTAAGTGATGGAAAATGACCGTCATGGATGCCAAGTAGTCTGTATCATACAACACACCATCAGCTTGATCAATTGGTATCCTTCTTGCTGTAATTTCTGTATCAGCTTCATCGTTTGGTATCTATGTTGTTGTAATTTCCACAAATTCCAACAGTAAACGGTTGCTTCATTAGGATTGTCCTCAATGTCAGGAGGATTATGTATTCCATGTGAGATAGGTTTGACCACTCAGATGCATGCCTTGTAGAAAGGAAACCTATTGTATTTATGCTGTCTTATTGTACTCATGGCTGGCTCATCTCAAGTCAAGCATTCCATTTTCTTGGTCTATGTCAGATTTGTCTTGACCACACTAGATTTCTTTTTAGTGATTTGACCACAGTTTATTCTTCCCGATGTGTGTCAAGTTCTTATTGCTCAAGTTAGTCCAAGATGCACTGTTTGACCAACAATTTTTGACTGTTGAAATGCCTGAAAAGAACTTCTTTGACTATTGTTGTGGTTAGCTCAACCATTATCAACACTTGTTTGGTCTTTAGATTACAAACTGAAGTCTGGATTGATCAGTTTCCTTTTTTGATGCAAAGTTATGCCCTGAAAGATAAGGGAAAACAAGCCGTAAGTGCACTCAACAAGTAGAACAATAATTTCTCTGATATATTTGATGCAAGTACTGTGATAGAGAGGTCCTCAACAATAAAATGGCATTGCACATTTTTTTCGTGTTGTTACGTATAGTACCTGAAGAACAGCCGAAGCCGCGCGGTCCGTTGCGTCGCCCACCTCGGACCTCCGACCGTTCCCAGCTGTGTAGAAGATCCATATGCGTGCGGTAAGCCCACCGGTGACGCACCCGCCGCGCTTCCCTTTCTCCGTAACGCCACCCTCTTGTCTGCCACGGTGGCCCACCGTTGCGTGCCGGGTCAACGGATTCGATGCGTCATCGTCTGCGAACCTACCCAGCTCCCTACCCAGACGGGCCCCGCCGGAGGGCCTGTGGCTCGGGAGGTCTCCACGTCAGCCCGACGCGCCGAAGGAGCGCCTGTCTTCGCCGAGGGTCCCACGCCCTCTGCCACAATCTCGAAACGCCTCGGCTGGACCGGTTTCTCCAAAAGTACCGTTATAATCAACCGTAACGCATGCAGCTGTTACCGACATCGTCGCAGATGCTCGCAGGTATCGATTCAACTAAATCGACGTATTAAGTGAACTGTTGACATCAATCGCAGTACCATCGCATTGAAGCCTGTCGGCGTTCGCGTAGATCTACGGGTGTTATGTTGTTGTTACCCTATAAAATGGTAACGCCGCGTGTTACAGGATGCGACCGTGTCATGCCAAAAGCGTCGTAACGGCTATAAATGCCACCGGTGCGGCCCAACATTGATGGGGGTGAGTCGCCGCGGTGGATCTCCGCCGTCGGATCCGTGCACCAACCCCATCTCTGTTTCACGCCACGGATTAAAAAGAGGGGAAAAGACAGCGAAGAAAATAATGGGCACACCCGTCGAAAAGCTAAAAGCCACACACCGCAATGATGCGTTCCCTTCCCCCGCCTCTCTTTTCGCTTTTATCCCCGAGTCGAGGAATCGAATCCCTGCGCTGAGTCGAGGCGGCCGAGTCCACCCCCCCCCCCTTCTCCCTTCTCCCGTCTTCGAGACGTCTCCCTCTCGAGCTTTTGTTTGTTACGCGCGCCTTCCTTCGCTTTCCTCTTTCCGCCCACCTTGTTTGACCGAGTCGTGGAATCGTTGGCCCGGTCGCCCCCCTCCCGCCCCTCCGCCCCGACTCGGTTCGATCCATTTTAATAACCCTCAATAGGCATTATTGTTGTTGTTATTTTTATTATTACTGTTGTTAAGCGTTCGCCAGGAGGAGGACGGCCTGGCCAGCCACCGCTGTGGAAGACGAGGAGCTCGAGGAGGACCGGAGAGGGGCAGAGAGAGGGAGGGGAAGAGGGGAGGCGAGGCGAAACCCTAGATCCGGTGGATTTCTAGGTTTCGGATGCGTCGCTAGGGTTTAAGGTTCTCGGGGGCAAGAAGAAGAGGGAGAAGGAATCGGTGGCGAGGATGATGGTCTCGAGGGGGTTGTTCGGGTGGTCGCCGCCCCATGTGCAGCCGCTGACGCCGGTCTCGGAGGTGTCGGAGCCGCCGGAGTCGCCGTCGCCGTACATGGACATCGGAGCTGAGGCGGCGCCGGTGGATGACGAAGGGGCGGGGGATGAGCCTGAGGAGATGGAGCCGCCGCCGGCCACCGTGCCCTTCTCGAGGCTCTTTGCCTGCGCTGATGGGGTCGATTGGGCACTGATGGCTGTTGGGGCCGTAGCTGCAGCCGCCCACGGGATGGCCCTGGTGATCTACTTGCATTTCTTTGGGAGGGCCATCAACTTGCTCAACTCGCAGAGCATCAACTCGGACATGCACGAGAACGGGGATCTGCTGTTTAGAAAATTCAAGGATGTGAGTTCGATTCTAGTACATTTAGTTTTCCTCTGCTACTTTGAACCCCATTTTTGTTATAACTTGCTATTTGTTCCTTTATTTCGGTGCCTATAGTGAGGCTGTTGTGCTATAATGGATTATTTTGAAAGAGTGAAGAAGGTTATGCCTAAATGAACTTATTGATCTGTTGGGGTTGTAAGTGCTATAGGTTAGAGGGACATAGTTCGATTGAGGAAATATGAGGTTGGAATTTGCTGTCATTTGCTTGCCCAAAGGAAATTTCAGTAGTTGGAGCCTAAAGCATAGCTAGGTTCACTAGATTTGCTGCAGTATCCTCAATTTGGGTAATCATCATTCAGTCATTTGAAGCATAATGTATTTTCTAAGTTGACATGGACACCCTTAATCTTTAATTTATGCTTTCACCTATTTTGCTGAATTTATCCTCTTCTAGCAAAGTAATTAGTACTTGGTAAATTTTGATTTATCCTGACCTCTTTGAGCTGATGAGTACCTTGGTCGCTAACACAAACTTGAAGCTTGGTCGCAACTTCTTGCTTTGTATGCTCAAGATATATCATTCTTGTACACCGTCTAGATGGGACAGCATCTTAGAATGTCTACACCGCAATTACATTTGTACATACATAAAGCCACATATAATGATATAGACAAGCTGAATACTTGACCTAGATGTTACCTTTGGCATTCTATTGTGCAGTACTCAGGGGAACATAAAACCACATATAACGATATAGACAAGCTGAATGCTTGACCTAGAAGTTACCTTTGGTATACCATTGTGGAGTAACTCAAGGGAGGCTATCGTGGTATGTTGATACCTTTTTGACATCATTACCCATGCACATAGCTTAGAAGCACTTTCCGGGGATGATTGTGCATTTTGAAACATGATGGAAACAGAAATAGGGTAGTCAGCACAAAGTAAACTTCACCACCCGCTCTTTTGGAAACTGAATCCTTCAATAGATTAAATAACATCATATAAAATCAGTTACAAGTAGTCTAAGCACATAGAATTAGAAACATGTCGCCAAAATACTTTCTGTGCCTACTTTATAATGAAATGTGGAAAAGGGTAAAAGCACAAGTATTAGTCAATAGCTTTTGAGTTTCTCCTCTCTTCTGTCATTGAATTAACACCTCAACCAGTAAAAACACTCTTGGAATCACAAACATTCAAGTTATAATAATTACCAGCAATGCACTAAAGATATACAGAAGCACACTTCAATTCATGACTGCTCAGTTATAAGCACAAGGCCGATGGATCCCACAACATTCCATAATGCTTTCTTCCATAAACAATATCAGAGGTGAGCAATTGCTCACGTAGAAGATAATCTATAAAGAGGAATCGCTTTTATTTTGTTTTAATAAAAGTAATTACAAAAATTTTGGTTCTTTGCTAAATTGTAATATTTTGTTCTTTATCTGCAGCATGCCCTATACATTATTTATATAGCTGTTGGAGTATTCGTTGCTGGTTGGATAGGTATGGGTTAAAGCTTTTCTACTAAATCTTCATGTTGCCTATATGTTTTCCATGCATACTGAATGAATGAGTTATCAGAGGTCTCATGCTGGATTCTCACTGGAGAGAGGCAGACTGCAGTGATAAGGTCAAAGTATGTACAAGTCCTGCTGAACCAGGACATGAGCTTTTTTGATACCTATGGAAACAATGGAGATATAGTTAGTCAAGTGTTGAGTGATGTGCTGCTCATCCAATCTGCTTTAAGTGAAAAAGTACGGTAATGGATGCTTTTCATGTGGTAGACATTTCCTTTTTTTCCCCTCTCTCTAACAGTTCTTTTTTGACAAAAGAAAAGAATTCTGAATTCTAATATGTAATTTTATATCCAACATTGTAAGATTGTTCTTTGATGGTGGTGTATCTTTGCAATTGTGTCACAGGTTGGGAACTATATTCATAACATGGCAACATTCTTTGGTGGTCTTATCATTGGTTTGATCAACTGTTGGCAGATAGCACTTCTAACACTAGCAACTGGTCCTTTTATTGTTGCAGCAGGAGGAATATCAAATATTTTTCTTCATAGACTTGCTGAAAATATTCAGGATGCATATGCTGAAGCAGCAAGCATCGCAGAACAGGTTTTCACTTGCTGCAGTTTGCTTCCTTTTTTTTCTCCCTTATAAACCTTGATCCCAGCTATTTCGGATATGCTAGTTTGTTACTTTTCGTGCATGTGGCCTCTTCTATGGGCATAGCTAGATAATAAAAGCAAGTTTTGTAGGATTGAGATTAAATTCAGTATCACGAGTAGGACTTATCTGCTGACTCGTTTAGATATAGCTAAAATGCATCATGAGATTGGTTTTTACAGAGCATTATAGATACGCTAGGATCAATTGGTGAAGTCATGTCCGTTTGGAACTTGCTTCACCTGATCCTAGCCCAGTCCATCTGAACACCTAAAAGAATCAGGGTCTTGGTTGGACTTGACAAAAGAGTAAATGATCCCGCAAAACTTTAATCTGAGTGTCATCAGATCCAGTTGCCTACATGTTTAAATAAAAGATTATCTACTTATAGATTTGTAAGACTAGTTTGATATGTGTATATTACCCATATTGTCTTCGTCCTTGAGATGCCTTTTCTCTTGTAGCCAGATTAATAAGTCTACTGAATTTGCTCAAATGATTAATGATAAATCATCAGAATCAGTATATTGTAGCCAATTGCTTTTTGTTTATATTTTTTATTTTTCGTTTATGCAGGCGATCTCATATATTAGGACACTGTATGCCTTTACAAATGAAACTCTTGCAAAGTACTCCTATGCAACCTCACTTCAAGCTACACTACGCTATGGGATATTGATTAGTCTTGTGCAAGGTCTCGGTCTTGGATTCACATATGGGCTTGCTATATGTTCTTGTGCTTTGCAACTTTGGGTTGGAAGGTTTCTGATTTCACATGGAAAAGCCAATGGTGGTGAAATTGTGACAGCTTTATTTGCTGTAATTTTAAGTGGCCTGTAAGTGTCTGATATGTTCATCAATCTTACTTTGTTCTCTATCCATGTTATCATTTTGTCTTATTTAAGTCTTTTGTCACCTACAGTGGACTAAATCAAGCAGCTACGAACTTCTATTCATTTGAGCAAGGGAGAATTGCTGCTTACAGACTTTATGAGATGATCAGCCGTTCAAACTCTGCTGTTAATCAGGATGGCAACACCCTAGATTCAGTGCAAGGAAATATTGAGTTCAGGAATGTATATTTCAGCTATCTTTCTCGGCCAGAAATCCCCATACTAAGTGGTTTCTACCTAACTGTACCTGCTAGAAAAACTGTGGCCCTTGTTGGTAGGAATGGTTCCGGGAAAAGCAGTATAATTCCTCTCATGGAGCGTTTCTATGATCCCACGTTAGGTATCTTTTTTTTTTTAATTATGTTGTCTTGTTTGAGTATGTTTTTTTCTGTTTGAACTGATGTGCATTTTTTTTAGATGCATTAACAAGCTGAATTGTACCCTTGTCTTTTGGTTCAGGGGAAGTTCTATTGGATGGAGAGAATATAAAAAATCTAAAGCTGGAATGGTTGAGAAGCCAAATAGGACTAGTCACCCAGGAGCCAGCTTTGTTAAGTTTAAGCATCAGGGATAATATAGCCTACGGAAGATCTGCTACATCTGATCAGATTGAAGAAGCTGCTAAAACGGCTCATGCACATACATTCATTACTTCACTTGAAATGGGATATGAGACACAGGTTGGTTGGTCTTGCAAATGTTTTCAACTTGAACAAGATACATCTTTGTTGTCTTTTTTGTTTTTTGTAATTTTTGAATTGTATGCAATATAGGTTGGTAGGGCTGGTTTGGCGTTGACTGAAGAGCAGAAAATAAAGATATCAATTGCTCGTGCTGTTCTTTCAAACCCTTCCATTCTTTTACTAGACGAGGTCACAGGTGGACTAGATTTTGAGGCAGAAAGGGCTGTTCAAGTGGCATTGGATATTCTTATGCTCGGAAGGTCCACTATAATAATAGCTAGACGCCTTAGTCTTATCCGCAATGCTGATTATATTGCAGTAATGGAGGAGGGTCAACTTGTGGAAATGGGTACCCATGATGAATTGCTGAATCTAGATGGCTTGTATGCAGAACTTTTGAGATGCGAGGAGGCAGCAAAGCTTCCTAAGAGGTACTTTTGTGCTGAAACATTTCTGACAAATCTTCTACAGAATTGTTTGTATACAATTTGGCAAGAAGTTCTAGTTCAGACTTAGGATGGCATAAATTATGTGCATTTTAATGGCTGCTGAAAATCATTACCCTTTGGTTTTTTGTAGCAGTAGTTCTTGTTTTTGTAGTTCTTTGGCATTTGTCTTTACGTGCATGTGACCATATTTGAGTATGTTGCCCAATTTGAGTTTTCTTTTAACTTTTTTTTATAGATAATTAATTCTCTTTAGAATCCACCAGGATTAGTTATTATTGTTCAAATGTTACAGGATGCCCATCAGGAATTATAACGATCCCTCAACTTTTCAAATTGAGAAGGATTCATCAGGAAGTCAAAGTCTTCAGGAACCATCTTCTCCTAAAATGTCAAAATCACCTTCTCTTCAGAGAGCACATGGTTTTCATGCAATTAGGCAGCCGGATGCCAGTTATAACTCGCATGAGTCACCAAAGAGTCAAAGCCCACCCTCAGAGCTAATGGTGGAAAATGGAATGCCCTTGATACCATCTGAAAGGGCTCCATCTATCAAAAGACAGGACAGTTTTGAGATGTTGTTGCCCGAGCTTCCTAAAATAGATGTCCATTCCATAAACCGACAATCTTCAAATACTTCAGACCCAGAATCTCCTATTTCTCCATTACTCACATCTGATCCTAAAAATGAGCGTTCTCATTCTAAGACTTTCAGCCGTCCCCTTAATCAGTTTGATCATGTGTACACTAAAGAGGAGATGAAGGACCTTCAGCGCCACAAACCTCCATCCTTCTGGAGGCTTACGGAACTCAGTTTTGCCGAGTGGCTTTATGCTCTTCTAGGAAGCACTGGTGCCGCAATTTTTGGATCATTTAATCCTCTCCTTGCTTACACTATTGCACTTATAGTGGCAGCATATTACAGAATAGATGTCCGTGATGTCCATAATGAAGTGAACAAGTGGTGTTTGATCATTGCATGTATGGGCATCATCACAGTGGTTGCAAACTTTTTGCAGCACTTCTATTTTGGTATAATGGGGGAGAAAATGACCGAGCGAGTTAGGAGGATGATGTTCTCAGGTAATTGGTTTTCTATAGAATAACATTTAATTGTTATATTCATATCTATTCTTTTGACAAACTATTTCATATGTGTAGCAATGTTGCGGAATGAAGTTGGATGGTTTGATGAAGAAGAGAATAGTGCTGATACATTGTCCATGCGTTTGGCTAATGATGCAACATTTGTTCGTGCTGCATTCAGCAACCGGCTTTCTATATTCATACAGGACACTTCTGCAGTTGTTGTTGCCATTCTTATAGGTATGCTGCTAGAATGGCGGGTGGCACTAGTTGCACTTGCAACTCTACCCATCCTAACAGTTTCTGCTGTTGCACAGGTCAGCTTAATATTCTATATTAACATGATTATGTAATTTACTTCAAGATTTTATCAATTGGTTTATACAAGATGAAGTTCTCTTCTAGAGATAGGGCTTTGATCTGTAGTTTGCAAGCTTACTGTTCTCAGCTATTTGGTCTCTTGTATAAATGCTCTGAATGATGTCATCATAATTGGAAGGTTAGACACATACAAGGGAGTCTGCTATCTTTGGAGAATTATTGCTTTTAGTGTCTTAATGATATCAGTCATATTCTTAATGATACCTGTGATATCCTTAGAAGTCTATTTCCAGATAATTTGTAGATAACTGGAGTTTGTTATTATTGCTTGTTTTTGCCATTGTTGTCGAGCAAGATATACACGTTAGTTGGAACTGGCATCTGTGGTGAAATTTTATTGTAGTTATATTTATTCTCCATTATATTTTTCTTGATAATTCTAATCGTGATTTATTTGATGTCTTGGTCTACAAATGGCAGGACTTTGATTTCTGATAAAAGTGATGGTAGCTAGTTTTTTCCTCTGTGTCAGAATCATTGGTTTACTGTTGATTTTTTAGGGAATATTTTTTGAGTAACTCATGTTAGTAGTTAATCTGCCTTTGACATAGTCCTCCTATTCAGATGATTGCCAAGATTGTGAGCCACAAAAATGATTTAGGCACAATACTCGTGCCAAGTACTACATTTATGCAAGGCTTTCTAATTTCCACGTTAATTCTTTTAACTGAAACACATCGATCTGCAGTACTACTTCCTATCAGTGCCTGTAACTATTGATGCAAGTAACTATGTTGCTATTGAGCTATGCAAATCAGTATTGTTCATCTACCCTCCCGTCATTGCATTTTGAAAGAAATCCCATTGAACATGGTTTTTATGTGTGAAACTCTTATTTTTCTCGTTATATATCCACTATTTCAATTGTGAATGAAACTTGAGATTTTGTATTGCATTATATTTCTTTCTTTCTTTAACCGGCAACTTTTCCTTTCAATAGTGAATTCTGGGAAGAATGATATAAATAGAAGTGCACCTTTAGCCTGTGCTATTTTTGTTTTAACCAAAAGAAGTTGCCCTGTGATGGCATGCAATTGTTGATTCATTTTCTTGAATACTCTTATTACTATTGTTGCTTTAATTTGTTGCTTTAAAAGTAGATTTGCTTGTACAATTTGCATGAATCTTTTACTGTCAGCATGCTAATTATGCGTGATTTTCCGACATAATCTTTACCACTTTTATACTGCTTACAAGCCTTGCATATAGAATCTCATCAGTGGATATGTTTTGTTCCTTTCATCAGATCTGTTAAAGTATTTTCTTTACTTTCAGAAAATGTGGCTTGCTGGATTTTCCAGAGGAATTCAAGAGATGCACAGGAAAGCCTCGCTGGTTCTTGAAGATGCAGTTAGAAACATTTATACTGTTGTTGCATTTTGTGCTGGTAACAAGATAATGGAGCTTTACAGATTGCAGCTTAGTAGAATACTAAAACAGAGTTTCATTCATGGAATGGCAATCGGGTTTGCTTTTGGCTTCTCACAGTTCCTTCTTTTTGCCTGCAACTCTCTTCTTCTTTGGTATACTGCTTTTTCGGTGGACAAAGGTTATCTTACAATAGCCACAGCACTTAAAGAGTATATCGTTTTCTCTTTTGCAACCTTTGCTCTTGTGGAGCCATTTGGGCTTGCTCCTTATATACTAAAACGGCGGAAGTCACTTACCTCAGTATTTGAGATCATAGACCGTGTACCAAGTATCGATCCAGATGACAACACTGGCTTAAAACCACCTAATATTTATGGGAGCATCGAGCTTAAAAATGTTGATTTCTGCTATCCAACCCGACCTGAGGTGATGGTTCTCAGCAATTTCAGTCTTAAAGTGAGTGGGGGACAAACAGTGGCAGTGGTGGGGGTGTCAGGATCTGGAAAAAGCACAATAATATCTTTAATTGAGAGATTTTATGACCCTGTTGCTGGCCAAATTTTGTTGGATGGCCGGGATCTGAACCTTTTCAATTTGAGATGGTTGCGGGGGCACATGGGTTTGGTCCAACAGGAACCAGTTATATTTTCAACAACCATTAGAGAGAATATCATCTATGCAAGGCATAACGCAACAGAAGCTGAGATGAAAGAAGCCGCAAGGATAGCAAATGCGCACCACTTCATCAGCAGCTTGCCACATGGTTATGACACACATGTGGGCATGAGAGGGGTTGACTTGACTACTGGACAGAAGCAGCGGATTGCCATCGCTAGGGTGGTACTAAAGAATGCACCTATATTGTTATTGGATGAGGCAAGCTCTGCAATAGAATCTGAGTCGAGTCGAGTGGTGCAGGAGGCACTTGGCACACTGATCATGGGGAACAAGACAACTATTCTTATTGCACATAGGGCAGCGATGATGAGGCATGTGGACAACATTGTCGTTCTGAATGGTGGTAGGATAGTTGAACAAGGCACCCATGAGTCGTTGGTGCAGATGAACGGTTTGTATGTGAGGTTGATGCAACCTCATTTCAGCAAAGGCCTACGGCAGCATCGGCTTGTCTAGGCAAGTTTTTTTTGTGGTACTTGTAAATTGTAGCAGAATATCGAGTTCTCTTTCACCTGTTATTTGATCATTAGAAGGGTATTGGATGTGTGACATGTCAATAGTCAGTGGCGCCGCTGCTGGGTGATATATGTTGGTAGTGACAATTTGAAGAATGGGTGGAGTGGAGAATTGATGCACTTGTAACATGGTTGATTTCTACTGGTCGTGATAATTAACATTGTTAAAACTGGAGTGCCATTAGGATAAAAAAAAATGTTATATGTTGATTAGAGGACAAATGGGCAACCGGGGCACCAAGGTTTGTGTTGTGCATCAATTCTTTTGGAGGCCTGCATCTCCACACACTGGATGCTGCCTCCAAAGTGTATTAATTTCTTGTTCCAAGAGAGCTGTAATATTATTTTTGTGGAGGTGATGCTTTTGTCTTGTGATATTAATTTCTAAAACTATTTTTCCACATGAACATGCAGCTTATTGATTTCTTCTTTTCCCTGTCTTCTCAATATTTTGGAAGGGACAATAGTCCTACCAATATGAGCTAAGCTTATGACCAGCCACCGTGACGAGCTAAATTTTTTGGTGGGTTATTGCCAAGTCTTAATCCGATTCTGTGCTGCTTGAACTTGACATGGTTTTATGTTTGTTTGTTCTTCGGTGGGTAGTAGGGTATACTTTGACTAATTCATTTCTCTTTTAATCCATGTTCATTGCTTCTCTATGTTCTATACTCGTATATTCTTGTTATTTATATTAATCATGTTCTTGCATCCCTCTCTTTATCTGCTGTTTACTGCAATCGCTGTGAATTCAAAGTATTTATATTAATCATATTGGAATAAGCAGTTTTATCTTTGTAGTTTTTTTTTAATTTCTATATATTGAGAATTGTTTGTTTGAGGTTGGCAAAAATGTTAGAACATCTGGTCCACATTATCTTGTTCTCATTGGTTGATGTAGCGAATATATTATTTATCTCGTATTAATTCATATTATCATTGTTTTTATCCTCGATGACATTAATTATATTTTGAACCGTTAAATATATTTTAATTTTGACTTACTATTTAGTGTTCTTATGGACATAGCCACGTTTGTGTACGCGACGCCAAACGACTCCGCCTAATCACCAAGTACACGTGGCTATCTCCGAACGAGACGGGGGCCCGCCCTTTGAGCTCGTTCTCTCGCCGTCAGGTGAACAACCGTTCGAGGGATCACAGCCGTCCCCTGTGAGGCAGTCACCACAAATCAATTAAGCTGGATGTTCCACGTGTCCTGATGCGGGACTTAACCCTTTAGATATGGAAAAGAAAAAAGGCGGGAAGAAACAGAACCCATCCCCTGTCCTAATTATTGGTTCCTCCCCACCGTTGATTCCATTCTAGGGTTTGGTTTTGGTCTTTGCTTTCACTTGCTTTGGTCTCCGGCCGACAAGCCGTTTCAGCTCCCTTCTTCCGCTTCTTCAGGTATCGTTTCCTGTGATCTTTCTCCGCTGGGGATTGAGCATGCCCTTACTTTTGCCCTTGTTTAGATCGGTTTACCACGTAGTACTGGGTGGAACTTCATCGAGGACAACCGATCTCTATGTTTGATTCGTGTATATGGGTTCATCTGCACGAAATAATTGCTATTGTTATTGAATCCAGATATATATGTTTTTCTTCTTCCATGTACACAATGTCATGCTTTTTGTCGAATGTGTGAAACTGTAGGACTTGGATGGTGAGTGCACAAAAAATTTGCTAATCGATTAGCTTGTTAATTGTCTTCAACATTTCTTTGGCTGCATACAATGCCTTAGGAATGCAGTTCCCTAATGAGCCATGGTTGGTTGACTGCAACTGTTTCGAAGAACATTTGTTTATTCATGAACTGCATTCGCTCATTTTCTGCAAATATAGTGATCTAATACATTCACTTTTTGGTGTTTCTATAAGCAAATGTTTTTTACATTTCATTCATAGCCAGTCGATTCCATGTTAACACAAATTTTCCAACAAATATAATTTCAATATCCAATGATGTGTGTACACTGCGTATTCATTGCATGTTCAACAGCTTCTTGTTATGGCTCCGCCTCTTGGAATACCAGTCATGTATTCGGACTTGCAACTTTCACGTCCACCTCTCAATGAAAGGATTCATGTGCAGAAGGTCTGTTGCAGCACATCCTTGGTGTGATCTTGAAATAGGTACATGCTATGCTTATAGAAGGTTTTGTATGATTACTTATTTATTTTGCCTCTCCCCGCTGCTGTCTTCTTAAATGGACTTTGGATTTCATGTTAGACAATTTAAGACGTAAATATGTTTCTAAAATACTAAAATAGAAATATAAAGAACTAATGTGAAAATTACTAATACAAAAATTATATACCTCCTGTGATTGTTGTTAAGAATTTCGGCGATGATTTTTCTTAATATTTTGGTGTCTCTTGGCTCACAACTCTCACTTTATATGACAAAAAAAAATCTTAAAACTAAGGTTGAGCTCAGGGACCAAAACTCATAGACGTTATAGCATTAAGAATGTTTTTCTCCATTACCATCAACCTTTATAATGTAAGAATTAATTCAAGTTCAAAATGTTTGAACCACAATGAATGTAGAATTTTAATGATAATGAATGAAGATATTTAATGATAATAGTTATATTCATAATGAATGAAGAAATTGAAGCATTTAGACGACGAAATTTAATGAGAATGATTATATAACTTAATGATTTAAATTAATCTTATCGAACAACTTTATTAAGGAACAAATATATGAGTTATAGCAATAAGTCCTCTAAGAGCAAGTATTATCATTCATGTATTATGATGTATTTAGTTTCTGAAGTATTAATCTTAATATGATAATATTACTTAATGAACAAATCTTATGTATATTTAGTCCAATACAAATATATTTTCTCAAATAAATTAATGTACATATGAATATGAGAAAATATCATAATATGTTTCTACCGTGGGAAGCCTTATGTATGCTCAGGTATGTACTAGACCTAATATAGCATTTGTTGTGGGGATGCTAAGGCGATATCGGAGTAATCCAAGTATGGACCACTAGAGAGTTGTAAAAAAAAGTGATAAGGTATCTTCAAGAAACCAAAGATTACATGATTGTGTATAGACATATAAATAATCTGGATGTAATTGGCTACTCAGATTTAGACTTTGCTGGTTGTGTTAATTATCATAAATCAACATCAGGGCATGTTTTCACGATGGCTGGTGGAGCCATTTCTTGGAGGAGTGTTAAACAGACCTTGACTGCTACTTCTATTATAGAAGCTTATTATCTTGTTTTGAGGTTATGATGTATAGTTCAAGAGTTTCATTTCTAGGCTTAGACTCATGAATTTTATTACTAGGCCATTGAAATTTTTTTTTGATAATTTAGTTATTGTCTTTATGGCAAGAATAATAAAAGTGAAAGTCGAAGTAAACACATCGGTATCAAATATTTAGCCATAAGAGAATGTGTAAAAAAAAAGAAAGTGGTCCTTGAACATATTAACATTGAATTAATGATTGATGATCCATTGACTAAGGGCATGCCACATCTGAAATTTGAGGATCATGTAGAGAAAATGAGACTTGGTTCCACTTTGTAATTGTATTTACTATTGAAACTCTAATATATTATGATGTTTTTTCATATTCATGTGCACATTAGTTTATTTGAGAAAATATATTTGTACTAGACCAAAAATAAATATAAGGTTTGTTCATTAAGTAATATTATCATATTAAGATTAATACTTGAAACTAAATACATCGTAATACATGAATAATAATACTCGCTCTTAGATGACTTAGCATTATTTTTCATGTATTTGTTTCTTAAGAAAGTTGTTCGATAATATTAATTTACATTGTTAAAGTTAAAAGTATGTACCAAGTGAGGAAATGTAATCGTTCTCATTAATTGTGGTCCAAACGTTTTGATTTCTTTATTCATTATGAATGTAACTATAGCCATTAAATTTCTTCATTCATGGTCCAAACGTTTCAAATTTGAATTAATTCATGAAAGTTGGTGGTAATGGAGAAAAATTTCTTGATAGTAAAACGTCTGTGTAATTGAGTTTTGATCACTGGGCTCAACCTCAGTTTTAAGACCTTTTTTTACTATATAAAGTAAGAGTTGTGAGTCAAGAAGCACCATAATACTAAGAGAAATCATTGTCGAAATTTTCAACAACAATGGTAAAAGGTATATAATTTTCGTATTAGTTCTGTGTTTCTATTTGGTGTTTTAGAAACACATTTAGATTTTAAATTGGCTAACATTTACTCCATTACCAAATGTTAGACAATTTAAGACTTAAATGTGTTTCTAAAACATCAAAACAGAAACACAAATAACTAATGCGAAAATTACTAATAAGAAAATTACATATCTCCTACCATTATTGTTGAGAATTTCGACAATGATTTTTCTTAGTATTATGGTTCAGAACTCTTATTTTAGATGGCAAAGAAAGGTCTCAATACTAAGGACTAAAACTCATTTATATAGATATTCTATCATCAAGCACGTTTTTCGTCATTACCATCAACCTCCATGACATTCAACAATTAATTCAAGTTCAAAATGTTTGGACCATAATGAATGAAGAATTTTAATTATAACGAATGAAGAAATTTAATAACAACAATTACAATTTATGAAGAAATCGAAATGTTTAGATAACAATAGTTACATTCATAATAAATGAAGAAATTAAACGTTTGAACCACAATGAATGAAGAAATTTAATGCGAACGGTTAGGGTTCCACATTCAGATGCTATGATATTTAACTGTGTAAGGTCTCTACCCTTCATTGAATGTGGCCTATTATGAAGTTTGATGCTTAGCACTGGACCTAAATGAGATGTTATCACATACATGGGTGACAGATTTGCTTGTTTTGTCATGGAAACCAAGTTCCTTGTACGCTAGCTTTAATGTTGGGTCACCCTGTTCTAATGATCTATGAGCTTTCAGACCATCAATTGATTGGATGAAAGATACGACACTTTGAATTTGTAGTTATGTGGATAATCATGATACATTACATTTGTACTTACAATAGGAACCAGAAATAAGGACAGCAGATTTCTGCAGGTAGTAGAAATAGGAAAGGGGGAAGCAAAGTGAAATATGAACTTGACAAGAGAACTGGGCTGATAAAGGTATGCTTGGTATTTTTCTCCATTGCTTCCTTTCTGTTTTCTGCTGTGAATATCATATTTGTGTTTTCCTGTACAGGTAGATCGTGTGCTTCACCCATCAGTGGTTGTACCCTCATAATTATGGTTTCCATCCCATGCACCCTTTGTGAAGATAGTGATCCTATTGATGTTTTGGTTATCATGCAGGTATGTAGCACTTCAGTTCCATGGTTGTAATGTTTATGCATATCAGCCATATTCTTTTATCATAGATACCAAAACAAAAGCAATATTTCAGAATTTCTGATATTTTAGTGTGAAGTGGATATTGCATGAATTTCTGATACTTGAGAATCTTTCACTGGTTGTTCAGACATTTGAGTAGAACCTGTTAAATTAGTTGTTGCTGATGCTTGTTCAACAGGAACCAGTAATTCCAGGATGTTTTTTGTGAGCTAAAGCCATAGGTCTGATGCCTGTGATTGATCAGGTCTGGCTTGGTTAGGCAAGTTGGAGAACTGATTTTGTAAATCGAAGTATTAGTGATTCACATATTGTTATATAACGCTTCTGATGATTGCTCGACTTTGGTAAAAACCATGTTGATGCAATTTATGATGTTGGAAACAGGGGGAGAATGATGACAAGATAATTGCTGTTTGTGCAGATGACCCTGAATACAACCACTAGAATGATATCGAGGAGCTGCCACCTCATATTTTAGCTTAAATCAGGTGTTTCTTTGAAGGATTGGATCCTTGTATATCTACTAACACAGACTAAACATGACCAACTTCTTTGCAGGTCACTTGAATAAGCATACAAATACTGTCAATTGAATCACTGGACTTATCCTGCTTCTAGAATTCTGATGTCTTACAAAATTGTGTGTCATTTGAGGTTTTGCTTCATCAAAGGATGTCCTTGAACAAGATATATAAGAATATATATATATATATATATATATATATATATATATATATATATATATATATATATATATATATATATATAAGTTATAGGAGAAGATACAAAATGATTTTTTTTTCCCTAAATAAATATATATATATATATATATAAGTTCTAGGAAGTCGAATGCTTGGGCAGACAGATGAAATTACAAAGCATGAGGGAACTTTTCTTTTGTTTTTTAGCCCTTATCAAATGCAGAACGCTAAAAAACTCTTGGGCTACGTGTGATTCTGCATCTTCTCCTATGCTTGGGTTGTTTGTCTTATGTAGATCTTCTTTTAACAATATAAATATAAGTGATGTGCTAATTTGCATAAACTGTTCTAATCATTTTAATTCTTTGAACTATATTTGCAGGGACCTTTATGGCACTTGCATTGTCGAAAGCTCGAGGAAGTGTAGGAGGCATTTTGACGGATGGAGTTGAAAGTAATTGGTCATTTCCACATAGTGAGTTTATATACAGGCAGTAGATTCCCACATTTTGATGCAATAGTGATATATGATACGCAAAAGTGAATGCTCATTTTCTGCATCGCATGGTTGTGGTAACATTGAGTAGAAAATTTTGTGAGAGTTAAATAGCAATCCGAAGTGCATATCAAATAGGCATTTAACAATTTTGGATGTGGTAGTTTTTTACCATCGAATATGAACAACATATGGATGTTACTCGACTCATGCAAACACCATATATGTTTCTTCTATAATTAAGTCATATGAACTTGACTTTATCATTTGGAGATTTATACATATCAACTGTCATAAGTAATATCTCATTTTTCTTCAACATAATTACATTGGGTATCATCTGGCATCATATTTTTTTACCCTCATTAGTATCAATCTCTTTAATTTCCCATCTTCAAAGACGCATGCAAGCAAAATCCAGGAATACATAATAATCACACACAAACTGAATTAATCTATTGTGATATAAATCAAATCAACAAAACAATTATTAGGGTAGGTAACAGATTATTTTCTTAGCACCTGATACAGCATCATGTCAAATGCTAGCCACTATGCAAAAATTAGGGATTTTATTCTCTTTTTTTCCTTCTCAAGTTACAAGGCAATATCCCCCCAATTGCAATTCATATTAACTCGTTACATTAAAATTCTAATGAGTAATCAAAAAAACTCAAACCATCGCCTAATAGATGTTGATCTCATCAACAAAGGGCATAGCAACCATCACATCAAGGAGACTATCCATTAGAACAACCATCAAAGATGCATTGGACAGCTACCAAAGAAATGCCATACAAAGAATAGTTCAGTCCCTACAAAGCAACTCTCTCATTTAACACATAATAACAACGCCCATCATAACCTTCTGGCTGTCGTCCCTTTCGCAAAATGTCCAAGTCAAACCAAACAAAACTACACCAAATCACACATAAATCACTACTATCATTAACATTGCCTGAAAACATAGGAAGCAGAAACATTTGGCTTCATCTAAAATTCATCTCTTTCTTCCACCCCACACTATTCGAGTCCCACAAGCTACACAAAGAAGAGGAATTGCAGGAGATGAAACCCCCCTTTCATCTCCGCTAACCCTAGTCTTTCTTCGGTGATCTGGTGGTCTTCGACGGCGACTTGGGCTCCTTGCCCGCCTTGTCCGTCTTCTTCGGCAGAAGAACAGGGTTAATGTTGGGCAGAACTCCTCCGTGCGCGATGGTCACCCCGGCGAGAAGCTTCCCGAGCTCCTCGTCGTTCCTGATGGCAAGCAGGACGTGCCTCGGTATGATCCGGTTCTTCTTGTTGTCACGCGCCGCATTCCCAGCCAACTCCAAGACCTAAAGATCCAAAGCAAAGGGAAGAGGATGAGGAGACGGAGATGCGGCCGGCGAGGGGGACGGGGAAGATGGGGAGGTTCGAGAAAGCACCTCGGCGGCCAGGTATTCGAGCACGGCGGCGAGGTAGACGGGGGCGCCAGAGCCGACGCGCTGGGCGTACCGGCCCTTCTTGAGGAAGCGGCCGATGCGACCGACGGGGAACTGGAGGCCGGCCTTGACGGACCGTGAGACGGGCTTCTTCTTGGGGCCACCACCCCTCCGGCCAGCAGCGCCCTTCTTCACCTTGGTCCCTCCGCCGTCCATGCCCACACCACCACTTAGGACACCCCCCTCGTTAACTGGGGAACGAACTAAAGATGAAGCGAGTTGGCACGTCCCAAACGAGTCACCAGCGAGTTAGCGAAAGCCATGTGTTGCCGATGCGAATATATAGTGGTGAGTTGCCTCGGATACAGAAACCCTCACCGTTGGATTCGGATCAGATCAACGGCTAGCCATGCTTCATGTCACGATCCGTGGGAGGGCAGACGGACCACTGGGGAGCGACGCTCTCGCGCGAAGTAAAAGTGTGCTTCCTCATCTCTGAGACCCAATCCAAGAAAACGACGCCCGGACACGGTTCAGCGTTCGAATCGTCAAATCGAACCGGCTTTTAATTTGTCACCCAATCCAAGAAAACGACGCTCGGAAATCGAACCGGCCTTTAATTTGTCACCCAAACATATAACCGTCCTTTAATCGAATCGGTTCAACGCTAGTGGTGTATAGAAATATTAAAATTATTATTTATTTATTATTTTTATATCTTCGTTCATAAAACAGATGATATTAGGATAAATAGATCTAGATATTATAATTTTATTATTATAATAATTTTAATAAAAAAATTTAAGTCTAAAAATCATAATACTAAGAAGATATAACTATATAAGATAATTTATAATTAACTCACTCTAAACTTAATCTTCCTCGTATCGTCACTAAATTATTTGGTTTTGCCTAAGTCGTCTGGTACCCTTGTATGTTCATCCGTAAAGGTCAGTCTTTCAGAAACCTCTTACAGTCCCTTAAAACCTACAAAAGAGAAAACGAGTTAGAAAAAATATTCTTCACAAGATTCATAAGTAGCTTTGTCAACAAACACTTTATACAATCAATGCAAACTAGAACCATAGACTTTAGAAGCTTTGAACGGTTTGTGTTAAGGTTAATTACACATCGAAGTTCTTAAAAGTATCCACATGACACAACTCTCATTTACAAGCCAAAATTTGTCACGAAAGCTAACCAAAATATAACTGTCAAGCCTACTGCAAGCCGGCTACTTGCGGTTCAAATCATTTACAAAAATTGAAATACACGGATAAACATAAGCATTACATCGAATATCTTATTTATATTTTTGACAATGACATTCTCCCTCACTTATTCCTTCGACGTCGTCGTCGAAGCTACTGCAGACGCTGCATCTCCTCGCCTTTTGTTGAATTTTTGATCTTCTACTCTGGCAATAACACGTCTCTTAGCTCCCAACTACTCTTCGTCGTTGTTGTTGAGTAATCAAGCTCTAATCCACCATGCTGCTTCAACTCACTAATGACTGACTCTAGTGTGGGATCGACTGAGTTATGCTGCTCCTTGTTGATTCTTGTGAATCTTTTTTATAAAGGAAAAGACCTTTCTTGTTTTGCACCAGTACCTCAAACGTCTCATGTCGCTTAAACTGGGTGGATGCTTGTTGGAGCTTTAATGAGCATTGCCTAGCAGACTTAAAGTTTTTGAGGTCATTCCTTTATAAAATTTGTCCAATTAGGTTCGCATCACTTCCGCCTTTGATTGACATTCTGTTGGGAAAAAAAGAAGACAATCTACTCTCAGTAGCATCGATCACCATTGGTGATGATTTGATAACTCGTCTTCTATTAGATTTTTTTGAAGGGTCATTTAAACTTGTGCAGAGCCCCTTTGCAAGATAAATAGGAGAACTAGGGTACTCGATTTCGTCCATTCTCGTAAGAGTTGAGAATACAAAGTTACTTGACTTCACCCGCCTCCTCGAGGTTATACTTCATGCATCGAGCTAGTTACTAGTCTTCGCCCGCTCTTTGCTCACACTTCTGAAGCACCTGAAGTGTTTGCACTCCTTGCGTGGAGTTAGCTACTATAATTCACCTTCTCCTTGTCATCGAACTTTCAGAATACACGAAGTTTTGCTCGAAAAGAATACAATTCCACTCCAACTTGGAGCAAGTCTTTGATAGTTTTGGTCACTTTTGGATTGTACTATCTTCTACATCATCTTTGTCGCCTACTCCTCTTAGTAGAAAAGGTATAGCACCTCATATTGCCTACTTTGTTCCTTAGACGAGCACTCTTGCATCAACCCGAAATCCCTCACTTTTGGTTATTTTAATGAGAAGCTCAATAACACCTGTCTTATGAAGTTCTTTAGCTTTTATCTTTCTGTCTTGTCTTGGTACTCAGAGTTTGCCTCGATATTCTCCACCTCCTCGGCCTCTTTCACGACCAATGCTCTCCCTCTATTAGAGCAAGGGATCGATGACTCCACGGAAATCTCACCTCTGTAGTACTATAGTGCTGCAAGCCTATGGTCATACTATTCGTTGCCTTACATTTGTGTCCCTTTCTTCGCGATCGGTAGGTATGCCTCTACAGCATCGTGGCACTCCTCCGAGTCCACCTCCTTTCTGATCGATGCTTTGCTTATGGGTAGTTGAGCCCCTTTAGACTCCTTGTCGCTTCCTTGCTCCTTTTGACCACCTGCTTCAACACTTTTGTGTTCTTTAAGCAGTTCCCCTTGGTCGATATAAAAATAAACTGCAACTTTCATACATGGCTTCCACCATCCTATTACAGGGATCACACCGATTATGTTCTCCTTAGCTTCCTTAGTAGCAATGTTTACTTACTCGACCTTATCCTTTGACTTCTCGGGCTCCCTTAAGTGAATGTGAGCATTGAAGTAGTCTAACTCTTCAATCGCTCTAATCATACCTCTTTATGATCAAGTCCCCCCTAATGAGACTTGCTGGTACTTGCACTCGAAATTCTCTCTCGGTGGTATATAGCCCCTATATGCTAATAACCAAGGCTTTTATCCAATGTAAGATTTGATGTGCACACACGAAAGACACACCGTTGCGGTACCATTGCATTTACTCCTTGAATACATAGTCATTCTTGTCGTTGTGTTGTTCACCGAAATGGAGCTCTCAATAGCTCTTGATCATACCTCTGCATGATCACGTCCCTCATGAGACTTATCTCGTGTGTGTTATGTTGTCTTGAACTATTCCAACATGACCTGTTGCACCATGTCGCCTTCTAGTAACATTTTCATTGTATTCAGATTCTTGTGTGTTGAACTCATATTACGATCTCTCCATGTGTGGCCTCTGTCAGCATGTAGGGCTCTCGACACCTCCGATTGTGTTTGCTCCTTTGTTAATTCACATTCGTCCACTCATCCTTGAGTCACACCAGGATGAAACATCAGTCTATAATAGTCCATCGCTTAGTAGCTCTCGAAGTCTCCAAACTTTACTAAAATTGATGCACCATTATCTGGATCCTAAGCCTCTATCCCCCACTAGCATAAATCTCTACTGCGCATCATTTTCTTCATATCAACTCGAATGATAGTACTATAACATATTCTTCAAGAGTACCCGTCTTTGCGTCCTCTTGCCCAGTGTTAAAGCTTTCTGATAATAATTTTGCCTCAACAAGTTAAATCATCTTAGTTCCTTTGTCAAATGCATCTCTGACATAAGGTGCATATGCCTCGAAGCACCCTTTATTTTTGACACTATGCAAGATGAGTCCACTCGATTTGCATTGAGTTGATGGTCGCCGTCATGCCTACCATTTCATGGGTCAACCCTCCGTTGAATCTGATTTCCATATCGACTCTAAATGTGTCTTCGTATGATGTTGTCATAAATTGCTCCCCCACTTGATCTCGCAATGTATCCATCAATGTATCACCTCATTTGAGATCATGCAACGACTCATTGTTGCTCGCTCGATTCGTTGAGCTTTGTAAAGATATTGTTTTGAGTTACTCTTCCTCAACATGTACGGTCTGCTACACATGATTCTCCCTCTGGAGAACCAGGACCTATCTCTCATGGATATCTATCCTGTTGGAGTAATTTTTCTTTTCGCATTCTTCCCTCTAGAAGTTTCGGAGACCACCATCCCCTTAGACTACTCGTTTTGCTGAACAACCTGTGCGTTGTTTTGCCCCCGCAAATGCGCTTTCTAGATTGCGACTCTTCGCTAATACAACCCTTGCTGCACCCTTCAAGGATTAGCAACATGTTGAACTTATTGCACACTTCAACCTCGTACGGATGTATCATTTACATGCTGAAGAAAAAGTTCCAATGCTCAATGGTGCTGAGTTTCGATCGTCTTGGGATGACCACAAATACTCCATCGTCCGCATACAAGCCATTGTGTGAGTACTGAATTCTTCGAGTTAGCAATTCCTCTCACATCTATGAGCTTTGCACAACTCTTTCGGTTATTGCACAACACATCCCAATTTGCACGGTTTTATCTTTTACCAAGCGTCTTGCTTGTCTTGAGCACTATCAAGTTTGGTCGTCAACGTCGAGTCGTTGTTTAAACTCAACCATCCCAACCTTTTTAAGCTACACATTCTGTCTAGCTTGCTTGTTCTCTGGTGACTCTTGCGTGAAAGGTTGGTCATTCCTCTGAATGCGAATCATGGATACTCGCTCCTTTGGGCGACTCCTTTTCGTACATCTCAATGTTTGTTTCCCCTAAACAGTCATGCGTGTTGGCTGTCCTCCGTGAAGCCCAACTATATCCCTCACGTTTGCATGATAAGTGTTTTTACGTATGCTTGTCCCGCTTTGATACCATGTGTCATGAACTTAGCTGATTTTGCATAAGTCATGCGACACTCTTATGTGTCCGTCCACAAAGGTTAGAAAAATATTTCTTACGGGATCCATAAGCAACCATATCAGTAAACACTTTATATAGTTAATACAAATTTACAACCATCGACTTTACAAGCTCTGAACGGTTGTAAACAAATGATCAAGGTCCATTACAGATCGAAGTCCTCACAAGTGTCCATATGACACTAATCTCATTTATAAACTAAAACTAATCACGAAAGCTAATCAAACTAGAGCTGTTAAACCTACTGCAAGTCCGCTACTTATTAAAGAACACAAACAAACATGAGCATTATATCGAACATCTTATTTATATTTTTTTTTCATGATTGTATGTCACCTCGAGGAATTCCAATGACATTGAATAACTTTATCTCATACAATAATTACAAGCAAGTTATAATTATAAATCATAAATAAGAATAAAATCCAATCAAAATGAAACTAATGAATCAACTACAAGTCTCATACATGTTGCATCAGGCATGAAAAAAACTAAAAATATAAACATTAAATAGAACATTTTGATATGAATAATCTGATGCATATATCGCTTTAGATCCATGAACGAATCCTTATATAAAAGACATCTATGTGAATTTACATAACTAGTTGATATGTTCCTTACAAACTAGTCGAACGCTTAAGCCATGACAAATCAAATAGGGGATGAAAGAAATATTTTTATGCAAGAGGTAAATAGCTTGTGTCCTACTTGAGGTCATCCTTTTATGGTCATTGGTTCCAATTGTATATGGTTGAAATGAATTTACGTTATTAGTTTGGTTCATAAAAATATTAATTTAACGTTGAAATGGTGAATGAGCTGATTTGTTTAGATGGGATTTGTATGATCTCTAGTTCATTTCAAACTTAAGTTAATTTTATGAAAAAATAATCCTTGTAAGTTGATGTGAGGGTATAACACCTAGACAACATGATATTATATCACATGATCTATATGATAAACTAATTTCTATCATATCATACTATCACGTAATTAGTTAAATTTACTTAAGTTTTATGGTACTTTAGCGGTAGAAATTTGGACTTAACTTAAATTGTCTAAGTCGTGAAGTGCTCTTGCATCAATATCTAAACTTAGTTGAAGTTGCACAAGTCCTGAACACCCATAGTTATTCATTCGGAATGGGTCAGCCTAAGTGTAACCTCATGTCGGTCCCGAAGGACCTACAAAAAAGAAGGTTGATTAGATTAAAGCAAGGGATTGACAAGTCTCAATTCGTTACGAAGAGGGAAGCTTTACAAATAATTCAACAAACATCTTGAGTGCAAAAGAGAAAGGAGCGAAATAGGATCTTGGAAGGTTAAACAAACAATCATAAGTCAACAAACAACAGTTCACCGGGTACCAGACATGAAGACTAGCATAATTTGTGATGAATGCTCAATGCCTGATATATAACTAAAGCCCTATCTAGCCCTGTGCCATCCGGGTGGCTCCAGGAGACTATGATGGTTAACATTTTGTAATGAACTACGGTTTGCATAAATCAAGCTACGACACGTGAAAATAAAACTATTCGAGCAATTTTGACTCGATGCGATGAGCAATTATACTGTAGTATTGCAAACTATTTTTGCTTATGTTTCTATGACAAAAACACATAAAAAAAACTAAGGCAAAGATGCTTCCAAACATATGTATACACATGCAAAAGCGACGAGCGAAGATGTTACGAGTTCACACGACTGTTCGTGACAGTATGAGGACGATAATATGGTGCCAACAAGGATAGTAATTCAATATTGACATGAAATAATAATTTTTTATCATTGATATTAAATCGAGTCATTACTTCATAATAACATGAATGACTGTTCAATGCTGCTATGATCCTATGATATCATGAATAACTATTCAGAATATTTATCACTGTCTCAATTCAATGTTCATCCTGATAAATTATTAAAAAAAACTCATAAGGCATCCTATCGACGAAAAAATTCTTAATTTTTATAATTTTTAAATTATTTAAATCCATATACAATTTAAGCATCATAGGAATATAGAAACAATCTAGTAAATATATGAGCGGACATGAAAAAGAAATAAAAATGGCGTCGCCCGGACTCGAACCGGAGACCTTCAGTGTGTTAGACTGACGTGATAACCAACTACACCACGACACCGCATGTGAATGGTTTTGTCAGTATATTGAAGAGAAACAATCTAGTAAATATTTGAACGGACATGAAAAATAAATAAAAATGGCGTCGCCCGGACTCGAACCGGAGACCTTCAGTGTGTTAGACTGACGTGATAACCAACTACACCACGACACCGCATGTTAATAGTTTTGTCAGTATATTAAATAGAAACAATCTAGTAAATACATGAACAGACATGAAAAATAAATAAAAATGGCGTCGCCCGGACTCGAACCGGAGACCTTCAGTGTGTTAGACTGACGTGATAACCAACTACACCACGACACCGCATGCGAATAGTTTTGTCAGTATATTTTACAGAAATAATATAGTAAATATATGAACGAACATTAAAAATAAATAAAAATGGCGTCGCCCGGACTCGAACCGGAGACCTTCAGTGTGTTAGACTGACGTGATAACCAACTACACCACGACACCGCTTGGGGCTAATTAAGTTATTGATATGTATTCGAAATAAATATTGATATTTAATCCCAGCCCTCTTCTCTCTTTGCGGACTTCTCTCGTGAGTCTCGCCACGTCCTCTTCCCCGAGGCCCTATTCACCGATTCCACCCTAATCCTCCGTCCTTATCGATCGATCGGAGATGTCGAGCGCTTTGGACATGTCTCTCGAGGACATCATCAAGAACAACAAGAAGTCCGCCGTGGGGAGCCGCGGCCGGGGCCGTGGTTCGGGCACTGGACCCGCCCGCCGCGTCCCCAACCGGTCGGCGATCCGATCCGCCCCATACTCCTTCGGGAAGGTACGACTAGGGCTTCCTCAGCGCGTCGATCCTCGATCTCCGCCGATCCGGTCGAAACACCTCCTCCGATATTAGGGTTTCTCACTTCGATCTCCGATCCCAGGCTCCCGACTCGGCGTGGCAGCATGACATTTATGCGGCTCAGACGGGCGGCTTCCCTGCTCCTGCGGCTCGGGCTTCCTCCATAGAGACCGGCACCAAACTCTATATTTCCAACTTGGAATACGGTGTCTCGAACGAGGACATCAAGGTGATTTCCTATTTTTTACCGTTCGGTTTCTAATATCATTTGTTATTGGTGATTCGGAATCTTGATGTTTTGTCTTCAGATATCCAAGATCTGTTTTTGTCAAGGTTTTTTTTTTTTTTGTTAACTGGAGAAGAGGCTCATGTGTTTATCTCTGGAAGTCTCCCCATCGTTTTGTCCAATTTGGATATCCTTTTAGCTTAAGAACTTGCTTTAAGATAAACAGACTATGGCAAGTTATTGTAATCAATTCACATACATGAAAGCCAGAATACTTGTTCAAATTGTTCAGTTTTTAGGGGATTCATTTCTTTGTTTTTGCCTGTATGACCACATGCTGTTGATCTCTGTTCCTGCTAGCATTGGTTGAGGCGCCCCTTTTATGCCTTTGTTTGTGATGTGATGCTTTATTTGTTCCAGGAGCTCTTTTCAGAGGTTGGTGATCTGAAGCGCTATTCAATAAATTATGATAGAAGCGGAAGATCTAAGGTACTTCTTCAGATTGACTGATTTTTTAGTTTCAACAAAGTTGTTGTGCTCATTTTTTGGGAAAAAATATATATTTAAGGGGACGGCTGAAGTGGTCTTCTCAAGGCGGGCTGATGCTTTAGCGGCTGTGAAGAGATACAACAATGTCCTGCTTGATGGAAAACCAATGCAAATAGAAATTATCGGAATAAATATCCCAACACCAGCTGCTGTGCCTCAGTTCTCTAATGGTGTCTTGGGAAATCCTAACAGTGCTCCCAAAAGGTCCGATTTATTCTTGTTTTTGGAGATGCTTCATTTGATTAGGTTCTGATGAGTTCTACGATTTTCCAACTTTGTGATTGCACTATTTTTTTGTATATGGTCCTTAACTAATCCATTGATTGTTGCTTGAGATGTATAGCATCTGTCATGCTGACCTAAAAAGCATCATTGTTTGCATTTTCTTCGAATTTGGCTTTTTGGGCCAATATATGTTCTATAAAAGTTTAGTTATCGTATAGGAGGCTCTGGGCCTTGTCTCGGATGTAATATTATCTAGATGTAACAAAAAGTAAGATCAAGATTCGTAACTATGAATAGGCACAAAAGAAATATGATCTTTATATCTGTCAAGAGTTAAATTAATGTATTTACACTTTAGTCATTGCCATTCTTCTTGTGAGGTTTTGAGGCTATTGTAAGAAGAGAAAGTGTACTCTCGCAGAAGATATGTGCTTTGTGTTTTATGGCTAATTTGGTTAATTGAAAAACAAAAGTATAATAATAACATGTCTCATGACGATGGATCATAGTCATAAGAGAAAAAGTTGGCCCATAATGCGCAGAGAAAAGGTTAAAAAGGGATGTCTGATTCTTCTTTTTAGCTTAAGCGAAATGTGTATCATCAATTTACTTTAACTTTCACCAAGTAAAGAGAAGCTTTTAGATTTTTCTCTACTATCTTAGGTTAAAATATCATGCTCCAGTGAAAGTTATGGTATGCTTGTTGCTGTTAGCAGCATATCTGGACAAAGATTCTTTTCTCTTTTTTTTTAATTGTATATTGAAGGTGTATATTAGAGAAATTTTGATGCAATGCATAATGAAAAAAACAGTGATTGCTCTTCTATGTTTCATGTTCATGTATGACATTATTCTGAATCTAAATTGGTACTTTAGAATTAATGATTTGTCATGATCATTTTAATAATATAAACTATTATCAGTGATGACAGTCAATTCTCCAGAAAATACAATAATTATATTTTCCCCATACTTTCCACATTTATATTAAGATATATTTAGTAAAGTTGCATGTTTATCTTGTTTTTCTTTCCTAGAGAAATCCCTTACTGAGTTAATACGTCATTATTTAAGTGGTTTCTATATGCAACACAACAGAATCTAATAGCCCTTTTAGAATTTGTGGTAGTATTGGTTTGTCGTTAGGCCTATCTATTTCTGTGTTATTGGTGTAATTTTTCTGAACTTGCTTATGTATTGCAGCACTGGACCAGGAAGGGTTTCTGCAGGATGGCCACGAGGTGGTGGTCGTGCAAGGGGGAAAGGTCGTGGCCGAGGTAGAGGCCGTGGCGAGCCAGTATCTGCTGCAGCACTTGATGCTGATTTGGACAAGTACCATGAAGAAGCAATGCAAACTAACTGAATGCTTAGTTTGCAACCATATCTTGCTTGATGCTGCTCAGTAGTTTAGTAATTCTGCAAATGTGCGTAATGTAGGAAATGGAAGATGATATTGTTAAACTACTTATTGGGTTTGGGGGCTTTCATTTTCATATATTTATTGCTCTTAGACTTCAACTTGCTGATGGGGTTAAAGCGACATTTGATGTCTGGCCTTAAAGATCATTTCATTTGGTTGGTCAAGCTTCTTTCTCTTTGATTTTGGGGCTCAAATGTCATTGTGATACAAATTAGGGAAGTCGGACTTTCCACAGGAACCTGCATGACAAGTACTTGTGCAGTTTTGATCTGTGCACCCTGCCTCATATCTAGGTATGCGATGTATTTCTGTTTGCAGACTATTTTTGTAGTTACTGAATAAACTAATCCTATGCTTTTTCATACCTGCTGAACAATGCTTCCTTTTGCCTTTTGGATAGGTGGATCCTGTGAATCCTTCTTTGGTGAAATTGCTTTCTGCCACAACTTATCTGGAGTTCATATTTAAGATCTCCATTATCTGTTTTATGAGGTTTCTTTGCTCAACCAAAGATTATGTGCTGCACCTTGTTTGATTTGATATACCTTTAGTTATTATAGCTTCTATCATCACACGTGATGTTTACTGGGCTTTTTGGGAAATATAACTTAAGAGAAGCTTGGTGTTCGTGGAGTTGCATCAGTTTCGGGTGCCAGGGAAAACATCTTTTGAAGACAGAAGATGCCCATCATATCTCATAGCTGTTTAATGTTGATGGATAATTGACAGGCTTATTTTCTGAAAATATAAGTGATGCTAATGGTTGGTAAGGTTTGGGGTGCCTATGGATTTGGGATGGAGCGAGTGATTACTCACATAATTGGTTTATTTCTCAAAGTTCATCAATCCAACTTTCTGTTGCGAAACAAGAAGGGAGAATGAAGTGTTCACAGTTGAGGCTCTTCCTACTGGAGATATATCATGGTCTGACAAACGATCAACCTTTCCCAAAATATATCTCAAAAGTTTTGTTTGGACTTTGGAGTTGTTACAGCTCTCTGTTACGGAAAGCCAAGGATTCCTTATAATTCATGTCCAAAGTGTGGTTTTCATGCTTCTAATATGAGTCTTAGCTGCAGATGGTACAAATGAAGTCCAAACTTGCTATCTAAGGCTTTCCTCATGCTTTTCAATGCATGAACTGCTTAAATCAGCATCTCAGTGCATTTGCATGCATCATACTGCTTTGGTCGTATGTGTTCCCCCCCAGATGTGTTTTTTAGTTTCTGTTAAACAGTGTCGTGTAATCTATTTGGTTTAGGGAATCTGCTGGCAAGAACAAGGCTGTGGCCAATCCAGTTCAAATATGCAGGTGAAGCTGCGCCTTTGCTGCCAAATGATATTTCTACTTTCTGGTGCTCAGGTAAGTATGTGAAATCAGCTTATGTCTGTCTGTCTGTCTGCTAAATTATCTGCAAGTTTGTGAGGTGCTTTATTGTATGTTATTTGCAAAATGATTTTTCTTTATTACTAGTGTTAGTCACCCTTGATATGCCGCCTATCACTGAATTGGTTATGCATGTTATCGGACACTACTACTTTGATATAACTTCATTTGTATGTGCTTCTAACCAGCAACCAGTGGAAGCTCATACAGCAGATTTGTTGAGGAGCCATGACAGCAATTTGTTGACCATAGGGTATTTGTATACACATTTATATACAATACAAATGCTGTTACAGCAACAAGATAAATGCCGCTGCTGTGTATAATTGCAATCACATTCATGCCGGGAGAGTTGAGTTCATGTTTTTGTTGCTTTAGTAGAATTTGTGATGCTTGCTTTTTAGTATTTATTTATCAACCCATGGGTGCTTTAGTATTCACATAGAATTCAGATGCTTGCTTTTTTTACTATCTGCACTATAATCGTGATCAGAGTTCTGCTTTCCTCTGAAACATCAACTCTTTTCATCTGAGGTGTTTCAGATTCATCCAGTAGTTTTGACAATGTAATGATGATAAGAAACTTGAGATGTGCAATTGTATGTATATGGTGATGAGCATTGTGGATGGGATCCACCTTTGATTCCGTCGCAGTGGATTCGGTCTTCACCTTACAGAGTTTTGCTTTGAGATTCGGGAAGCTCAGGATCTTGGGTCCATCGCACGCTTCTCGATAGTGCGAATCTCAAAGTATAATGTGAACTTGCTGTGAAGGATAACTCGTCGTGTGCACGAAGTCTTCGCAATTGATGGTTGGTTATAAGCGGTCTAAGAGAAAGAGAGGGTGGATCGGTGTCCCATATGTTCTCTTGCCATATACAGTCCGCTACACTTGGATGACTTCGCATCTTTAATATAAATATTATATCACATACCAAGGAACCAGTTGAAGTATACATATATTTTCCAATTCCATTGCCATATAATATCTTTGCTGGACTTTTATGTGGTGGTCGACTTAGTTTCCCCATATGCACAAGGTCATCCGTGTAAGTCATGAAGAGGTTGGGGAGGTCGGTTGGGTCTGCTTGGACACTCGTCTTAGGATGGTCCTATTCGGATGTACGTCTCGGACTGTTCCTGATTGGGGGCTTTCGGGATCCAAGACTTGGTCGGGGTGGAGTGCGCCTGATATGCCCCCTCCAACGGTCAAGTCAGTACCTCTATGATCAAGATAATCTTAAGAATTCAGTATCTAAAGCAAGTTCCAAAGCCCCAACTGGCGGCGCTATGCATATGGGTGATTTTTATACCTACTAGTCGGGGAACAATCGTACCCCAACCCTTAATGTCGTTGGCATCCTTGACTGAGTTGGACGTACGATGTTGCCAAGTCCCGAGATCTCAATCGACGGGTCGGTGTCAGGCGGCGTCGTCCGCTGTATCTCGTGTTCAATGTTATGCCAGCTCAGATAGCATTGTGTCAGGTCGACCACAGCATAATCAGGTTGGGTGTCACTATGCCACCGGTACTAAATTATCTTGGGTTTGTCTCATAATGATTGATGACGTTGTTGTTAGGTGAGTTGGCTCCTCAAGCTTGCGTGGCTCACATTGATCAGGTTGACCCATTATATATATATATATATATATATATATATATATATATATATATATATATATATATATATATATATATATATATATATATATATATATATATATATATATATATATATATATATATATGAACTCATTCTTGCAGACTACTCCGAGTTCTAATCCTGCACTAACCTAAAATAATAAGAGAAGCAGAAGAAACAGCAGAAGCCGTGAAGAAGTTGACCGTGCCACCGGTACTAAATTATCTTGGGTTTAGTTAAGGCAACTCATCAACAAGCTCAAAAGTCTTGCAGTATTCTTTGGGTGACACCAGAAACCAAGGCAGCTGTCTGTCCATCTCTTAAGAAATCCTAGAAAGCTAAACTTTGCTTCAACGAGTGGACTCTCTTTTTTCCTTTTTTTTTTTTTTTTTGGGTGCTTTTTCTGCAGCATGTATGGTCACTTGTTTGGTCCCAAAGCCACACGAGAAGGAAGGATGTTCGAGTGTGATGACCAAAGGTCACAAATAGATGCTGAACACCATAAGCAGCTCTCATCCCCAGTAGTGCCTTTAATTATTCTTTTCTCAAGAACATGGAATAGGGTACCATTCTCGTCTTTGTAAATAAATGCTCAAAGTGGTCTTTGCTTGCTTGTTCTGAGCCGATGGAGGCACAGTTTTATTTAGCTCCCCATAAAGAAAGTTAGAACCTTATCGATTTGGTAACAGTGAAATGGAAACCATTCTATAAGCCGCCAAAGCCATTTTCCATAAAGCAATCTGATTTGTGGCTTTCTAGGCTATATTAAAACTTGATTTGGACTCTGATCCTTTCATGGTGAGGATTAAAGAACCATCAACTTTTTATTCCTTCAAAGCTGCTTGAGATTTAAAGCCTGCCTATAAATCAATGAAATGTTGGTTGGTTGATAAAAGAATGATCATAAGACTTGCACTGCAGTTTTCATATGTAAGAGATGTTTTGGGGACATCAATTGACCTCCCATGCAATTATACAACACTAATAATGTTTAAGGTTTTCTCCCTTCAGAAACTAGTGTTACTTTTTTCATGAGGCCATCAGTAATCACCTTTGATGAGTCCTCCTACTACAGTTCTTCATTTTAGCTGAAGGACTAATCCATCTAACTTGATTTGTTTCATAAGCAAGTCTCCACACCCTCCTAAAAGAAAAGCACATTAGATTCTACATGTGCTTAAAAGAAAAAGAAAAAAAAAAGGGTAAAATTCCATTCCAACTCTATTGTTCAATCTCTCTGCATATCAAAAGTGCTGCATAAGCAAAGCAGAAAGCCAAGCAACAATTCAAGAAATATATACATACATATATATATATGTAAATAAATAAAATGCTATTAACAATCTCTTTAGATTGCTTTAAGCATGCCGTTGCTAAAGGAATCTTCTACTGATGATGATGAGAAAAACTTTTATGATTTTTACTAATTAAATTTGATAGGATAAATATTGGCCTGACCCGACTATGTCACCCTAAGGTCCATGTGGGCAACTACCTCGGTAACCCGAGGACCACGCAGATGGCCATGTTATCTCGATCAGTTCACCTCGACGTGTTAGCCCGAAGACAACTTAGACGACCACCTTGACAACTCGACAGTTCGGATATGCTAGATCAGAAATCACGTCGGTTACCTTGAGTATCGTACCCACAGTCGTCGACCCTAGGAACCGACGAAGGCACCGCTCGGTGCAGGTCGTATTTCGGTTTGGTTGAAAGCGTTGCACCCATTAAACACCGCGGTACCACCCCCCTATGCCTAGCAAGTACAAATACCCCTGCTATAGTATAAAAGAGGGTTTTTTCCTTTCCAACGGGGGACCCCTTCTTCTCAAAACCGTTCAGGACCTTCAGAGCCCCGACTAGAATCTCGACTTCCAAACACTAACTTAGTCATCGGAGGGGTCTCGTCGGGCACACACACACACCCGACGAAGGCCTTTTTGCAGGATCCAGGCACCTCTCAAAATTGATCCGACCGACCTCTTGACCCAAGGAGCCGCCATTTCCCGAGGCTTAATCGTCCCACTAAGCTTTCCCGAGTCTTCAAACCCCGTCGGATCGCTTCGCACACACAGGCATAACGTTACTGTACCAACTTGTCATGACACTAAATCCAACAATAAATCTTTTATATATTAATTAACACACATCAATTATTTATTTTTTTATAAAAAGACTATTATTATTAATTATCATTAGAACTTTATTAAAGGGTATGAGAACTAAGATATTATAAACATTAGAGTTAATCTTGAGAGATGTCTTTTGGGAGATTTATCCTAAACGAGATAAAGTCATTTTTTATGAGTTCGAGTGCTTAGGCTCGTCAAACTAAACGATGACATGTCACTATTATTAAATTAAACTTAGATATTTTGAGATATATATTAATTATGTTATTAGTTCGGAATAACAAATTAGGATGTATCTCAATCAGGCTAAATGATGACATGTCACTGTTATTAAATTAAACATAGATATTTTGAGATACATATTAATTATGCTATTAGTTTGGTCATAGTCATTAGTCAATCTCGTAGCGTAGTCTAGCAAATTAGGCCAACCTCAATTGTCTCTGATACAAAAGAATCAACGTCAAGTTTACATGAGGAATCACTAACCACGCTTACAAATTTGCATATTAATTATATTGCGAACACCATATCAAACAATCTTAACAAGTAAAAGAATCGCACGGCATCTTTGAAGGGATCCATTCTGTCCGCAAACTACTATATTATATTAGTATTATTGTCGCTAATCTTATAATATTTTAAGCATATTATTAAAAAAATCTATTTTTTCAGATTTCTTTTTTCCAAGAAGGGTCAACCAATCTCCAAATTCTCAGTCAACGCTATTTTTTTTTACCAAATACCTGGAATATATATTTTTATTTTCCTTAAGAATCGATTGACAGGTATTTTTTAAAATATAAAACATTAATGTAATAAAATATAAAAAAAATTATAAACACCGTGACTTTGTATAAATTTTACAAAAATATTATGTTTAGATTTTTTGACATCGTGTTGTAGTGAAGATATAGTACAAAAATATTATAATATAATGTTTTTATTTTCAGCAATACAGAAATATCATCACACATTATAAAAATATACAATATAATATTTTATACTATTTGTAGTTTTTCTTGAGTTTATTAAAAAAATATTATAACTGGACTGGTTCACCCTATTATTAAAAATAATATAACCGGAGTATTTCAGATATTATGCAAAAAAAAAAACTATTTGAGAACTCTGGAAATTAAAATGTTTCTCCAGAAAAATCTAAAACGAAAGTGTTTATGGGAATTCACCCTAATATTCTTTTGAAAATTTATGCTGATATCAATTTGTCTAAATTTTACATTCCTGCTAGGATGTGTGTACATACATATATATATATATATATATATATATATAAAAGATAATATATAGGCATGTTATATGCATATATGAGCAGATTTCTAATATTTTCAAAATATTTATAACATGATAATTCATTGATAAATATTTAATTGATGGCATCTGAATCATAATCTATCATTTCAAAGTGTGAAATTATTATCTTATTTTCAAAATTTGATATTTCATGTATCCCTGCTATTATTTTGATGCATATTTATCACTCCCATTAATAACCATTCAGTAAACTTGAAATAATAGCTACTGATAATGATTACTAAAAGGCCTTATATAGCTTGTGTCCTTAATCAAATGTATATGAGTAAACTTAAAATTATTAACTTTTATGTTTATGTTAAACATAAATTTATAGGGGTGAATAAAAGAATTAAATACTTTTGAGGGATATAGATGGAATTCATCAGTAGAAGGGAGGAGGTGGTAAAAGAGTTTGTCTTTTTCATGGAAATCGACAAATGGCAATCAACGCAGTGAACTCTTTTTTTATATGTATTGCGGTAACCTCACAACGGTGATGATATGTGATGTACTGCTTAAGACCAAGCCATAATTGTAGCGATTAGCTAACTATACTTCTCCGCTTGCTGCCTCTGTCGTCTTCCCCTCACCTGCTCCCACCCGGGCTCTCCTCTGCTCCCGCCTCCTCCCCCTTCGCCGCCGCCGGAGCCCGGAGAGATAGAGGGGGGGACAAGGAGCACGAGATGGGCCAGCGGCTGAGCTGCGCCGGATCGAGCTACGACCGTGACTTCTTCACCGCCGTCCAAGCGGGCCACTTGGAGACGGTGCGCAACGCCGTCGACGAAGATCCCTCGCTGCTCCGGCGCACTACCGTCTACGATCGCCTCTCCGCTCTCCACATCGCCGCCGCCAATGGGCACGTTGAGGTGCCGCAAAAGATTACCTTTTTCTTTCGCGCTTTCTTTTGGTTTTTCTTGTTTTGGTATCATTGAGGCTGTTTGGGAAACTTGTGCAGATTGTATCCATGATTCTGGAAAAATACGCAAACCCTGACATCGTTAATCGACATAAACAGGTGGGGAGATCATAAAGATCTGCTCTTTTCGCTTTTCTCCGCATTTTTTTTTCTTTTTCGTAAATTTGGTAAAAAATCTGTGTTTTATGGGATCTGGTTGTAAATTAGACTCCACTGATGATGGCCGCGACTCACGGGAAGATTGCCTGCGTGCAAAAGCTGCTTGAGACCGGAGCAAATGTGAGCTAAGATTCTAATTTCCCCCAATTTAATCTTGTTCTTCGTTGATTTGTTCGGTAGAAAATAATCACTGCAACGGGAGGATGATCTGGTTTTTAATTGTGTGTGGTTAGATCCTGATGTTTGATTCGATAAATGGAAGAACTTGTCTTCATCATGCTGCTTATTATGGCCACTCAAATTGTCTGCAAGCCATTCTATCAGCCGCCCCCATTTTGGTTGCTGATTCTTGGTGGGTTTTTGTCAAGTCAATGAGTTCATCGTTGGTTGATGGATCTTAAAGTTCTTTATTATGCTTGTTTCCCTTCTAATAATGATTTGTACTCGTGATAAAACTGCAGGGGATTTGCTCGGTTTGTAAATGTCGGAGATGACAATGGAGCGACGCCTCTACATCTTGCAGCACGGCATCGACGGCCAGAATGTGTTCACATTCTCTTAGACAATGGAGCTCTTGTTTGTGTTTCAACAGACGGATATGGGTATTTTGATGGACAGTTTCATTCTTTGTTTCATATGTACATGAGCTTCTACCAGTAAAAATGTGTGTTCAGAGTTTGTGTTTTGTGCTCACAAATGCCAATTTGCAGTCATCCTGGGAGCACCCCTTTGCACTTGGCCGCTCGTGGAGGGAGTTTGGATTGCGTACGTGAATTGCTTGCATGGGGAGCTGACAGGCTTCAGAGGGATTCATCTGGGTAGGGGGATGTTTTGCCCTTCGACCTTTGTCTGTACCATTGAAGATATCAGAATGCATGAAGTACGACTTTGTGCTTGTTTGGTGACTAAATGACATCCTGAACAAACTGATCTAATAATTATCTTATCCAAGATCTTGATTAAATTCCTGACTATTGGTTCATTTTGTGTTTATATTCCAAATGACTATAGAGTCTAATTCTGGGGGATTAGCTGCTGGCATTTGGGCATCTTAATATCTTTAGCTGTTGTCTTATACTAGCGAGATAATATAGGATGGATTCTCTGGGAACATTTCTCACATAATGTTTGAGCTATGAGTGGTCAGAACTTTCTTTGTTAGAAATAGCACAATTATTTCTTTTTAACAATGATGATCTATCAGTGAACATTTTGCTGGTTTCTGTATGCAGGCAAATACCATATGCTGTAGCTCTGAAGCGAAACCATGGAGCTTGTGCAGCTCTACTAAACCCATCAGCAGCTGAGCCTCTGGTTTGGCCTTCTCCATTGAAGTTCATCAGTGAACTTGATCCAGATGCAAAGGCTTTGCTAGAGGCAGCTCTGATGGAGGCTAACGAGGAAAGAGAGAAGAAGATCCTTAAGGGAACAAAATATTTGGTGCTATCTCCTGCCAATTCAGATGAAGCAGTTGACGACGATATGTCTGAGGTACCATAAGATTTCATTTTGCAACTTCAGTTTTCGGTTTCTCGAAAAAAGAAAACTTAATGCTTATATCCATGTTTTTTTTATTGACAATGATTATTACTTGCAACAGTTACAAAGGATGTTAGGCTTAATAGATTAGGTGACCTATTAGTGTTGGTGCTAAACTTGTTTGTGGAGATCATTTATACTCTTTTCCATCCATGATTAATCTAAGGTTATAATACTACATCACTAGTAAAAAAATTAATTCTAATAATTAGATTGTAACCAGTTTGAGTTATGGTTATGCAGTCCTTTGTGGAATGACTTGATTTGTTGCAAACTAAGATTTGCATTAAATGCTGGATGAACATTATGTAGTACAATAACTCTGATACTTTTCTTTCAACTATCAATGCAACTTTTTAGCTGTTTTGCTGACAGAAATTTTCAAATGCAAAATTTTGTAGAATAACTTTAGATGATACTTCTTCCCTAATGAAGAAAATTACTAGTCTTCCAAGTTTTGTTCTTGATTTCATTCATATGAGGAAATAATCTTGCAGGCAAGTGATTCCGATCTTTGTTCCATCTGCTTCCACCAAGTCTGCACCATCGAGGTCCGAGACTGTGGACACTGGATGTGTGCTCACTGCACGTTGGCTCTGTGCTGCCACAACAAGCCCAACCCAACAACCTTGTCCGTGCCTTCACCATCATGCCCCTTCTGCCGCTGCAACATTTCTAGATTGGTGGTTGCCAAGACAAAGGCCGCAGACGAGGGGGACAATGCCGCCAACTCCATGCTAAGGAGGTCTAGGAGGTCTCGAAACTTCAGCGGTGGAAGTGGCAGCTTCAAAGGTCTGACTTTGGCCATCGGATCATTTGGTAGGATGGGTCGTGGCTCTGGGCGCATAATGGATAGCGACGATACTGTGGACAAGCCTTGATAATTGCATTCAGGTTCATATGGCTACCAGTTCTGGAGCCTCCAATAAAGCATTGCTGAGGGAGTCCACTGCTAGTGTATAATCTTGCACTCTTAATGGAAAATAGTCATCAAATAAGTAGGTTCATAGCTTGTGTTGCCAGTTCTTCTCTACCAGAGAGATGGAAGTCTATGGTTCTTTTGGTCAAACAATCAGGGAAGTTTTCATATGCATCTTAGTAGAAAGAGAGAGAGAGAGAGAGAGAGAGAGATCCATTTGGTAACTTTCCTACATCATGGATTTCCTGTCTGCTTGGAAGCATGGTGAATGATGTACTGTAAATTAACATTTCATTCATAAGTTTTTTTTTGGGTGTTGGCTTGATATGGGACTTGTTTCATATAATTTAGCATTGGAATGAAGCTTCATTGTGCCTTGGTCCTCCTTTTCTTTGTGGGTACAGTCCAGAGGAAGAAGCTAAAGATGTCTTTATCATGCTCGAGTCCAGTTGTTGTTTTCTGACAGTGATCAATCCATTATAAGACCTCACAAGTCAGCTTGTGCTATTGGTTTGTGGTTAAAGTCAACCTTCATTTTTGAACTGTGAGACAGATTCAACTGGATCTTGAATCAGTGATTGGCTGAGATGAGATTTAAGGAATGAAGAGGTTCTTCACCATGGGAGTACCCCTTTGGGTTATCTCCATCCACTGGGTGTGAGGGTGATGGATGATCTTCCACAATGGATGGGATGTTTCATAGGTCAACTTAGTGGACCAGAGGATGATGTAGGTTGCCCCTAGTAGGTCAAAAAGGATGCACACAAGCTGTGGAGGAGGAGGACCCACTTCCCTGTGTCAAGGAAGGAAGAATGTGCCACAAAGAAGCCATCTCCAAGATGAGAGAAGTGACCTGTTAAGCTCTCACCATCCTTTGACATCCATGTAAAGTAGACTGTGGACTGTTATCAGCTGTGCAATCTTCAAAATATCTTTCTCACACATCATCATGATAGGATCAAGTCATGAACTCCACTGCAGGTTGCCAAATGATCCAACATATTGCAACATTATCAAAGATATGATGTGTTTTTTCCTGATTGAGCTCTCAACTGCTGCTGTAATGGCAGACACCATAAAAAAAAAAATAAAAAAAAATCGACCGATATCGATCACATATGACTACAACTTGACCATAACCTAATTCGAATTAAGTTAGTCAAATAGATATAAGTTGTTGAAAAATCCTGATCAAACGGATAGAGGGCTCATAAACTAGCCGTCCATTTAAACAGGAGAACGCCCCGCACAGCCGTCCATTCATGGGCTGAGAGCATCCTGTATCTACACGTGTCCTCGGACACGAAGCGGGAAGTGCAACCGTAAGACCATAAATCCATCGCCGGCGGTTCGCATAAGAGGAAACAGACTTCGGCCAAGCGCTCCCCCTCTTCCCCATCCCTCTCTGCGCCTCCGCTCGGGGGCTCACGCGTTATCCGGGAGTGGGCCGAGGAGCGCCATGAACGCCGTCATCAAGGACGACGGACGGGCTCAGATCGAGGAGGAGCGACACGGAAACCGGAGGCCGTCGCGGGCAGAGGAAGACTGCGGGTTGCCGGTCGTTTCGGCCGCTCCCCCACCCCTCGATCATCATCGAGGCGAGGTAAGTGGCTCTCCCCCTCGCCGCTTGCGCTTGGATTCGTGCTTTTGGTTTCCTCGATTCGTTCGTAGGGATTGATCCTGAAATCGAATCATCAAGATGGCGATGGGCCAGAATTAGCGATTTGCCCCACATGAGAAATGGGTTGGGCTGAGGCCTAAAGGAAGAAAAGGGCGTTTTTAATAATTCACTTAATATATAATTTAATAAATTAATTTTAAAATAATTTGTATAAAAAGGCTTACAACTATCTCGAAAATTCAAATATTTTTTTAAAAAAATAAAAATAATGCATTTTAATTTTGTTAGGAAGTCAAATCGATTAAAGATTCAGTTTCTTTTGGTCTAAATAAGCTGCAGCCGCCCAATTACATTCTAGAATAAAGGTTTTCCAAGTCAAGCAGTGTGTTCTGAAACCTCCTTTGAATAAGATGTTCGAGTCATGGCGGAGGCTTACGAGACACGAGAGACTAGTAGGGTAGGCAGATCTTTGACCGAGAGTACGTACTGCCCCCAAATTGTTGACTGTTGACCGGTCCTGGTCATTACATCTCCAACGTGGCGGGTCCACAAGGTAGTCAAGGCCACCTACTCGATATGTGGTTGACTTCCAGACTCCAATCTCCCTACGTCGAACCCAACGGAGGGAACACGATATAACGACAGCCTTATTAATACAAACGACAAAAAAAAAAAATGATTATTGATAATTGTGTCGTTATAGGGTTTCTGATATGTTCAAAATTCGATTCATTTTGAACATCATTACATTTTTGTACGGTAATGATGTTGATATCTTGCCTAATCTTACTAGGATTGATTATGCATTTATATAAAATAATAAGAAATCATCTTACTAGGATTGATTATAAAGTATATAAAATAACGAGAAATAATAAAAATCTCATTCTTTTGTAATAAAAATATCATTTTCCATCGAAACCACATCCTTTCTATGTTATGTATACATGTGACATATAAACAAGTCAAAAAAAAAAATGTATACATGTTGACATATAAACAAGTCAAAAAAAGTGGGGGGGGGGGGGGGGGGGGGGGGGGGGGGCACCTTCCGTTCTCCCACCGGACCCCACCTTCCCTCGTCTTCCGTTCACCTTTTCGGTCGTTTTTTAATATTTATATTTTTAAAAATTATATTCAAATTTTTATATTTATAAAATATAAAAAATATTTAATCTTATTTCTTTCATATTCAATGATAAATCTTATGATATTTACTTTCATAGCTATATAGATCTTAATATTATTTTTGAAAATACAAAGATCAAGATGTTAAAAGGTAACTAATTATAAAGGAATAATCTATAATTAATCTTTAAAGAAACTTAACATATTTATTAAAGAATAAATATAATTTTAATATAAATATAAATATTATATGCTGTGGTAGTTAATTTCCATAAGCCATTGTAAGATTTTTATAAGTTCTATGACACTTAAAAATATCATGGCATTTAAAATATATATATATATATCAATATTCGTTAACATAAATAAAATTCATACTAAGTATATTACTAGCGCTTACTGTGAAATTTCTGAATTGATGTTAACGTTAATATTTATATTTGGAGCAATATTTATTATATTGAACCTTACACTACAAAATATATTATCTATTTATTTGCGGGCACGCCACGTTAAAGAATGGTATTAGGTGCTGACATCTCAGGTATAAGAACGGGTCAAATTTAACAGGCAAAAGGAAGACGGCATGTCATATAGAATCCCTCTTCTCTGTTTATTTCTTTCCCTTTCTTCAACAGCAAAGTGTGGAAGGATTCAGCTGCGCCCGCCAAAGTCGCGAGGCGATCTTTCTACACTTTCTCCCCACTCCTCCATTCCCCAATCTCCCGCCGCCCTCCTCCGCAGGTTGTTTATGCCGCGTTCTCCTCACAAGATTGTATTTTGTTTTTGTTGGTTCAGTTGCTTTGGAATTGTTGTTATGGAATCCAAAGAAGATGTTCGTAAGACGGATATTTCACTGCCATGTTTGTACAAATCTGTTGCCCTTCTCTTTGTCTTATTCTTTGCTCTTTATCCGAGAATTCGAGAAATAAGATTCGACTATGGTTCGGAAGTTGTGTCTGGTACTCTGTTTGTTGGTGTTTTTTTATTGTTTGCTGCAACTCAAGTGCACAAAGTTGAGCGCTTTTTTCTTTTTCGTTTTCTTTTTCCGTTTTTTGGATGTCTCTCTGAGTTGTTTTCTGTGGCTTAGGCATGCTTATTTATCTATTTCTATTCCAGGGTTGAAGCTGAGGTCCTCAGGCATCTGTTTTGGTACGTTGCGTTGTTCTTATGGAGGGACTATTGCAGCATCAGAACTCCACCGCCTCGTTTCAGAAGAATTACAAGAGCTGCATGTGGGACTGGCTTCGGATCTTTGACTTACACCATCGTCTTAGTGTGAGGAGGCTGCTTGAGGATGATGGTCATGGCAATCGCAGACACGTCAGGAGTGAGTGTTTACTTTCTTCTTGATCTAAGCATGTGTAGCTTCTTTGGTTTTGTTACTTTCCTGTTCTATGGTGTTGAGCTCTTGCCATGACAAATTTGGCACAAACGTCATCGTTTAATTCGAACAACTTACCAGTTTTGTATGATTAATCACAGCTGTCTTGTGTGGAACATATGCTTCTGAAATGAACATTGGGATCACAAGTCTAATCATATACTTGAATAGATTAGCCAAGCTTTAATCCAATAAAATCTTTTATTAATGTTGTTGTTGTTATCGTTTTTGTTATTTTAGGGTTTTAGGGTAGCACTTGTCCTATAGGAGAGTCTCCTACACCTGAACCTAAATTTGGCTTTTCACTTTTGCATCAGTTCTTCTTTATATTGCAAATTTTCCACCAAAAAATTCTTCTAATCAAGTGGGAGTCGACTTTTGAAACCACCAAATTTGTTGGCAGCATTAACTTTCTAACTTTGTGGAATTTATAGTAGTCTCCTCATTTATTATCATTGAAGAAAATGTTTTTATTCTTATGTTTGCTGATGACACTTAATTTTCTTGCAGGAGTTAAAATCCCAGAAGTACATGTTCCTTTAGGTGTAGATGAACATGACAACTTGGACGATGAAACCAAGCTTCTGGTGAGTTTTGATTCAAACGTTCATGAAGCAAGTTTCAGATCATTTTTTGACTCAATATGTTATTATAGTTTGTCATGAGCTTCTTGTATAATTTGCCTCTGTCTTATAGGCTTTCTTGTACAGCTTTACTTTTTTCATATGCTTCATATTTTGATGGCTGGAATTTATTTTGATTATCATACATCCTGATCTATGGCAAGCCACATTTAGATTCTCTTTTTGGTCCAACCTTGACTTGGAGCAATTAAAGGCATCACTTTTAATGCACATCAGCTGGTCGAGCTGGTGAAGCATCCTGGACCTCAGCAAGTACAGGAACTCATTTCTCTTCGGAGTTATTTTGGAATTGGTTTTGAGCAAACAAAGAAGATCCACTGTAAATTATGAAGAAAAGCAGGAGAAAAAATGTTAATGATAAAACCAAATTTGATTCTTCAATTAGCTCAGAGGATTTCCCCAAGAAAATTGCTTATCTATCTTTTAAATAGCTCCATGTGATGGCTGCATGTGTAGCTGTATTGCAAGGCTTTCTTACTTCTGACGATATAGATATAGCCAGTGAAGGAGCTACAGTATTCTGGCTAATAGGCGACACCCATCTAGTATTAGCCATTAATATCGTGGATCATGTACATGACAAAAAGGATAACATAGAAGAATATGAATGTCTCCAGATCTGGAAGAGAAACGACGAGGACATGTTCAGTGATATTTGATGTAATACATGAAGAACTCGGAGTTCATTCATCCTGTCTATGCCGTATAACCTTTTTAGACCAACAGGAAGATCATGAGAACTTCAAAGAAGCCTAAGATACCTAGTAGGCTATATATAGTTCTAGTTCTCAATTGACAGAGACTATCAGTGTTCAGTAGCTCTGTCTATTGTTTATATAGTCTGATGATTTAAGCTGACTTGTTCTTGTTCTGACTGCAGCATTTGTCTATTATTGGTGTTCTTTTATGCCCCACACTTCCCTGTGGTTGACTACCCTCCATACCATTTGATATTACTTGATTGTTTCCCTTTAATCACCTTGTTGATGACATGGACCAAGGACTTTTACAAATATTTTATCATCTAGAGCTTTTCAAGAAATCATTTCCTGAAGCACATTCTGTGTTAGTAATGTGAGTTCTAGATAATTCAAATATTTGCTTGTTCACAGGAGTGGCAGGGATAACAGATGTTGCTTGCTTTTAGTTTCTACCACCTGTTTTGTGCCATAGAATACACATTCTATACTTCCTCCCCATTTGATATAACAGTTAGATTGGCATAATCAATTCAATGAAACATGCCAACTTAAGGACTGATAAGAGTCTTACCAGCAAATGAGATGTGGTTTTGTGTAGCAGCTCTTAATTATGAATGTCAAAGAATTATGTTAACTTGTACAATTTCAGTGCTAGTAAATTATCAGTGTATCAAAAAAGTGGCCTTGTCATCTGATGCTTTTGGTATAGTACTAGACAATGATGTGTCGAACAGTCAACTGTCTAACATATTATCTTCTAGTTTCCTTTTGTCTGTTTATTTTTATCCAACTATCTAACAATTTATAAGGTGTTGTACATTGGTGCTATGGTCTAGCTACCCTATGTATTAACCATAACTGCTTTATTGTCATCTGCATCAGATTGTAAACAAGGGAAACCAAACAAAAAAAAGTTCGGGAAAGGCTCTTGTTAGAGCTTTGATTTTCAGAAAAATGTTTAGGAAGCATAATCAGAAGCAAAAGACGCTACCTGTGGCGCCACGCCTGAGGCGCACCTTTTCCATACATCACTTGGAATGCAGTGATTATGTTCTTCCGGTGGAAATGGCTTCTGACACTGCTACCTCAAAAGTTGATTTCCGTTCACAAAAGAGTGAGTCTTCTGAAAGCCATGAACATGATGAACTTCTGCTTGCAAGTAAAAAGCATCAAGTATGTGGAACAATAAAACATGTTAATCATGTTGGCGACACTGAACATACTCATTCAACTGAAAAGCAAGCAAATCTGGTGGAAAAATTGCACAAAAAACAGGATGCCTTTTCAAAACAGATGGAATCCTTTGAGGAGTTGGGAAGAGATGTGTTCCAGTTTAATGATTTGATCAGTACAAAGGAGTTCATTGATGAACATGGTGAGTCATTCCTGGAAATTGTTGAAGAACCAGACATTTTGTTGGAAAATTATTTACAGGATCTTCATAGGTGTAGTTCTGAGAGAGCATCAATGATGTCTAGCTCATCTCCCATGGTTGGCTTGTCAGCTAAAAGGCACAATAAATCACCTAATGATCGTCTTGTTAACCAAGAAGTAAAGGCCCTTGTGGTTCAGAAATCAGAACCTGCAGTTGTTGACAAATATAATGCTTACTATAATTCAGAGTTTTCACCCAGATCTTTTCTTAAGCATACAAAACAAGGAGATCACGGAACTCTTTTAAGTCATTCTAGGACTGTTAAGAAAAAGTTAAAGGATGTATCCAATGAGAACAGGAAGGAGCATCTTCATATTTCGATGGATGGGCTTCTGCATAAAATCCCTTATGGCCACACAGCATCTGGGAATGTCATGAAAGAAAAGCTATTCCGATCTGCCTCAGCCAGACATTTCAAAGAAAGCATAGAAGACAATCCTAGTTTTCCTCGGAAAGCACAACCACATCAGAGTTTTAGAAGATCTCGATCTCTTACTGAGTCCTCGTACAAATATTGTCATGTGTTTGAGTCCATTTTAACCAGTGAATCCAAAAGGCTGCAAGAAAACTTGACCTCGACTGATATGGATTTTGGGTTGCAGGATCAGACGGCACAGAAGGTCTTTGAAAAAATTCATTCTAATCCTGAATTCAACTCCTTTCGCTGTGAGGAAGTCCCAAATGAACCATTACATGGAGCTCTGTTGTCAGAAGCGGCAACTAGCAATCCTTTGAATGGAGATGAGGCAATTGACATCCATACTCCTGCAGAGCCAGAGTCAGAATATTCATTGGTGAATGTGAAGGAGAGCATTGAACCTGGTGTCTTTCTGGAACAAACTCTTGATGTACATGCTAGTGGGAAAATTTATGGAGGACTAGAATTACCTCTGATAACTAGCAAACTTACAGAGACAAAGACATGCAGGGTTTCATGTACGTCGAAGGAGAACATTGTTTGTATCCCTTTGCCTAATGAGTTGCCTGTGGACCAACAAGAATCTCTTATTGAGCTTCACCAGAATGAAGAAGTACATGAAGTTTCAGGTTCACCACAGATGGGCGATAGCCATGTCGCACATGAGCATGCTCTGGAAGTAGATTCAAATGATGAGTCGACTAAACCAAGCCCAACCTCTGTTTTTCAACTAAATTCTGAAGATGATCGCTTGAGACCTGCAAAACATGAGTACTCAGAAGGTAAAGTATCTCATTTAACCCACAACTTCTAATCAAGAATGTCATCATGGAAAGGAATAGTCCACAGACATACCTTAAGCCATAAATTTAAATGTGTCATCAAAACATGGTTTGTCCTGATGTCTGTGATCACCTAGATTATGAGAGGGGCAGATTTAGTTTCTTTGGTATATTATCTTCCATTTACTCTTCAATTGATTAAGTTTGTCTAGTAATCACTAGAGGGTTAAGCATAGTTTATGCCACTAATCTTGTCTGATACCATGTTTCCATGTGCACACAACAGCCCAAACACATGCAATTGACAAACACACACACACACACACACACAAAAGAAAAGGTGAAAAGCCATTATGACAAAAAAGAGAATAAATGTAGTCCTGAAACATAGCATGCTGCATCTCTTATTATAAAATCTTTATTGGAGCTCTTCACTATAGGTTTAAAATTATTTTATTTTTCCTGGTTTTTTGCAGATTCAGAGACTGAACCAAGAAACCTCCATTTTGAGGAAGTTGATTTGTTGGCCAAAACACACAATTTGTCTGTTTTTGAAGTAACTGGTGTGAAGGATACTGCTGAATCTAATTTTGGTAAAAAACAGCAGGAGGCTTTTGCAAATGTTGGCAAGTTCCACAACCAAGTGGATCAAAAGGATGAGGCTGATTTCAACTATGTCAGGGATGCATTGAGAAAATCCGGATTCAATGGTCTCGAGTTTGTTGGTGCACAGCACTTCCCCAAACGACTAGTTGGCCAGTTACTGTCTGATGGACATGAGGTTGCATCATATGATTCTGATGATCTCTCTCCTGAGCACCAGCTCCTTTTTGATCTAATCGATGAGATCTTATTGGAAATATCAGAAAAATATTCTATCGGCAACTGGTTATCGCGCTTTGACCCTGACACTAGAACAATGCCTGGGGAACGTAATATCCTTGACGAGGTTTGGAGAAAAATTAGCTCACATCTTAGTTCACAAACACAACCACGTCACATGGACGAACGTGTTGTGGCTAGAGACTATGCAAAAAATGATGGATGGTTGAACCTGCGGCAGGATGCTGTGTGTCTGGGTGTGGAGTTAGAGGACCTTCTTTTGGATGGTTTGCTGGATGAATTAATTCTTGATTGTGATGATATCTCAGGTTATTATTCTGTATTTTCCTAGTTTATTTTGCATGTTGTATATATCTCTGTAGGTATAGTTCAATCTGATTGATGTCACTCACATCTCTATAGAGTGGAATCCTTGTACTATAAATTTTTGCGATCCAAGGTAATCAATCTCTTATCTTTTGTGTGTTGTTTAGCTCTTTTCTTGTCCTTAACTTCACTTGGTGTAAGGTTGTTCTTTGTGATCCGAGTGATCATGATTCTAGTCATACTAATAATTTCTCTGCTTGTAAAAAGATATCCTATATTGGTGGTGGAAGCATTTTGCATTTGACTGCCTCAATATTTATTAAGATAATAATATGATGTCATAGCTTGCAGATTCTTACTATACTTGCTAGAGATTTTGTTCACTGGTTTCTTTTTCCTTGTGTTGGTTTACATTCTTATGGATTTATCTTTAGAATAAAATTTAAAGTACTCTTATTTCTACTTCTAAAATCAAGTTTTTTTAACCATACTTTGGGTATCTTTTTTCTACCAAATGCTTTGCCCTGTATAACTTAATTAACATGATTTCAAGATTCTCTCCAAAAATCACAAAATCTGTGAGATCTTTTTCAAAGATTCTTTGGGCAGAAATTTGTTTCACATTCCCTTCCTCATCAAAGCAGTGATTGTGTGACATATAATTCTTTTAGTTACCAGTGGTGATAACTTAGTCCCTCTAATCTATATTATTACTAAACAATGTGGAAGACAAAAACAACAATAGAATCATATCAGTTAAAAAAGGTCATATATGATGACACTATAAATGCCACTTAAGCAGAACCCAACATTACAAGATAAAAAAAAGCCATTACAGCTCTGCTCATACTCCTCTTATTTAGCTATCTGCATACACTCCTCTCACAAAGGTATGCTACCAAATGCCATTTAAGGAGGAGAGCAATGGCCTCTCTCTGATGCTAATACATGTCTTCAGTCACAGCCACAGCAAGCACAGCTGCAGCTGCTTCCGCACTTGCACTTGCTGCAGTCACAGCCTCCTCCCTCCGACCCATTTGCTACCTCGAAACCTTCATTTTGCCTGCAACCATCGATCCATTTCTATCAAGAAGACGAATTGTGTATGACAATCTCCTAAAACAATCTGAATCAGTATTAGGTTTGTATAAATAATTTTTCTTGCCGCAGTTACGTGGGAATCGTGCATGCTTTTTTTTTTTTTTTTGAAAGGGGATTACGAGAGTTCCTTTTTCTCTTTCTACATTGAAACCCTAATCCATGATATAGGTGAAGCAAAAATGGAGTTATAAGAGTGAGATGACGGAGGACCCTTTCTGAGCTGCAACGCCGAGGTCAGTGATTCCTGCAGCGGTGGCGCCACGCTCCCCACCCAAGTCGGGGAACATCTTGCAGCTGCATCAGAGAAGAGCAAGTAAACACCTACAGAACAAGAACGGAACCAAAGAAGGGGAAACCTTGAATCTACTTCCATGTCCGCGACCACCCACACACACACACACAGATTCAAGACGCATCATCAGTGAAGGGGTGGCGACTCCTACCCTCCGCACCCACCGCCGCAGCTGCAGCTGCAGCCGGAACCGCATCCGCAGCAAGACATCTTCTCAGAGAAGCAGTGGCACGAGGAAGAAGACAAGAACTGAAGTCGGGAGAGCTTTTGTTCTTTGGCTTGAGGCAGACGCCTCCTATTTATAGGCCATTCTCGGTATGCCGGCGACACCATCTCCATGCCTTCTTCTCTCTACAGCACAAATACGTTGGCACCCGATGCCACGACCGGAGAGGGCATCAGACGGGCAAAAGGGTCTGAGATGTTGGGCAGATGGCCCATATTCAGCCCATAATGGGCTTTAGTGAAGCCCACAGCCCAGAACCTCACTTATATTAACCTAAAACCTAGATTAGGTGGCTAGGGTTGAGATTAAGAGAGCAGCGGCGGCTGGAAACGTGGGAGAGAGAAAGCAGACTGCAGATTGACAGTAGAGGCCAGAAAACAAGAGATCCAGAAAAGGGAAGAAGACAAGGGCAGAAAAAGACTATTCTCAATCATTCAAATCTCAGGTTAGATCAGTTTGCAGTGGATTCTTACTGTGATCTCTTGGGAAGGTTTTGGATATTGTGTTTAGGATTATAGTCCTTGTATCCCTGAGATTCTCTTGTGGCTATTGCTTTGGGCTTGGGCAAGAAGCCTGAGATCTGTATATTCATTATTTTGATAGTGGATTTTCTCTGGCTTGTCCCGTGGTTTTTACCCTTCGAGTTGAAGGGGTTTTCCACGTAAATCTTGGTGTTCATCTGATTGTGATTTTCATTTCATTCCGCTGTGCATGACGGTCTGCTAGTATTTGTTCGTATACAAAGTTGATTCCTGTTTTATTCCCATCATGAGAGAGCACCAGTCTTCTCTTCTCCGCCATCCATGCATCGCCGAGAGGGGCCACACCAAGTCATAAAGAGCAACACAACGCAGAAAAGTTCTCCTTTTGTGGGACAGCAAGTGGATGGTTCACTGCAAGCGAGAGAGGAATCCCATCGTCATCCCACTGCAACCTTAACATGTATAGAGAGGAAGACGAAAGGAGTGGCTGCAGCGACTCCTCTCCCGCATGCATGCGTGAAGCTTTCTCATCTCCACTGCTTCCGCCCACTGTTCCACTGAGTCAAGAAAAAGTTGCAGCGGCAACATCAATGGATTTTGCAGTGGAGACATAAGATGCAGTTTGTGAGGAGGGAAAGAGATCTCCAAAGTAAAAGAAAATTTAATATTATCACCAAAAGATCATACCTTTTTATTTATATATTTTTCTCTCATCCTCTCTACAAGCTTTACAGACCACTCTTATATAAACACGTCAGAGAAATCAAAGAGCACTCACTATTCTTCATATCTTTCTCTATCCAAATCGATACCTAATGATACATAAGTTATTTATTTTTTAAAAAAATTCCTTCACAATAACTTTTTTTTTTCTTCATGTTAGTAGGATTCCTTTGGCTCTAGAAACATAGAAATAAAGTAAGAATTTTGAACATAATCTGAAGTATTATTATGATGATTATTTTGGGATAGGAGAGGTGAGGTGAGAACAAAATTGGACGAAACATTTGTGGATTAATCACTTTAAAGGCACCCAATTATAAACAATTCTTGTAGTTAATTTACTGCTTTCCTTTTGTTTTCCTCTCTATTTGATATCGGATCCGGATCCTCTCTCCCTGCTACGTAAAATCCGGCTGTTCATCGGCTTCGGCACGGATCATAAAGACGTCAAATTAAATTGTAATCGAGGGTTCGAAGCTTTGGGCTTTGATCTATGGTTTTTGGGCTTTAAGCGGATTGTTGAGAAAGGTAGCCCAAATACTACTTTTCGGCCTTTTAGGAGCACGACTTTTGATGAACTAATATTGGGAACGATAATTAAAAAAATATGTGAAAAACATGTTTGAAAAGTATATAAATATTGCAGACGAATACAAATATTCAATTATTAAAATTTGTAGACATACATGAGATAGAAAACAATCTAAACATTTCAAATAATATCAAATATGAATAACATGTATTTTTGGCCTAGTAATAATATATATATATATATATATAATTTTTTTAATTTAGATGATGCCGATCAAATGATGAATAAATTTGTATAACGAGCCTTTTAATTTATAAAAAAAAAAATATTTATTAAGAGGTAAATGACGCAGATGGGATTTGAGTCCAGAATTTGATGATATAGTAAATTAGTGGTAGAGAGAGAGAGAGAGAGAGAGAGAGAGAGAGAGAGACCTCTCATTTGTCCTCCGGTTTTAGACTGCAGGCAGTGGGTGACGGGCGTCGAGGGCAGCAGGGATCGTCCTCGGGCTTCGGTTTCTTTTTGCTTCGATGGCTTTCTGGCTCGCCGGATCTCCTCCTTCCCACTCCGATGGAGTTGCTGCACACTGGTCGGTGATGATGGCCGGCGGGACGACGATGTGGCCCTAAAAGCATTGCACTGCAGTCATGGCAAAGGTCCCGACCTCGACAACCTGACAGCCATGGACAAATGAATGAATGGATCGACGGCGAGGGAGACGGATATGATCAGATACATAGATAGATATTAAATAAATAAGTAAATGTATGAACTTAGTGCATCTTCTTGTCGAAACAGCTAATGCTTTTCCACTGCTGATTCAATTTTTGGCCACAGTCTACCACTTCTTCTAGGGAAGCATTATCCACCACCAAGTGTCTGTCTTCTTCTCAGCATTCTTAGCTCATTGCTTACTGCATGTCCAGCAGAATAAAGTCGATACTACTGCTTTAGTAAAGGGAAAATTAGCAGTGATCAAACATATAAGTCTGTATATTATTAGTTCATAAACTGGTCACTTTCCTTTCTGTGCTTTCTTCAACCTTCCTCTGTGTAGACTCTGAGCTGTAAAGGTTGAAGACCACCACCCCGGGCTTATGTTCATGGCCTGCAGTTAGATGAAATAACCAGGAACAACAGTGTGTGTAGATGAAAGGAATGTATGTTTGATCCAGTAGGGCCTGCACATTCCAGTGAGACAATTGCACTGAGATCCAAAGAGGCACAGAGATTTAAGCACCGACCAACCAAGCAGTAGGTAAACCCCACAGTGAGTTGCTAAAAAGGCTAGGGGAAGCACCCAGCAACACAGTGGGTGGATTGCTCGTGTTAGGGATGGAAAGAGATCCACGTAAAAAAGCCACGCAGGTTATGTGATTGCATGGGTCCATTAAAAACGTCAGAGAAGAAGAGGACGACGACAGAGGATGGGAAGTGTGGCAGTAGTGTGAGTGCAAGTGAGAGTGCTGAGTTGAGGCATTGGAGAGGAGAGAAGAGGAAGAAGCTGAGGATGGGCGTAGAATGCTTGCAGGAAACGCAACAGATCCTCCGAACCTAAACGCCACCATTACAAGGGAGGTGGTGAGATGGGAGGGGGAAGGGAGCGAGGAGTCCTTTCCGGTTTCCTCTTCCATGCTTCTCCTTGGGCTGTGGTGTTTCCCTGCAGGGAAGGTTCCCCCTCGTACCTCTCACTCTCGCTTTCTCTTGCTGTAGTCCTCTTGTTGGTGGCAAGTGGCCGAGGTCAGGAGAGAGTAAAAGATCTGTGTTTTTGAGGCGCCTGGATTGCGATGGATAACTGTTGCTGTTGTTGGAGTACCAAGTCTTTACTTCCCTGACACAATCTCCCTCTCTCTCTCTCTCTCTCTCTCTCTCTCTCTGTCTTGGATCACAACACACAAAGGCCAACAGGGTAATCCCCAACACCCTCACCCCACTCTTAGCCCTACTCCTATATGTATGCCCTCGACCCTCAGAGCCTCTCTCTCTCTCTCTCAAGCTCCTCTTCTTCTCTACTAGCTCGTTAAGCTGCCACTTTTAGCCTTCTGTGAGCTACAGTTTTTATCCTCACTGTTGTATGTTGTTCTTCTGTTCCTCTCTCTTCTTCGGTTCTTCTACCTTTTAACGAAGACGAGGAGATTCCCAGGCTTTTATCTCGTCTCTTCTAGCTGTAGATTCATGGGCTCGGTTCTTGTAGGTAGCTCTCTCTCTCTCTCTCTCTCAGCAGTTTCTTCTCCAGGTGTTTCATGTTAGCTAGGGTTACAGTCAGCTTTAGGAGTAGGGGTTGATCGGTTTTATCGCCTCAGGGGAAAGCTGCAGTCATTGTTTGCTGCTGTGGCATCATCAAGATTCACAAGCTCGTACTGGAAGAACTTTAAACCACACTGAGGTGTTTCGACTGAGATTTGAGAATCTTGATGATGCTGCATTGGCAATGAATGACTACCTATGAATGTGCCACCGGCTGGAGCTGAAGAACAATGATGTGTGCAGGTATATATATATATATATATGCATATATATAAACACATGTAAAACCCTAACTCAGACTCACTCTTCCTCCTAGAGAAGAAGCTGTTTCAATGACTCATGCTGTTGAACTTTAACCTTTACAAAGGAAAACAAAAGTCTAAGTAACTTTTCTCTTCTCCTCATTCTTCAAAACAAACGATCATGAAATCTTCATCAGCAGTTGAAGTTTATATCTGTAGACAGCAGTCAATGATGGCATGATCAGAAAGCTCGAGCAGGTGAGATGTCCTGAGATGCTGCACACAGTGGATGCATGAACGGAAGATTATTCTCTCTGATCATAGCAGCCTTTTCCTCGGTTGTTGCATCAAAATAAACGAAGATTATTCCTTCCAGTAATCCGTACCCATTAATTATTATATATAATTCTCAGAATTCACCTTCCCACGTTTCATGCATGAGTTCTCCCCATCCCAATGGAAGCAGACAACTTGAGTTGGATTTCCCTGAAAAATCGAAAAATGCAAGAAGAAACTAATCTCATTTTTCAGTCATATTAAAATACCAACTTATATGTTGGTACTTCAGATCAGTCTTTGTTAGTGATGGCCGCCATTGTCAAGATCTCAGCTGAGACATTCTACTTTGTGTTCTACACAGTCATCTGTAGTTTTTTTCTGTATTCTCGAATCACTTTCTTTTAATTCGTGATCTAGACAACTTCATTAACATATCCTCGATGCTACCTACTACAGCAGAAGCATGGAAAAGTATTGCTCAAATCCTTGATCGACAGTCGTCTTCCTCGCGTCAAATCCAGCGTCTGCAAGACGGTATTCACAACGTTATCTAACACGTAGAAATCATAGAGCTTTGGGTGAGAGACGGCGGCACCTTTCCACCTTCCATGCCTCGCCGATGGAATAAAGAACCGTGTAGGGATCTAACCTCCAAGCCTGCGTGCGTGCTCCTCGGTGTCTTGGGTGTGCAGGCTTTTCCGGGGTGAGCCCTCGACGTAATCTTGTCTCGTATTGTCGCTGTCATCATCAGCTTCTTCTGATTCATCTCTTGCTTCCATCGCAGCTATTCGTCCAGCTTTTTGGGTTCTTCTGCAACCCCAGATCCAACGCTGGAACTCTGTAATGGATGTCGAAGTCTGTGCTTGGGCAGTAGCTTCCTGCTCTTGATTCGGTTGGTTCACTGAAGCTGGAAGTCACAGCGGCTGAGATCGAGAAGTATGGTAATGCCCATGCAAAGAAAAGAATTAACCGGAGCATTGTCCCTCCGATCACCCGTAAGCCTCTCAGAGTTGAAGAAGGATCCGTACAAGGATTTCAAGAAATGCATTCTGAGGGAAGAAATAGAGTTGGAGGAAGAAGAAGAAGACAAAGCAAATAGATATGATACGGATAAGGAGAGTTCACGGCATGGAGGCCATGCCGGCGGAAGAAGACGAGCGACGATCCTCTACACAACCGACCGAGTTCTCTCTTTAGCCCACACATCACGTGCTCGCCACACCAAGCCGCTCTCGCGGTGGAGCGGCGGCGAGGCCGGAGGACTGCCGGCGTCGAGCACCATGGAGACGTGGCGGTGGAGGACAAAGACGGCACTTTTGGGGCGCATATCGAAAGAGAGCTGAAGCAGAACAGGTCATATTTCTTTACTACTGTGTTTTATGTTCTCTTTCGGATTAATGGATTAATGGATTAATGGATCTAACGAGTGAGGAAAAGAAGTGGAATGTTATGTTCTCTTTCGGAACAATGTAAACCTTAATAATAATAATAATAATAAAGCTGCTGCTTTGTTCGGTTTCTTGTCTCTCTCTGTCCCAACCCACCATGGAGGAGTAGGAAATTTTATCCAAAGGTAATCGCCTAGTTGTGTCAATGGTTGAAATATAAATATATTATGTTATATGAACTAAATTGTTACTGTGTTAATCCTATATGGATAAGATTTACGGTGTAGATTATAATAGTAATTTAGTAAAAAAAAAACATTATAGTTGAGATAAATGAACTCGAGAATCAATAGAAATCAATTCATATGATTTCAAAAGGACATCTTACTGGTTTAAAAAAAACTAAATAGCCAGATTTCTATATCAATTATGACATCTTTGAATAGATTTTTGCATGTGAATGGAAGCCATCAGAAAAGACTATTTGTTGGGACAGTCTCACCAACAACAAAAAGAAAAAGAAAAATTTCAACAAAATTTGCATGGAGTTAAGAGAGAGATGCATTGAATCCATTGACCAAGTCCAACAATAGCCATATACTTCCAAGGCAATGAACATAGTAATAACTTTGGCTATTGACTTTGGTTGTTACTTCATTCAAAAAAGGCAAAATAGACCATGCCAAGGACTGATTCATATGTCACATTGAACTAAAGATGATGACAACCTTGGCCATGAGAAGAGGATGCAAATTTGTTGTCTCTGTTGGTGTGTGTGCTTGCTTTCTTCCCACTGGCATTGAATCAGTTCACAAGACAATGCACAGCAATAACAAGCTGTTCCTAAGCCAATATTCCCAAGTCATTTGAGGTATAGCATGGCATTAAACTTTTGTGTTTAGCTGCAGATTTGATGAGATACTGTTCCTAATATGCAGCATGTAATGCAATCAATGAACTGATTCTATCAAAAATTTATAGGCCCTGAGATTTGCTATATAATAGATAAAACAGATTATAGATGATCTCAAGCATCTTGAATGGGAATCAGAAAAAGATAACAACAAAAGGAACAGAAATCTGATGATCTCAAGTGTCAAACAATCAAAATTTAGACCATGAGAAAAACCGATTGTACAATAAATTCTCATAAGAGAATCCAGTGTTGGAATCTAATTTTTTTTGCTGCTAAGTTCCAGTGGATTTGAAAGGATATTAATGCATGATAACAGTGTTTAGAACACAAAAAAATAAAAAATGGTTGTGAGTCAAAGAGGATGGTAAACTACACAGTTGATAGAAACTCATGCTAAAGAAAAGGTGAAAGAAGAGACAGAGACAAAAATCTTGAATTGAATAGATCCAATCAATCCCTTCAATAGAAGACAGAGAAAACCAACAGATTGAGGAAGGCCAACCACCAGCCTTATGCCTGCCCATAGTATTAGACAAAAGAGTTCCAACACTGCTTTAAAAAATGGACAACCCAACAACATGAACAATCAAAATATCTGGTGGAGAGAAACTAGCACTAATACAGGCCAACCACTCATGTGAATGTAACATCCTGAAGATATCATGCACACTACAAATATTTCAACCAAGATAAAGAAGTATAAAGCACGTACCGATGTGATTCAATGAGTGATAAACAAGATCCAGATGGATTTTAAAGCACTATTATGATACATCGATGTGATTCAATGAGCGATAAACAAGATCCAGATGGCTTTTAAAGCACTATTATGATACATCGATGTGATTCAATGAGTGATAAACAAGAGCCAGATGGCTTTTAAAGCACTATTATGATACAAGCAATCAAATGAAATAGTTCACAGAGATGGTAATAGAATCCTTTAATGTGAGGCAGCAACCTAAGTATTGTGATAATGTATAGAGGACAGCAAGAGAAGACATAATATGAACAACGAGGAGAACATTTTAGATTAGAACAGTATGTTTCGACAGAAAAACTTATATTACATCATCATAAAAGGTACAATACAATATGCTAATGGGCAGCCTTTAGAAAAGGGAAAACAGAAGTCTACTTTAGATTTTAAGCTAAATTCTGTAATTGGCTCTCTGATCTAGGAACAAGAAAAATATAACCTAGGAGATTTCTATCAAAAGCTTCAAGAGAGGATGACATAAATCAATTTTAACTAGATCACTTTCTATGAACATCAGAAGTTCTGAACAACATTTCAGTGATATATACAATCCATGCTTATAAATATCGAGTATGAGAAAGGATTAAGCAAACATCAACATCTTCTCATCACTGGAGCAGTCCTAAATTGATAACTTCATCAAGCATAAAATTGGAAATTTAAAGTAGATGAAACCTCGGTTCAAGTTGCTGATCATAAACTTGAAAAGAACATTGAACATACAGCACAACACCAAAGGATGGAATATCAAACATTATAATTTTTGAAATTACGAGCTCAAACACTATAAATTTTGAAGTAAGGGCACTACAAGAAGGTATATACCTTCATAATATTAGAAGGGCTCCTGGAAAGTTACAGCCTCCTCCGTGTGGAAAAGAGATCAGAATATGTAATGAAGCCCAGAGGAGCTAGAACGGCGAAGATGCTTTGTCATTTGGCTCTTCTCTAATTACAGTTGAATCATGTCTAGAGACCACCAATCTCCACCTTTTACACAATCATTTTCAATCCTCTTGAAGGATCACGTAATTACAGCTTTGTAGAGGGATTGAAACCAAGGAGAGAAGAAGCTGAGCTTTCCAAGTTCTTTGTCATCATCACCATCTTGCAATTGCACTTGCATTCCCATCCTCCAATACCCAACTGGTGGTGCGACTCCGCGAACTCCTACTGAAGATTGAATGCCTCCTGCTTCTAAGAGAAGAGGTAGAGGTTGAACGAGATTCAGAGCTCAACCTCGACGAAGTGGTGGAAGAAGATCTCAAACGCCTGAAGAATGAGAAAAAACTGCGGAATGCTTGACCAATTCCTCCACCCTCCCTCGACCGACTCCCTCTGGAGGACCATGATATTCTTCTCGGTGCTCCACCGGTGCTGAATCCACCATCCACCTCTGTGTAAACGACCGGCAGCCCCCTGTCCCCTGCTCTCCTGCCACCAGTAAACCTCCCAACGGCAAACCCACCACCAGGAAGCCTCCATATGGTGAGCCCTACCATCTCCTCCTCGTTGCCAGCGACGTGAGCCTGCTCATCGGCATCGGGTTCTGACATACCCCTTTCCGGTGCATCCGTCGGCATCTCATGGCGGCAAACAGGGCAAGAATTTCTGAGCAAGAGCCATGGCAAGATGCAATCTTGGTGGTAGATGTGCTTGCAGGGCATCTCACGGGCTTCAGCTCCGAGCTCAAAGGGATCCTTGCAGACGGCACAATGGGATTCCATCGAGATGTGGCCGTCAGCGATCTCGATGGTGGGCATCGATTCGATGGCAGCCTTCGAAGCCGGTGGGTGTTCGAAACCACCGCCCCCACCGAATCCATGGACCTCGATCTGGGCGAGCTGGTCGAGTAGTCGCTCAAACCCAGATCCCATCAAGAAGTCCGACATGCTTTCCGGCAAAGGGCGGAGGCCAGATCCGGAGCCGTCATCATAGTAGAGCTCGAAGCTGTTGCCGGTGGCACGATCCGCATCGCCTCGACCTTCGGGCGGACCGCGGAGGACGATGACGGGGTTGAAAGGGGAGCGTTCGCCAGTGGACGAACGGTGGTGCCGCCTAACGCCGGCTCCGTCGACGGCGGTGGAGGGGAAGCGGCGGCGACGAGGCTCCGCGCTGGCTGCAGAGGCAGGAAGGGAGCGGGGAGGCGAATCCACCTCCTCGAGGAAGCCGCCGCCGCAGTCGGGGCAGACGACTGCGTCCCGGGGCCAAACCCTGACGAAGCGACTGCAACGGTAACACCAGTACGACGGCGCGGTCGCCATAGAAGTCATCATCAACAGCAAGGCGAAGGCGACGACGAAGCTCCGGAGGATGAAAGGAATCCCTTGTAAAGATCCAAGCTTTGAACTCAAAAACGAATCGATCTGAAATGGAAGCCCTACAACTCCGAATTTGTTCAAGAAATTCCCTCAACAAAAACCAGTCAAGCCATCAAAAAAAAAAAATCGCTCGATTGCAGATAGAATCCGATCTCCGGGAATCCCAAAAAATTCCCAGCAACCTAAACGAGAAAAGAAAAATACAAATTCGCTAGGTAACCCAAGTCCCTTGCTTAATTTGCACCCAAACCCCGCGACGACTCGGGGATTTGGGCGGGGAAAGGGAGCAATTACTGAGGAAGGAAGGCAAAGGTGGGGTGGGGGGGTGGGGAGGGGAGACTTCAAGCGGTCGACGATTTCGGCAGCGGAGGCGCGTGCGTGATGGCGTGCTTCGGACGCTAGATGGCGCACGATAGCTCCCAGACGGCGTTCTAACGGTTTCGTCAACGTGGCGAATTCTCGATGGCTCTTTGCGCTTCACGGTGTTAGTTAATGGGACATCGAGCTTGCGCCGGATCACGTGGGTCAGACAAGGCGTCTCGGGTCGGGCCGAGCCCGTGATTCTGTGTTGACCGTCAATTTACGAAAAAGCACATCTCTATTCGGACAGCCTGGACCAGCGGGCCCCTCTAATAACAACAAATAGTCGACAGAAAAAAAAGAAGAAGAAAAAAGCCAAGTTTTCTCACCCTCTCCTACCATAAAGAGAAGACCGTAATAGATTTGTTGACTAATTCTTTTGCCTATTTCCCCTCTAAAGATGTACGACCCTCAATCAATACATACTTTAGCCCAATCCATCCAAATGTCTGGTTAATCTATAGTTCCTCTCAGCTTAACACAGGCGTGTCTAAATATATTTGGCATCATCGAAGACGCATGATAAGAGAACAGTTGATGCTATAATAATATATCAGCTCACGTAGTCTTGGGAATGGACAAACCACACACGACGTGGCATCCTTGCGCTGTGCGGTGGACGTGCTGACGCGTGGCTCGCTTCTGGGATCGACGAAGAGCGTATCGTTTCCTGCACCATCGTTGGCGCCCGCGAGGAACTTTCCGACACGTCAGCGATGCGAGCCTTAGGGTATCAAAGAAAATAATAATAATAGTATTCTCTTATACGCATTTATTTAACAACCGATTTAATATATATTACATGACGACTACGGTCGGGCCAAGGAAGGGGGTTGTTAGTTATCTGATGACGTGTCTTCACAGGGGGAAGACGGAAGGAAAAGAAAGGAAGCAGAGAAGTAAAAAATCTGCCGGAAAGCAGACGGGATACGATAAGATCCGATGCGAGTGACCGCACACGTCCAGGGGTTGCCCGGCAACCCACGCGTCCCGCTGCGGCCCGAGGAGCGGCCACCACGCGTCCACGAGCTCCGACCGCGACAGTGACGGAGGGCAGGTGTCTGTCGGGTGCGGCGGGGCCCGCCGGGCACGGGCAGTTGCCCCCGGGCAGCGACAGCTGCTTTTTTTCTTGCCGCTGCGCCACGCCCGCGGCCACGGCCGTGCTTCGTCTATGATTGATTCCCTCTTCCTTCCCCAGCACTCTTCCTCCTCCTTTTAAGAAGACGAGCGGTGCTCCCCTCCCGGACACTCTCTTAGGTTTTGTTCCAATCTCCACATGGCAGAGATCTGTTGCGACGTCGTGACAAAGGCGGAGCCGTTGGCCGCCCCCTGCTCGCGCAGCCCTCCCGCGGACCGGCCGCGCCGGATGGGCCGCCGGTTCAAGTTCGTCGCCGGCGCAGAAGCGCTGGCTCTGACGAAGGAGATGGACGGGAAGAGGCAGCGATTTGGTTGCCCCCGCTCGGTACCCGGCTTGGAGGTCGCCGAGCGCCCGAGGTTGGAAGTGGTGCCTCAGAGGGCGAGCGACCCGGAGCTTTCGCATTTGTGGCCCCCGAAGTATGGGATGATGGCCGTTTGCGGCCGGAGGAGGGAGATGGAGGACGCTGTCTCCATCCGCCCCAACTTCGTCGGACGTGCATGTGGGGCTGCCGCCAGGAACTTCAACTTCTTCGGCGTCTACGACGGCCACGGTTGCTCCCATGTAAGACTCTCCCTCTCTCTCTCTCCGTATCTCGATGGCCTTCTGCCTCGAATTATTATGGGCTCATGGCTTTCCTTTTGTTCGTGCAGGTGGCGGCGTTGTGCAGAGATCGGATGCACGAGTTGGTGGCTGAGGAGATGTCAAGACTCGGATCTGATCCCCTGCCTCCGGAGGCATGGACGAGGTTGATGGAGCGGAGCTTCTCGCTGATGGACTCGGAGGCGGCGGCGGCGGCGGCGAAGACGGGCAGCGTCCGGTTGATCCCCTGCTGCCGCTGCGAGCTTCAGACGCCAAGGTGCGACAACGTGGGCTCCACCGCCGTCGTCGCCGTCGTGGGACCTACCCGCATTGTCGTCGCCAACTGCGGCGACTCCCGTGCCGTCCTCTGCCGCGGCGGCGTCCCCGTCCCCCTCTCCTTCGATCACAAGGTATTCCCACGAAGAAGAGACTTCCCTGTTCAGATGTATCCTTTTGACTTGCTCTGCGTCAGCAATTGATGATGATCCTTCTTTGCCATGCGGGTCTTGCAGCCGGACCGGCCGGACGAGCTGAGTCGGATCGAGGCGGCCGGCGGTCGAGTCATCTACTGGGAGGGCGCAAGGGTTCTCGGTGTGCTCGCCATGTCCCGAGCCATCGGTAAGCAACCTTCTACCATCGTTCCTTCCCTCGCCACCGTCCACGGGACGGCGCCACCAGTCAACGGAACGATCAATTGCTTCTGTGTCGTGGCAACAGGGGACAGCTACCTGAAGCCGTACGTGACATCGGAACCGGAGGTGACGGTGACGGAGAGGAGCGAGGAGGACGAGTGCCTCATCCTGGGGAGCGACGGGCTGTGGGACGTGGTCACCAACGACATGGCCTGCCACGTCGCTCGCATGTGCCTGCGGGCCAGTGCACCCGCGAGGGTACCCGGCGACCGTCGCGACGGCGCTTGCTCCGACGCCGCGACGCTGCTGACGAAGCTGGCACTCGCGAGGGGGAGCGAGGACAATGTCAGCGTGGTCGTCGTCGACCTGAGGAGGCAATCGAGATGATGATGACAGTTCTACCGACGGTAGCAGTGACATGTGAACTGACAATTGTTAACGAGGACAGAGAGAGAGAGAGAGAGAGAGAGAGAGAGAGAGAGAGAGAGAGAGAGAGAGAGGAAGAAATTTAGATCTATGTAATGAATGATACATATAAACACCTTTTAACTTCTTTTTTTGGGAATTAGCCAATACCATATACTGTTCTAATGGATGATATCTCTAATGCATGTAGCTCATCCTTATAGGTTTTTTAAAATTAAAAATATTATATTAAAATTTTTATAAGATTTTTTTAGTATATCTCAATTTTTAAACTTAAAAAAATATATATTGAGTTTCTATAGTTAATAAAATGAAATATTTTATCATATTTATCTTAACACTATCAATTTTATGATGAAAAATATAGATTGAATCAAAATTATTATTTTATTCATCATTTTTATGTCATTCGTAATTGTTAGGGAAAAAAAACTCTTGTGTCTACCCGGTAGCGGTCTGTCTCCATGTTTGTTGAGCAAACACTGCTGGTTCAGGCCCGTGTGCGCTAGCTCGCCCGCGGTCGTCCCAATGCAGAGTTGGAGCTCGGGTAGGGGGAAAAGGGCCATGAGTCCAATTGGAGAGGTCGGTTGCTAGAGTAGTTGGGCTCAAGCCAGGTGGAATTATTTCAGCTCGGGTCAGCCGCTAGTTCCTGTAGGAAGGTCAGGTCGGGTCGGATCCCGACGTGACCCTTCCGATGATCAAATTCGTTTGGTTGTGGATTTTACGATCCCCTTGCTCCGTAGAGGCGCATGAGCCTTTATAGCAACAATAACGGGATATTTGTACCTGAATCTCTTATATTCTTTATTGCTTACCATATCGCTGCACCTCACCATATCGTCCGTGTTCCTTACGGCAAGGCATGCGCCTGCAGCCGAGGGATGTCGACCTTGCCCATCTTACCTGTGTTAGGTCGGCCGTACAACCGCTGACCCCTCCATGCTTGTGTCAGGCCGGCTTCCCCATGTCGGATCGATCACGTTGGTGGACCAGTTGTCCGAGGGCGCGAGGATATGACAGCCATGTCAATATTTGTCATATCAGTAATATCAGGAAGATCGATCATCGCATTATTTTTATCGATCGTCATCGTAACGATCACTAATTATATCATTATTATTGAAATTAAATTTTTATTTATTATTTTCATGTTATTTATGTATGTGTTGTCATGTCTATAGAGATTTTAATATAAATATTAACTATAAAGGACAATATAAAATTAATTAATATTTTTATCTTGATTTATCATCTGACATATCATTTTAGAACAAATAATTATGTCTCAAACGAGGATGAAAATTGAGATTGAGACAACAAATGGTGGGATCCGATGAGGGAATCGAACAAGCAGCATTTAGCTGAGGATGTGCCAAACAGGATTTGCATCAGAATCGCCAACCTTTATTCCTCACCAAAGTCCACTGATGACATGGACTTGGCATAAGCACAACTCCCATGACTTGACTTGTACATCGTTAATGAGGCTCGCAGAAGACGAAGATAAAAAAGATTCCCATAATTGAGCAAAACCATGCTGAACTTTTGTAAAGCCAAACTTTTTTTTTTCTTCGGCATATTATGATATTACCCTCGTGACAACGGATACCAAGTCACGTAGATACCGAAATCATACTTGAGACTATGCGAGGTAACGTCACATCGTACGAGCCGTCCGGGATCACGTAAGATGTCGTCGCACCAAGCAAGCCACCCGAGAACCCATAGAATGGCACCACATTGCCTTTATCACCCAGGAACTCACGGAATGATAGAAGCGGTACTGAGTCGAGCGGGACACTCCGTGCCTCACGGAATGCATGAGCAAGACCTGACAGCCATTAAGAGGTTGCGTACAGTTGACCCTACATGAAAGGTATAAAAGTCGAACTATGAGCTAGCACCAAGGATTGGGCTTCGAACACTCAAAACTCCCTCAATTCCACTTGATACTGATTTAACTAACAAATGGATCAAATCAAAAACATATTTTCTAACTTCGATCTTTGTGCAGGAACGAATTAGAATGAGCAAAGAAGACCCATCGTCGTCCACCTCGAAGCGATCCACTGGGAGACGATTCAACCCGATCGGGTATCGATTAAACGACGACCAGCGTGAGCGATCTTACACATTCGAACCGAATCAAGCAATGTTGATACCTCGACTGTAACATAAGGTTCACCGACACTTGGGTATGACAATGTTTCCTAAACAAACTTGTATCAATTTGTATTATATCTTAAACAGATTTATTGTGCTCTGCTTTTAAAGTAGAGAATATGATTCGATTAGTATTGTAGCGACGGCCACTTCAAGCTTCTTAGAGATGCTATCTATCGGACGTAGCTAGGAATGCTTGTTGGAGAGTGGTAGTGTGTGCCTCAAGACTTTGTTGCTCGTTAATAACCTCATATATGAGGGAGAAATAATGTGATAGGTTATAAGGTCTCATTGGAGAATCGTAAGCTACTCAAATGCTTCTTCTGCTGCTCTTTCTCTTTCATGCTATATGCCTTTTGTTATCTGAATCCCACTTGATATGAATGAATCAGAACAAATCCATAATGCCTTTTGTTATCTGAATCCCACTTGATATGAATGAATCAGAACAAATCCATAATTCTCCATGCCCACAATGCGTGAATCATGTTCCTCTATGGTTATAAGAATATTAGATAAGTGAGAAAGAAATTATTGAAAGAAACATAAGGTTACAAATATTCTCTCCTATTTTGAAAGTTAGATTTGTAACAATGGATCGACTGATATAGTGTTTTTTTTTTTCAGAATAAATTTATGGATGTTCTATTTAATAAAGAAGCCGATGTGTTGTATTCGTGATAGAGTAAATAATGAGTCTATCAAGTCACGAAGGTTATGTCATCACCCTCCCTTGAGCCATGTCAGCTCCTCCCAAACACCTTGACGTCCCGAGGCCGTATCAATCGCTCGAGATCCCGGGCACGACGCCAACCACTTGATGTCGTATCTACCGCACGAGAATTCGGGAGGGGATGTCGACCACTTGAAATCGTACCTGTTGCCCGAGAACTCAAGAGACGACGTCGACCACCTAAACTCGTACCTGCCACTCAAGGGTTCAAGAGTTGCACCATTCAACAGTGGAGCTTGACTCGGTGCCACTCTAGACGCATCGAGCCTCACGCCTCGTACGGGTTGTCGGTTGCCCATAGGTATAAAATCCAACCCTATGGACAAACCAAGGGATCGACCCCTCGACATTCATACCATATCATTTCAATTGCTAACTTAACCATCAGAGGGGTCATGTCGGGCACACATCTCCTCGATCGAGACCTTCGTGTGGGACTCATTAGTGGACCCGAGAAAGAGCACACCTGAGACCCTCACCCAAGACCGCATCCACCCGACTTGACCATTTCCACCCTCATGACTGCACGGATAGTCTTACACATAGGGGCATAACCAAGCCGTGCTTACCCATCAACCCCGATATCTTGTTCCACAACACATCTAAAAAATTTAGACAATATCTAATTTTAGCATTTTTATATTAAAAATTATTAAAAATATAAATAATGTAATAATTTGAAATCTTTAGTAATTTCTCATGTGAACATTAATATAACTCATATCATTTAGTATGATCTATGAAAAATACAGCAGTTATATTATCTTTACATAAAAACACTGTGTTTGACCGAAGGTGATGTTAAAATTCAATATTATTTTCTTACGGAATTTGATTCTTTCTGATATATTTTGTAATGTGAATGTGTCGTAGAAAAAAAAAAGTAGTATGATATGTAAACTTTGCTAAATATTCATGGTTAAAGTAAATATAGATTAGTAGTGAACAAAATCCAATTTCACTATTTTGCACAGTGGTATATTAATAGTATAACAAAATTAAAAAGTGTTAGTATATGTCTGTCTAGAAACAACATAATCACTAATAATGAATAGAAAATTTATAATTTTAAATTAAATAATTTATAAGTGGCTTCTGATTAATCTTTATAAAAGAATCAAATGATATGTTCTAATCAAAAATAACTTTTTTTGCATAATAAATAATATCATAAATAGCATTCATTTTGTATAACAAAAGTATTTAATATGAATTCATAAAAAAAATACTAGTAGTATTTTATTTTCTTTAAAAAAATTGACGAAATCCTCGTATCAGGAATCTGATCAAGAGATCGTACGGTTGATACCGGCACTTTAAAGGAGCCACATCAACCATCACTCGTGTCTCCTTCCTCGCGATTCCGCGTCCGCTCTCTCTCTCTCTCTCTCTGAAGGCTGCAAAGAGGAAGCGAGGCTAGGGATCCGGATCTGGCTCGGAACTCGTCTCCTCCCCTTGATCCTCCCACGACCAACCTAGGTTTCCTCTAACTTCCTCGTCCGCGATTAGCTTTTGGAATCGGTTTATTTCGTACTGGGGTTGCGTCTCGCGTTCAGGACTTCAGATTAACCGATCGCGTGTTCTCTTCGATCCGGATTCGACCCTTTTTGCTCGTGCTTGGAGCGTAGTTCCTTCGATCAAATTCATGCATCTTTCACATTGGGTCTCGAGATGGAGTTGTTCTGCAACTATTCTTGATTTGTTTATGGAGTTTGTAGTTGTTAGTTTGGGCTTGTTTTATATAGTACTGGGTGCTGTTCTTTTATGGAATCGTGTTGATGATGATCCTAATGCTTGTTTTTCGTTGTCTTTTCTTTTTGCTTATTTCGATTAGCGTTAGGGCTTGCGATCCTATTGGAATCGAAGGACCGAAGGTATGGCCTCAAGGCGAGCAATCAATCCATCTCGACGCGCGACTGACAGTGGGAGCATTCCACTTATTGCTTCGCTGCATCAAAAGTCGCGGAGCTCGCCCTTACTATCTGTTGGATTGGTTCTTTTGGTATGTTCTTCATCTTGGAGCACATTGCTTTTTAGCAGACGCGAATGCACCACTCGCAGACATTATTGAATCTGATGAGTTCTCCTTTTCTGTAATTTTAGGGTGTATTGTGTCTGATATTTTACTTATTCAGGGGTTCAGGTATGTGCTACTTCCCTGTCAACTTTGAGAAGAATTAGATTCCTGATTCATTTCGTGAGATGTAGAGCTTGTTATTCACTGACATGAAATCCCCTCATTTAAATTCTTCTCTGGCCAAATTATGATGCTTGAACAAGCTATTTTTTCCCCCTTCAATTACCAGGTGGATTTGGTGGTAATAAGGAAGCCATAAGCAGCGGTCAAGGTATGGCGTAAAATCATTTCTCCTACATTTGCTTTTTCTGAAGATGTATGGCGTAAATAATTGAATTAATCTAGATCTGTTTAGTGTCAACCTTTTTCATCAAGTATAGTGTTCACTGTAGGGCACAACATTAAATAAGAAAATCAAGGTTCGTTATTTCGTACCGTACCAACGTACCGAGCTAAGCTCAGTGTGGTATGGTCCAAGCATACCGAGCTGTACGTTATGGCATACTGAACGCTACATCTCATTTTTTTCTCCCCGTGCTATCACAGACAAAAATGTAAACAAGGTGTTCGATGAAATGCTCATGTTTGTCCGTGTCCTTCAGTTTGTGTACATACCTTGTACAGCAAGTAGCGGGCTTGCAGTAAGCTTGGCAGCCCTAGTTCGGTTTGCTTTATGGTCGATTTTGGCTTGTAAATACGAGTGTGTCTTGTAAGTACTTATGGGGACTTCGGTCTGTAATGAACCATTATCTTTTGTGTGCAACCGTTCAGAACTTATAAAGTCCATAGTTGTAATTTGTATTGGCTTTATAAAGTGTCTACTTGAGCAGTTGCTTGTGGATCCGGTTGAAATTGCTTCTTCTGGCCCGTTTTCTCTTTTGTAAGTCCTAAGGAACCCTAGGAGATCTCGAGGAAGGCTGACCTTTGCGGATGGACACGCATGGGTGCCGCACGGCTCAGGCAAAATCAGCTAAGCCCGTGACATTGTGGTATCAGAGCAGGACAAGCACATGCATAAACACTCGCCATACAAACGTAGAGACCTAGCTGGGCTGTGGAGGACAGTTAGCACGCGCAATCGTTTGGGGGAAACGGATATTGGGATGTAGGGAAAAGAGTCACTCAGAGGAGCGGGCATCCAGGTTTGGCATTCAGAGGAATGACCGACCCTTTGCGCGAAAGGCACCACGAGGACAAGCAAGCGAAGAATGCGTAGCGCACAAAGATTGGGATGGCTGAGTTCGAGCTACGACTCGACGTTGACAACCAAACTTGACGGTGCTCAAGGCAAGCAGGCGCCTGGTGAAAGATGAGACCATTCATAGTGGGAGGCATTGCGCAACGATCGAAAGAGTTGTGTAAAGCTCACAGAGGTGAGGGGAATTGCTAACTCGAAGGATTCGATACTCATGCAAGGGCTTGTACACGGACGACGAAGTGTTCGTGGCCATCCCAAGGCGCGATCGAAACTCGGCGCCATGGAGCATCATAACTTTCTCTTCGGCATAGAAATGATACGTCTATAGGCGGCTGAAGTGTGTAACAAGTTCAGCACGTTGCTAGACCTTGAAGGGTGAAGTGGGGACTGTATTGGCGAAGAGTCGCAATCTAGCAAGTGCATTTGCGGGGGCAGAACAAGGCACAAGTTTTTCAGCAAGACGGAGTAGTCCAAAGGGATGGTGGTCTCCGAAACTTCCAGTGGGAAGAATGCAAAGAGGAAAGTTGCTCCAACTGGACAGATATGCAAGAGGGATAAGCTCTAGTTCTCCAGAGGGAGAATCATGTGCAACAGACCGCACATATTGAGGAAGAGTTCCTCAAGGCAATATCTCCATAAAGCTCAACAGACCGAGCGAGTGACGAGGAGTGTCGCATGATCTCGAATGAGGTAATGCATTTCGAGATCAAGTGGGGGAGCAATCCAAGGCAACATCATATGCAGGCACACTTAGAGTCGATGTAAAAATCGAACTCCATAGAGGGCTGACCCGTGGAATGGTGGACGCGAGGGCCACTATCAACTCAATGCAAATCGAGGAGCGGAGCAACTTGGGTGGAACTTGGTGAAGTATCCAAGCCGCATGAAGGGAGTCGACATAGAAGATGAAACATGGAACGGAGACACAGAGCTCTCCTTGGATAGAGGTCAAGGGCATGAACTCTTGTTGAGGCAAGAGTGAGATCATGTCGTTTCATGGGTTCTTCATTCTGATGGGGCAGACTTATCTTACATGGTGCCAAAGACGAAGGGAGCTTCGAGGCACATGCACCTTACCTCAAAGATGCATTTGACGGAGTAACTAAGGTGATTCAACTTGCGGAGGCAAAGTTGGGATTAGGAGACCTTAGCACGGGTCAAGAGGACGTAGAGGCGAGTACTCTTAAAGAATATACCACAGTGTTGCCATTTGAGTTGTTAGGAACAAGTGGTGCATAGCGGAGATTGTGCTGGTAGGGGATAAAGGCCCAGGATCCATACAATGGCGCACCAATTCTAGCGAAGTTAGGGGACTTCAAGAGCTACTAGGCGACGGACTGTCCTAGAGCTATGCTTCATCTGGGTGTGACCCAAGCCAAGGGAGCGAACCAAAAATCGGAGATGGCGGAGGCCTTACGATGTGTTGGCAGAGGCCACACATGGAGAAGTCGTAGTCCGAGTTCATCACACGAGAATCTGTATGCAATGGAGATGTCACCAGGAGGCGACATGGTGCAACGAATCGTGGTGGAATAGTTCGTGGCAATGCAATACATGCGGACATGTCTCATGAGGGACATGATCATGCGGAGGTATGATCAGGAGCTACTGGGAGCTCCACTTTGGTGTACGACACAACAAGAAGAAGGGCTATGGATTCAAGGAGTGAATGTCGTGGTACAGTAGAGGCGGGTCTTCGTGTGTGCATCAGAGCTTACATTGGATGAAAGCCTTAGTCATCAGCATATGGGGGCTGTATACCACCGAGGAAGAAGTCCAAGTGCAAGTACCAGTGAGTCCCATGGAGGGGGATGTGATCACGTGAATGATCAGGGGCTGTTGAGAGCTCCACTTCGGTGAACAATACAACGACAAGAAGGGCTGTGGACTCAAGGAGTGAATGCCATGGTACCGCAGAGGCGGGTTTTTCGTGTGTACGCATCGAAGCTTACATCAAATGAAAGCCTTGGTCATCAGCATATGGGGGCTGTGTACCACCGAGGGAGAAGTCAGATTGCAAGTACCAGTGAGTCCCATGGAGGGGACTTGATCATATGAAGGTATGATCAGAGCGGCTGGAGAGTTGGACTGCTTCAGTGCTCACATTCGTTTAAGGGAGCTCGGCAAGTCAGAGGACAAGGTCGAGTAAGCAAACGTTACTACCAAGGAAGCTAAGGAGAACATAATCGGAGCCCTGCAACAAGATGGCGAAGGTTATGCATGAGAGTTGCAGTCTGTCTTTCTATTGACCAAGGATAACTGCTAGGAGGACACAGTGGTGTTGAAGCAGGTGGTCGAAGGTGTAAGGAAGCGACGACGAGTCTGTAGGGGCTCAACTACCCAAAAGCAATAGCGTCGGTTAGAACGGAGATAGACTCAGAGGAGTGCCATAGTGTCGTAGAGGCGGATCTATCGATGGCAAGAAAGGGACGCAGATGCGAGACAACGGATAGTAGGGCCATGGGCTTGACAGTGCCATGGTACCGCAGAGGCAGGATTTCCGTGGAGGCATCGATCCCTTGCTCTCATGGAGGGAGAGGGTTGGTTGCAAAAGGGGCCGAGGAAGTGGAGAATGCAGAGGCAAACTCCAAGTACTAAGATAGGGCAGAAGGGTAGAGGCCAAGGAACTTCATAAGACCGGTGTCAACAGGCTTCTCATTAAGATAGTCGAAAGTGAGGGACTTCGGGTTGATGCAGGAGTGCTCGACCAAGGAACGAAGTAGGCAGTACGCGGTGCTGTACCTTTTCTACTCAAAGGAGTAGGCGGCAAAGATGATGGAGAAGACGGTATAATCCCAGAGGCGACCAAAACTATCAAAGACTTACTCCAAGTTGAGGTAAACCTTTTGCTCTTTTCGAGCAAAACTTCTTGCATTCCAGAAGTTCAATGGCAGTGAGAAGGCGAATCACAGTAGCTAACTCAATGCAAGGAGTGCAAACACTTCAAGTGCTTCAGAATTGTGAGCAAAGAGCGGGCGAATGTTAGTAACCAGCTCAATGCATGAAGTATAACCTCGAGGAGGCATGCGAAATCGAGTAACCTTTACCTTCTTAACTCTTAAGAGAATGGGTGAAGTCGAGTATCCCAGCTCTCTTACTTATTTGGCAGAGAAGCTCTGCACAAGTTCAGTGACCCTTCGAAGAAAGCTTATAGAAGACCATAGTTGTTAAATCCTCACCATTGGTGATTAGTACTACTGAGAGTAGATTGTCCGCTTTATTTCCTAATTGAATGTCAATCGAAAGCGAGAGTGATGCGAACCTACTTGAAAGTGACAACTAAGTGGAAGAAGGATCAATGAGCAAATATCATGGATGAAGGACCTCAAAAACTTCAAAGTCTGCGAAGCGATACTTATTAAAGCTCCAATAAACATCCATCCAGTTTAAGAAACATGAGACCACTTGTAACACTGGCGCATAATAAGGAAGGTCTTTTTCCTTCACTAGAAAGATCCACAGAAATCAACAAGGATCAGCACAGCTTAGCTAACCCCACACCAGAGTTAGTCACTGGTGAGTTGAAGCAGTATGGCGGATCAGAGTTCGACTACTCAACATAACCAGCAGAAAGCAGCTAGGAGCCAAGAGGCATGTTGCAACTAGAGCAGAAGATTGAAGATTCAGCAAAAGGCGAGGAGATGCAGCGTCTACATTGGCTTCGACGAGGATGTGAAGGAACAAGTGGGGGAGAATGTTACAGACAAAATGTAAATAAGGTGTTTGATGAAATGCTCATGTTTGTCCGTGTCCTTCGGTTTGTGTACATACCTTGTACAGCAAGTAACGGGCTTGTAGTAAGCTTGGCAGCCGTAGTTTGGTTTGTTTTATAGTCGATTTTGGCTTGTAAATACGAGTATGCCTTGTAAGCACTTGTGGGGACTTCGGTCTGTAACTGACCATTATCCTTTGTGTGCAATCGTTCAGAACTTGTAAAGTCCATAGTTGTAATTTGTATTGGCTTTATAAAGTGTCTGCTTGAGCAGTTGCTTATGAATCTCGTTGGAATAGCTTCTTCTGGCCCGTTTTCTCTTTTGTAAATCCTAAGAGACCCTAGGAGATCTCGAGGAAGGCTGACCTTTGCGGAAGAACACGCATGGGTGCCGCACTGTCACGGACTTATCTAAATTTGCCTAAGTCGTGTGGCACCCTAACGGTAATTTTGAAGACTTAGCTGGAATTGCCTAAGTCACGAAGCAACCTTCGCCCACAGTTCTAGACTTAGTTAAAATTTCCTAAGTCATGAAAACGCTGAAGCGTATTTTCCCGCAAAGGGTCAGCCCACTTGCAACCTCGTGCCGGTCCCGAAGGACCTGTAAAAGGAGAAATTGATTAGTTTTGAAGACGAGCAACGGACAAGTCCGGACGTCTCGTAAAGAGGGCAGCTCTTACAAGCAATTCGTCGAACACCTTGAGTGCAACAGAAAAAAGAGAGAAAGAGAGCGAAACAGGACTTTAGAGGGCTGTAAGAACGGTCGTAAATCCACAAACGACGGTTCCCAAGGGTGTCGGACGCAAAACACTTCAATTTCTTTTGAGTTCTCACGCCCGACTACTATCCCGAAGCCTCATCCAGCCCTGTACCACCCGGGGGGTTCCAGAGGGCTGAGATGGCTGACGTTTTGCGTCGCTCGGTCGGGTCGCCGCAGCACACGAAAACGACCCAAAACCGGGTAGTTTTGGCCTGTTTTGGCTCTGCACAGCGAGCGATTGTTCTGTAGCCTTACAAACTGTTTCTGCTCGCATTTCTGAGGCAAAATCACATAAAAACAAGGCAAAACACGCTGCTAAACATCTGTACAAGCAAACAAAAGCGACGAACGGTTCGCTGAGCGAAGAGTTGCGGTTGAACAACGATCGTTCGTGACAGCACGGCTTAGGCAAAATCAGCTAAGCCCGTGACAGCGCGGATGAGTCGTCGAGGCTTCTTATCCCCGCGCGGATGAGGAGATGTCGCCGACGATGTCGAGGCCTTGTCGCCTCAGACGAGGAGACGACATCTCATCTGCAGCATTCGGCGACGGATCGCGATCATCGAGGGAGAGCGACGTCAGATCTCCATGTTCTCCCTCTTCTTCCTTCTCCCTCGGCTGATAACGCCCAAGCGGATCGGTACATACCACCCGGTATTGCAGACCTTATAAAACTGCTTAAAGATCATGGAAACTATGAAATGTTTATCAGTCTGACATCAATCCTTTAAAGTTAGTGTTGATTGAAGCTAAAGCTTAAAGGGTAGCTTATGCAATCAAGGGGAAGCTTTCTAATATGCCCCTGAATTTATATAAAACTTAGCAAAAGGGGGATATAAAATGTCATGTTATATTGGAGAATGTACATATCAAGGCAGAAATTAGCTTGAGGCCCTATAAACACAGCCTTCAAGCTATCACGCATGAAATATGGTTTGGTGAAATATTCTTGGTGAACAGAGATGGCTTCCCCTTGCTATTATTTTTCATTGTCCCCAATGTTTGGCAAACAACCTGAATTTCTAGTAGTTAGCAGTCATATCTGTGTCCAGAATTTGTTCTTCTATGTTATGCTTGCATGTGAGTGATGCTATGGTTTCTATTAGTTTGCAAAAGTATGTATATACATGTCCATATGGATTGGTCTTTCTCTCTTTAATTTTTTTTTTATTTTTCTCATATTAACAGGTGTTTCTTGCACATCAGATGTGCTACAGGCAATACCTATTCTAAAGAAAGCTTATAAAGATAGTATGCGGAAGGTTTTGCATGTAGGTCCTGATTCTTGTGCAGTTGTTTCTATGTTGCTGAAAGAAGAAGATACTGAAGCCTGGGGTGTGGAACCGTATGATTTGGAAGATGTTGATAGTAGCTGCAAGAGCCTTGTCCGGAAAGGCTTTGTGCGTTTAGCTGATATCAAGTTTGCTCTACCCTACAGGCCAAAATCGTTTTCCCTTGTTATTGTCTCAGATTCATTGGATTACTTATCCTCAAAGTACCTCAACAAGACCCTTCCAGACCTGGCAAGGGTATCAGCAGATGGTCTTGTCATATTTGCTGGTAATTCTTTATACTTCACTAGTACCTAGGCTCACATAAGCATTAATGGTTTTCGAAGTACAGAAGGAACACTAGATCAACTTGCGTTGTAGTTTAGTAATGCATACATGTGCCCCAAGCCATTCATTCATCCTAAGGGGTTTCATAATTATTAGTGACGCCCATACTTATCTAAATCTGGTCAAGTAAAATCAGAATAAGGTAACTGTTGAAAGCACAAGTTTGCATTACCTAGCTACATTCAGGAGTAAAATGCATCCACTTATTGTTTATTTTCGGCGTAAGGCATATGTCAAGAAAGCCATAATACTAATCTATTTTGGGCACAAAACTGAAAAAGTGAAAAACAACCACAGTTAGTAATACAAAAATATTTTTTTGTGGACTTAGGTATGGAGTCACTGGAAGTGAAGTTAAATATGATACGTTGGCTGATTTAGATGTGAAAGGACCAATATTTTTTTTATAGCATTCATAAACTTTATTTTCTTTAGTTTGATCATAAGATGTGATAGAACTTATTTAAGTTAGGGAAACAACCTCCTTGCTTGTCGGATTAACTGCAGCAGTAAGTCTGCATATATTGATCGTCCTAAACCATGCATTAGCAAGAGACTGTCCACTCGGCTGCCTTTGTAGCACATTGCACTAATGCATGACTGAAGAATTTCTATATGTGCTGTGATCTAATGTATAAAGGACAAGTTGTTCTCTTTTGCATTCAACCTGAGCCTGAAGCTGTGAAGACTCCAGTCGGAAGCTATGATATATCCTTTCTGTATTGATGTTTTCTCTCTTTGTTCATACTTCATTTTATAATAATTTGAAAATTTGTATACAGTTCTCAGTTGAATATACTATTATGGATTGGTACATCCAAACACTTAAGGTGTCTTGGACATACTTGTTCAGCGTAAGATAAGCAATATTTATTTGGACTTGTGCCAAGTAATTTAAACCAAGCATCAAATAAGGCTTATGGAAGACACTTGCAAAGAATGATTTTCACTTGTCAATATTAGGCTTCATTTAGGTTGGATTTCGTTTGCTGTGTGATTTCTAGAAGATCATTTGATATCTAAATGTACATTCGTTTTTTCTCATCACAGTATATGATTTTTCTAGGTTACCCAGGTCAGCAGAGAGTCAAGGTATCGGAGCTTTCAAAATTTGGAAGGCCGGTATGACTCAGCAGTTAATCTGAATTTCTCTTCTGATTTTTTGTCAAAAATCTATATCATATGCCCTCTGGACTATGGACTCGGTGGCAGTTGTTACTAGTAATGTGTATTCTTTATTCATATAGAACTGTATTTCTTTTTTCATTTTAGCTATCTTTACCCATTGCTAGATTTGATATTTTTCTTAGTTGATGTGTCAGTTTTCTGTCTCTTTATCAGAATTGAAGAGGAGTATAGATGGTTTAGAAGAATGGCATATATGGCCTGGTCTTTTGGCATAGTTATTGCTATATTATTCCTGACAGTATAATTTTCTTATATCATTCTGGCTTTAATGTTGGCTTCTAATGGAGTGATGTAAGTAATCTGTTACTGTTTTTTGTTTTTTTTTGTGTTTAGGAAAGTGAACTGTACCTGTAGCTCTTTCTCGGTTTGCCTAATAATAAGTTTTGTAGGCTCTCTCTGGCTGTTGCAATTCAGTTTTACAGTTCATTACGCAACCTGGAAAACATCTTCCAGTTTGCCGTAACAGATAAAAGGAGTAGCCACCAATAGATTTTATTTCTGAAGCGAAGCTTCTAAATGTTCTCAGCTTCTAAAAATGTTCTCAGCTTGTCTTGCCCTTTCCATGTTATCGGATTGGATTTGGGAAAATGCATATCCGGATAGGAATTATCATTGTTTTTTTTTTCTTTCCATTCGCGAATCAATTAAGCTATGCTTTTTGCTCATAGTTCCTAGTTCTTCCACATAATCATACTGTTGTCCCACCCATTCATTCATTTATTCATTCATTCATTCAAGTAGCTGTAGAACTCGACCATCGTGGTTAGTCCGTTGCAGCTTAATATTGCATTTTGCGTATACTTGTGCAGGCTAAATTTAGGAGTTTGTCTTGGTGGAGGCGCTACTTCATCCAGACTGGATTCGAAGAGAATGAGACTGCCATAAAGAAGTTTGAGCAAGCTTCAACCAAGAGTTCTTACCAACCAAGCTGCCAAGTTTTCCACGTCAGCTCCTAGGCGGCATCATCGAACAACTGCCTGGCCTGGTTGGTTCCTTTCCTTGGAAACATTGCTTTGTAGCTTTTCTGCTTGTGATGAAAATTGTGTTTTCTTTTTTGCTCCTCTTTGACACTTTAAATTCCACTTCCTCTACCTGTAGATAGATAAATTATCTTATATCTCATACGTGCAAGTTGTAATAAATGGTCTTCTACTTGGTTTAATCTCCTCGGCCTGGCATTGCCTTTTTCATAATTCCATAAATTTCCCCTCTGATCAACTACTTTTATATGCAATTGTGATTATATGACTGACTACCCTTAGTTCTGCTCCATTTGGTTTGTTCTATTCCTTAACAAAATCATATTTAGTAGCGAGGGTATGTGTGGGATGAACCAACCACCAAATCCTCATTGAATTTTATTTTTCATTAGAAGGAACTCGTACAGCTTAATGTTGGTTCTTAATAACATTGAGTTATATAATCAATTGATTGAAAAGTTCTTAATTATGTTAGTTCCTCAATTGATTGACTCGCAATAATACCTACAGCTTCTCCCATTTTGACCAGGTCGCCATGCCGTCGCACTGCTCTTAGGAATCAATCCTATAATCCTAGATAATAATTCGTCTAAAAGAGACTATAATGTATTCAATTCTCGATATTTAATTTTCTTGATTTCAATTCTCTAATGGGAGTTTGCAAAAGTACTATTTACTATTTGTTGCAGGTTGTGTTTGGTTGAAGAAAAGACTACCAGCCATAAAAGGGAAGCAGAGGAAGAGTAAATAAAACATAAGGAGATGTAGCTCAACTCATCACTGATACCTACACAGTCCGTTATTGTCCACAATTGGCATTATTACAAAGCAACATAAACTTGGAACTTATCTCCCTTCAACCGTCACATCAAGCCATTTTATTATTCCAAATTCACAGGGACGACCTCTTCTTTAAGCTCCCATTCTCCCATCATACATGACATGCTCTCCTCGATGTCAATGCTTGACGACAGTAACAGGGCATGGTGCGAAGGTCAACACATAGTTTGTCACACTACCCAACGAAATCCTGCATGGACATTGAACCACAAATGCATCAACTTCACTCAAAAACACATGACAATATAATACATACGTATACTACAAACACATGAGGCACACCCCATTGCTTGCTTGTCTATCAAAAGAAAAAAAAAAAAAGACTTTTGACTTCGTCCACTGTGTCGTATATATCAAGGTTTGATTTATCGATTCGTATCGATGGACCGAATTCATCTCGGTGCCGGTATGATACCGGTACCAGATGAAACGTACAGTGTGTACCGATCGTTATATTAAAATATAATATAAATATTATATAATATAATATTAAAATATATTAAAAATATTTGAAAAAAAAAAGAGAGAAAAGGGGCAACGTCGCCTCGATCTTTCTCCCCGCACGGGAGAAAAAGCGCCGTGACCCATGGGCAGCGACGGCGCGCGGGCAAGGACCGCGCGCGAGTGCTAAGTATTCTTCTTCTCTTTTCTTTTTTTCTTCTTCTCTTCTACCCTTTTTCTCGCTCAATCGATCGCCGACGGTCAATTTCTCCCTCAATCAACCATCGTGGTCGATTTCTCCCTTCAATCAACCGCCGACGGTCGAAATCGACCACCAACGGTCGATTTTTGGCGGAACCGCCCGATAGCGGGCGGTCTGCACCGGCAACCTGACGAACCGGTCGAAATTGCGAACCTTGGTGTATATATATGTTTGTGTGTGTATGTATACACCCTAGATATGCCATTCGTATTTAATTTTTCTAGAAATAATTAGATGAGATACAAGTAGCATCCCCATACAATTAATAGTGATAATTTAATGTGTTACCATGTATATGGTAGTTCCATGATGAGAAGAACATAGCTATAGCCTTCTCACAACACAGTCATGTAATTGCAGTTATTCCCAGGTTAATCAGAAAAGGAACCTTCGCCTTTGCATTAAAAAGACGGATATTCTCAAATTTGCGCCTTGCTAAATTCACCTGAACTTCTCTAGAGACCGAATTCATCTATTAGTTAGCAGCTCACTATGGCATTGTTATAAGATGCAAAAATACTTGAAAATAAAGAATGCTAACCTTTTTTCTTCATCTTGATCCAGATGTTCTCTGCTGGGTGCTACGGATTGCTATAATACAAATAATGTATGGACTTCATGGCATCAAACTTGACAAGATCCAATTTCTTATGGACCATCTCCCATTCCACCGACGATTCTCTAATACTCTAAAAACAGTTGGTATGGGCCGAAACTGAAGATAAATCCCAAATTCATCTTTTACTCTTTTGAATTATTGTAGACCTTTAACAATCAACTTTAATGTAGCTGTCATTTTGCAATATGGCAATTCTTCACAGCAGGCTAACCCAACCCTTAGGCTTCATAGCATTGTGGATCTGCAGAATTCTACAACAGCAAAACATCCTCCTCACTCACATGGACAGACCTACCTCCCTGAGTTAGGTTTCTAACTTCCCCTGCCCCTTTTTTCCCAGCTAGCTTTGATTCATCTTTTGACTGTTCTACTATGGTCTTGGTTGCTTTGTGCTTATATTCGCCTTTGACATCTGGAAAACCTGTGACAGCATTGTCTTTGAGGAGCCAACTTTGGCCTGACAAAGCATATAAATGATATATGCATTATAATTGGCTGGCCCTAGTGTCCTCTATTGTTGATTTGGCTCCATCCTTGTCTACCCTTACAAGTTGCTCGCCTGTGATCCTCTTTGATCCGTTGAGTTTTACTTATGATGTTTCTTCATATACTATTTAATAAAAATTAATGATTGGATCTACGACCTACCATCATTACCTTAAAAGAAGCCATGTTGACCGTAACAAAGGAATAACAAGGTCAATTCGGCACAGTGTACAAACAAAAGCTATTCGGAGCCGAAATGAGGTAGCATCTAGTGTTAGTGTTGTTGATGTTAGGTTCTGATGAGTGCAATAGGGCTCTACTATATATATGGTCTGAAGGAGGGACTCCAAAGCACCTCAACAATATGTTTTTGTTCTACAATGGATTGTTTCCTAAGCATCACATACATCAAATATTTTGAAGGATCAGACAAGGCTATGTAATATATTATGCTTTGGAGATATTCTAATGACACATTGCAAATTCTAAGTAGCATAAGAAAGAGAATGCAGGAAAGAGTTTGAACATCTAATGTGATCCTACTGAGAATCATTTGGTTCTGATGTTAGTATTGTTGATGTTAGGTTCTGATGAGTGCAATAGGGCTCTCCTATATATATGGTTGATCACTCCATATAAGCCCCTGTGTCTGAAGGAGGCACTCCAAAGCACCTCAACAATATGTTTTTGTTCTACAATGGATTGTTTCCTAAGAATCACATACATCAAATATTTTGAAGGATCAGACAAGGCTATGTAATATATTATGCTTTGGAGATATTCTAATGACACATTGCAAATTCTAAGTAGCATAAGAAAGAGAATGCAGGAAAGAGTTTGAACATCTAATGTGATCCTACTGAGAAATCATTTGGCCACATCAAGCTCGTTGAAGCAAATGACAATTTTATAGAAAAATTTGCATTTTCCTTAAAATGACTACCAATGAATTGAACGAACACTGGCATCCAAAGATTCTTTCAAAACACCAAACAAAAAAAAAAGAGTTCCTAGTTATATAGGAATAATGATCTAAGTAAATTATGCACAATTCGTACACATACCTATTTGAAAGATGACATGGCTATCATCATTATGTTCTGTGGCAGTGGCAATGGCATGGGAAGGAGGTAAAGAAACACTTGATACCGAGAGGGAACAGGCAAGCACTGAAAGCATTACCTCTGGATCCGGCTAAGACCCCGGCTACCCATGACCAGCAAGTCCAGCTTCAGATCCTCCACAGCATGACACAGCTTCTCCCTCGCGTCTCCCCAGTACAGCTTCGCAACGATGGTCGCCTGAACGATTTGATCTTTAATGTTAGGGATGGTGATCACCGCCTCAATCAGAAAGAGTGTACGAAGATACAAGATGTGAACTGTGCGTAGGGAAGAAAGAGGGAAAAAGGAAGAGACGAGACCTCCTTCTGCCGGGAACCGGTGTCGAGCATATCGAGGACCTCCTTGTCGACATCGAGATCGTAGTGCTTCATCACCTCCGGCTGCCGGAACTCCATCAGAGGGATCAGAGCTGCACGACACAACGGAAGAGAGAGGGAGAGGGTGAGCGGCCGAGGGTAGGGAGGAGGGCGGGGAGCGGGTGCACGCACGGGAACCGGACTGGGACCAGAGCAGGTGTTTGGCCTCGTCGCCCGTGGTGGGTACGACGTGGACGAGGAGGAGGGTGTCGCCCTTGCGGAGGAGGTTGCCGATGGCCCAACCCAACGCTGCCTTGCTGCTCTTGGAGAAGTCCAGCGCCAGCCCGATCGTCCTATCGCTCCCTGCCATCCCTCTTCAACCACAACAGAGCGGTATCAAATGAGGGAAGAAGGCAACTGCTTCAGTACTCGTGACGGTGATTCCCAGGAGAAACCATATATATACATATATATATATATATATATATATTAGGGCTGGTTTCCTCTTTTATATCATATATATATATATATATATATATATGTGTGTGTGTGTGTGTGTGTGTATGTATATATACACATATACTATATATATATGTATATATACAGAACTAAAAACCATTAGATGAGTGCACGATATTTTTAAAGAAATTTGAAAATTTTATTTGAGAATTAAAAAAAAAAACTCTGTGCAGCACCTGAATAATTCTAAAAATATCAATAATTTTCATAAAAATAGAGAAACACTAACATATGTATATTTAGATCCAACTCAAAGGTATCCTAAAACTTTCATAGCATTTTGAGATATCGAGATGTGCTATTTTTCAGATTTTGATAAAAAAAAAATAGTGTATCACAAATTAGTAAATAAATTTTGATAGCCACATTATTAGAAGGTCAAATGTTAGAAAAAAAATGCATCAGTGCATGGTATTTTTTAAAAATATAAAAAAATTAAAAAATAGCACACTATATAGGATCTGAATAATTCTATAAAATATTAAAAAAAAATCAAATAGAAAAACACTGACAGATCCATCAAGATCCAATTCAAAGGTGTCCTAAAATTTTCAGAGCATTTTGACAAGACATGCTATGTGATGTAATTTTTTAGATTTCGATCAAAATTAGTGCATCAAATATTAGTTAAACTTTTCTGATGACCAAATTTTTATCGAGTGTTTAGGATATATTTAGGAGGTCATATGTCAAAAAAAAATTACATGAATGCATGATATCTTTAAAAAAATAACAAAATATTTAAAAATTATAAAATGGCATAGTGTGTAAGACTTGAATAATTCTGAAAAATAATACATCCTGAAGATAATTTTTTATTTTTTAAGAAAAAAGATTAGAATATTTTTTTTATTTTTCCTCGAAAGTGTCCCAATTTTTTATTTATTTTTGCTTAATAGCTAAAATATCCTCAATTACCTACCTAATTTTATATCTTTTCCTTCTTTTTGGTCTAGTATCTTTGAAAATGAAAACACCATGTTATAGTATTTTTTTATTGCACTAAAGTGTTTTCCTATTTTTTAAATTATTATGTTATGATATTTTTGTACTTATTATTATTTTGTATTATTGAAAAAACAAAATAACATTTTAAATATTAGATAAAAATGGTGCTGTTTGAAAATTCAAATGAGAACATTTTTCAGGGGAAAACCTAAAAAGAATATTTTTTTTTCCAAAAATTCATCCAAAGTATTTATATAAAATTTTTAAGGTTAAAAAAAAGGCCATATATGCATGTATTTGTTACAATATCTTTTGGATTTTACTAGTTCGAGCTCCTTTTGTATTGTATTATCACTATATATATATATATATATATATATATATATATATATATATATATATATATTCTTGTGGGGATCAAAATATTTTAACATCTCATATTAACGAGCATACACTCATCAAACTATCTATACCATGATTCATTTGAGGTTAATGCATGCATAACATATTCCTCAAAGTACCGATGATACCTTGTTAACGTGGTGGGTTCATGCCACATTCATGATATCTTATTCGTGTCGAGATCATATAGAATATGAATTTTAAAGATCCATCAATTGATGTTATCCTGATAGAATATAGACATCGACTTTCTACTACAATCCCATTTGCCAAGTTCGAAAGTTTCTCGAGGGTTTCCGATGTCCACGTTAATCATCAGAACATGCATGTTTAATGAGATGATTTGTGACAAAATGATGGATCGATTAAAATAATGTACCACACAAGTGTACATAAATGTCACCTAATACTTTGACCTCATCTGACACATTAAGTTTATCAAAGTTATCTTCGCCTATATGTATTAGTCTCGAGTTGGGGTAAGAGCATCTTATATACAATTTAATATAAAAAATATATTTAGCAACCGAAGAAGTAAAACGAATAGTGAGTTCAGTTTACGTTTCTACTTGAGACTAAATCGGTACGATACTTGATGTAATCTAAATAAATCCAACCTCGACATACGATGGGATGTTTTTTACGTGTATTATAGCTCTTCAACAATAGATTCGAGTTTTTTTTAACTCTCAGTGACTAAGGCCCAGTCCAACTCATCTTCTTTGCATTGCTAAAATGTGACATATTTAGTGTTATTTTTGCACTAATAAGTATTACGTTTTTTGTATCATAATTTAGTTAACTAATTTGTACGACCGTATGACTCCTATAGGGGCTGTAATTACAAAAAAGAAAAGAAAACCAAAAACTTTTAAGATGATTAGGATAACATAAGGTGATATCGGATCAGACAAAACAATGATTCCGGTTCTGTGAAAAATAGAATCAGAATCGAATCGGTAAGAGCTGTTCGTTAGTTTCGATAGATTAAAAAAAAAAGGAAAAGTTCCACAAGGTCATTAGAAAAAAAGATTTCATGAAAATTTAAACCCGAATCAATAACTTCCGAGTATAAAGTACTAACCACTACACCATATTACTTATTTGAATTTGAATTTTTTTTATTTTATAAACAGTTCAGAACCTGCAAAATAATTGACTCGGTTCGGTTCGGGTAAATTGGTTTCGGTATGATATGAACCGTGCTGATAGCAAAGGCAGATCATGATCATGTTCGTGATCTTAAGTTTCATAAGATCAAAATCGAGTTGGGATGTAGAGACATTGGATTAATCCATGGCAGATAGACGAAACCTTTTGTTGGATTGGATTGACAGGAGCGGGAGGGAAGGCAATGGACGCCAAATGACCGGCATCAGATTAATCCATGGCAGATAGATGAAACCCTTTGTTGGATTGGATTGACAGGAGCGGGAGGGAAGGCAATGGACGCCAAATGACCGGCATCAGATTAATCCATGGCAGATAGATGAAACCCTTTGTTGGATTGGATTCACAGGAGCGGGAGGGAAGGCAATGGACGCCCAAATGACCGGGAGTTAGGCACGCTCTATCGACGTCTAGGCTCTGCAGGCATCGGTTTCCCCCCATCTGTCGACCCTGCACCAAAACGGCCGCAGCCACATGCTCCGTCCGCGCTCAGATCTCGTTTGTCCTCGGCGTCTCCCCCTGTTCGCTGGTAGCATTCATTTCACCCTGGCATCCATATTCCTCAAATCTTCACCAATCGCGAGGCCGATGTTGACAACTCAATCCCGCTCCGCCTACGGACGGGGTGTTGTTGGCCGATGGGGACAGGGGAATCGGCCGGGCCCGGCGCGGGCGTGGAACGGCATCCCGAGATTTGAATTCGAAGCCAGGGGAGCGCGGAGTACCAAATAATTGACCGGCTCAGAGGAGCACAGAGAGAGAGAGAGAGAGAGAGAGAGAGAGAGAGAGAGAGAGAGAGAGAGAGAGAGAGAGAGAGAGAGAGAGAGGTTTCGTAGCAATACATACCTTCCGGCGACGAATAGGCCTCCGTCATCGCTGCTCGCCCGCTCGCTCGTTGCGGATGGTTGGTAACCGCAGCAGTGGACAGTGGCATCTCTCGCGGTGAAAACCTGCCCTCCTCCTCTTATAGGAGAAATAAAAAATCAAAAATAAAATTGATTTACTCCAATAAAAAAAAAACTAAATCACATGGATATTGCTTCTTCGACGTTATTTTCTAAGTCAAGTTGATACTCCACGTAATATTGCATCGCCAAACCCACGTGATGCGACGCTGGGTCTTCCGGATCTCCGCGATGAGCTTACTTAATAAATGGAATAAATAAATGAGGAGGGCTACACTTATACTGCTATAAATCATAATTATTCTGCGAATTAAAATATTTTTGAAGAGGATAATTTGAGCTAAAACATCACTGGATATATATAATATATATGGTGGGTCGGAATGATTGGTCCGTCTCGGGTACAAACTAATGGGTCGGGTCGAGATTGGAGTGCACGGCACGAGGTGACAACGAACGTGACCTGGAACTCTGGTGGTGGGAACCACCACGCCAGCATACGCTCCATGCATCTTGACACCTCGAGCTGTCGCGGAAAGCGTGATTTATTTATTTTATTTATTGAATTTTTTTAATTGAAAGGAAAAATAAAAAGAATTAAAATACATTTAAGGGTTGTGGGATGTCTCTCTCTCCGCCTTCGCTATTCTCATTTGTTATCGACTGAGCGGAGCGTCCCTTTCTGGTCGCCCTCTTTCTCTTCTTTCCCCCCTTTCCTCCCTCCCTCCCTCCCTCGCTTGGGTTCGGGTCTCTGTCCTCTTCCAGTTCGGTCGTCGCCGGCTGAGAGAGGAAAATATCGAACCTTCCAAGGCAGGCAGAGATCCGTGTGAAGACCGCGTTCTCTAAGAAAGGGAGGAGGAGGGGGAGCCCACCCGGCCGTCTGACGTCCACGATTCATCTCTCTGTATAAATATATGTACTTCTAGAGGAAGAAGAGAAGGGGTTTACGTTTTTTTTTTTTGCTTTTTTCCTTCGTTGAATGATACGTCTTGGTTCTAGATCGAATTGACCTCTGGGATCCGAGAAAGGTATCCGATCGGTGGGAGGACGCCGATACCAGGAGTCTTTTATTTGGGCCGTCTGGTCGATCGATTAATTCTGAAGGAAGGTGTTTGGGAAGCAGGAGGAGGAGGAGCAGGAGAGACGAGGGATCATGTGGAGAGCAAAACAGGTAGGTTGCTAAAGGAGTATGGGAGTGGTTGATCTTTTGGTTGCTTGTTAGGACGCTTTACATTGCTCGCGAGGCTTCCAAAATCCCTCCCTTTCCATCTAAATTTCAGAGCTTTTCCCCCTTTCTAGGTTTTATTTTTTGTCTGATGGTCTCGTATTTTTGCAGCTATGGAGGAAGGTTTGCATGGAGACATCAGTGGAGCTTCAACTTCTTATGGAGAAGTGGAGGCTGCTACTAGCAGGAATCATATTTCAGGTATTAATTTGTGTCCTCAGATGACCTCAATGGATTTCCAAACAACTATTCAGATGGAAATTGTAGACAAAATTAGTGTGAATTCATCTTGGTTCAGTTTTGGTCTGACATCCTTCTTGATTGGAATCTTTTGTTTACTAAGAATTTAAACAAATCTGTCATTGTAAATGATGTTTAGCCATTGATCGGATGGTGAGCTGAGTGCTACATGAGATGTAGTTTTTTTTTTCCTGAAAGTGAAACCATAACTTGTATTTGTGTTAGTTCTCATTTTTACAGTGATTTGACGTGCAGCCGTTTGAGAAACTCATTATATAATGGCTTTACAATCATGGGCTGGTTTCCTTCAATGAACTTTCACCTTAAAAATTCTTGTTGAAACTTTATGAGTAATCTGTTTCCATTTCTTGTTTGCACTTTTGGCAATATTAGAGTTCTTTTGGTGGTTTTCCTGACAAAATTAGGACAACTGTGCTTAGCTGCATCATTTTATTCAACTTGATATTTACTTTTTTGTCATTATAAATATTCTTATTTTAGAGCTCTAATTAAATGCTGCTGCAAGATTCTGTTTTGAAAATGAAGCATAGTCATTAAAGAAGTTCTGTTTGGTTCATGGTCTCTTTTTCTTAGTTGGACTCTGTCCAGTGGTTGTTTTTCTCATTTGGACACTTCATGCGTTTCTTTTTGTATATATACACCTTTATGGTAGAACTTTCTTGTTCTTTCCTTTTTTTTCTTAATTAGCTGATAGCTGTTCCCCTTATAATCTCATGCCTTCATCTATATCAGCTTTTGTAATCAATTGTGGGCTAATGTGATTAATTTACTGAAAGTATTTCTTTCAATTTATTTTCACTGTGTGTGGTGAGTATTTGATGAGCGCTTCCACCGAATATACATGAATCAGACTGGACATTGATTCAATGCTTTTGTCTTTCCCTAGTATATTCATGGTCTGGCTGCACGAGGAGTTCATTATCTACATCGACCTGGACCAACTCTTCAAGATCTTGGGTTTATGATCCTGCCGGTGTGTACTAGTGCCTGCAATTGATTATCTAAAACTTTGAAAAAATGATTGTCAGTTCTTTGTTTGAAGTAACATCATTAATTTATCAATGCTTTTGTAATCACAGGAACTTGGAAAAGAAAGAGGTTACATCAGTGAAAGTCTGTTCACCTTCATATTTTTGTCCTTTGTTCTGGTATGTACCTCTCTCTCTCTCTCTGTTATTCATTGATGCTTCTCTTATAAGTTTCTGCATGTATCGTTCTTGATGGAGGAAAGGAAAAATAACTAGAACAGTGTACCTTTGCTTTTTAAAAGCAATTCCAGAATCAGCATTATCCTCATTATGTAACATGTTGGAAACTATTGTCAAATAAATTTATCATCACACAACAATTGTAGGTTTAACTTAGTTTCAAAAGCCATACTTGTTTTACTGCAGTGTTGTAGTTTTTCCTAAGGTTTGTAAGATCGTATCTTTCCGCTCGGTACATACCGGTCCGATAGAGGACCGGTATGCTCGGTGCAGCTTGGTACCTTAGTGTATCATGTGTCGGTATGCTCGGTATAGGTTGGTACAACTCGGTATGTACTGTACCGACAGTTGATCGATATGTCGGTATGGTACGAGATTGTGAATCTTGGTTTTTACCTTAATCCTTTTCGTTTAACATTTTTGTGCTAGTTACTCTGAATTTATTATTATATAATCATGAGACTTCTTTAAAGTCAACACCATGTTAAAATTGGTATCTGGATGCAGTAAATCTTTCTTTCTTATCTGCTGCTTTTATGTTGGCAGTGTCAGTGGCCGCATGTGCATGTGCACACACATGCAGTCATGTGCCTTTGTTGTACACTCATGGTGATCTTGTTTGTTCTGAGCTCCTACATTATATTGTTCATCTTTGTTAATGTTGTAATCACCGTGTCTTTATTAATTATATGATGATTATGACATGGTATTGTTATTTGTTACAGTGGACATTTCATCCCTTTGTTTATCATAGCAAGCGCTTCTACACTGTTCTTCTCTGGCTGAGAGTTTTGGCATTTTTAGTTGTAAGTTTGTGTTTAACTGTTATTTCCTCTCTTCCTGGTCATCCTGTTATATAATGCTGATGGACTTTACAGGCTTCTCAAGTATTGCGGATCATCACTTTCTATTCTACGCAACTTCCTGGTCCTAACTATCATTGCCGTGAGGTATATTTAGGGAATAGTTGTCAGTTCTTAATATTATTTTGCCTCTCAAATACTTCTGATCTGTAACATCACTAACATCCTTTCCCCCAATTTATTTAGGGATCGGAGCTTGCCAGACTGCCCCCACCAAAGAGTGTAGCTGAAGTGCTTCTAATTAATTGTGGGTTCCTTTATCCAATATTATATCCTGAAAGTTAAATAGCATCATTGCCATGTTAGGTATTTATCTTGTTTTTTCTTGCTTGCAGTTCCTCATGGGGTCATTTATGGCTGTGGTGATCTTATATTCTCATCCCACATGATATTTACACTAGTTTTTGTGCTTACGTACAACAAATATGGCTCTAAAAGGTACACTTGTTGCATTGTGCAACTCTAGCTTCTTGTTATTTATCAAAGTTAACCGAAACTGGACATTTTTGCAGGTTCATTAAGTTTCTCGCTTGGGTTATTGCTATTGTTCAGAGTTTGCTTATAGTAGCCTCCCGCAAACATTACACAGTAGACATAGTCGTTGCATGGTGGGTTGAACGTGTGTGCTGGTATTTTCGTTTTATGTTCTCTATAAACTTTCTTGATGGCAACTGGATTATATTTCCATTTGTATGCTTGCAGGTATACCGTGAATTTAGTAGTATTCTTCATTGACAAGAAACTACCAGGTAAATATGTCTTTTACTTGATTGATTTTTATATTCTATATTGCTTCATAATATATACTGGTTGAGTGAAAAATTTTCATTTCATTTATGACAGAAATGCCTGATCGTTCAAGTGGATCCCAACCATTGTTACCTTTGAACGTCAAAGAGAAAGATGGAAAATTTAGAGAAGATCACCGCAAGTTATTGAATGGAAATACAGTGGATGCCGCTGATTGGGTACGACACTTTACCTAATGTATTTTTTATGTAATTTTTCATCTTCTTCCTTATAGTGTGTTATGTGCTATGTAGTTAATCGTAAAGCACCACAGCACAGTGGTATTATTAGCATAGCTTTGTCATTATTGGATTGTTTCTGGCATAGTCCTTATTTACTTTAGATTTGTTTCTGCAAGTATATCTCAAAAGCCAATCACTTATGTGAAAAAGCAATGAAGCTGAAGTGTGCTTCCTATTGCCATGGCTATTAGACTGGTATTTCATTCTACAAACATTTTCTGCATGGAGCCTGCTGACATGGAGTTACTTGATTAAGACTAAACATTATACATAATCAATTTACTTAAAGCAATAGGTTTAAATGTGTTAAGTTGTTATTATTAGGTATCTCTATCTTTTCTTGTAATCCTATAAAGATGATGCAGATCACATGTTCTAAGGTCTCTTAAGAACATAGCCTCTTCTGCACCTGTCTATGAATTTTTTTCCCCTTCTTTTTACCTCTTTACTATTCCTGACTGAATGCAAACTTCTATTGTTGCTTCCAACCAGAGGCAGAGAGTGCAAGTGAACGGCAAGCATGGAGAAGATGGGAACCACATCCATTCCAACTCTGTGGCGAATGGTACATAAATTAGCGAATGGTACATAGAGGATTACGGACATCATTGATCTTGACCGCGTGTTTCGCCCGCTGGAGATACCAGCATGGACTGAACTTGGAAGTGCTACGATCACCTCGCATCGCCTCATGTCTCGGCTGAACCGGGCGTCGATGCTTATAAGTTTGAAGAAAGAAACTGAAATTTGATTGTTGCATATAATCATTTTGCTCCCGACAGCATAACATGTTCATATGCATTGTTTCTTTGTCTTCAACAATTCTTTATTATGCAATCAAAGAAGGAAAAATCTCATCTCCTGTGGCGTGTAATAGTTTCATTGTGTGGAAGCCCGGTCCATGTATTGCTTTTAATTGTCTTCAACAATTCTTTATTATGCAATCGGAAAAAGAAGTAAAAATCTCGTTCCTGTGGTGTATAAATAATGGTTTCACTTTGTTCAAACTTCATGGATTTCTGTGTTTTAGGGATAACTAAAAAATGTCATAAGAACAAGGCAAGCTATCGCAGGATTTGCCAACTTTAAGAGCTCCATTAAAGCACGACCATCGTCGAACAAGACACAAACGCCTGGTGGAGTTCTTCCACAGCCTCGCCGGTCTTCCAAAGCAACCGAACCTTTTACGCCCTCACAGTAGCTCGACGTCATTAGCTGCTGTCTTCTCATCGTCTTTTGTCTTCTTGTAGGTGTAGCACTTGGCGATCAACAGATACACGCCGAAGTTGAGAAGACTGAGGACGGAGAGGAGCCAGAAGAAGTAATCGAGGTGGCCGCGGTTAAGATCCGCCGGGATCCATCCGAGCTTTCCGTTCCTCGTCGTAGCGGCAGCCACGATCGTTACGAGCAAGGAGCTCAAGTAGTTGCCAAGCGCCACCGTGGTGAGCGAGAGGGCGGAACACATGCTCCTCATCGCGTCGGGTGCCTGGTCGTAGAAGAACTCCAGCTGCCCGATGAAGGTGAAGACTTCCGCGACGCCCACCATGAAGTACTGCGGCACCTGCCAGAATATGGATATGGGAACGTAGGCATCGGGGTCGTCGTACAGGTGGTGCCGTGCCGCGCTTCGCAGCCTCACCACCTCCAGAGCACCGGCTGCCAACATGGGGAAGATGGAGATGACGAGGCCGATGCCCATGCGCGTCAGCTGCGTGAAGCCGCGCTCCCGGCCGGTCCACCTTCGGACCGCCGGCACGATGACGCGATCGTAGATGGGAACCCACATGATCACGGCGATGGTGTCGGCCATGGAGAGCGACGCCGACGGCACCTCGAAGTGAGGGCCCATGTGCCGATCCATGGTGTCGCCCTGCAGCACGAACATGTTGCTCATCTGGCTGTAGACGGCAGAGAAGACGATGCCGCTTGCCCAAACGGGCAGAATCCGCAGAATGCTCTTCAGCTCCTCCACCTGGGTGACCGTGCACAGCCTCCATGGGTTCACCGGACCCTTCAGCTTGTCTTCTCGCGTCTCTACCGCAGCCTTGTCGAGGAACCTGAGACGGAAAGAATCAGACAATTCACTTCGATCCATGCCAACCGCATGCGAGTTGCAGTGGACTTACTTTAATCGATCTGTGTGGTCAAGCTTACGGCTGCCTCGAATGGCGGATTCTTTCTCCGTAATCTCATAAAGCAGTGACTTGCCATCGGGCAAATTAGCTCCACGCTTCCTCCAAGATGCCACTACAACCTGAGCAATGCGCGTGAGCGGGCTTCCTCCAGGTTTCTGGTGCCGATACAGAGGAGTGCCGAAGAAGAAGCTCGCCACCGCGACGGCCATCACCACCGCCGGGATCCCAAACCCCCATCCCCACCCCACGTACGTCTGAACCCAAACTATCACAGTAGAAGCAACCAGGGAGCCCACGTTGATGGAGAAGTAGAACCAGTTGAAGAAGGAGCTCTTCCTCTTCTTCTCCGACTCGTCGGACTCATCGAACTGGTCGGCGCCGAAGGAAGAGACGCATGGCTTGATTCCTCCCGTCCCCAGCGCAATAATATAGAGTGACACGAAGAATGCTGCACTCTGTGCCGTCGTCGGATGGCAGACACCATTTTGGCAAGCAGGTTTCAAACCCGTCACCGACGCCGTCATCGTCAACATTGTCAGACCCTGTAATCAAGTAGAAGACGAGCTCCTTATCTGAATTCTCCACACAATTAATCCCGACTTCCATAGTTCCTTACCAAGATATAGATGATCATGAAGCCGGCAATCGTCCGGTATCTTCCCAGGTAGGCATCAGCTATGAACGCCCCGAGCAGCGGTGTGATGTAGCATGTCCCGGACCAGTTGGTGTTGTTCATCGCTGCTGTGGCGTTCTCTTGGTGGAGACGATCCTTCATGTAGTTCACCATGTTGCTGCTCATCCCGTAGTACGCCAGCCTTTCGCAGCACTCGTTTGCTGCAGATCACCCAGCCACATAGCTTAAAAAATATTTGCAGAAGCTAACAAGATCAAACCATGTACATGCACGTTGTACCGAGAATGTAGGGACAAGCTCTCCAGTTTCCGGTGTTCTTCTTGATAACTGGGTTTCCACGGAGATCTGTCGTCCCATCTTTCGTGTACAGGTCCTTGTTATCTTCCATGGGCTTATGGAAGTAACGAGGAGGTTGCTGTCAGTGAGGGGAAGAACACGGAGACGAGAAGGAGATATATGGAGATCGTCTGCACCACTAAAAAGCATTCTATTCTTCCAAGAACAAACGACGACGGCGAAGACGGCAACATCGATGTCGCAGTTGATTGGAGGAATGGGCAAGCATTAATAATACCGACATGTTGAAAAATCGAAGCGATCCCGACAAAAGCTGGCTCAGATTCCTCGAGCCAAAATGAGCAGTACACTTCGAGCGTGAAGGAGAAGGAGACGACAAGAAAGCATTCGCGTTGACTTGGTTTGGTTTCTCTCCGAAGAAGGACAAGGCAATCCTTCAGTGACTGCGAAGCATGAAATATTGTAGCGAGCGTGTGAAACGAGTCGTCGGCTATGAAGTTTTCTTCCTGTGCTTCTGATCGAGCTTAACGTTGGATCCTAAGAGGATCAAATATTCGACATTTCTTAGCCAAGATTAATTGTCTGATATGGGATAAGGAGATGCAAATGTCCAAAATGGAATCAATAGTGGGAAGTGAAAGAAGAGTGAGTGGGTTCTGAGCTTGAAAGAGACAGCGATACATAACAACCCAACATGTATTACAAAGTAAATCCTTACCTTTGATCATACTCAATTTCCATCATTGTTATAACATTTTTTTTTCCACAAAATTTTTGATAAACATTAGTCAAACATGACAAATCCATCAACATAACTGACACCCTCTTAAGACAATGGAGGAAAACCAAAAGAAATTAGAGAACTCAGGAGTGAGGATAGAAGACAGGCACAGGCCCAGTTCATCAGCTCCATAAAGAAAAAGGGAGAACTAAAAAGTAACGATGAACCAGTCATCAACGGCGGACTAGTGCTACAGTGGTGACACGGGAGCCGTCGACACCGCCAAGCGTTACAGTAGGATAGGTCTGAACATGATCCAGGTACTGGAAGACTGCAGACTCAGGGCTTGAGTTGTCTTCTTGGGAGCCAAGCCTTTGTTGGTTGAATTGTTCAACCTCTTGCAGCAGTTCATCTTTTGTGCTGTTACATGAAGTGATTGCCTGCAAACAAAATCCATGTGTATAAGGAGATGGTGAGGGGTGAAGTTTGACAAATAACATATGGAAGCTTCTGAAATTTAAAATTGGTTTTAAATAGAAGGAATAAATATATTTCAGTTCAAAGAACAAATTTTTAAATGAAATGTAAGTTGCCAACCAGTATCCCGCCAGGTGCAACCAGATGCGAGACGGAGTCCCAGTACATCATCCTGGAATGAGAGTACCGAGAAAGTCAATAAAGCTTAATCATACGACTGTGAAAGTATATCCAAAGCACCAGACATTCACATGATTTCTCTAAACATCCCAGTATTTCAAGGATATGGAAAAAAAAGTGTTTCCTTAAAGAGAGATGAATGGAGGAAGATAATCCTGCCTGAAATAATTGTTGCTAATTGTTGTTTACATCTGTATCAGGAACATGCCAAATTATTTTAATGCTTGTAACCGAGCAGAAATAGTTTGTAAACTCAAACCACGTTTCATTGTACAGCTATAACAAACTACTGCTGAAGCACTTAAAAGTATGATTTTATAATGTCGTAGGTCTATAATGCTTGAAAAATTTTAGATGATACAGAAACATTGAAACCAAGAGCACTAGATCTTTAAAAGTTTCAATCATAGATAAAATAACCTTTTGACAGGACAATCCGGATGTAGCCCAATGGCATCCAAAGTCCCTTTGTCCATAACAAGTTGGAAGCTCCTGCCAAGTTTTGTCTCAAGGACATCATCCACCTGCAAGATAATTATGAAACAAAGAATATATTTACAAAAGAAACCCCACAGCTACCGTCAAGTTGCCTATAGCTTCATATCATGAAGGGAAAGATTATTTGAATAATAAAATTCAATCTTACATCCATCGATCACTAAAAAGCAGAAAAGCAGAGGAAATTTACAAGTCCATACGGTTGGTATTGTATCTATAACACAATTAAAGGATATACCGCACAACAGATGTTAGAAGCCTAGGTATAATGCCTGGATTTCTTTTCTAACTTGTATCATCATGTATGGCATACATTGGAAGCCGGCACACCATGACAATCTATCTGGATCTATTAAAACTTTGAGCGCATTAACCTGCTAGTGTCCTCAATCTAACTTGCACCATCATTGTTGAATGGCTGATGATAAACTAGCATTGTAGTCCAAATAAATATCTCTTTGTTACTGTCTTTCTAAAACTGTTGATCAGACGGCTATCATAAGCTGGTGGTTGAACTCGAAGGCAATTTAGGTTTCTCTAACTTACGGCTCCCACTCAACTTCCAGCTCTATTATACTGACTGGATCTGAACTTTTTTCTTAAAGCTTATCATAGTTCTCTATTGTGTTCTCTATTTTGATCATGCTCCTACGTTTAAAGGCCATCAGTCAAACTGCAAGATTATTGATTTTCTTTGTAGTTTCAAATTGCATTAACCATAGTTTCTTCAAGAGCTTAGACTACAAGATGCACAATCATATTAAGCACCATCAGATAGTTATTTCGATGCTCTTGTATGGGAGTGCATAATCACGAACAATTACAATTGTGTCATGAAGGAGAGGGCATACAAGCATGATAGCAAGTATCAAACATTGCAGGAAGTATGGCTTAAGACATACCGCAAAGTTTATGTAGGAGAATCCACCACGAACAGCAAGAGTTTTGGCAAGCTCAATAGCTCTCTCGCTGTAATCAACTCCAGTCAGATCGTGAAACCTGCAAAATTTATCAATAATACTCTTTTGCGAACATGTTGGACAGGAAAAGAAGCCATAGAATAATCTAAAGATTAGCGGAGATTCATCATAATCTCTAATAAGAATATATTCCAGCGAAACTTTATACAAACAGAATCATTTAGGGAACAAGCAGGATTAAGACATACAAGGTTGCATCAAAAACTGCAGGTAAACAATTTTGAATATTGACATTTCTGGAAAATAGCTTCGGTTCTTGATCAGATATAAAAAACTTACAGATCATTATGATCATTTATCTTGCCAACCAGCCTTAACAGTTAGGTGACAAGTTAACTGGTATATTTTCAATGACAAGGAAAGCAATCACTGTTAACAACTTCTAGATGTTGTTGCCTGCTGTACTTGGTGTTGTCACTAAAATCTTTAGCCAGTATGTACTTGCAATCACATTCATTGATGTCCTTGGCTCCTCTGGATGCTAATTTCTTGGTCAATGTGAACTTCCAAAAATGCTTAAACTAATTTTCTTGTACTCCTCTGTTCCAAAGCCAACTCAAATTCAGGTGGTCATGGATCAGTGATTAGTGTTGGATAATAACTCCAAAACCCATTCTGAAACCCGTTAACTTGTTGTTTTGACATTATACAAATCAAATCTGGCAGTTGAATTTATCAAAACCCATAGAGAAAGAACAGTATCAATGAATAATATTGTTCAACATCACATTGATAAAAAAACAAATCTGCTGGATGCACATATAAAATAAATGCACAATTTGAGATTAAAAGTAATGCTATCTCTATCTATATCTAATATTGATTGCTTCTCTAAACTGCAACATGCTTGAAGCAAATTGCAAAATCCAAATCATATAAGTAATGAAATGTTTACCCTTGCTTTGCAAGTTCCTGCAAAAGCAGACCGTTCCCAGTTCCAATGTCGAGTACACGCCAGCTGTACAAGTCTCTGAAGGTGTCACTTGGTTCAGATTTGCAGCTATTGTTATCAGATTGATCTAAACCTTGGCAAATGTTGGCACACAAGTTTTTTGTCCACTTGACAAGAATATCCATGACTTCAACACCAAACCTGCAGGGAAAAGGATGCTTATGTTAACTTAACTTCAGTGAATAAATAAATAATAGAAAGAGGAGAGACTTAACATCAGGATCTCTTGTTGCAAATCTAGGTCTGGACATCAAATTCCAAATATGAATGATCAGATTTTAGAATTCCTGACTTCAATCTATTTCCAATTTATGATCAATTGATAAAGAACACATGTCTTGTTTTAGTTTCAATTGGCAATCAATAGCAAAATCATTAGTCAAAAACACTTCCTGGATATTATTAATCAGCCAGAAAAAAATGACCTACGAAACTAGGGCAAAAATGTTAATAACTCATTGTGATTGTATCTACCATTAACAAGTAGATCATATAGATATTAATTCTGGATAGTCCAGAACAATGATCGGCATGCTGATTAAATATGTCAGCATGGATCAAAATATACCATGGCACTGTCACACACCAATCAGAACCACATTGGAAGTGCTGATATATGACCAGGTCACTTTTGGGATTCTGCTTGCAGAAATAAAGCATGATGACTGGAACAGTTCAGAAATGTGTAGAAAGGCATCATTACATATCCATGCAATGAAATAGCAAACATTAACTCCAAACATGCTGAAAAATTTAGGGAAGGGCAATGCCAGTAATACTGAACTTAGATGATCATCATAGTGAACGATACAACTTGAAAGAAGTTGCAACATCAAAGAGATACTCACCAAACTTCGCTTGAATTCCCATGCTCAGGGAGATTCGCAAGGTTCTCAGCATAAGTAGCATTCCAGTAGCTTTGTGAGCCCATCAATGATGTTACAATCTCATTGGCATCAGGAGCATCTTTGTCAGAGCTGCATTTGCATCCATAGTCCAAAACATTCATATCTTTATTTAGTCATCTGCAATCAGTATCATAATAAACGAGTTGCACATACACCTTGCTACATGTTTCTGAGCGCTGATGTAATGATTGTAGTGCTTGATTGAACAAAATTGGACTTTTACCCATGACGATGTATATGATTGTTTGCTTAGACCAAAACAAAGTTGAAATATATTTTATGACCAAGCCTGGAACATAAGATCTATCATAACATACCCACGAAATAATCCAAGCCTTTTTCTCATGAGACCGAACAATAAAGTTAGCAATCTGTACGCTGAAGTTATATATAAGAAGATAATGATCGAGTCCATGCCTGTCAAGCATCTAATTTTGGTCAAATGGACGTCATTGCCATGAAGGCCATTCCGTTGGAGAGCTTTCCCGGATCTGAGATTCGTGATTCCCAAAGAACGATCTTTGAGATAAAAAATTGACATGCAAATCACACATTTCGGAACAACGGAAATAAAATCTGACAATGACACCATACCAACATTGATGATCCGTAAAAAAGCTACGGTAGGAAGATTCATTACTATGGCAAGTGAACGATATGCATATCAAAAGGTCTCGAATGCCGATTCAGAACAAAAGAAGGGATCACAGAGCCGGGAGAGGGAAAGGGGGTACCTGTAATCTGAGGCGGCCGGAAAGCTGCAACCGGAGAAGCCCTCGACGGCGTCAGCATGGCGCTGGTCGTCGTCGACGGTGCTGCCGTAGTCACTCTTGATGGACCACGAGTCCGCCGCCACCGACCGGTCGTCGTCCGACACCGGATCGCCGGGCGGCCGCGCCGGCAGCAGATCGGCGTCCTCCGGCGACCACCGTATCCCCGCCATCGATCGTCAGAGTGGAGAGGCCACGCACACCCTAAGAGCGAGAGCGAGAGCGAGAGAGAGAGAGGGTGGAGATGGAGAACGGAGAAGGCAGAGCAAGGCTGGCGTCGTCGGGCTCTCTGTTGGCGTCCGTAAGAGCTGCCAACGGAGCCCTCGAGGACGTACGGGATTAACTCATATCCTTAGCCTTATTGATTAGTATTAATAACACGAATGCCATTTAAATTGGTTCTTCCTGTGTTCTAATCGTTTGACTTGACCCGAACCGGACTTATTTATCTCTTTAACCCGAGCGATTTGGTGCCATCGAACCCTGGTTCAATTACATGGGCAATCGGGTTTTCATCGACCCGAATCCGTCTAGAAGATGGATCTGAGTCCGTTAATTGGAAATCCGTATCACCACGGGAAGCAATAAAGTTGGGCCTTAACGATGGGCCTTTATATATCATCTTAGGCTTCGGAGAGAGGCTTCGTGAGTCCTCGCTTGTCGGCTCCTCGGAGTAGGCGCCGCCGCTCGTCCTCTCTTGTCTCGTGTTGGTTTGGCGGGAAGGCGGATCGTGGTCTAAATGTGGCGTGCTGCGGCGAAGCTTTCAGTTGGGGCCGCTGTTCTTGGCGGAGGAGCTACAGCCGCTGCCATCGCCACCTCCGATGATCCGTCAACCACCTTCAAGATTTGCACTCTCGTCCCTCTTCGCCTCCTCCGTGATACCCTCACCGTAGCCACGATCGTGGGAGGTCTCTCTCTCTCTCTCTATCTATCTATCTATTTGTTTCTTGATTTGACGCGTATCACGGCCTGGAATATTCAGTGAAGCTGGAGGAGCGTTGTTTCTTTAGCCCAAGAATCACACCTTCCGTCACTAGCGTTTGACGATTGGGTCTTGTAGGGCTTCTTCTCTCCTAGGGTTTTAAATCGAGTTTAACCTGGGAGAAGATGAGATGGGTTCCTTTATATCCGTAGCCCTGATGTATTCCGTCGCCACCTCATCCTTCGACGACCTTCAAGATTTGCGCATTCAGGGTTTGCACCATCGTTCTTGATCGGTTTGCAGATGAAAAATTCCTCCATCCTTCTCCTTATATTTAGTTCTTGATCTTATTGTATATTGATTTTACACGTATGGTGGCCTGGAATTTTCGGTAAAGCTTTTTAGGAAGGAATTCCGCTGGAGCGAGATGAACTTTGTCTCTTAAGTCCAATATTTACACATTCGTCACTAGCTTTTGGCAATTTGCATCTTCTGTTTAGTCCAAAAAAGCTGATAAGTTCAAAATATCATAGTTAGGAAGTTCTTAAATTGTAAGGTGATAGACTTTTTATCTTGTCCACATTTATAGGGATGGACTGTTAATAGGGGTGAGCATTTAAATCTAGGTTATCTTGAGTTGGTTTTCTTGGATTGGGATGCATTAAACTTCGAAAATGAAACAAATGAGATAATATCTGAACCAAACTAACCACACAATTCAGTCAGTTCAATTTAAAAAAAAAACTGATCTAGAACAGTGATGAGAGTAGGTGGACTTGGTATATTTCCTAATGTGATAAATTGTACAAGCAGAAACCAATAGGGTAGAATCAGGTTTACCCATCATTGTGGTACTTAGGTTTTTAGGAGTCAATTTTCTTTTTGAAGATTATATCCTCCTTGAATTCTAAAGTTTTGAACTCTTTGAGTTTTGAGAACCACTCAAGCTAGCACCAAGAGACATTAGGATGTGTTCTGGCTGTTTCTTGATTTTGAACTTCAGCACAGGGTTTATCAAGAATTTATATCGCAATGTTACTAAATCAATCAGGGCTGTGCCAACTAATTTTTTGTTTATTTGGTTTATATGATTCTCATTCTACAGGAGCAAATAAAAAACAGAATATTTCATTTAAAAATAAACCACATGGAACCAAATTTTTAAGCAAATCGAAGTTAATTGACCAAATAGAGTTGGTTCAGTTCAGTAATTTGGTTTTAACCTGTTAATGCTCACCTATGAAGTAGTTGAATTCTGTTATGTAGTGTAGTATGATTCGAAGACAGTATGTATGATTTGTTAGGCAATATATATTGTGATAATCCATTTTATGGATGCATTGAAATGGGTGCTTCATTGTACAAGCTTGGTAATCTTAAAAATTGTTGGTTATATTTCCTCAGAAAAATGGAACATTGGCTATACTAATGGATATTTGGTGAATAACTTCTTAAGAGATGTCACATGTTGTGGCATTCCATGGTTTTTTGACTAGTGCCACTGTACCATAGGGCTTAGTCATGCCAGATTGTATATTTAGGGACAATGAAAATATATTAGAAGGTTCTTTAATCTATCACTTTAGGATTAGATCTAGGGACCTTAAATCTCCACCAACCTCTTTAGACTTTTTGGCTTCATGGAATCCGAATGAAGTTGGTCCCTTGTGTTTGTTGGATGTTAGAATTATGCAACTAAAAGTTCATTGAACGTGGTTGAATCTTGTCCCCTAGAGATGTCTTTCATTAGGCTCTCAATCTTTGGTTGACTTGTAAGTTACAAATATTCAATGGACCAATATATATCCCGACCGATATTTATGGGTCTGACCAAGGACTGGCTAAATCATATGGGTTCGTATTGGTCATTCACTTTTTTATTAATTTTTCAGTGCTATTGGCCAGGACAAGCTGATATATTCTCCATGTTTCTAGAAAGGTACCAATTTGATCAGGTGTCAAAATTTGCATTTGATTGAGATTTTATACTTGTAACAAAAGTAATCAAATTTTGATGGGCATCAAAGTATCGGACATAGCAAGGAGACAAAAAGAAGGTTTAGAGCATGCATGGATAAGAACTGATTTGATATTTACTTATATTATTATGTTGTGGATGCTAAATTTGGAAGATAGTTTATTGAAAGCTACCAAACAAATAAGTTTCATCTCTGTAGTCAGTGGGTGTAAATTCTTGACGTATAGATCCAAAGGTTTTAGTTTATTAACACTCCCCTATTTCAGTTGACACAGTTCGCGAAAGTAATCCAAAACCAAAACAAAAAAAGGAGAAAAAAATGGCAAAACTTGATGACAAATATATGAAAAGCTCACCTTCCACTGATCCTTCAACCATTCCTTGTCCTCTGGCCTTCCCTTCTCTTTCCAGGGGTGAGTCAAGGCAGCTTAAGTGGTGATTTGAGGCAATGAAAGCAGTGAGACACTTTACACTCGTCACCTATCTAAGCACAGAAAGTTTGATCCTATTTAATGGGCCAGCTTAGTTGGTAACTAAATCTAGATGGTGAGGTTGTTTTTCAATCCTTGCATGGATTTATATCCTGCAGGATTTAGGGGTGTGGATGCTAGAGTAGGTAAGACTGATCATAAACTTGTGAAGTTAGGATAATCAGTATTGCATGAGAAATACCAACACTAACTTCATTATCTTGCAATAACAACTCCATACCATTCCAAACAGATTCTTGGTCATGCCTGATCTCATCTTTTTGCAAAAGTACATCTTAGTCATGCTTGGATCTTCATTGGAGCATGAAATTGAAAGCATAGATGATGTAAACAAATACTTATACACCTACTCTTTTTGTGTTAATTTTCCGTTATTTGCTTATTGGTCAAACCTTTAATGTATGTGCAGAATCCTTTGTTTTGTTTCTCCCTGCAATTGATGCTGCTTATTTTATTACAAAAGAACAAAAGAAGAGAGACTGATAATATTTCATTTGTGCTTTTTGTTTTGCTCTTCCACAAACTTTCCTTTCAGACTATCAATACTCACTTTGGAACCTTAAGGAGGGAAGTACAGAGTGGACCAACGCAAAGCATGAAGTTCACAAGCGATCTGCTCATAGATTACAGGATTTGTGTTTTCGCAATGGAGGGATATATATCAAGCTTGGTCAACATATTAGTCAACTGGTATGTCTTAAATAAATATGAACCTGAAATAATGTTTATCAAGTTCTACATGAAAAGTAATATAGCTTGATTTGATTGAATATAAAAAATAATAGTAATTCATCAAGTTTTGATGTGATTGAACAAATTCCTTCCTTTTTATATAAAATAATGAAGATAATCGATCTTGAAAATGAAAATTGGATTGTGAGATTAGTTCCAATGTGCTTTTGACAGAAGTCTTATGACTGAAGCTGGTGTTATTATCTCTCTGGAGCATTAGAAAATGTATGGCATCAGCCTAGCTTAGGTGGTTGCTGTCCATTGACAGGACCAAATATACAAATAGACATATATATTTTCACTGGGTAAAATGATGAGTAGGGAAAAATTGGCCAAAATAGTGATAACAAAAAGACTGTTGTCCTTTTATGGATTCAATGAACCATTAAGTACTTGTTCAAAGCGTGAATTGCTGGAATTTTGTTAGTTCTTATATGCCAATTTTAGGCAACTTTAATTGCACTGGACAGTTGGTGGAGACCTTGGTTGGTTGCATTTGGAAAGTAGCCTTACTTGGTCTTGAGATTGACTTTACTAGCAGGCTATCCTCCTACCCTCACCCCCATTTTGGATGCACTGGATGGTTGGTAAAGGCCTCCTTGTTCTCATTTGGAATATAGCCTTACTTGGTCTTGAAACCGACCTTGTTGTCAAGGGACTCTCCTCTCACTTGTACTAAAGCATACTGAACAACAATCTTAACACTTTGTACTAAAGTGGTTCCATTAAATTGTATATCTGGTCGTTATAAGTATTGTAAAGGATTTGGGGTTGATCATGCTGCACTAGAATATAAACAATCGCTGATCTTTTCTCAATTGATTGATAAAAAAAGAAAAATATAGAAGAAAAATCAGAGATGCAGAAGAGAAAAAATTGGGTATTGCGACATCCGAGAAAAAAAAAAAGGATCTCAATGGCAACGAAAGATTCATGTAGCCGATCCCAATAGTTAGAACTTACGACTTTGTTGTTGTTGTTGCAACATCAGATACAAAGGAACATAGGTGAAAGATATATACACATAGGTGAATATATATATACTTTGAAGATAAATTGCATGCATCCCCTCGATTGCATCAAACTCCTCAACCATCCAAAGACTCCTATTACCCTTGAGGTTGATTGAGAAAAGGAAAATCACTTCACAGTCATTCATCTAATAGCTATCCTAATAATTTCAACTTCATATTAGGATTAGAGTGTCATCAATTAATGCTCTTTAGGATTATTTTGCAAAGAAAATCAATTGAGAATGAATATCAACAATTTGGCCAACTCCTATAGATTCACGTGATGACTGATTGATTCCTACTGTCTAATTAGAACTGAAGTAATCACAGAACATAGAAAAAGCCTGGAAGGGATTTAGGGGGTCATTTGAGCCAAATTTAGCAACTTTTCCTTTTCCATCGGGACACTGAACAATCGATGTGGAGCCTAGCTCATGCCAACTGCATTAGATTTGACACCAATAACTGGAGTTTACACGTGTGCACTTCTGCAGTATTACTATAGAATAATTTCACTGCTTTTGCAGCAAGCATTTCTAGATACTCTTTCTTATTGATATTTTATTGTGTATATTGACTAATTTCATAAGTCTTCCTTTAGGAATATGTAGTTCCAGAAGAATATGTTCAAACAATGAGGGCGTCAATGTTGAAGAGATGTCCTGTTTCCTCGTATGATCAAGTGCACAATGTAGTGATTAGAGAGCTTGGTGGACCACCTGAGAAAGTTTGTTCTATCACTAGTTCATTTTGCAATACTAGATGTTGATGTATTTCTGTTAGCTTACATCTCTTGCACTCGCCTGCCCAACTCATAGCAAGTCATCTTTATACAGCACCTTTTATCTTTGAAGTATCTACTAATTAAGCAATATGCACTCAGATTTTTGCAGAATTTGATCCAAATCCACTTGCTAGTGCATCCCTTGCACAAGTTCATGCTGCTAGAACACATGATGGACAGAAAGTTGCTGTAAAGGTTGGAAGATATATTCTTTATGCAGGAATTTTATGCTTAATATTTTTATTTATTTCCGATAATGAGATTGCATAATACCTGGTGCCACTCAATTCCCTTATTTTTGCGACACACAGGTTCAACACACTCACTTGACAGATACTGCTGTTGCAGATATTGCCACTGTGAATTTGATAGTGAATTTCTTGCATTGGTGTTTTCCTGCATTTGACTATAGGTACATATTCCGTGGTTCTTATTTTATTGATCCTTCATGTAAAGGTGTTCTCTTTATGAAATACATATAATTACATGTATTGTTATTTTAGGCAATCTTTCATGTTCACATTAGGGGCTTTCTTGTAATCTGAATTCAACTACTTCTTGAGAATGTTTTGAGTTGTTGGTTTAGTTGTGCATACATCTTCAAGAGTTGAAGATGTTTAGTGCAATCTGGATTGAGATGGAGAGATGTTATGATTGTTCACTAGTTTCAACTTCTAATGCTTAAACATTGAAATACTGTTAGATGTATGTATAGTGCATATTTTTGTTTGCCAACAATGGAGAGAACATTATCTGATTCATGGTTGTCCAACTTCACGTCACACATTGACAGCATTTTTCTTGTGTAGGTGGTTGGTTGATGAAATTCGTGAAGGTGTACCCACGGTAGGTTTTGCTTTTTTTACATGTATTCCCCTTCTGTTTTAATTTGTGTTTCCACGCATTTATTTAAATTGGACAAATTTTACCATGTTCTGTCCATACTAAAGTTCTGATGACTTTTTCCTTCAGCTGTAACTCAATGAAGAGTATAAGTTACTCTACTATGTTTTGTGTGTGTGTGCGCGCGCGCGCGCGCGTGCTGCTCATGAGCTTAATCTGGACTAAATTTTAATCTATTTTATCATGATTTTCAGGAATTAGATTTTTTGATCGAGGCTAGGAACAGTGTCAAATGTTTGGACAATTTTAGGAGGCTATCTCCTCACACAGCACATAGCATATATGCTCCTAAAGTCTATTGGAACCTGAGTACCACTAGACTTTTGACTATGGAATTTATGGACGCTGCCGAAATTACTGATGTGACTGCTATACGAAGCCTTGGACTTGAACCAGTTGATGTTTCAAAATTAGTAAGTCTATTTAAATTGTCAATCATTTTCTCATTGTCAGATATCAGAATGTCATCGAATATATGCCAATCTAAAATCTTTGCAGGTCACCCGAGCTTTTGCAGAGATGATTTTTAAGCATGGATTTGTTCATTGTGACCCACATGCTGCCAATATGATGGTTAGGCCTTTGCCATCCAATAAATGGAATATTTTTGGTAAGAAGAAGCTTATACAATATTTGTGCAATAGTTTGGTTCAGTAAATTTAACAAAAAGAAAATTTTTAGATGTTTCATGCTCTAACCATGGCGGCCAGTCTGCAGAAAACAACTTAGAGAGTTCCATTAAGTATATGGGATAAATAAAATCAAGTATGTCTCTTGACTTATATGCACTAGCCAGCTGTCCAAATTGCTCGAGAGGTTTCTTTTTTTTTTATTGGGGGGTGGGGGGTGGTCATCGAGGTCTGTTCTAACGTATGTTGATATTTTCTTGCATAATTTAGTTGCTACTTAATTAGTTGTTATTTATTTCTTATATTTTATTTTCCAAATTGACATTTCTAAATAGAATTTTAATTTTTCTTTACTGCTGCTGTCCAGTAAGGAGAAAACCACAATTGATACTACTTGATCACGGTATGTACAGAGAGCTTGATTTTTCAACCAGAACAAACTATGCTGGGCTTTGGAAGGTGCATTTTATTTTATTTTATTTTATTTTTTGTGTTCTCAGGGTTTTTTTTTTTAATTTTTTTAATAATATAAAATTTTCGTGGGTTAACTTTGTTGAGTTCTTCACCTTTTGCATATAGGGCCTAGTTTTTGCTGATGCTAATGCCATCAAGGAAAATAGTATAAAACTTGGTGCAGGTGAGGATCTTTGTGCTCTATTTGCAGGAATCCTCACTATGAAGCCTTGGAAAAAGGTCATCGATCCATCTGCGGACCATCTGGTCTTGGAAGGCAATGACGGTGACCGTTCGGAGCTCCAGGTTATTATTTTTCATTGTTCAAACTTAGAGCGACAAAAAAATTTTCTTTCTTTTCACAGCTGATTCCTCCCCCTCCTTTTTTTTTTTTTTTTTTGTGATTCTCAGATGTATGCTGCTCTGTATTTTCCTCAAATATCAGAGCTGCTTAGGAGACTTCCTCGTGTAATTTTACTGATGTTGAAAACCAACGACTGCTTACGTGCTGTCAATCATATCCTGGTAAGCTCCGTGATCGTTTTTTTGTTTTTTTTTGTCTTTAATGCGCATCTCAATCGATGCTTTATAAATAAATGTCCACGTATACATGGCAGCTGCAAGGATCTTCTCTCGAGACCTTTTTTATCATTGGAAGAATCGCTTCTGAAGCTGTGGCGGACTCCAAAAGGGCTGCAGCAGCTAAAAGATCCTTCTTGGCGAGTATATGTATATGGCTGGAAATGATGTTGCTCGAAGCTCGAATTCTGGGTATGAGAGTGGCGTTGCAGCTTCTATAGCTTAGGAAACAGGAGGATTGATCATATTATTATTATTATTATTATTATTATGTTGTTGTTGTGACAATCTCATTTTTTTATTCATCATGTTATTATTTCTAAAGAAACACAACCTTTGTCATTCCTAAATAAACACGACTTATTTTTCGATGAAATTATTGTAGTTTGCGAGTGGTATGGAGTTTTCAAGAAGACTCAAAGTTAAAAAATTGAACTTGGAACTGGGGAAATTTGTTTTTTTTGAAACACCTGAAGGAGAAGAAAAACACCATGAATAATAATTATCCAAGTATGAAACTGTGTCGAAACAGAATGGTCGTAACACAGCAATTTCTTTTCTTCTTTTTTTTCATTTTAACCATCATACTTTAGAGTGACAATGTCTTTAATTGTCAACTTTTATTCTAAATGTCAACTTTTATTCTAAATGGTTATAACCATCATCAACTTTTATTCAGCGTTACACTGCAATTAGATGTTTGAGACAACCTAGTGACTTTAGGCAGTCCGTTTAAAAAATCTAAGAAAAATCCCTATCAAAACCTAAGTAAAAAAAAAAAAAAAAAAAGGGGTATTCAGCGTTACACTGCAATCCCCTTAAAAGCCTAAATGATAAAATATTCATGCTTTTCATAAACCAAAACATACTTAATAAAAAAAAAAAATATGCAACAGTAAACTCAAATTGATTAATAGAATGTCAAAAGATGATGTTTCATTAGGTAAAAAAAGAGAAAATATAAATTACTAGAAAGAAAAGATAATATCTACGACAATGCAAAAAAGAGAAAATAATCATGTAACAGCTGCAGAAAATGGAAATGACAGGAAGCAAAAAACTATACCACAAGACAAGAAAAAACATTTGAGAAGCAGAAGTAGAAAACTGCAGCAAAATATGATAAAGAAAAAAAAATGCTTTTTTCTTTAGTAGCCATGTGAATAGAAGTATAAAGGGAAAAAAAGAAATAAAAAGGCATAGGTGAGAAATAAATGAATAAGCAAAAGCAAATATGGCACAAACAAAAAACTCAGATAAATAGTCAAAATCAGTATGGTACAATGTATAGAGCGATAAGTTTTGATATTGCTGTCAGTTGGAGGTAAAACTTTTGTTCCTTCCAGAGAAGGGAGAAACTTGGGATAGGGAGATCAAAGAAACTATGCACAATCTACAACGAGAGATGGTTATCCTGGGAGAATATAGAGATCCAATGTCTTCACATCAGAGAAATTTTAGTCAAAGAGGATAGTGGTTATTTTGTCCCTCAGGAGCCAAGGAACTTCATGTGAGGACCTAAAGGATCAAGTCATAGTTACAGTTGCTCCCCTAATAAACTAGTGCAAAGCCCAAACCCCAACATCCAAAATCCAAGAGAGATGGGGGAAGAACGACCGCCTTTACCAAACCTGCCTCACACACTGAATTCCCCAAAACCGACCACCGCCAGTTGGCTGCTGCTGTCGGCATGCAAGTAATCCCAGGACCCCCTTCCTTCACCATCAACCATCACTTCCTCTACTCGCGCGAGGATGCAGGTGTCGACTTCATCTCCGATTTGCCCAACTGCCTTCTCCAAGATGCTAGACACTCGTATTCCTCACTGTCGTGCTCCTCCTCCTGTATGTCAGATCCCGAGCCAAATATCTGATCCTCGTATTCCTCAGTATGTATCGGTCTGCTCAGCTAGCAGGCGACCGATACATACTGACCGATACCCGACGGTACAGCACGATATTCAAGTTTTACGCTAAACAAACATCATTACTACAGTATGAAAAAATATCTTCATATTAAAGAATCACCATCTTAGAACAAGTCGACAAATGCAAGTCTTCTAAAAATATCCTTGAAGCTTTCTCATAATCCGGATGATTCAATCTTGCTTCCCGAAGCTCACTGGAACTGTTACTTTTACCGTAAGCAATGTCTCCATTAGTCTAACCTTTAATCATATTTCAGAATTCAAGTACCTCAGATGGTGAAATTTTAGTGCATATAACTTCAAATGGTTCCGATTGTCGTGAGAAAATATCCCACCGGGCGATTGCATACCCTCTTTCAATTAATCACTAGCCAATTTTATACCCCAATCATGATCCACTCAGCTATCTTCACATTTTTATTACCCATTCAGGCTTATATAGGTTCACATGCTGGCATGGGCAGGTAAACAATTTACAAAAGTAATCTACGATATAACATGAAACAGAAAATGACCATTTACAAGGCTGCGGAAGATAAAGTTAGATCATATGACTCCATCAGAAATTCATTTTGCAAAATAGTCTTGTCAACCCATGTTCTTACTAGACTAACATGACCTATAAGAAAAACAAATGAAACTTATGCTTGATATGAGGCAACCAGGCATCCCATTAGCTCTATAATTATAAGCAATGTTTTCTTCTATTTTCATGTCATGAAATCTGAGGTTGTAGTGTCCACTCCAAACAACCTTTGCAAAAAAGATGGCCAAAGCTCTGGTCCCCACTACAGGTGACATATGTAAAAAAGGTATCCAAACAACCTTTGCAAAAAAGATGGCCAAAGCTCTGGTCCCCACTACAGGTGACACATGTAAAAAAGGTATTTAGAGACAAGACAAGGCAACTAATTATAACTAATAGTCATGTTATTTCAATATGGCAAAACAAAAAAGAAATTTCATAAACATGATGAATTACAATATCTGGTTGGTTACTAAACATGGACCAAGCAAAAAAAGCTAATTTCTAAGAATAACTTCTGATGACTTCAAAATATCTAGTGATATCTTTCTGTGAGAAAGAGACTTCATCATCCATGTGAAAGTAACAATATCTGTGAGAAAGAGACTTCAAAATATCCAGAGCCAAAATGCAAAAGAGACCATCAGGAACATAGTCCACCCAGGTACAAAATGCAAGTCTGCCTGCTTACCTTAGGGAGTATGTAACCACTAAACATTCAGAGACTTAGAAGAAAATATTTTCAGGTACAATGTTTTAATCCTCTAATTAATAATATTGTCCAGAGTGTATAGAGATTCATGGAACCACTCCCTACCCAGAGATATTGGATGCCTGCCTAAGCAACAAATTCCAGGCCTTCCCAGAGAAATGAGGCCTTCACAACTAAGCTTAGATCAGAGCTGTGAAATACATGCTAGAACTGGAAGATAAGAGCAGCAATTACTATTCTGAAATCTGAAGAACGTCTATTCCAGCTAGAAGATCAATTACCACAGAAGTATAGCCTCTTTGAAAGTCCCAACTGCCCCAGAACTTAACCAAGACCAAGGGAGTGATCCAAAAAATGAAAACCATGGCCATCATATGGGCCAGCCAGCTCCCCGTCCCTCAAAAGGAAGTGTTGGCCAGCCCCCAAGTGGCATTCAACCATTCCAAAGAGGGACTGACGGTCCTAAAGCTCAAATAGAAGTCTTGCGAGGATATTGAAGGAAGAAATCTAGAAATGACTATGTAATAACAATGTTAATTTGAAATATGCATGACCTTATAAGTGAACTTGTAAGCCTCTAACACACTCTTGGCTATCATTACCTTTGTTTCCAGCGTAACAGTGGTTTCTTTTCCCCCTTCATTCGGTTACTTAAGAGTAGATTTGGAGGCACTTCTCTCCCTCGAAGAAAAGTCGAGGTTAAGAGGGAACAAATCCTCTTCTTCTCTTCCCAATCGTCATAAGAAGCTGTGATCCTTCTCGATGAATCACATGATCCAAGTCAATCTTGGAATAGATATTGAAAGTTTGAAACACTCCATCTTTTACCACATTGTGTGCCAAGACGATCCCAATTCAGATTGATCAATTTTTAATTCCTAAAAAAGCATCTATGCTTTCCTTGTACTAAACGTGTACATGAATAACCTAGCATCTTTTGTATACCATAGCTTTCCTCATCTATGGATTCTTGATGGTTATGCAGAAGAGACATCATGAAGAATAAAAAAGGCGAAAGATCGGCAAAGAAGAAGAGGGCTTCCAAGAAAATATAGGGTTTCGCTTACCCCGGCACTCGTCACGGCGTCGTCGAGGACTACATCCATGGATGCTACCGTCGTCTACGACACCGGATCATATAGAGGTGTCGATCCGCAATACTCATCAGCAAGCATGGCTTGCCCCTCTAATTCACACAACAAAACTCCTCAAGACCCACCAACCTTTCTAATGCAAACGGTATTTAGTTTGCATCTGGGGCATTCACTTGCCCGAACCAACCCCTTGTTCCCCGAGAAAGGATGATACCTCGCGTGTGGTTTCTTGGGCTCACTCCCTTCTTCCGTCGATCCGCACTGCAAGGGTAGAGGAGGGTCACACTATCATTCCCGGAAAGCCATGGGTTCTCTCCGCTCCTGGGCCGAGCCCTCCATTCTCCCGATTCTCCCGCGGCCGCTGCCGGAACAAAGAAATGCCAATCAAAGGAAAAGATCGACAAGGAAGAAGATGGATTCCAAGAAATCAAGGGGTTTCGCTTACTCTGGCGCTCTTCTCCGGCCTCGTCGTCGTGGATGAGGGATGACGGGCATCGATGCGACCTTCTTCCTCCCCTACCCCAAATTCTAGGGATGGCGGTGCTTCGTCGCCAGAGTACTTGGAACATTCGGGTTCTTTAAGCGTATATATAGCAACCGACATTAACAGGGGATGGCGAAAGCTTAGAAATTAGAAAATAAATTTAGATTAATAATCTTAGTTATATATTAAGAAACTAATGCTCAAATCCCGGATTTGGATTTAAATGACCGAAGGCCTCAAGTGGAGGTGCAATTAACATGGATCCGCTCTCGAACTCATGATTTGAGGTCCGAAATCCATAAGATCCGATTCGCTCAAAGAGGGAATTGGGTCGGATCCGGATAGGTCCTACTAATTTTGAAAGCGGGCCTGATATGTTGACTAATTTTAAATGAGTGGCTCCGTTTTTGGTACTAAATCCCCCTTTTGCATTGACTATTTGTTCACATATAGTCACTTCATTATCAAGCTGTTTCTTTACTTATATTACACACATGAGGTATGTTTCGAACATATTTTATAATATATATATATATGTATATATCAAAATAATTTAAATTTAAGAATTATATATATAATTATAATTTTAAAGAGAGTAGTCAACTGTCGTTTGAGGCGACATATTTCGAACACCGAGGAAGAGTTGCGCAAGACGAAGTAGTTAAGGTGGCGTCGACAAGAGTAGTACGGTGACCACCACGTGGTCACCGCTGACCGAAGCAGGTGAGAGCCGGCAGGTAGAACCACCGGTCAAAAGCCACCGCCGTATCACCAGTTAAATTGCGGTGCCGATCCTTCCCTCCCTTTGCCTGCATCGATTCCGCCACCATTAAGACCTCTCGCCTCCACTGTATCTTTCAACCACTCCGCCTCGTCTCTCTCTTTCTGTCTGTCGGTCTGTCTTTGTGGCAAGCATCGTCCTGCTGCTTCGGAGGAAGTCATGGTTGCCCCACCGAGCACCAGTCTCCAGCAAACGCTGCAGGCGGTGGTGCAGAGCGTTCAGTGGACATATAGCCTCTTCTGGCAGCCCTGCCCTCGACAAGGGTGAGAACACAGCATTGTGAACCGTCCCACCGCCTTCTTCTTCCTCCTCCCCCTAATTCTGCTTTTTCTCATGCCTTGCGAAAGAATTCTGGTGTGGGGAGATGGGTACTACAATGGGTCGATAAAGACGAGGAAGACGGTGCAGCCAGTGGAGGTGAGCACGGAGGAGGCCTCCCTCCAGAGGAGTCAGCAGCTCAGGGAGCTCTACGAGTCGCTGTCGTTGGGAGAGGCCAACGTCCCGGCACGGCGACCTTGCGCTGCACTCTCGCCGGAGGATCTCACCGAGGCTGAATGGTTCTACCTCATGTGCATTTCCTTCTCCTTTCCTCCTGGCGTCGGGTACCATGCCATCATCCATCACCCCCTCTACCAACAATACTGGATTAGTAGTTCTCCACGGTGCATGTAATACTAGAATCATAATGAACAAAGATTAATGCTTGATTAATCCTCTCAAATTGTCTCCAACTCCCTTGTATCGAAGCATTATTCTTAGCTCAGTATGATCCAACGATGTTTTAGGTTACCAGGGAAGGCATTTGCAAGGCAACGACATGTTTGGCTCACAAGGGCAAACGAGGTTGATAGCAAGGTGTTCTCGAGGGCCATTCTCGCAAAGGTACTACTTATTTGTATTCTCCTCGTCATCTTCCAGCAACATTAAGCTTCTTAACCTTCCCAACATTAACAAGGGACAATGATAACAGTAAGCTTATTATATGTGTGTGAGATAATACTAACCTTTTCTTTTCGCTGTGATTGATGGACTCTATATGTTTCCAAACCAACAGAGTGCTCATATCCAGGTTTCTTTTCTTTCTCTTATTTCACGTGAAATTGATAAATCATGAGAAAAGATGTGAGTAGAGATTCCGATTTATTTCTTTTCTCAATGTTACAGACAGTTGCGTGCATCCCTCTCATGGATGGAGTCCTCGAATTAGGTAACATAGAAAAGGTCGGTATGTGTGTATATATATATATCTTCAGTCTTGTGGATATTAAGCAAAGACAAACTCGTGAGTCGGCTTCGTTCTTCACTGTAATATTTGAGCTACAGTTTGATTATATTCTCGGATAGGTTGAGGAAGATATGGCGTTGATACAACATGCAAAGAGACACTTCATGGACTATTTTGATGCACATACTAAGCCTGCCCTCTCGGAGCACTCTACTTCTAATCAATTTGCGAGGGCAGACCATCATCATCCACTGTATCGACGACCAGCGATCATGCAACGGATGAACATGGACGTACATGCTTCCAACCAAGAAGAAGACGATGCTCATGATGACGAGGAGGACAACGATGAGGGAGACGAGATAGAAGGCAGCTCCAGATCGGAACTCAGAGCGATGAAGTACAGCGTTGATGTTTCTGTGCCTCCTGGTCTGACGGTGGCGGCGGCGGAGGCGATTCCAGCAGCCGAAGCAAGCGAGTTGATGCAGCTTGAGATGTCGGAAGACATCAGAGTAGGCTCCATCAGCGATTGTTCCAATAACCTGGACGCAGAACAGATGCCCGCAGCGCAATCTATCTGTAAAAACTGGAATTGTTTTCTCGAAGATCTTGGTAATGGATTTCAACAGCCGTTAGGTATCCCCACAGACTCCAAAGCTCGGACAGAAGCCTGTTGACGTAGAACTCACGCTTGCAGATTGTACTGTAGGAACTCAGGAGCAAGATTTCTCGCCAGAAGATGCCCACTACTCTGAGACGGTGTCCAGTGTGCTACGACACAACCTGAGGCGATGGGTGGACTCGAGCCCCTTCAGTTCCATGATTCAATCGCAGAAGTCAGCCTTCTCCGGATGGAGTTCCAAAAGAGATCGTCTTCCGGTGTGCTCACGAGGGAGCTGTACGTCGCAGTGGTTGCTAAAAACTGTTGTGCTCAACATTCGCGATCTACATTGCAAGTTGAGCGACGGCAGCTCACCCAAGTCGCCGGAGGGAGAGGGCAGAAACAGGTTTCAGAAGGGCGCGGCACAAGAAGAAATAAGTGCCAACCATGTTCTTGCTGAACGCCGCAGGAGAGAGAAGCTCAACGAGAGGTTCATAATCCTCCGTTCATTAGTTCCATTTGTGACCAAGGCATGCATGCCTCCCACTTCTTCTTCTTCTTCTTCTTCGTTGATCTTAGATCATCTAAAGCTCATATGTCCGAGCTGAGGAGTTGCAGATGGACAAGGCTTCAATACTTGGCGACACAATCGAGTTCGTGAAGCAACTCAAGAAACGGATTCAAGATCTCGAGGCAAGAAACAGGCAAAGCGATCAGAGGATGAAAGCAATGGAGGTTGAGAAGCCAGATTACGCGGTCAGCTACAAACTGGACAACCTTGTGGTGGACAAGAGGAAGCTACAAGCGCTCGAGGGAAGCAATGGAGTGGGCGTGCATGCGTCCGTGGAAGAAGAAGACGCTCTCTTGGAGCTACAGTGCTCTTACAGAGATGGGCTGCTGCTGAAACTTTTGCAGGGCCTTCACGAGCTGGGATTGGAGGTCTCTTCGATGCACTTTTCCGCCAGCAATGCCGTCTGTAACGCAGTGTTACGTGCTAAGGTAACACAAGTTTGGCACATCACAAACAGAAGCATTGATATGGTAAAGTTATGTGTAAACAGGTAGAACAAAAAGATCGAGTAATAAATAATAGAGTCAACTCAAATTAGTCAAACGTCAAAATCATCTTTTCTTGATAATTTAGACCGGCTAAGACTAACATAAACATGATAATGAATTCATGTATTTAGATAAGATCACTAATAACTTTTGCAATAGTTAGCAATGCGAGACTGTTTCTAAGTTCTTTTTTCCATTTTTTTTATCTCACCATTTGACCTTAGACTCTCATCTCCAATTTATATGTATTGACCTTGATTCCGCAATGAGAAATTTATTATTATTATTATTTCAATCATTATTATTCTTATTTCCTTAAATTTTTTTATCAGCTGTTTTCTTTTATTTTCATGAGAAATGTTGGATATTACATCTTGCTTTGGGAATTATTGACTTATTTAAACCATGAGAAACACCAGAGAAAAATATTGATACTGCCAATTCTTCTATGCATCTGATTTGGTTGACTGATATCTCCTAACATTTGTGCCATTTCAGGTTAAAGAGGTTCATGGGAAGAGAGTGATAATTGCAGATGTGAAGAAGACCATTGACCAAATATTTTCTGATCATTGAAACTAATTCTTGGCTGCATATATATATATATATAGCATTAATACTAATATAGTATTCTCACAGTCATTTGTGTTGTATGGATATTGTGTGATCATTAAAATAGCTGCTCTATGCTTGTAATAATTCTTGGTTGATGACATAGCAAAGGTTGCAACAAATGACTTCAAAACCATATCATTGCTTTCCACATGTATCATACTTGCTAGCTTTCTTTTTTGCTCAGTTTTGCTTTATGGTTGCTTTACTTTGGTGTCAATTCTCAGCAATCACCCATTTGGTGAGCACAAAGCTTTCTTTTTGTATCAAATTAAGATGGTTATTTGAGCATAATGATCATGTGTTCCTAAAGATAATTATATCCTATATTTCCTTTAATCTTATGTTTAAGCATTAAAGCTACACTATCATGAATCCTAAAATCCCCATTTAGAATGGGAGAAGCTACTTAAACTCTTAATTTATTTACAAATTAAAAAATCATGGTCTTAACTATGATACGACTTAAAGGCGATATCAAGCAAATTATAATTATTCTCTATGATGCTCGAGTTAGTTTCAATGAATAAAAAGATGAGAGGTAAGGGACTACTTAGGATCGAGAGAATTGAGAAAAAGAGGATAATAGTTTGGAATCCATTAAGAATTAACACAAAGAAGAAAAAAATTAGAAAAATGAACACACAAATAACATACCGTCAACGGGCACAAAAAAATTAGAAAAAAAAAAACCACACTCAATACAAAAGTAAGTAGATTTTAGTAGACTAAAAAAAAAAAAAAACTCTAAACAAGTATGTGTGTTCTATATATATAGGTAAGTCATAACATTTTTGTCAAATAAAAAATGAACACATTTATCGGATTAGAATTCTATCTTACCTTCGTGACTTACCTTTTTGTACCATTGCTAATCAAAGCCGAATAGAGGATGACAGAAATCTCTTCCACAACATTTGAATGATACCTTTAACTTCTTCAAAGTAATAATTACACAAAAAAAAAAAAATCCTGAAATAAAATCACTTCATTTATATCAATCCTGAAACAATGCATCTCCAGCGAGTAGATTTATGGAGAAAGCAAACTAAAGATACTTATTTCAAACTAATTTTGTCAACGAAAGAAAAAAACTCCACAGTTACCACAAAATATACAGACCCCGAAATCCATACTATAATTAAGCAATTGTTTCTTTTTCATATCTGCTTCACGGCGCCACCTGCGTTTACCTCAAAACCCTTTTTTGTTGGAAATAATCCTTTTTTATTGGAAATAATCCAATTAGTTAAGATGATGATGAGATCAGTTTAAATAAAGATAAGATTTATTTAGATGTGATAGATTTTTTATTATTTTAAAATATATGTATTCTGTATTTTAATCATTATAAATAAGTGCTCTTGGTGAATACTGTAGACTGTTAATTGAAAGTACTCCTGATGTCTTCTATTATTCTCTTCTCCTTCTCCCTGAAGTTCTACAGAAAAGCCAACACTGGTATCAGAGTCTGGTTCAAAGAAAATCAAAAGGAGTACACCAGTCAAAAAAGAAGGGAAGACTAGTAGATTCAGAAAAAAGAAAAAGAAAAAGAGAAGATCGCAGGTCTTATAGTAAGTGTTCTTAATCAACTTCTTCATATCCTCAAAGGTGATAATTATCAGTTTTGGGCTATTAAAATGAAAACTCTCTTTGTTTCACAAGGATTGTGGAAGTTGGTAGAAAATGGTTTTGTTGAGTATGATCTACAGGATTCTAAGACTACTAAGGATCAAAAGCATCAGATGAATGAAAATATGCAAAGAGATGCAAAAACCCTCTATATGCTACAACAAGCAATAGATGATTCATTATTTCCCCGAATCATAATTGTATCAACATCAACAGAAGCTTGGAATATACTAAAAAATATGTTTGGAGGCACAAAGAAGGTAAAAATTTTAAATCTTCAAATTCTTCGTCGTGAATTTGAAACACTTATGATGAAAGATTCAGAATCTGTTGCTGATTTCTTCTCAAAAGTTTCTTCTATTGTGAATCAAATGAGATCTTATGGTGAAAATCTAAAAGATCAAACTGTAGTAGAAATTTTTTTACAAAGTTTATCTTCAAAATTTGATATGATCTCTACTGTTATAGAAGAAGCTAAAGATACAAGTACATTATCTATTGATGAATTAATGGGGTCTCTTTTAATTCATGAACAAAAAGTGAACAGATCTTCAGATGAAACTTTGGAACATGTTCTTCAAATGAAGATTGATCAGAAGAAGGATCAAAAAAATAATTCAGAAATCATATCTCAAGGGAGAGATCAAAAGGACAAAGGATGAGATCAATCAAATGATGGATAGTGGATGTAGTGATCATATGACAGGGGATAAAAGTCTGTTTCAGAAGCTTGATGATTCGGTCATTTCTACGATGGGAAATGGTAAAAAGGCTCAAGTAAAATGAAAAGGAACAGTTGCTATGAACACAAAGTTTGGTAAAAAAATTATTGATGATGTGTTATTTATTCCTGATTTAAAACAAAATCTCATTAGTTTAGGACAACTAATGAGAAAAGAATATTATGTTATTTTTTATTTATGATAAGAAAATTGTCTGATTTATGATAAGAAAATTGGTAAATTGATAGCAACTGCAAGGATGACAAAAAATAAAATGTTTGTCTTATTATTTTTGGACTTCACTACTCCTACCGAAGAATCAACATTATGAAAAAATAGTTATGATCATTTAAAATTTTATGGATCTATGCAAACTATCTCCGATGATGCAGGTCATAATGTTGATTACACACATATACAGAAAATGGGTGAAGCTCTAAATTCAAATGACAACAATGAAAGTACACATACAGAGTCGGTAGAAGTTTTTGATGATGTGAAGAAAGCCAAGAGAAAGAAAAGAAAAATGAAGCTTCCGCATACAAAGGGATTCAATCCTACAAATGCAGAGTCTCCATCATATCATCAAAAATGGCTACCAAAGAGAAAAATGTCAAGAGAAACGATAAAATATTTCAGGTCAGAAGTTCTCAAAAATGTGTGGACCGAGAAAAAACATAAGACAATCGCTGCAGCAACGAAGATCAGCTTACCGACATTTTCACAAAAATTTTGAAGAGAAAAAAAGATTACTTGAAAATAATTTTAAATTATAACTACTTGAATTAAGGGGGTGTGTTGAAAATAATCCAAGTAGTTAAGATGATGATGAGATCAGTTTAGATAAGGATAAGATTTATTTAGATGTGATAGATTTTTTATTATTTTAAAATATCTGTATTCTGTCTTTTAATCATTATAAATAGGTGCTCTTGGTTCATTCCAGAGTAATGCAGACTGTTGATTGAAAGTACTCCAGGTGTCTTCTACTATTCTCTTCTCCTTTTACCTGAAGTTCTACATAAAAGCCAACATTTCTTGTTTTGTTCCAACTGCAGTGCAGTGGCTAAACGGGATTTAGATGTCTGATAGTGCAATGCAGGGCATATCATGGCCCATTCGACGACGGGAGCCATCATATCACCACAGTAAAGCCAACTAAGCTTTCTTAAGTTAGCTCGGATAGTAACCTCGAGACTGGTCGCTGCTTCGTCTCGTCGTCCAAAAAGCACAGTAAGGTGTGACACACTCCAAACAACGTTAGTGGACAGATCGTCGAACCATCCCACCATCCAAGAAATACGACAAGGCACGACACAACCCAGGCGACATCGACGTCAAGGTATGATCCAACCAATCGAAGATGCCAGCATGCATTAACATTCACGTACGGTGACGTTGTCAACCATTAAATATCCTTGTACGACAACCCTCACGACATGAGGTATAAAAGCCACCACTATAAACAGTTTCACGGGAGGAGGAAAAGAAAGTCACAATGACCATACTATAAGTAGGACACCCTCAAGGGGTCAGGCTCTCAACTGACTTAATCATCGAAGGGACCTAACTGAAGGGACCCTCCATCCGATTCTTCTGACCTCTTGTGTAAGACGTGGACGAGCGTGGAGAAGGAGATGAACATCAACTCGCCTCGAGGAGTCGGTCCAGAGATCCCGAAGCAGAGTCATCATTCCGTCACGCCCTTTTCTCAAAATGTTTGAGCTGCAGAGATGTCATTGTACACTCCGATGAGACCAAGCCGAGATGTCGTTGCAGACTCGGCATAAAGCACACAACAATATCGAAATTTTCCTGTTTATTGAATCGATAGGGAAAGCTACATACGTGCCGAGTCTCTCGTCCCACATCCGCATGCAGACGGATGTTGCGCGCACGTCGCCGAGGTATCTCTCTCTTCACGTCGGCAGCCGTGCGGTAGCATTTGATTCATGGAAAAGGCTATAAAAAGCCTTTCCGCTACGATACTTGCAACCAGCGATGGAAGAAAGATTCATTTTTCATCTTATTACAGTCATTCTTTTGATGGTTTTCTTTTCTGTTCGTCTTCTCCGACTCTTCATGATTATATTTCGTAATGGCTTTCCCAGTCAAACCTGTATGAAGGTCGAGAATACATCTTAATTAGGACAGCTTTTGGTGCCTCTCTAGTGCGCTAAGAACTGAGGAAGCTGATCCGTGTTAGACTGAGAACCGAGGAAGTGCGCCACCAGTGGCTGTGACATGAGTTCACCGAGCACATCAGTGATGGGGGTTTAGTAGAACCCAAGACAAGCAGTCAATAGCATGCAGATATAGGTAGCATCATTTAATTGCTTGCATGGTAATATAGGTAGAATTAAAACAGTGACACTTAGTCGAACAACGACTCCTTTAGATCCGTTTAATGCTGTGCGAGGTCGGAGTTGGAGATGCCTCATCAATGTGTGAGGTCACTAATGCAGAGAAGTTAGGAATGCTTGCATGTACTGTGAAGTAGATCGGAGAAGTGTTGCCCACTTTGGAGCATCACGAGGTGGACATCAGCTGCCGTCCCCTTCCCGTCTGTTGGTTTTGAGAGCATTGATTAGGGTTTCTGGAGCTTCCTCCTCGCCCAACGAAGGTGACGAGGGCTACTGCGTCAAAGACGGTTTACTGCAGACGAGGAATTAGAGTAAAGATTTGAGCATCCATGAAGGATATCAGTGGGCATAACACAGTCCACTTTTCTAGGTAGGAGGACATTAAAAGGATGGATCTGAGGTGTGTCAACGTGAAAAGCTCAGCCATTCCTACGACTGGTTCGATCACCGGCTGGGGAAGGCTGCATGTGATAATAATAACATTGCCGTCAACTAATTGCTTCACTCCATTAATGGCGATCCCAAAAATGCGCTACGACCCGACGAACGAATCCTTATTGCAGGAGACTGCATGCCGCTGCTGCTGCTTTTACTTCCTAATTCTCGTGGGTTTGGTGGCTCCAAGTTAATGCTGCGGTGGAGGATCGACTTATACTACTAATGGTGGAATGCTAATGTGAGGTAGAAAGCCAGAGTGGTGACAGCCATGAAGACTGAGGTTGACATCTACCCAATCCAGGCTTCAAACTTGGTCAAGGAAAGGTCGATGGATCACAAGCACAATTGGCTGTGGTGAACGTCCCTTCGCCATGCATAAATTAGTAGAATAAGTAGCTTCTCAAGTTAGCTCGCAGTGCCACCCACTGCACTCCCATTTATATACCTCGAATCCTTGGCCACAGTCGACAGCTCCACAGATGGGGTCGCTTAGGTTCAAGTCCATCGACAAGTGTAGCTCGGAAGGACGGTCGCATCAGGCGGTGGCGGCTGATCTCGATGGCACTCTCCTCATCTCCCGCAGCGCCTTCCCTTACTTCATGCTCGTCGCGATCGAGGCAGGCAGCCTCCTGAGGGGCCTCGTCCTCCTCATGTCGGTCCCCCTCGTCTACACCACCTACGTCCTCTTCTCGGAGTCGGTGGCCATACAGGTGCTGGTGTTCATCGCGTTCGCGAGGCTGAGGGTGAAGGATATCGAGATGGTGGCGCGCTCGGTGTTGCCCAGGTTCTACGCCGAGGACGTGCACCCGGAGACGTGGAGGGTGTTCGGTTCGTTCGGCCGCAGATACATTGTGACGGCGAACCCCAGGATCATGGTGGAGCCGTTCACCAAGAGCTTCCTCGGGGCCGACAAGGTCCTGGGGACCGAGTTGGAGGTGACCGCGTCAGGGAGGGCAACGGGGTTCGTCAAGAAGCCCGGGGTGCTCATCGGACAGCTGAAGAAGAAGGCGGTGGCGGAGGAGTTTGGTGGGGGGAGATCGCCGGACGTGGGCATCGGCGACAGAGAGACTGACTACGATTTCATGTCCATTTGCAAGGTTTGAACCCAAAACTGGCCTACTTCAATAGATATTGATCTACTCCAACATTGAGCATCACAAATGTCCACAATTATCGTGGTCTGCGGTGTATGCCGTCTTCTTCTTTCTTTCTTTCTTCCACTTTCCTATGCAAAGGATGGGGATGGGAGCCATTGATAACAGCAGTCTGCTTTCTCCAGGAAGCTTACGTTGTGCCGCATGCAAAATGGAGTCCGGTGCCAAAGAGCCAGCTCCTGAACCGGGTCGTTCACCACGACGGCCGCTTGGTCCAGCTGCCGACGCCCCTGGTGGCGCTCGCCACCTTCCTCTGGATACCCATGGGCTTCGCCCTCTCGCTCCTCAGGGTGTACATCAACCTCCCGCTGCCGGAGCGCATCGTGTTCCACAACTACAGGATCATGGGCATCGAGCTGGTGGTGAAGGGCGCGCCCCCGCCGGCACCCAAGATGGGCCACCCCGGCGTTCTCTTCGTGTGCAACCACCGCACCGTGCTCGACCCGGTCGTCACCGCCGTCGCCCTCCGCCGCAAGATCAGCTGCGTCACCTACAGCATCAGCAAGTTCTCCGAGCTCATCTCCCCCATCAAGGCCGTGGCGCTGTCGCGGGAGAGGGACAAAGACGCGGCGCACATCAAACGCCTGCTGAAGGAAGGCGACCTGGTGATCTGCCCCGAGGGCACCACCTGCCGGGAGCCCTTCCTCCTCCGGTTCAGCGCCATGTTCGCGGAGCTCACGGACCGGATCGTCCCCGTGGCCATCAACACCAAGCAGAGCATGTTCCACGGGACGAGCGCCAGGGGGTGGAAGCTCTTCGACCCCTACTTCTTCTTCATGAACCCGCGGCCCGTCTACGAGATCACCTTCCTCAACCAGCTGCCCAAGGAGTTCACCTGCGCCGGCGGGAAGTCGCCCATCGAGGTCGCCAATTACATACAGCGAGCGTTGGCGACCACGCTGGGCTTCGAGTGCACCAACTTCACCAGGAAGGACAAGTACGGGCTGCTCGCCGGGACCGACGGCCGAGTGCCCTCCAAGAAGGAGGAGAACAAGGAGAAGGCCCAGAACGCGTGAGCTCCATTGCCAGGCTGCTGCTACTGATGCTTTACTATCTCCCATTTCCACCTATGATGATTCTTCTGTTGTTCCTCTTCCTTGCTGGGGAGGTTGGCTCTTATAAGGAAGTTTATGCTCTTATATTATGTTGATGGAATCAGAATCGCGTCCTACAAACAATACCAAATATTTTTAAGGATGATCTAAGGACAAAGTTGGACGATAAAAACGACTCACAAGACAAGTGTAAACTCCATGGTCAGGTCTGTGGATGTTGAGCCAACATTTTTCTTCCATTATGATGCATAAAGCGCATTGCTTCTGTTTGTTCTTGCGACAAAAGAAGAACAAGCACTGTGAGCAGCTAACACAAAAGTTGGCTCACTAATCATCAAAAGAACCACGGCATAAAGTTATGTCCTCGAACACCAAATTAACAAGAGCAACATCTACAGTCGACAAGGAACAAAACTACAGATTCTACCAATCAAGAGCCTTGTAGTGACAGGGAAATAGGCATCCGGTAAATCCTATGAATTGTGTGAGAAGGTGCAATAGGAGTTTATGGTGTCTGTGGTGGTCATGATGGTGTAATTTGAAGCATCAAGACGAGAGGTAACAATGGCCGGAGGCATAATAACAAGCACCTACTGTGCAAAAACATATCTAGCTTGGTTAATCGGAAGCTCTTTCTAGCAGAATGACCGATTGCTAAGGTGAGCCAACACAAGAAGCTACACACCCCAAGGATAACATCAAGGTTGTTCAGACAAAAAGAGCAAGCAGTTGGTGTGCGACACAGGAGAAGCAACGGAATACTCATCCACGCCGGTAGACGTTCTCGAGGTGCTCGTCGATGACGGAGGAGGGGACGCCGCGGGGAGTCCATTTGATGGGGGATGCGCTTCATACACCAGAAACCAAATCATACGGGTGCAAAATTATATGGGTTTAATTTGATCGATATATCCAATCCTTTTCAATGAAGGAACAAATTCCCCATACTACCCCTATATATTCCCTGTATGCCATCGAGAATCTTAGTTTCAAAAATAACAAAGTTACCATCAAACTCGGATGGACGGTTGATGATGCGTTTGCTCCATAGACATATCATCATTGGACGGCCTGGATGTGATAATGCTCTTGATGAAGGATAAACAATGTTAGCGGAAGGGGTAAAACGGTCATCGTAGTTCGCGGACTTTTAACAAATAAAACCAAATAATGCAGTAGATAAGGTTGTTCCCTGAGCCGAAACGGGAGGCGGACAATCCCGGAATTGAGAGATCATGAGCATCCTCAAGGCGATCCAACCATCCCTCCATCTCCCAAACCCATCTCCTCCCCGGAGGAAGACGTCACGCAACAGGCGGAGACCGGACTCCTGTTTCTGCAGCTCCAACGACGCCGGCCGTGCCGATTCCTCTTCCCCGTCCGAAGGCGACAAGCGAAAGCAGGAACTGCTCGCCCGGATCGCCATGCTGCAGGCCCAAAAGGTCCGCCTCACCGACTTCCTCGACGAGCGGTCCGCGTTCCTCACCCAGTTCGCGGAGGACGCCAACGCCGAGTTCGACCAGATAGGGGAGAACGCACTCAAAGAGTTCGACGAAGCCAGCGCCCGGGTCTCTCTCTCTCTCTCTCTCTCTCTCTTTCTCTCTCTCTCTCGGTAGCCGACGCCAAAGCCTCGGCGAGCACTTGGGGAAATAACAGCACACCTGCTCTTCGCATGTGCAGATCATGGAGAAGCTGGAGGGCCGGGCGCAGGCGTTCGAGGAAGCAGCGGAGGTGAACAGGCAGGAGATGGAGAAGAACGACCGGGTGTTGGCGGAGTTCGAAGACCAGATGGAGAGGGACCGGAACGAGGGCTTGTTCTTCAAGAACCTGAAGGAGAAACGACCTGCACCCAAAGACAAGGAAGCGGAAGGGAAGATGGAAGCGCAGAAGCTGGAGGAAGCCGCGAGGAGAAACGCAGGTTTCAAGGTGCGAAGCAACATATACCTTGCGCTGATGACCGTGCTGGGCTTCACCATCGCCAGCGCCGTCGTTGCCACTCCGGAGGTGGAGTGGCGAAAGGTCGCTGCGCTGGGCTTGATACTTGTGGGCTTAGTCGCTCAGTTCATCTACGAGAAGAGTTTGTCTTCGGAGACAGAGGAAAGGACGAAGGAAGAGTGAGGACCAACTGCTGCTTCAACTGTAAAGATAAATCTGTGTGTTTGCATGTAACATAAATCCATTCTGCATGTAATCTACGTGTTTCAACCGTCCAAAAGTCAACCATACATTTCATTCGGTTCGGTTGGATCACATTAGTTCATCCGACACATCTATATTAGATGGACCGGCCGGTCTATCTGGAGACATGGCTTCGCCTATTCCTTCCATTTCTTGCTCCGTGACACTTAGTTATTTCAGAATATATACATACATATATATATGATAAATAATAAATGAAAAATTACATCAATGTCATGAGAACGGATGGGAGGGGTAATGTGGATGGAGTGCACGGCTCGACTTTGTTGAAGTGGAAATGGTAATCTAAAAGCATATTGTGTTAGAATAGGAAGTGATAATGAAAAGTCTAATTAAATCTATTGATTCATTTATAGAGGTAAAGAGGAGGATTTTTCTTAAGTAATCTACTAGATTTTCTCATTCTATTGAAAAAAATCATATCTAAATTATATCTGTTATCATGCCCCCGTAAGATCGAGCTTCTATCAAAGAGTCGATCTTGGATCGATATAACGAAAAGAGTTTGCAGTGGGTGGAGCAGAAACTGTCATTGGATAGCGAAAGCGAGTATGGAGGCATCAGACTTAGAGATCAGGACTAGGAGGTCTCGACGAACGCAGCGATCAGAGAGGCTACGGGCACAGAGGTCTCAGTTCGACCGGGGCAGGGCCACGTGGCCGTGCACAGCAAGGGCGCCCTGCAGGAGAAGGAGAGCGATGGCGGGTCCCGCATCCATAGAGGAGGATGAGCCCTTGGCAGAGATGTATGCAGCCGAGTGGATGGGCGCCGATTACGTGCTGACTCTGGTGACCATGCTGAGGAAGCAAGAGGTTGGTGGAACTTTGGCGCATCGATGAGAAGCTATCGTTGGACAACGAGGTAGAGAACTGATAGGGGAGACAGTGTTGGCAGCGAAGGGACCTCGGTGGCAAGAAGAGGAGGTTTGGTGGTTGCAACAGAAGAAGGTAAGGGAGAGGGTGGTGGCAGGAAGAGGAGGTCTGAAGATTGTAGCATAAGAAGTAGAGGTTGTTTTATTTTTGTTGCATTGCAGAAGAAGATGTTGGCGACACTGAAGAGTCACGAGCGGTTGAGGTCAGCAGCCGTCATGGTGGTGGTAGCAGAGAGAGATATGGGCTGTGACTACAAAGAGTAGTCCTCCGGGGGGTCACATAGGGTCGTCTTTCAGGTGCGTACGTGAGAAGCTATAGTTGGATAGTGAAAAAAAGAAAAGATAATATCTCTTAGAGAGACTAAGGGACTATGATATCATATTAGAATATGAAGTGATAATGAAAAGTCCAAGTAAGTTAATTAATTCTTTATTTATATAAATAAGTAGAATAATCTACTAGAATAATTTACTACGAGAGAGATGACCTATAAAACATACATGAGCTTGTGGACCATGGTCTATTTGAGTGTAGACGAAGTCATTGGTGCAGAAGCATCAACGACGCACAGGAGGAGGAGGAGTCGCTTTCTCCGTGGTTTACGGCTGTCCCCGTAACTCCATTTACTGGCACGACAAGTATGGTGTAAGGACGAGGAGGAGGTGGCTGGTCATGGTGATCGATGATGGTCCTGCAAAATAATGGGCGAAAAGGGAGACGACACACCTCACGGTCTTCTGGCAAGCACATATGGAGAAACGAAAACATGGCATGGCAGTGGTACTCTCCGGTCTGAGGAAGAAGATACTGCTGGTGCTGACAAAGTTGGGTGACATATCTTGTGTTCACTAAAGGTAGAACCACAGCCTGTCCCAATGAATCCTCCACTTCACATCACCTCCCCTCCCCTCCCACACCCACGGCCACCACCACCCTGCTCCTCTGCTCCCACCAAGTTTAGGAAACCTGCTGCCATCGATGGATGGTGGGATCGTTCCCTTCTCATGCCTCCTGTTGATCACCATGCAGTGTTCTCTCTCTGGATTCTCCTTCCAGTCTTGGACAAGCAACAAGCATGGATTCTTATGCCGCACCTTTAACAGCTAGTAGATTTAAGGCCACCAGCCACAGTGCTCAAAGAATCCATATTTTTTTAACTCCACTGCAACTCTAGAGAATGGAATGGTTAGACAACAAGTAAGGTTGGTGGGGAATCTAATCAATGGTGACATGATTGAAGTTTGAGCAAGAAAGAAAGAGCTTGCTTGACGAAACTCTTACAAGTATACATGTGATTTGTCATGCTAAGATAATACTCAAGTCATAATTCTAAGATAGCTCCACAAGAAAAAAAAAAACCTGCATTGGTCATTACAAACTCCCACCTGACCATGATGACATTCTAAGAAACAAGAGAGAGTAGTGAGTGAGGAGGTGCAATGCATCGTCTCTATATGTATCCCACACTGCCAAAGAGAGCAGCCTCCCCATGGTCTTCTTTCTCTGATTGGGACTTCAGGTACTTTGAGAGAGAGAGAGAGAGAGAGGAGTTGAATTGTTAGACTTGCAGAAACTGTGGTTGCAGGGAGCATCCAAAGGGATCGCATTGATCCCTTGAGGCAGGTTTTCTTCATCGACAGTAATCGGATCATGCCATCTTTTTGGATACCTCCTCCAGCCACTGTTTACTATCCACCCATCATCCTTCACTGGACTTCTCCATCTGTTCTTCCATGGAGGAATCCTTGCGCAGGTTCGGGCACGCTGCTGCCTGTTTGAGAGTAAGATTGCTTCTGAGGAAACTGCATGCCTTCCTATTCTTTCTGCATCATGGTTTCTTCTTTGGATTAAATTGTCTCTTTTTCCTCTGGTACTTGCCATCCATCTGTGCGTTTCTCCTTCTTTCTTTATTTCTTTCTTTCCTGTGCATCAGATACCCTAAGAGAAGTCATCTCCAGAGGAAGTTGATAGGGAGAACATGCATCATATGTATTATAAGCGTTTGTTTCGTCAACAGTTTTCTCTGAGCATTTACTGGAAGAAGAACTTGATGCACTGCATGATGGCTCTGCAAAATGTTTTTGGATTACTGTTGAAGGTCACAAGCACTTGTTCTAAGTTTCCTGCTACTTATATGATTCTACACAATAAAAAAAAAAAAAAGTATATTGATGTGGTGAGAGCTTATAATTAGTTGAGGACTTTGATGAAGAAAATTTCCACAATTTTTTTTTTTTGAGTTGTTCATTATTATTTTCCTTTGTTAATACACAAAGGATTCGATTCGAAAGAATCAATAAAAATAAAAAATAAAAAAGAACAGCCCCGAAAAAGAAGAAAAATACACTTGATCCTTTTTCGAGGAGATCCATAGTATGGCAGGTTATATATGTATATGATGATAAGCAGTAAAACCTTTAAACATAGAATAACCTACTTATTCTGGGAGAGGTATACTTACTGTCAAAAGATCCCAAGATTTCTTCAACTATTATCTTATTTGTCATTACACATAACACATGAAATTTTGATCCTGATCACCATCACTTTTGCAACACTGACCATACTGAAGTTTGCTTTCATGAAGAACATCTTTCTTTTTCAATGAGGAAAACAGATCATTATCATGCCTGGTGTGATTGTGATTTTATCCAAAAGGGAGAAAGGAGAAGAAAAAGGGAAAGAATGTCACCATTCAATGAAAAATTGGGGTGACAAGTTTGGGTTCCACCAATCATTCAATGTGAACTCAATATTTTTCTATCATGGACAAAAATTATGACTTGAATTCATGGCAATTTCAGCTCTTAGTTATGAAAGAAAAGGGATGATCTGAGTGCTAAGAGTTGCTTCAACATCAAGAATATGAGTTAGTAGAAGCCAAGAATCAAACATGCTTCTCTTTGGGGGTGATCTCAAAAGAGCCACTCAGTTCTGGATGCCATCAAACAACAAAGAAGCTTAAACAAGGTCTTGATACAGAGAAGCCTATTTGTAATGGAAAGAGGGATGCATCACTATATATATAGTTATGCCATTTGACCTAATCAATGTCTGATTCATATACCAGATATCAGTAAATAAGAACTTTCAGCCCGATTATACAACATTGAAGAATATGTTGATGACATCCTTAGACAACTAAACCCATTCAAAACCCACAAGAAAAACCTTCTGCACATGAATCCCAACAAATGTGCACTGGCATGACCAGAAAATACTTCTAGGTTTTCGTTGGGAGTGGTAATTAATTGAATTTTGAGAAAATCTAAGTCATTTCAGAAACGACCTCGATAAAAAAAGTTCAAGTATATGAATGATAACAGACTCCGAGAACATCTATAGTTATATAGTTGATATTTTAGGATGCTTGAGGAACAAATGAAATGACAATAGTACTGTAATTCTGAGCTAAAATAGCTTCCTCATGTATATTACTGAGAAAATCTGAGCTTCTTTACATTGAGAAGCCATATACATAAGATAGAGAAATTGCTTGGTGAGATGGAAGTACCTTATTTCACAGTGTACTGCTATTGTTTTCTGTATTAGACTATCGACACAACTTTGTAGTGCTGAGTGTTGTGCCCAGTTTGGGTCTTCTTTCCTTTCACCTCTAACAGCTAATTGGGCAAGAAACATCTTCAGAAGTACCATGACCCAGGCTATAATGTACCGCGGAGACGATTAAGCCCTTCCAACGGGAGAAAGAGGCGGATGATTTGGTACATAGCTAGCATGATCACCTTGGGTTCTAAGAGCTCTCCCTGACTGACCAGAGACATCATGTTCCCGAAAGCTTTTTGGTTCTGCTGAATAATTGGTAGGTTTCCTACCATGATGGATTGCTATGCAGATTGCAAAAGCCTGAAGCAGAGAAATGGAAGATACATAATCAACAGCATACCGCCCATCTCTGAAAGAAACCATGCTGAAGGCAGGTCTTTCTTCTTGAGATCCACCCTAAGAGAGGTTAATTATTAGCATTATCTACATCAACACCAATGCTACTAGAAACGAACAGAGAATAAGTTTGGAAAGAGGAACAAATGACTAGTCAAGTGGCTATACCTGGATGAATAGTTCAAATCTGTAAGTATCATCTGTAGTTTGACAATCTTGGAATGAACCAGAGGTGGACTCTCGGAACTTGTCGCTAAGAATAGTTAGCTTGCAACCCTCATCCCAACCTCCACAATCACAAGCTCCTCCTGATCTCCATCTTTCTATCAGAGGTGAGGGCTCACCATCAGTTGACAATCCATGAACACCACTTGGAAGTATGACAGATATACCAGAGTGATCTACAGCAACATCATGCTGATCAGTCTGCAAACATTTCTCTTCATTTGGAGCACTTGGATTATTTTCTGAACTTGCCGATAATAAACTTCTGAATTCACTGCTGTGCAAATTATCAATAGTTGAACTTTTTGGCCTATCCAGTGGTAATTTAATGACAACGGCAGCCAGCTCACTCTTACTTGGAGAGTCAACAGGTTTTTGAGATGTTGGTGCCGGTTCAGCATCAAACAGATTAAACTCTCTCACGACATGAAAACTGTCATTCTGGTAGCTCCTCAACTTGCAAAGTGAAACCCTCAGCTGGCCAACAACATTGGAGGTCAGCAGATGCTTCTTGTCCTTAATCACAGGGATGCTCCAGAACATGCTTTTCTTCTTAGAATCTTTTATGGAGTATAACTTATATATGCACTCAAGGCCATCATTATTGTTGACACTTCTCATTGTTGTTGTCGCTGCCAGTACCTCACTGTCACAAGATGAGATTATAAACAAAGGATATCCATTTTTCCAAGCAAGTTGAAGAAATGCTTGCTTCACTGATGCCATATGCTTTTCATCCTGGTGTGTTCCTTTACCATTGATGGACAATTTATTTGAAGCAGTCATGCTTCTCCTAGGCTGGCATGTAGAATCAACACTTGTTTTTGATGGCTTGTGCAATCCATGGAATGCTTTGACAGTTCTACTCAGTTCACAGGAATGGTGACCGGGTAAGGCAGCAGCTATCCCAGTCAAATGAAGATTGTTCTTAGGCTTAAATAGAGGATCAAGTATCCTCCTCAATGGGCTTTGCCGGCCTCTGTTATTTCTGGTTGCTTGATCTCCCTGTGAATTATATAGATGAGAGATTGTCTCGAGTTGTTCTTCAGGTGAACTGTCCTTCAAACTAGAACTTCTGCTCATTCGTCTTAAACCAACACTAGCTGGATGGTCAGATGATCTCTTTCCTGTCACAGCCATAGCTTTTGCCCCAGATTTTCTGGATTCTTGGATTGTAGTAACTTCAAGTTGCTTGCAAGGATCTCTAGGAAATAATTTGTTGTCCCCATTTGTGCATATGGATTTATCAGTTGGTACTGAACTTTCTGACAGAAGAGTGCAAGATATATCAGATTCATCATTCAGAATTGTCCGTGGGAGAGGGCATGAATGTGGAACATGCGGATACTGTCGGATGATCTCAACATCTTCAGCTAAACTGCCTGAATAATTGTTGTCATTCCTCTCATCCAGCCAGCCATCACTAGCTAATGGGGAATCAGAATTGAGGCATCCACTGTCCACACTCTGTTGAAGATAATCCCATCTTACTTTCCGATCCTGGGATAACCATAGCATATCATTGGCTATGGGTAGGCTATGAGGGTAGTCCTGTGACATTTCTGCTTTCATCAGGCTACTATTTTGGTCCTCCACCACTTTTGTTGCAGTAGAGTCATCAATCTTGTATCCTGAAGGCGAAGTTGCAGAATGCGGAGCTAGGCATACTTCACTTGAAATGGCTTGTAAATCCAAATTTTCATTGTTATCTGTACCAAGTTTGTGATCAACAATTAAACAAAAATCTGCATCGGAATGTTTATCATGCTGGACAGGAAACTTAGTAGAAGAGATTCTTGAACCACAAAAGCCTTCTCTATGGCCAGAACTTTCTTTTTCAAACATCTTAATTGAACTGTCCATAACAGGTGGTTTCTTACGATGAAACGCTGAAGGAGATTTCTTCCCTTGAGAACTAGACATGGTTCTACAAGATTGGTTCAAAAAATCAAATGTAGAAAATGTTGATGACATAGTACTACTAGATGCAGAATGTCCACCACCCACATCTGCAACACTTTTTTGGTGGTATGCCCATCTCTCAAGAAGACCCCAGTTCAGTACTCCAAAGTTCAGTGCCTTCTCATGAATATTATCTCCATTCTCTTTGCGCTGAAGATAAACAGGTACATTTGACATGTTCTTAATTGGACCTTCAATCCCGGTCACCTTCCTACTAGGCCATGGCTTTTGATGATTCCCCAAAGGTGATACACCCAAGTTTTTGTTCACCTCATGCCGAACTTTAGCTGTTTGTCTAGGGAGCCTTTCAGTTTTAAGGGTTCCAACCTTCTCTAACACGTCGGCGTTCTTGATTTCACTTGAGGGGAGACCTTTCTCCTTAGATGATTTTGAGGAACGGCGCTGAAGTGATCTCATCTTCTCACTCTGATTGAATCCCATTTCTATCATTCTTTCATCCTTTGCTTTAACTGATAAAATTTCAGATGGCATGATTGAATCCCTTTCTATCGTTCTTTCATTTTTCTTGCTTGCAGCAAGCTTCCTAGTATGATGCAACAGAAGTGGTAGCAATTAACTCTCACAACAAGACAGTGTGCACTCAGTTCTCATGAGTTCCATGTCTTCATGTTGAGAGAGAAAGAAACTTCACTTCGTATGCCTTTCGGTATGACAAATGCAAAATGCTGCATACACCAAAGAAAGATCAGGGTCCATAAGTTGCTCTAAGCTGTGATAATAACTACAAGAGTAATACAATAAAAAAGTGAAGCATGATTTCTACACAGTTCAGTAGCAAAAAGGGAAATTTGAGAAAAAAATTGCATGTCATCACAGTGGTGTTGATTGTTATAAACTGATCTAATTCAAGACTAAAGAACATAAGTTCCTTGCACAACTCACTAATAAAATGTTCCATTTCATTCACAAACCAAGGATGCCAAGAGGAGACACAGCAGTACAAAAAAAAAAAAAAAAAAAAACCTGATGAAAGGAACAGGGTGTCTCCACCACCGATGGTCGATGAACTCGGTGATTAATCCCTATGTTCAATCGGCAAGCTCAGGAACTTTCTTATGTTTATGAACAATCCAAAGGTGCTTGAACTGTTACCACCAAAAAATTCCTTTGATTTGAGTGGCTACCACCCATCGGAGAAAGAAAGATACATCAGCAACAGAAACTACAGCACCATCCTCACCAGACCTGCGCATCGTACCTAGTTCAATCCGGATACCAAAAAACTTCACAGTGCCAGATCAATTTCCCCACACGAGAGCCCCTTGAGGTACTCGAGTGCCACAATCGAAAGAACGATGGCAAATCGCAGGGGAAAGCATCATCTCAGAAATCACCATGTGCGAGTAAGAAAGCAAGACCCTAACGACCAGACATGAGTAGCCATTACGAAAACATAGAATGGGGGGCCGTACCAGCAACAAGAAGAAGAAGAAGAAGAATTGCCGAAGTAGATCTGCCTTGCCCCCTCTCCCGGGTCCCGAAGAAGAGTGCCGCTGACATCAAGGTAGCCTTGGCAGCAAAGAAAGAGACTTCCCACCGCAGGTGCAAGACCAAACGAGGGAGAGAGAGAGAAAAAGGAGGGGGGGGAGCCGGGGAACCCGCGACCGTGGAGGGAATCAAGGCAGGGGGAAGCGGCAGGTGGTGGCGGTGGGCAAGAAAAGACATGCGGCCCATCATGTGACCGCGCCGCCTCGTCCTGCATCTTCTATGCGGACGTCGAGTTGCGGTCAATCCGTCGCCGGGTTCGGTAAAGCAAAAGGGGGGGGGGGGGACTGCCAATGATTGCTTCGATCACAATGAAGCACGAATGATTGCTCCCGTCCTCTGCAAGTAATCGCTGTAAGGCGCCTCCTCTCTTCTTCAGCGACGTATCTCGATAGGACCACTCCATGTAAAGCGCTGAACAAAGACGCGGCTTTGATAAATGGTCGCTCAAAAGGATGAGCAGTGGTGGTAATCTTTAGTTCAAAGCAAAGCCAGAAGCCAAAACAAAGCTTTGGTCTATATGCCAAAGCGCGAGCTTGTAATCATCATCCGCTTCTCTCCCGCTTCGCCGGGAAGAAGAAGAATCCGAGGGATCGAAAGGGCGGTGGGCATGTCTTCTTTTAACGCGCTCCTTTAAATTTAATTACCAATGAAATGACATCATTGTTGTGGAGCTCACATGGGGTCATGGATTTATGTCATGTGAATGGGAGACATGGTTGGCCATCTCGCCATCACTATGTACATCGATGAGGTTATTTTTTGGTACTGACACTCTACAGACCTCATATCAGAATTATCTTTCTTTGTAAAAATTAAAGAAATATTTTTTTTATATTAGTTGGAATTCACCTTTAAAAACTATGTTGTTTCATTTATTTGGGAACCATAATATGAATTAAATCTTTTAGTCGTTGAGGTGGTTAACTACATGGAGACAATCCTCTAAGTTAACCGTTCTTAATTCTCATACTTGGGCCCACTGGGCCCACTGCCCATCCAACGACCTATCGGACGTGGCGCAATTATTGAATGGAAGTTAGGCCCACGGCACCCTTTTACATTTCCAACCTCCAATGATGTCGCTATTCTATTACACCCCCCTCACCGGTGGATTCTTACATATATATATATGTGTGTGTATGTGTGCACGAGTGGGAGTTGCCCTAGGCGGAGGAGGCGAGCGGTTACTGCTCAGGCGTCGGAGTCGAGGCGAGCGCCAGGAGAAGAAGAAGGGGAAGGACGATGTCTTGGCAGACGTACGTCGACGACCATTTGTTGTGCGACATCGACGGCCAGCGACTCACGGCCGCCGCCATCGTCGGCCACGATGGCAGCGTCTGGGCCCAGAGCGACACCTTCCCTCCGGTATCCTTCCTTTCGCTTCTCCTATTGGCTTCGCTTGATTCTCCTGCCGGTCGGTTTAGTTAGAGTCGATCGGATCGTGTTGTGATCTTTGGATCTGGCACATGACGGTTGGAGCCGGAGATCTATTTGATCTGTTGTGGTTTTTTGGGGTCCTTTTTCTTTGATCGGTGGTTAAAGTGATTGGGGAGGGGTTTTCTCTATCTGATCGAGTGCTGTTGGTTCCTCGTAGATTCGATCTGCTTGGGTTGTGATTTTCCTGTCGACCAGAATAATTTGACTTCATGGATGCTTATTAGTGTTCGATCATGCTTTTCAACTAATCCATTGCTTGTCGGAGCAACGGGAAATTTGCTGGGAGGGATTGGATGGCAGATCAAATCATGTGATGTCGCATTAAATTTCAGGTGTCAGTTTCTCGAGGGATTGATTACCAACGGTGATTCGAGAGGGAATCCAATTGCGGATTTCATGCTCCGGTGACATTAGTAGTTGCATTCGTTACTGTAAGATATTAAGCTTCGGCTATTGGAAGTCGATACAATCACGAAACGTTATCAATTTTTGTTCTTTTCTTTTAATTACAAAACGATGTAGATGGAGTTGTCAAGGGGTTTTTTATCCTCTTAGACCCTTCAGCTCTGCCTATATAGTGAGATCATTAAATATTTGTGGTGGTGATAACTATTGTTATAGGATCATTACAAATAAGCTTTATTGTGAACTTCCCTGATATAAGTGGGAGAGATTATAACACTCCAAATAGTTTCATATTGGATGTGGAAAGTGAATTGAGTTGGCTTGTAAGAGTTAGATGAGTTTTACTAGTGACCATATGATTCTAGACCTATCAAGTTAATGAGTCAGTTGTCTCATCAAACGGTATCATGACAAATGGTATTAGAACACACTTAGTATTAATCATGTTGAGGAACCCAAATAGGAAAGAGCTAGATACATGTGGATACGGCTAGAGAGACATCACTATGTGAAACCGCCAATATACTGAACCTCAAGTTTCGCTGAGGTTTGATTCTAAGATATGTCAGGTCTTGACAATGATGTGAAGCCCTAAGTGATGAATATTGCAATACCTCAACGTTAGTTTGAAGTGAATTGGTCTATGAGAACCAAATTACTCTTCTTCTATTAGCTTTGATTTGAGCATTTTAGGCCAAATGGTTTTTGGCCTATCATCCTAATGTGTCATTGGGTCACATCATAACAACTAAGATAGAACAAGGTTAGTGTCACGTCATTTTACAAAAGGATATGATGTGGTCAATTAATTCAAAGGCATTCTAAACTTATAGTGGTTTTGAAGTACTTTTATTATTTATAATTTTATATGGCTTACAGTATAAAGTTATTAAGTGAGCTTGCTAATTTCTTAAGTTAGTCAATGTGTAACTGTTAAATTATGTTCACGAAGTGTAATGATCTAGATATCACGTGTACGTTATGCAGATATACATTTGAATACACATACAGCTGTTGATATGTGGCATAAATATGTTTGCCTTTGTGTCAATGAATATGGACATTTACTTGTGGATGACATAACAAAAAAAGAAAAGTGTGTCACTTTATTTGCTTTTTTTTATTTTAACGCTTTTTTTTCCTCTCGGATCGTCGGTGCAAATAAACAATATAATGAATGCACTATCTGATGGTTCTGAGGGTTCTCTCAATTATCTTTTATTTATTCAGTCAATAGCTTTATTCTTATCAACTGTGCAGTACAAGCCTGAAGAGATTGCTGCAATTATGAAAGACTTTGATGAACCTGGGTCTCTTGCTCCAACTGGTTTATACCTTGGTGGGACAAAGTACATGGTCATCCAAGGGGAACCAGGAGCTGTTATTCGAGGGAAGAAGGTCAGAATTCTACATCCCATTTATGGACTAGACTAAATTTGTCCAATTTTTAGTATGGATTCAGAGTTTCAAGTATCATGAAATTTCAACTTTGTTACAAAGAATGTCTCATTCATGGTACTCGCTTGAATTTTCAAGTGATTAATGTTCAGTAATATACTTGTAACACTTAACTAATTGTTTAATAATTTCAGTAATTTATGAGGTAGTTTCTTCGTAGATGACTTGTCAACTTGTTTTGAGAAGGGTCAATACGTAAATACTGGTTTTGTCGGTAGTGCTCCGCTTTAAATTTTCTTAAGGTTAAGGTGTGAGGAGGTAAGGTTTATTCTATCTAACCTGATAGACTAGGGATCCAGTAAAATGGAAACAGCTTCTATATAACTAAGGTGGCTGGCTATGTGCATTGATTTTATCTGGACCTCGTATTAATGGGACTCCCTGCATTATGTTCTTTCCTATACCAAATAATTGAGACATTACAACATCTTGTTGTTGTTATAAAATAATATCGTGAAGATAAAAATAAATTAAACATGGGAAACAATGAACTGTGGAGCGCATACAATTTTATAACTCGGATTTTCTATATGAACATCCATAATATTGTTTGTTGTATAAACCTTTTGATATTATAGCAATCAATCATCAGTCTTTTATGGCAAAGTTATGTGTTAAAATGCATTGTAAATGGCTTTGTGGGTTTATTCAGTCTGCTGGCTAGATCATCTCAATGCATTGTGAAAAAAGCTATATTGAGAATGGTTTTTTTCCCATTTAGCTATCTATCAGCTTGTTTCTTACCAACTGATGTGTTGATAAAACACGAGAAATTGCCTGTGTTGTCATCGCCTATGCTCATCGTCCAGAGCCTGTTTTGCATTATTTATTGAAAAATTGGTTGTACAAATGTTGCAGTAGCATATTTGAAAAAAGAAGAAGAAAAAAAAAAAACACACACACACATACATACATGTTCCCAGTCCAGTGGAGTACTACATAATTAAGAAACTCAATCTGACACTTTTTAGTAAACAATGCGTTCAGCTGCAATTTCGGTTGACCGTTGACTTGTTTTAAATGTTTAGGGTTCTGGTGGTGTCACCATCAAGAAAACCAATCTGGCTTTGATCATTGGCATATATGATGAGCCCATGACGCCTGGTCAATGCAATATGGTAGTGGAGAGGCTTGGCGACTATCTCTTTGATCAGGGCTTTTGAAAATGGCCATGGAACAAACCCCTGGTCAATGCAATATGGTCGTGTGTTTGGTGTTGTTAGATCCTTTGAATGGACTTTCTGGAGTCTATTTCTGCCAGTCGTGTGTGTCGATGGTGTTAAACCCCTTTGAATGGACCCTCTGCAGTCTACCTGAACTTGCAATGAGCGTGAGGAGGAATAACGAGCTTGTGGTCTTTTTCTGGGCGTTTTGTTGCAAAATCTGGTTGTTATTTGTACCTGTCTGTGTAAACTATTACGTTTAGAGACACCTCTCTTGTGTAAACATTTATCATGCTTGTCCTCTTTCTCTTGAAGCATGCTTCTTGTGTGTTGCTTTCGGTTGCATGTCGACAGAAACTTAAAATGCATCTTTTTTGGGATTCTTTCTCTTGAGCATTGTTGTTGTTGTTGTTGTTGTTGTGTGTGTGTGTGTGTGTTTTCCGTTGCATGTCTATAGAAACATAAAATGTATGTTTTTGGGGTTTGATAGTGTCTGTAGGCATACTGATCAAAACCATTCGCAATGGCACAAATCAGATTAGATAGGGTTGCACAGTGAGGTTATTATTGTTGTCCCTCTTCTTTACAGCCTTGGTTTACACTGGCATCACCGCAACTGTTCTCAAGGAAAGAACCAGTGGAAGGCATGAGGCAGGAGAAACAAGTCGTTTGGGTTATGCCTCGTGGATTTCCTGCAGCTAATTCCTGGACTTTGCAAGAGGCTGGCTATTAACAAACCCTTTTCTTTCATTCTTGTTTGAAGTGATAGATATGATTAGCGAGCATTAATATATAAATATATATATATACATGCCACTGTAGTAGTGTGTAGATTAGTGGGACTGAGTTTGGAGGGAAAATTTGAATGTTCATCTCCCCAGGTAAGCTTTGTACTCCTTTGTTAAATGTTGGATTTATTAGGTCATGGACATTATTGTATTCATGACCACTAATCTAAAACCTAATAATGTTAATTTTTTTCACAGGGTGGCGTTAGCCTTTGTTGACCTTGCAGAACTCCTGGAAACAGTAATCAGACACTCGGTCCTGCAACCCTGACAGAGAGAGAGAGAGAGAGAGAGAGAGAGACAGACCAGGGAACAAACAACTGACGCACTATCACATCAATGCTTCATAGGAGCAACGAATTGAATCAACCTGAGCTGGAGCAAGTGCCGGATTGATGGATTGAGAGCTAAAAGAAGGACAAAGGACAACAATAATCTCTCACGTACCTTCAAGCATCAGCTTCCTTCGTCGATTGTTTCACGCTCAAGTGACGCCATTAACGAACGTGATGCTTCTTCTATGCCGATGGAGCAATGTGATCGCGTGCTTCAGTCCCGTTCTGCTGTCTCCTCCGCATTCGAGAAGGAAGACGAGGAGAGAGGCAAGGCATGCAGCAGCAGCAGCAGCAGCAGCGATGCAGTCGATCGGTGAAGAGGAGGAGGAAGGACACGGGGCTGCTGCGCCAGTCGAGAGAAAGGGTCGTGGAGGAAGAAGCTGCGGTGAGGAAGGAGAGCAGCGCAGGTCAAGAGGAACGAACGAACTCCAGGTGGGGTCGTGAGGCAACAAAGTTATGCAAGCAGGCTACGGCGTCCTGTGATCGGAAGGCGACGACAGTGCACGCAGCGTGGGGAGAGAGAGAGAGAGAGAGAGAGCACCGAGGGAAGTCCACATTGTGTGTGTGTGTCTGTGTGTGTGTGTGCACACACTCCCAAACCCTCCCATCAATCATATCAAACCCTAATGATTGCTGGAAGGAGGGGAGTGATGGAAAGTTTTCAGGTCAGCAACCTGCTGATCCTTGCAGACTACATGACTTTTTTGTCATCCCATCTTTGAAATCCTTCAATCCTGTGGAGTTCTCTAACTCCTCATCCTGGAGATTGGAGACAACCAAGAAATAGGAGTGTCTTGCTTTCTTGGAATGATCATACTCTTCAGGTACTTATGCCCCATCTCGGGTTCCATAAACTTGGTGTGTTTCCCTGTGAAACAAAACTTCAGTTGCAGATGTTTTGACCAAAGTACATCCCATGACATTATTCTTTACAGGATGTGTCTTGCTATGGGTGTGAGGTGAATGAATGGTTTGAGGAACTCTTTTCTTTCTTTTAACCCCAAGGATTGAGGAACCAATCCAACAAAAAGTCCAGCAGATGAAAGAGGTTGAAGATGATGATCAACTTGGAAGGAAGCAATGCACCTCCTGAGGAGGATGAGATTTTGTGAAGCAGAGTCCCAAGAATTTACACATGGAAACCACACTATGCTTCTCTCTCCACCATTGCTGTGAGTGAACACAACAACAGCAAAAGAAATGATCCAGAGAAGAAGTACAGATCACCACTTCCTTGGCAAGTAGATCTCTTCCTCTGCCTCCCTCCTCAACTCGGAGGACTTGTCAATCTTCCCGACGACAGCACTCCTAAAGTTGAAGGCCTCCTGAGCTCGAGAACAGGGCCTCTGGAATCCGACTCCACCGAGAGCAGCAGCCATGGACTCCACCGTCACTTCGCTCAGAGGCACCCTCTTCCTCGTCCCGGCCGGATCCGGCCGCTGCTTCGGAGCGCTCTGAGACCTCAACTTCGCCTCGAATGACTCCGTGCTCGCCATGTAGTTGTGGCAGCTCCTCACGTTCAGGAGGAAGCGGCGGCGAACTCCGTCCTCGTCGCACACGCTCTTCGCCCCGGCGACTGGCCAGTTGCTGCTTGAACTTGCGCCGCGAGGGGTGCTCTGCGCGGTTGCAGATTGCCGGCATTTCTCGCCGGCGAGGCACCAGTCGTAGTCTTGGAAGAAGTCCCGGCAGTCAGGGACGGAGATCCTTGCCGGAATCTGGCATGGTGGGAGAGGAGACGAGATGGAGCTCCAGTGCGAGTCTTCGGCGGGGTCTATCACGGATGGAGTAGTTCGTCGGGAAGACCTCGACCTCGGACGGCCGGTGTCGACCTCGACAATCTTCGGGCTCCGGTCGAAGCTGTTCGAGACATTGTCGAGGCACGAGGAGAGCCTTCTGCAGTGGAACGACGACATGTTCTCCCTCCGCGCATCATCGAACCTCTCCTGCGACCAAAAGCAAACAGATAGCGAACCGAGCAACACAGCATTATTACATGGAGCAGCAGCCTGTGTTGGAAGAGCATACCAACGATCGCCGATGGCGGAATTCTAGCTGAAACCTTCGGTCATGTGGAATAAGATTTCGAGATCTCCGAGCTCGGGCGGTGGCCTGAGCTCTGATGAGGGCCTGCATACTACGAAGAGTAGCTGTGGCTTGCTTGCGTACCAGATAGCCTCTAACCAAAGCTTGTAGCTTCACCAGTGCTTTGAGAGCTCGGAGAGCTTTCTTTGCCTGCAAAATCGCAAACCAGAAGGGATTCAATCTCGTCCGAGAAAAATAGGATGATGTCAGTGATTAGGATCAGAAAATAGTAGCAGGAATGGGGGGAAATTTAGCAAAGAACAAGGCGAGCACGAAGCACGCAGAGGGAACCATGGCGAGCTGGTTTCAGTTACCAAGTATCCCCTGAATGAAGTCTGGATCTTGACCGCCGCCGCCGCCGCGTACCACCGCTCGCGGCCGCTGTCGAGAGCGGCGCCCGTCCCCCTGGTCGTCAGCCGCACGACTGCGACCGCAGCATGCGCCGCTGCCACCGCTGCGTCGGCTGCCGCAGCCGTGGCAGCGGCCACGGCGATGGCGTGCTTGCTCTGCTCCTTGTCGCTCTCAGCGTAGAAGGACCTGAACCACGCGGCCTCCACCGCCGCGGCCGTCGAAGCATTCTGGCCGAGCACCACCTCCCCGGCGTCCTTGGCTGGCTTCCCGAAGCTCCACCTTTTCTTCTCCCTCCTGTCCTCGCCGCCACCGCTGCAGCGGGAGAACTCCTTCGGATCCTTGCTCTCCTTCTTCCCACCCCACAGGCTCCGCAGCCACCGCGTCGCCCGGCCCATCTCTCGGACTGTAGCTGCAAAGCCAATTGATTTGAAGGTCCTACAAGGAGCACAGCAGCTCAAGAGATGTGGATGTGAGTGCAGTGGTCTCGCACACCCTAAAAGAACAAGAGAGCAGGGAATCAATCTCACAGTGAGGAGGTAAAAGCTAAAAAAGAGGCAATACAATGATTAAAGAAGCGCTTCGAACAACACAAGGGGAAACCCAAGGAAGAAGAATTCGGCCAAAAAAGATGGAAAGATGGGATCTTTTCAAAAGGAAAACTCTGTCAACCCCTCGTGAAGAACAGCATTACAAGACAAAAGTACGTCGCAGGGTGACCCAAAGGATAAGGAAGCCTTCCCCACCACCACCACCACCCCCGCAGCCATTAAACTAATCGCAGCTCCACGTAAAACCCATAACCTATGCCCATTACACACACCAAACAAAACAAAAAAAAAAGCAGCGCACAGAGAGTGAGAGAGAGAGAGAGATGAATGAACGGAGTCCGAATTCAAAAGTGGAAGAGCAAGGAAGGGGTTGGCTTGTGCACATAAGCTCATCTGGGAGTTCAAAAAAGGGGAGGGCGAAGGAAGAGGAACCGGCGATCCAAATATTCTCTCCCCTGCAAAAGTTGGGCAGAAACGACACGGGGGGAGGGATCGAATAAAGCAAGGGATCGGCGATCTTAACCGCGGCGCAAGATGGGATTTTTCCTCACCCTACGGGACCTGAGGACTCAGAAAAGGACACCAGGAAGAAGAGATCCCCCCACCCACGCCTCTCCATATAGAAACTACGTAACCAGGGGTTGAGGAAGAGAAGACGACCCAACTCCCCGTCTCAAGGCACGGCCTTTCCTCCACCAAATCCTTCAGGCAAGTACAGATCGTCGCACGTCAAAAGATAGCCGACCGCCCCCGTCGCCTCTGGTCCAGTTTTAATCACCAGAACAGGAAGAGAAAGAGAAGGAAAAGGGAGAGATTTTGAACCGAGATCTACGGTGACGACGACTCCCACCGCTGCCCCCCCTCCCCCACTCGTTTTCTCTCTGGGAGTCCATTTGACCGCTGACAGTGAGGTTATTGGTCCTGCGCTTCGCTTCATGACCAGACGCAGTCCCTCCTCCCTCTGTCATTCCATCCATACTCTGCCACTGTTCACAAGTTCTCAGCTTTTTTTGCTCTTCTTCCCAGCATCAGGAACTGCTCCCAAAGGACGACACCTTAATTCCTAAAGACGGAGGGGAAAGAGACCACTGGGCATTCCTCTCTTCTTCCAAGAAGATCGTATATGGACGTCATCATATATAAAGAAAAAAAAAAAATGAAACAGAGCAGAGCAGTGGAATGAGCTCCATCACCCTCCCACCATGTCGCCCTGCAATCGAAATAGCTGGTCTAAAAGGCCAGCAAAAAGATTTTTTTTTTTTTCTTCTTCTTCTGAAGACTCTCTTCTCCTCGATAAAAAAAAAATAATCATTTGATTCGTACAAAACTGATCTAATTATAAGATTATATAATTATATTTATTTTTTTAATTAAAATATATTATGACTATGATTATCGATTAATACAAACAAAAAATAATTATTATATGATTACTCTTAAATCTAATCACCATCTTAAATCCTCTTTTTCTCGTCTATACAAAAAATAAAATCTCCTACGACAAAATAATAGATATATAGACTTAAATCTATGCTCAATCTCCCTTAATTCCTATTCTATGACTCATAGTAATCTCGCTTACCAAGTATAGGAAGAGGGAATAATATGATTCTATTTTTAATTTATAAATCGACATCGTTACAACTTTTGAATCATATGCTTGTAAATCAAATAAATACGTGACATAAAATTTAATCTTCATTATTTGATTTCGATTTTTTACATTAATTTTTTTCACATAATATTAGCATAATTATGATGTTATTATCATAATTAGTATCAAAATCATATTTTTGAAATTAAATATATTGTATATTTAGATCTCCCTATTAATACCTTTCGCTTACGAAAGAGTGTTATTCAGTCTTAATTTTATGATGCTTAAACGATCCGTCTATATTATTAATCTATTTTCCTATCTCATCCTTCCTGTCGCATATTTAAGATTGATGCGTGGTTTTCCGTATTTGATCGGTGGACTACAATCATAGCTTATTATCAGGGAATGTATTTATTAAAGGTGATGACCTTCGATGGCTGTCGACATAGTCATGGGCTACGTATAAGTGATGTTATACGTAGAGGAAGCGCAATGAGATGAGGCATTCGATGATATGTTATAACTTTTGAATCCAAAGATAATATGCTTGTAAATCAAATAAATACGTGACATAAAATTTAATCTTCATTATTTGATTTCGATTCTTTACATTAATTTTTTCACATAATATTAGCATAATTATGATTTTATTATCATAATTAGTATCAAAATCATATTTTTGAAATTAAATATATCATAAAAATATGTTAGATTTATTGTATATTTAGATCTCCTTATTAATACATTTTGCTTGCGAAAGAGTGTTATTTAGTCTTAATTTTATGATGCTTAAACGATCCGTCTATATTATTAATCTATTTTCCTATCTTATCCTTCCTGTCGCATATTTAAGATTGATGCGTGGTTTCCCGTATTTGATCGGTGGACTACAATCAATAGCTTATTATCAGAGAATGTATTTATTAAGGGTGATGACCTTCAATGGCTATCGACATAGTCATGAGCTACGTACAAGTGATGTTATACGTAGAGGAAGCGTAATGAGATGAGGCATTCGATGATGGTCACAGGTTATTGTAAAAATATCATTATTTGTGATAACTACAATACTATCTTTGATGAATGACTACGATATATCGTTCCGACAACCGACATCTATATAGAATTAATTTATAATGATATTACGATCAAATATTTACGTTAATTTTTTGACATTATATATAACAATAAAAATATTAAAAAAAACAATTTTTAACAATATTTTTTTAAAGATGATTTTTATGCTTAGAATAACAATGATACTCCTTCGTTCTCTCTCTCTCTATCTATCTCTTCCTTTATGTTATCTTTCTCTCCTCTCAATAACAAAGATGCTGTTCCATTATTATGACCATTACACCACCATAAAGATGTGTTGTCGGTGTTCTATCCTTCACATTAAATATGCCCCTTCTCATTCTTACTTCATCATGAAACCTCCATTATTGTCTTATATATCCTGCTGTCCACCCTCTTCATCTTTTCAATGCCATATCATTTTTTATATATATTTATAATAAGACATTATTTAGTGATAACAGCTTTCAAAAGATAATCACATAACATTGCAAAAAAAAAAAAAAAAAAGCCTCGATGAAGGCCTTAAGAACATTTTTGTAGTTTAAAGTATTGTGAGAATGTATAATAAAAATATATTTAAATTCGAAATTATTAGTTACACTTTTATTTCAACAAAACAATGTAATGGCATTGAAGACCAAAGTGAAAAGAAAAAAAATCTTTTTTCTCTATTTGTGATATCGCAGCTACTCCTTTGAAAATGATTATATTTTGAAGTAGTTTTGACATAAATTTAGCGACAAAGCCTTCTATTTGTTGTGTCAAGATTGAAGCTAAAATTTTAATTATAAGAAAACAAAAAAATGTACCCAATTTTTAGGCTTTCAAGGAATACGTACCAAAGAATTTAAAAGTTTTAGAGGTAAAATAAAAAATCGCTGACTTTAAAGGGATATATTACGACATTATGTTGAAGGAAATTAATAAAATATATTTTTATTAATTTTAGAAAAAAGAGAGAAACAAAGACTTATGGTAACAAAAAAAAAAGATACCCATGGAATTCAAATTCAAATCATGAGCGGGGACAATTGAGTCATTTTGTTCCAGAGAACGGGTCGAATGATGGATGGTAATGAGGATTGAACCATATATCGGGTTCGGGTTCGGGTCGGGTTCATATTACTGGGTCATGTGCCATCATCAACGACATCAACTTACCACGTGGAGGCCGTCGAGATTTATGAACTTGGCATCGGGTAGTTATTTTGGTATTAATTAAAGTATATTTGCTGTAGCATATTATAAGCCAATAAAAAAATAGATTGAATTTATTTATTTACATCATCAAGAAATATAAAAATATTTTTTCTCTCGTTTCAAAAAGGAAAAAACTCTTAAATTATTTTTGTATGTTAAAATTTTTATTCACCTAATATTATGTAAGGCAATAGATCGTAATGGGCTGATACGGCCCAATTACGCTGAACACGTACAGCCAGTCCGAGAAGTTCCACAATTTTGGGCCACTAAAGCCCAACGATAGCATCGATTACAATACCAAATTGGATATTGATGTCCCATTTCGTTGGTCTCATTTATTACTTTTCTACACACTCTCTCTCTTTCTCTCTCTCTCTCTCTCTCTCTCTCTCTTCGTATTAATCACCTCCTCCCTCCCTCTCTAAACATCCGTTCCATCTTAAATGCAATTTGATGCACAGCTCCTTCTCCATATGCTTGAGAGTTTTGCCATGGAAGAGAGCAGTGAAGCTGACCTTAGAAGGACTCCGGCATGCTTAGCTTGGTGAACGAACACTGGCGTTACTGATATGTGGGGTCACCAGGCTTTCCTTTATAGTGTAGGGAGAGAGAGAGAGAGAGAGAGAGAGAGAGAGAGAGAGAGAGAGAGAGAGCATCTTTTGGTTCTTTGCATGCGCTGTGTCACATCTTTGACCAAGAAAAGGATGAGCAATGGCATCCACAATCTCTGGTTCGTGTGAGTTCAGAGGAATACATTGGAGCACACAAGCCATTAAGCATCGTAGGCCTGTGGGATTTCATTCTACTACCTTATTTCCCATAGCATCAGCAAGAAGAGTTCCAAGTCACAAAAAACCAGATCACATTAAAGCTGGACAACACATGGATGGAATCATCATATGCTAAGAGACCATCAAGGTTTTAACAATCTAAGAACAGCTCTCTTTTTTTTTTTTTTTTGTTTACCACCACGGCGGAACAAGAAGCAAGAATCTACACTAAACTACTCCAGTTGTACATGATGCCTCTTGTCCACCCTGACAAATGCCTCCGAGATTAGGCGCGCCTCATCGGGGATTAAAAAACAGAGGCGCATCCAACTTCAGCTTTGGGACCAGTCAGAATAAGTAGGGTCCACTAGATCTAAGAGAATCTAACAACACGTCGCAAAATCCAGAAGCTAGAACAAAGCCATATTTGGGATTACTCCCCACTGACCATACAAACTATAGTGACTTGCCGAAGCTGAAGGTTCAGTTGAAGCACAGGCTTGTTCCAGATCCCTTCCCTTATGTACACCGCCGAATTGCTGAGTTGGCGACTAAGGATCCACTTGTGCTATCCATGAAGAATCTTGTCTGTGGCCTACAAGGCGGGAATTTTGTGCACGGAACCGCATTGTTATGAACATAACCTGGCGCATAGAAGGGGTTGAATATAGAGGAAATAGTGTCGATGCTAGTATTGTCTCCATAATCGGCAGTGCTAAATGAATCTCTGGTACTCTCGGTGGTGAATGATGAATCGTCGGAACTTGTGAAAAGATGCCAATCACTAGATGTAGCATCAGAAAATTCCATGCTCGACGTATCTGGATATGTTCCATCCGGCAGGCTGTTTCTACTTGAAGGCCTTGAGATGTGAGGAGCAGCTTGGTCCGTGGTATCTTCACCATGTTCTTTTCCCATATGATTTCTAAGGTTCACCAAATTTTCTGAGGCATGTAAGCTTCCATCTTGTCTTTGTTGCCCGTGTTTTGAAGATTTCTGGCTCTTGACCATACTCCGCTTTGCAAAAGTTGGAGGATGCGATAACTTTTTCTCGGTATGAGCTTGAGGGGGGCGTGGAAAAGATCTGAGGATTACATGATACAGCAAGTTAAAATGTGTTAACCAAACATTGTACCAAAGTAGACTGACCTACCTCGAGTAGAAAAGCATGTATGCACCTTCCGACATCACTTGATTCGGTGGCACTGCTTGCACCTATTTGAAATGAGATAACATCAGAAAAGTTCCTCAAACTGATTATAGAAACTAATCTAAAATGCTTGCATCCATTTAGTTGAATAAGCAAGGAGTTTATAGAATTATTTTTAATAATTGTCAATCAAACTCAATTAACCAGCTTACGATACACAATTGATGGACTCATCCATGCTAACATGTCCCATCTTAACCTCTACCTCCCATTTTCCAACTGGCCCTAGTCAAGACAGTGAATTCCTTACTCTAAGAAAGCTCTGTTAAGAATTGAGATACCTGTCTCACTTTAGGTATATCAAGGCACATCAAAATGAGAGTGAAAATTGTGAAATAGGATTAGAGGAAATCTGCATGTTAAATTATGGCACATATCATCGTCTTGACGCATACTTCAATTCACAAATTTACCATTTCCTTGAAGGCTCCATAGTGAAGATTAACACAATTTTTCGGATATTTTAGTTATGATGATTGATGATTCTCAGATTACCATGTATTTTCATTGACCAATATGATACTGGTATAGTTGTCTTTTTTTTCTTCCTTTACATTTATAGCTTTTCCTATGATTAACTTGTCTAAGAAGCCCTAATCCTGCATTGCAACAGGAAACCTGTTCCTTTCCTATGATTAACTTGTCTAATAAGCCCTAATTCTGTATAGCAACTGGATTCCTGTTTCAGCACTGACATGACACACAGAAACTGCCGGTTTTTAGAAGAGATGAGAACATGAACTATTTATGGCAACCAAGTAAGCTATAATGTCTGTCAACTGATAAAGCAACGATAAACCAAAATTTATGTCCATTTAGAAAGCCACTTTTTAAGCTAATCAATTAGCAAAAACATGAAACATGTTATATGAAATGAGTATAACCTGCAATAGAAAAGGCAGGTTAACTTCAGCAGAATAGACACTCAGATGAAATAGACAGGCATCATCAAGCAAATGACACATTAATTGATAAATATTTAAAATGGGTGACCAAAATCCAAATACTTAATCTTTTAGGAAATGGCCCAATTTATATTAAGTTCTAATATCCTCTCTCATGTGCAAAAAGCCAGATTAGGCTTGATGCATGAACCAAAGTCAAGAGCATCATGCAAGTCAATTAAGAAGGACATTCCACAAGCATCAATTAAACACCACATGAAATAAAGAGAGGCAGATACAAGTTTCGAACTCATGACATGCCTTAGTACCATGATAAATGTTTGAATCTAAACTTAAGCTGGCTTGCATTTGAGGGGAATGTCAGTGCTTATACAAATATTCAGGGAATGATAATGCTTATAAAAATATTAAATCCATTCCTAACAACTTCAAGTTAAGGAATCATTAGTCACCTGGTCAAAAATATTTATTATAGTATGAAAACAGATTGTGAGTTCGAATCCTATACCTATCCTTGTTTCTTCCATGCAATTTTTATTCAATATTTGTGTAATACCTGAAAGAGAGGATATTATACTATAAAATTATTGAGGGGATGTTAACAAAGTTGTTAAACTCGCAACGCTGTAGGATCATGCAATCTTATGGCCCAGATCGGGCTTGGCGAGTCGGGTCGATCATTGAAACTTAAAAATGGTGGAATCAGCCTGACTTGCGAGTTGACTCGGTAAGATCGATCGACTAGGTCAAGCCAACTCGAGCTTAGCAAGTCAACTCAGTTGACTTTATATAAAAGAAAATAAAAAGAACTCAGCTTGAAGCAGTGTGCCATCCTTGGAGCATAGGAGCAACAGAGCCGTAAACCTTGTTGCTGCCCGCAACGAGAGGATGCTGCTTCACTGGCTGTTCAAAGATATGTGATCCTTGCAGTGTAAGAGTGACGAGAACACAGGCCTAGACCACTTCTGCCACTCACGATGGGAGGGTACTAGCATTGGCGACCATTCAACGTGGCCGCTCGAGTGGTTGTTACTTCCTCTCTACCCATGGGTACTATTTCTCCACTCCCCTCTCCTTACAGTCTCTTCCAATCTCCTCTTATTTCTTCTCCTCTCTCTAATCTTCTATCCTCCCTTTCATGTTCTCTCCTCTCTTCCCGTCTTCTCGTCCCATCTCTCTTCTCTTCCCCTCTCCTTACAGTCTCTTCCAATCTCCTCTTATTTCTTCTCCTCTCTCTAATCTTCTATCCTCCCTTTCATGTTCTCTCCTCTCTTCCCGTCTTCTCGTCCCATCTCTCTTCTCTTCTCCGTTGGCTGGATCAACATTAAGTACAGTTGTTTGCTAGATAAGCATGCAAACATTGAACTATTTAACATTAAGTTCAGTTTCATGCAATAATGCATAATTACTAAATCTTAATTAGAAATTATTTATAAATTTATTTAAGTGTATGTATCTTAATAATTTTTTTAATTGTAGGATCTTACGATCCTAAGGTCAGATTCTATTATCTGACTTTGTAACCCCCCTCAATGATCCTAAGTAGGAATACGAGCCTAACAATTTTGAATGTTAATGCTTGAAATATACTGGAACCTTTCCTAACACTAATATTGCTATATATCCAATACATGCAGCATCTGATAAGACAAATAACAAGTCCCAAAATCCAGCATCAAGTGATTACTGGACTCTAGTTACCTCAGAATCATCAATTCTGAACCATGTTCCTTCCAGATCTTTAACATATGAAATATAATGCCCTGAAAATGATGCGTTCAGCGTATCCACGTGCACAACAACCGCATACAACAGGTAAAGGGGAGGGTTGTCAGCAGTCCCAGTCACAAAGGGAATCATGTCCAGCATCTCAGAGAAGGTAACACACTTATTGATTTTGCCATACTTCCCTGTCTAATTAAGCAAAGCAACAACAGCTGTGTAAGAAAAAGAATCAAATTAATGTGCATTAACTACATAGAAAAAGGTTAATATGAGTGACATGAATACTGTTAGAAACGTGTGTCATGCAACAAGTAATGCATATGGATACTAAAAACTAATATGCAATATCCATATAGAAATCTTTTATTTAATATAATTAAAATGTCATACAAAAGAAGTGATTAATATAGAATGAAAAGTTCACAGTTTAATGTTTCACATGAAATTAAATTCTAGGGTCATTTGAAAGAAACCATTTTAAAGCTTAAACAAGACCACCTAGGCAATTTGTTACCTGGAACCTCTTCAAAACTATAGTTAGTATGTTGGGGACCTCATGTAAACTCAACTGCTTCCTAGCTTTAACATATGCCAAACACCTATTTGTCAAATTCAAAGATAGAATCAGCAGTGACAAACAACTAACAGAATCAGATATGCAAATTTGGAGTATTGGTTGAACCTTCCACATCTGTACATATTCTCCCCATCTAAATCCTCCGGAGCAGTAAATTGTGTGAGAGCATCTTCCAGTGACTCAACCCAGCCATGTATCTCCAGTGTAAGATCCATAATGCTCTCATATCTTTCAGACTCAAGATGACATCTTAGGCATTTGACCTTGGTACAATTAGGTACACTAGTTAGTATCAAATATCCTTTACAATTAGAGTAAGAAAATCGTGCTAAGCGAGCAAAATGATTTTGCAGCAAAGTCAAAGTCAGTCACCTTTGATTTGAGGCGACCACCAAATATCTGTTGTATAAGTGTTGTCTCTTGCAACCTTGGATCAACTTCCTTCTCACCACCCAGTCCTTCAAGGCACACAGATTGCATAGACATAACTAGAAGCCTGGTTGTTTTGTATCAAGATGCATCAGTAAAAGGATGACTTTAGAAACTAGTTGTTATGAATTGTGAAGAGATGAAGCTGAATAGAACACAAAAAGAGGTGCCATCAGCCTGGAAAGCATAATCCTGTACCCAATCTGATTCAGGCTCCAAAAAACTGGCCTCAGGCAGTCATTTCCTGCTATTAAGCTAACTGGATTCCTTGATATGTACTTAGCTCAGGCTAGGGCTTATTTTGTAGTTATTAAAAAAATGATAGCTACTCGGGATAGCTTGGCTCAGAGATGAAGCCATCTGCAGGCTGGGAACAGACCAGCATCCTCGAACAGATCAGGCATGAACTTATTATCACTTCTTAAGGATGAAGATCCACATCTGCCCATGAGTATTGCACCCGTATTCTAAAGTAACTAATGTGAAAGGAACTTGTAAAGTAACAAATTAAGAACCAAATGAGTGCCATGTTTATGTGTACACCTTAGAAATTCATGTGCATCCTCTTGGTTTCCACCACCCATGCGACACCCAATATTTCTCATGTTCAAAAGGATCTTATTGGCAGACAAAGGACCACCTCCTTCCTTCAACATTGAAACATGTTGCTCGAGTTCACACATGAGGCACCACTCCTTGACACAACCTAAAAATGCAGAATAATTTAGCAGAAGATATCCAGATAAAATGATAAAAACTCTCATAATATTTGCTCATAAGAGCAAAGACGAGTCAGAATTACAGGTTCTTGAATGTGATCTCTGAAGTAGGTAGACCATGAGAGGTTTGGTGCCAGTCAGACATTGCAAAACAGCATTAGCATAACAACTGCAATAAATACAAAGCTATAAAAGTTAGAAGATACTTTAGAGAAGGACCCTAAAAGAGAACAAGTAATTCATTAAAGTGCATTATGATTTTGGGATAGACTAGACTAATTAAATGCATGCCCCAAGTTCATAATATCAAAGAAGCTGTTGGGTTCACACTGTTGATGTAGTGTCTTCAAAGACCACATATACAAATTGATACATTTAAATAAAACAAAAACCCATTACTTCTTTTCTCCTCTTAGTAGGTGTCACTCACTTAAATTGTTATCTCAAACACATGAACTACAATAGATCAGACACAATTTACAAAGTTCCCCAAGTTGCTGCATTGATGCTCCGTACCCTTATAAGGCATGTTCTTATGTCCTTGAGTGTATTAAATGCCACAGGCTGAACTAATTTAAAAATGCATCTATGTAGCAACCTAGAGATCCATGATCACTACTCCACAAGTAATGCGTGCTATCGCAAATTGGAAATTTAAAACGTAAAACTCACCTATAAACCACAAAATTCTGCTTTCATTAATTCTAGAATCCTTAGTTGAACAACTGACAGGGACATATATCATACGCATACATACAGTGATCAGATGTCATGATGATATATAATATTTGCAGAACAGGCATCCTAAACTCAGACTAGCTATAGAATCAAACAAGGATACAATTTGAAATAATTAATGATAAATCCTGGTGAAAGTGCAAACACTGATTTCCATGAGTTGTCGTTGACAGCATGGACCACTAGATGAATAACCAAGGAATTCAATGATTACAGTGTTCAAACAACCATAAACAAATCAATTTTTTTCGCTATCCATTCCAACATAGAGGGTTTACTCCTATGTGCCCCAGGAGGAGTCTCAGAAACAGCCTCCATAAGGCTATATACCACATATATTACCCCTCCCCAGACCCGGTATTGATGAGAGCCTCACACACCAAGGTCACCTTTTTATATCCATTCCAATAGACAGTCCAACTACAGGAACACTCCATTAAAATACCAAGAACAGTAGCAATAGCATAGAAAATCAAATCAAAATCGAGATCAGCTGGATTAGGCTTTTGAACCAAGGGATCAGGACTTTAGCAAAATGAATACCAAACCAATAATATTAAAGAACAAAAATAAAGGAATACAAAAAAATTCAAGAAAATAAGAAAATAAAAAGACACACCCTTGAAATAGGTTTTTCAGATAACCATATTCCATCAAAATAAACTTAAGTTTTCTTTGGCTACAAAAATTTGTTCAGCTAAAGGGGAATAAGTTAACATAATCACTAAGAAAAACAACACTTATTGCATAAATAATTTAAGAAAAACAATGATTTCAAGGCTAGTACGATGAATGCTTTTAAGTGTAGGAAGCAAAGAGTATGCATTCCTTGAATGGCATGATTTCCTCTTATTTTCTTAATTTACTCTAAAAAAGACATGATTTTTTTTTGTATACTATAAGAATTTAAGCTGACAGATGACAAAATCAATCCTTATAAAACTTTCAAGGGTAACCTTGCTTCTTAGCAAGCCACAAAAGCAATCCCACATAATATGAATACAGAATAATGAAATATGTCACAACCACATTTTCATAAATGGTAGGCCTGCTACAAATAAACATTCAACTTATTAAGTCATACCTATTTCCACAATTAAGAAGCCCCCTAGGAGATATCCGCCACTCTTCACATTGGAAAAACTTAACAAGATCTTCGTATGGAAATAACATTTGACAAACCTGGAATTGCAGAACATGAAAAGCAGAGATCAATTTGTTAAATGTGATACACGGTATCAAGTCTAGAAAATAGACCTTGTTCTTCTTATTGTCATTCAACAATAAAAGAAGATTCCGTTTGAGCGCTTTTGGATTCTTCTTTGAGACTGCCATCATCCCTTCAATGCTTGCATTCCCACTGAGGTCCCGCATGTGGATGTCTGAGAATATATTCTTTTGTCGGATTCCTGCATGAGGCTTAACAAATAAGAAGAAAAAGGAAAAGCAGAACAGGAGCATACAATGGACAAGTGTACAAGTCTAATAAAGTTTCACAACAAGTTCTCGTATCCTACCAGATCCATTTTCCTTGTCACAAATTTTTTCTAAACCTTGAGAGTGGTATCCTCTCCACATGGTCTCTGCTAATTTCTGTGACGAGGAAGCTGTTTGCCCAAGAGTGTAGGGGGGTTTCCTGTACATTATGCTTTCTTTGGCTGAATAGTGTTCAGCAGGGTAACTGACATGAGATTTTCCATTAGAAGAAGAAAAACCAGACTCAGAACAATCTGCTTTCTCTGGACTGATATTTGCAACATTTTGGCATTCACTTATCACATGTTTATCCAAATGTAACCGAGATGATGTTGCAGTGGAACCACTTTGTTCCAGTCCCTTTCTTGCTTCACCAGCTGATTTGTTGTGCTGGACCATCGGATTTCTGGCATTAGATGAGATGTTGGTCTCTTGATTCATATGGATTTGACAGGGTGAAGCAGTATAGTTTCCATTTGTTAACTGAAACCATTGGTACACAAGCACATTAGTAAAACAGTGCAACCAAAAGTAGAAATTAATCTTGCCCACTATGAGTACATATGATACAAACTCAAACCTTAGATCCTTTAGGAGCATCCTCTGAAGAAATCTCAGTAAAATGGTTGGTCAACAAGGCTTGAGCACAAGCATCATGGTCATGGTCTTGATCAAATGCACATGCAGTGTAATCATTGCCATAAGATTTATCTTTTTTTGATTTATTAACAACACCTATGCCTGATGGCTTCCTTCCAGTCTCTGAATCTTCGGATGTGTCAGTGCTAATAAAGGAAGGATCATCCATGTCATTTTGAATATTGTAATGCAAGGGCTCTTCAATACCATTGCAAAGGTAAGATGATTTTGAGTTATTCAAGATAGGCTTGTGCTGAACTGTATCTTTAAGAGGTAGGCCAGCCAAAACATCCAAGGAACTATCATGCCATAGTTGACATTCATGCTTGTGCCCCTGCCTCCAGTGAATTATTTGGCACTTACCAGAACTGAAAACAAGAGATGCAATAATAATATAAGCTGCTTATTAGAATGAATTAATATGGAAGGATTAATTAAAGCATAAAAGCCAACAAATACAAGCAAGTGTATCCATGATCAGCATTAGAGAACAAAGTGCCATTTTATTTACATGATGATATTAATTTTGCTTTCCATGTGAAGTCAACAAATAATTGCGAGGAGTATATTAGTTTTTACTAAATGCCTATTACAGAGACATACTTCGTAGTGTCTGTGTACACTATTCAACCAAAAAATTTCTTAAGATCGTCTCAATAAATTAACCTTTAAATTTGCACCCAAATGATACCTAATGCATGAAAGCCAACCTATTCTAGAATTAGTCAATCTTACTTAATTTTTGACTAGATTTTTAGCTATGTTGTCATATCTCTATTGGAATCATGGAAATGAAACAAAATTTGCCTAGAACTGGTATAATTCACCTAGTGTGGGCTAGGATAGCTGATATTGTCCAATATGGCTAATCTTATTCTTTGAGAAGTGATAAAAAAGAAACAAGGGATTAGAGGAAAGGGAGAGAAAGAGAAGAGGAAAGAATTTATAACATGAGGGGCCAGTAGGAAAGGTTTACCACCATGGACCATCAGCGATGGAGCAATTCTTAACAGCTAGGCCACAATGGGAAGCAAAAACACATTTTCTGGAACAATCTTTACTAGATGAATTTCATAATCCAATATAATATGTTTATTAGGTATGTCCGGCGATTTTAGCCTTTTTTTGTATGTTAAATCAACAAGCTAGAAAATAAACTAAATCAAAGGAAATCTTCAGTGCATACCTTAGCAGCTTTACATGAAGTAAAATGTTCTTAATTCAGCAAATAACATATAGATGACTAGAAACATAAGAAAGAAGTAGCAGAGATTATCAATGAGAACAACACAATAAATCCATAAAATGTTATATTATTTGTACCAGTATCTGACCGACTTGCATCTGGAGCAGCGTGTTGTAGCGGGGGCAAGGCATCTAGCGCATTCATGAAAGCCAGTTCTTGAAGACGGCGAAACTGGAAGGACACTGGCAGATGCCATTGCTTCTACTTGGAAAGCTTCTTCAGCGGCAAGCTGAGCAAGAATACTTATCCTAGCCTTCTTCTTGGCCGCCTCGTTCCATCTCCCAAGTAAGATATAAGTGAAAAGTGGAATCAAGACCAGGAAAAAGAAAAGGGCAGGTATGTCAGCTTCCCTTGGCTGAAGCATGTCCCCACCAACATACTCATGTCCAATTTCACCGTGTGCTATTTAGACGGATTCATGTGAATTGATGTAACCATATGTTTCACCTTTATTTCAATAGAAGATAATAGAGTTCGCCTTTATCTGAAAGAGATATGTTTATAAAACATAAATTTGGTGCCCTAAATTGCTCCAAGGAGAGAATACATCTCACGACACCAAAAGGCCTACAGTTCCTGCATTCACTGTGACTTCTGTCAACAAAAAATAAGCAGACAATTTTTTTTTTTTTTTTCGTTCTAAAGAACAAACAAGTTGTGTTTACAAATTTGACTCCGCTAATTTAACCAGAACAGATCAGGTCCAGTTCCCTTTGAAAATACAGGCAAGGAGAAGTGAGGGAACATATAAGAAACAATATTAGTCAGAAAGACAGGACCTGAATGTGGCAAAGCAGCGTTATGAGATCTCGTTGGAGGGGCATTTTTGCTGTAAGATTTCAAGACAAAGCGTCATGCATCTTAACTTGAAAAAAATGCACAAACAAAAGAGACAAAGTGACCTTAAAGATCCTGTCTTCAAGCTTTTGAACCAAGAAACAAAGAAACAGTGCACTCCAGAAGATAAAAATCAATATTCAAGTAGAGTACACGATCAGATCACGAATAACACCTCTCAAGTTAATGAAAACAAGAAGTATCACAAAAAGCAAAGCCCATCCTAAGCCCTATAATCTAATGAAATTTCCTCGGAAAAAAAGATATCGAGAATGAAACCCTAATACTCACTCCACCTGGACCAAAATCTTCCCTAAACGCATGATATTACACAATGGCATCAATCATGATTCAGAACAACAAACCTGGAGGGAGGGAAGCAAGGAATATTTAGAGGAAAAGGCCATTTGCACCTCACCAAGATCCCCGGTTTTACAGTCTCTAGCAGAAATGAAACAAATCAAAGACCGACTGCCGACAATCTCACATGAAATCTAGTACTTTTGATGCCTCTTGAGCAAGGAAACCCCACCTCAACATTCCTTCACTTTTGGCAATTTCTCCACAAAAATACACACAGCATCCAGCATTTCCAGGCCATTCATGAGAAGAAGAAAAAAATGTCTCCTTTACCACAACTCGAGCAAGGGGGAGCGTCACAAAAAGGAAAAGAAAATGAACCAAAAAAAAGTTAAGGAGATGGAGGAATCGATGAAAAAAAGAACCCAATAAACCGGCAATTTCAACAGATTACAGTCGAATGGAGAGAAAAAATGGCGTTAACTGGAAAATGAGGCATCTTTCCCCCTTACCTCTGAGCAAAATCAAATCTGGGGCATCCTCCCAGGATTCACCCAATTTCTCCTGGGTTAATCTTATTTAAAACATCTCCAAGAGAGGCTTTTCCTCCAAGCTGGTTCTGCAGCTCACTGCCTCAGCAGTACCCTTCACAGTCTCTCTCTCTCTCGCTAGCTGTTTTACCCACTAGCATCAAATAGCATATGAAAAGAAACAAAAAGGCAAATAATATTATTTGAAATCTCCAACACACCCCCTCTCCCTTCCTCTACTTTTGACACACATCCATGGGTTGGTTTCCTTCTCTGCCCTCTTCAATGAAATCGGTGCTAAAACAAAAGAGGTATAGGAAGCAAGACAAGACGATAAATGTATCCCTCTCGACGTAGACAAAGACAAATACATGTAATGAATGATGCAAGAATGTAGAAAGAATGGTGTTTTTTGTTCGGACGCGAAGAAGCAAACAACAGACCTCAGTTGTAACTCTCGTAAAGTTCCAAAAACATCCCTCTTATACTATGAGCACGCGAGATCTAATTGTCCTACTTTGTTTTATGCGAGTGTATTAATCAAGAGCGACATGCACCGACTCTCTTTTTTTATTTTTTTTATTATTATACGTGTTGTTGCTCCAGCCTCGAAACTGCCGTGCACTGTATTTTTTTTTTTTTTTTCAGAAAAGAGTAGTACTACGCACAGGAAGGGATTAGAATATATACTCTTCTTCCCATACGTGTATTGAATGGATGGGTGTTACGTAGTGAGTGATCCTTTTTTAAACTACATAGGGTTTACCATCACTCGTTTCATGGCTGCTTCTTGATTCCTTCCTTCCTTATATGCACTGGCAATTCTATGGTCGATGTATCAGATGCGAGATGCTAATCTGGGAACATAACCATTCATGGTTCCGTAATGCATGTAGGTACGTACGTACGTACGTACATACAATTTATTGCTGGATTGTGTTCTTCGTCGCTGTTTTGTTGACCAACCTATCCTCGCAGAGTCAATTTGCATAGAGTTACGGTACATTTGAACTTTCGATCTCATGACTGCACATAACGAAAGAATGTCTCGTACGTAATATTTTGATGTAATGGTAATTTTGATGTAATCAAGGATAACATTTTTACCACGGTATAATCCATGTGATACGTTGAGCTTTCTGCCTTTTGTTAGATTACCAACGCAGGATTAAGCTATTTGGTGTGCTATACTGTCAAATTGCATGTGAGATTCCCAGGTAACATTTGTTTTCTCTGCACAAACAACCAAGTCTTTTTATCTGATGCATCGACAGAAGCATCCCACAAGCATCAAAACTGCAGGTGCAAAACCATTTCTTAGATCCATTATGATGATGGCTGCCTTCATAGGAATAAAATTATGACATCAGCAATCCTACATTGTCAAAACAAGAAATCAAGTATTAGGAAAAATTAAGGCACTACGAGTCACTTTAGCCTTGTGGTAATACAATGGTACATAACCGCAATGAATCAAAGAATGCAATCAGCTATGTGCGCAAATTATAAAAGATTACTACCTTATTTTATATTTTCTAACTAAAGCAATAGCCTTTGAATTACATACATTAGATTAAAGAGTCAAACTAATGCATATTCTATTAGCCTTTCAATTCTATGAACCATCTTCCCCACCATCCATACAAGTGTGTCACCTTCACACGTATACAGGAAACCAACTAAAAATGAAAGAACCATCAAACCAACAGACAAAAGGAGGACAAAAAAAAAAAAAAAAAAATGGATCGGAAAGAAATTTCTTACGGCAAATCATCATCATTACAGCCATGTCAGTCCTTGGGCAGGCATCCTTGCTCGAGTGTCAGCTAATGACACTGACATGGCAAGAATCATTTGCTCTTCAAAGTTCTCGGGAGCAAAATGTCCCGGAGTCATGATAGCACCACTAGGGAATGGAATCACTGCAGTCCGTGGATCTACCATAACATCCGAACCAGCATAGCTGGTCCCTGCCTCCGACATATCTGACCAATGATGAGTCGAACACTCACCAAGCCCCTCCCTCAGTACGTCCCTTCCGCTATCTGGTGGTATCTCAGTCCAGTAACTCGAAGGATTATTCTGCATAAACCTCATGTTTCCCAAGCTGCCTGATTGATGAAGCATGTCCAACATTGAGGTGGCACTACTGGATATATTAGCACTAGACTCCACATAAATTTGCTGGTGTTCATTTAGAGCTGAAGCTGCACAAGCTAACCCACTATAGGGTGACACTTCTGGAGGAGCTATTCCATGGGAACTGTAACATTCTTCTAAAAAGGATGGTCCTGGGAAAAAGCTTCCAAGATAGACTGGATATCCTTGATGACCATGCTCCTGATCAATATAAACATGAATAATGAGAAATATACTATATTTTCTCCTATCTAAACATGAATAATGAAAAATATATTGTGATACCACTGATTAAACAACAAAGTAGAATTCCTTCTTTCAACTACTCCATAGAAAATCTAAGGAATCCTCTTTGGTTGGACTCCTATCCAAACATGAAAGGATATAAACATTGTGCAAAACGTAATGGACCCTCTCTGACAGCAATTACAAAGCAAAAAGAAAAGTCACAAAATGAAGTAATACCTAAATAGTATACAAAACCAGAGTAAACATATTGCATAAACAAAAGATAGACTGGATAACTAAGATTCCCTCAATTCAATCGAAGTGATAATTTTGACTTCATCAAAATATGGACCAATCAATTGATGCAGGGGTCAAACTACAACACTTCGTTGCTTAAGTAACATCCAAACTTGATTAAATCCAATAACCTTTAGCAATGTGTGAATTTGTAACAGCAGATAGAACTGAATTTTCTGATCCTCGTAAATTGAGAAAATAGACGTATCATCCAAAAATAACTATTTTGGTACATGAAGGTTCAAAATTGAATAATTGAAAGTCTGGAACAACTTTTTAAAAGAATCTTATGTCCTATCCAATACACAAAAAAACCTGGAGATTTCAATAAGATTGAATGTTAAAGAAGACTAAAATTGTCTTTAAGACATAACTTTTCTCCTAGCATATATTGCGGAGACCACAATAGCTTGGATAACCTATTAACAGTAACCTCTCTAGTACAACTAAAATCCATGCCTCACTGAGGTTATTAAATGGCAACATCAAGACAACAGGACTCCTCCCAGTAGTTCCCCTGTCACACATGAAGCTAAGCCTCAGTCAGTCCAACCAAATGGGCAATCCTGATGCTTATGTGCTCTTACATGGTCTAAAACAACAGGCAATGTCAAGCTGTTAAGTGATTTTGCAGATTCAGCCTTTTGCACCCACCTGACTGCCTAGAACACAAGGCTCATACTAAGAGGGGCAAATACAACTGGGTGAAGGAAAGTGTATCCTAATAGAACACTAACTACCTTTGACAGTAGCAGCATGGTGAAAGCATGATCAAGTACAGTAAATGAAAACAAAGCACACAGAAAATAGAATCATATAAATAAAATACATGACTGACCATACATTTTGAACTAGCCACATCCTGGAAAGCATTATTACATCATGGATTGTGAGAGATTGGTGTTATCTGAATATATGACTAGGACTAAGTTCAGGTAGAACAATAACATATCTTACAGCAAAGAGAAGAAGATTAGTCTCCTTTCCGTTATTCCTTAAATCATCAATAATATATTTGACGAACTTTGTTTAAATGTATTGGAAAAATCCATAAGAGTGTCAATCCATTTGTAGAAAATTTGGGCATGAATATCAGTACAGGGTCCTAAAGCTTCATATTGGCATTAATATTCAATATAAAATGCTAATTGTATCTATACGAATAATACAAGCTTGCTGTGATTCCAGCTCTAAATGATCCAAGTCACAGATTGTTGTCTGTATAACTTGGTGAACAAATTGACCTCAACCAATATATATAAATAAATATATATATATATATATAACCAGCATCTACAATTTGTGTCATTATTAGAGGCAATATCATTTCTAGGATCAAAAGCATTACTATAAAGAATATCCTAGTTAGAGCACTATATCACAATATCAAAGAGAAAGCAGTCTCACGAAACTAGCATTAATGGACCAAAAAAAACTTCAAAACCAAGCAACATGATGGAAAAAAAACTGAGGGCATAATATAATGATTTAAAACATTAAATTGATAAGTTACTGAACATGTTATGAATTAACACTGTTTCAAATTGCATGAAACTTGGCTAGTAATTCAAGAAGGATAAACAATTAAGAATAATTTAAGAAAAGCCACAAATTCTAACTCATTTGGATCAAGTTACTGCAATTTAACTATAACTAGTAATCTATATTACCTGAATAGAAAGCCAGATAGCTTCCATGACCATAATGTCATCAAGATCACGGTCAAAATTGTCAGCTCTGCATTTTACAAAGTTCCGAATAAAGATGAGATGACAAATGAAGGAGAACATGCCAACCATAAGATACAAATGCCTCCCTAGCTGCATGCCCATCGTGTGTAACTATCAACAGTTATGAAAAATAAAGATAGGAAAAATAATTTTTAAGTTTTGTGTACCCATTGGACTTAAGACCAACAATTGCATTTTTATTTTGTAGCTGATGATCATAAAAAATTGAATTATATGCTGTTAGGTAAGGCCACAAGCAGTTTTTGTAATGACCAGAGCTTGAAACCACATGGGTCAAACCTTCCAAAAAGGAGTACTTAGAAGGTTCTCCATTGAGGTGGATAGTGATAGATGTTGAATGATGTTGGGGTATCACAATCTCCTCCTGTCAAATTCCCAAAGTCCTTATCACATAAACATACATTATGCAGTAAGTCCATCAAGATCTACTTTATATGATGTGGAATCAGTGATTTAAATAGGCACCCGGGCACTCGCCTAGGTGCTTGGGCGAGGCGAGGCGAGGCGAGGCCCGAGCATCTCGTGGGTGGACTAGGCGATGCGCTTCAATGAGGCGTTGCTTGGGCGCTCGCCTGAACCTAGGCGTTGGGGGCCTCAGGCGAGCATCTGGTTCAAATAAAGTAACTGAACCAAACTTTTATGTTTGGTTCGGTACAGCAATAGTTAGTTGGTTCGATTGAATAATTAGTTTCTTACTCGCAAAAGCCCCTTGCACGCCCATGCAACCCCAAGCCAAGCTTAGCGCTGCTTCTACCTCCGCCTGATGCTTTCTGCCGCTGCCTCCACAACAGACGTAGCGGACCGAGCCTTCCTTTGTCGTCGACGGACGAGTCAGACGACCTAGCGAGAGCCCGTAGCTTCCTTCCACGCCGCTTCGTATACAATTCCTTCCACCGTCGAGGGAGAGGACTGCAGGTCCCTCGGCCACCAGCAAACACCCTCTAGAGCTGCTGCCGCTGTCGCTGCTACTGTCTGCGACTTCCTCCGTTGTCGCACCTGTCTTAAACTGAATCCCCTATCGCTGTTACTGCAGTCCGTACCTTCCTTCATCACCTTGCTTTCTCCTGCCCCACTTTCCACTGTCGTGACACTTCTATCCCCCACTTCTACTGTTAATAGTTCTTTTCTCCTTCTCTAACTACTGTTAACAGTGAATAATATATTGTTAAGTAGATTGTACTACTGTGCAAAGTAATCTCTATTTACTAGATTGATAATACTACTTAGATTTTAACACTGCTAATCTTTGTTTATTTAATTTAATATCATATTTTGTATTTATATAATCATATTTATCAATTATATTATATATTTTTATATTTAAATATTACGTAGCGCCTTGCTTTGCTTGGGCGAGTCCTTAGCGCCTCAAGCATTTTGGGACCTTAGTGCCTTTTGGCGCCTAGCATTTTTTAATTCACCGTGTCGAATTAGAGTGATGACATAGCTCACCACACCGCCGAGGCCATCTTGTGGCGCCTATACCCATTGGAGTGAAGATTCACCGAGAAGAATAATCGGTCCCAATGTGCAAACACATCATAAATAATTTTTTGCTCTTATATTTGTCATAACTCAATCCAAAGTAACATGGGCGAAACTCCAAAGTGGAGTACTCAAATGTTACCCCTTGGGGAGACTATTGATCTTTTAGATTCTTGTAAGATTCCATAAGAGTTTACAACAATTTCATAAGATGGAATGAGATAAAATACATTCGATCAAGTTGAATGTGAACTAGATTAAAAAACATGAACGAGATATGGCAAATATAAATTTGGAATGCCTGAGACGATAAAAGAAAACAAGCATACAGTTTTCTATTGCAAATAAGAAAAGATAACAAGGCAACAAGCTAAGATATGGCTACTGTTGACATCATGCACCAGATTCAACAGTTCAAAAGCTCAATCTATATGCTTTAATTACTTGAGATATGTTCGTAAGCAAGAGTAGGCGATCAAGAATCTGATTTACCTACTATTAAGAAACAAAATCAAAATCCAGCATTTGAATGTTCTCCCACCAAGAAATTCTTTCACGAAGTAATAGAAGTCCCAGAACAAAGAAGCTTCCAACTCAGAGACCAGGCAAAAGAAAGACAATTTTAAATGATAAATTAGTGGAAGGTTTCCTAAGCATATATATATACTATGAGATAGTTAACAGAAGTAGTAAACTTCAAATACTTGAGTACCGAGAGAGTTGATAAAAGTCAGATCAAACCATATCACCATCAATATAAACGGTTAGAAATCTACATTTTCCATTAGGATGAATCACTAGCCATACCAGAACAGAATTGCTAAATTAGTAGAAAAAGCTGAAACAAGTGAGTGCATTTTGTACCTGTTCTGTCTACAGTGTGAAGGCAGCATGCCTGCCGGCAACGAGCATGAGGCTTGAGATGAAACAAGATCATTTATTTGTGTTGTGCATCTAAGAGACGGAACTGTTGAGTTTTCAATACAACATGAAGAAACATAGACCTACTTTAGTAATCAATATAAAATAAGTCCAATGATCAAAAAACAAGAATATTTAGTGGAAAGAGGATCTGAAAGCGATGTGCTACCTATGTCACAATACTCCACTTCTGTGTCATTCATTATTCTACTCGAAGAACTTATATCCTTTCTTTTCTTCAGCCTTTCTGCTTCATCCTGAATTTCTTGTTGTCGCATCCTTATTTGTGCTTCAATGAACTTCTGCTCTTCCTGCTCTTAAGCAGAATTATTTAGAGACAACTCTAACGTCATGAACAAGCAAATGTACACACAAATCAGAGAAAGAAGGCAGGAAAAGTTGAGCAAACTACAAAAAACTTACAACTTCTTCCAATCCCTTCTCTTCTTTTGTCTTCACGCCACGGTACTCAACAGCATAATTTAAAGTTTTGCAAAAGGGGCACCTATCAGGTTAAGTAGTAAACCTTGCCTGATCCAAATTACGATGCAGCAAAAAATAAAACAGAAAAGGATACTCTGTAGGGCGAGTTGCATGTGGTGGTTTCATCTGAAGGAAACACTCTGCAAGAAGCATCAAACTTAAGTTAAAGAAAATTAAACGGAAAAGGAATATGGATACAGACAACATGGATAAAAGGAATTGAATCAAAAATCCTTTCAACATCAGAGAGAAATTTACATTACCCGTGCATATGCCTTTCATGCAACACCTCGATCGATTAAGACTCGGATAATTCTACGATAATACAACAAAAAAGGGAAATCAAGTGAACTACATCAAGAAATGCTCTAAATGCAAGCGATCAGGATTGAAACGTTAGAGAAAGCAAAGGTAGAATACGAACTAGAAAACAAATGGGACACTCTTCAAGATCAAGAGCGCATTCCTCACTTCCAGGATAGCAGGGCGCCAACTTGGACTCCAGAATGAGCTTCCTCAGTTTCTTTTCATCAATCTCGCGGTGGTGGTACAATCCCTGCGGCCTTGTGTACTTCTCGTCCACCACCTGCCTCCTCCTCCCTATCTTATTCCCCATCAACCTCACTTCCAACAGCAAGAAGGAACCACAAGAAATCACCAAAAACCAGCTATTCCCAACCTCTACTCCTCAGTCTCCCTACGTCTTCCGACCAAAGAAGTAAAAAACGATCAGAAAACGTCAACAAAACAAGAGACCTAATTCCCTCCCATTTCACTTCAATTAAGGCCAACAAAAACAACCAATAAACCGAACCCTAATTCGCCATTCCAGATCGAGGCAAGAATCACCGCCGACCGTCCTTCCCAGTCCCAAGATCGAAACCTACATCGATATCCCGCCAGTACCGAACCAAGAAAGCGAATGCGATGAGCAGAGCCCAACAAAAACCCTAGATCCCATTCTTCCCCGTCAAGAAGCGGGGATCGGGAAGAGACGAAGCAGGAGGAACGGCGCTCGACTTCCCTCCACCACCGATCCCGTCGCCCGTGTTGCCGCAGCCCAAGCTTCAGTTGCGTCGCTTCTTCCGCGGATCTCGAGACGGACGGAGCGGAGGGGAGAGAGAGAGAGTGGGGGAAGATCTCCGGTTCGCGCGCACGAAGCTTCGGAAGCACGACAAGGATCGGGGAGGATGGAAACGAGGGTGGCTTGTGCGTGCGAGAGACAGCGGCTCGGTCTGTCGCAGCGATCAAAGCCCGTCGTCTTTACTCTCTGGCTATGGCGAGGCAGCATGGGATCCTCTCCAATTTCATAACCGTGAACTCATAAAGAAACCCCATCGTTCACCCTCAATCTCTCGATCACAAAATCTCAACCGTCTGTTACTGATGAACCGCAATAGAAGAATCGGAGAGGATCCCGTTCGGGGAACGCAGTAGACCGAGTGCGATCGTCCCAATACTTTTGTATTAATTAAAGGTTTGTGAGAGTTTGGTTGTACGTTCCCTCTTTTGTCGACCTCGGAACACAAGTGTCATGTTCTACACGAAAGGGGTACAAAATGAAATAATTTTTAAAAGGACCAAGGAATGCGGAAAGGAAATTTATAGTTTTCCCCAAGTTAATATTGGAAAAAAACAAAATACTGAAATCTATGATTTATTATTATTATTATTATATAAAATAAAATATTTACACCACAACATAGAAATTGTCACGTTATTATCTCAGACCGTTCCTTGTCATCATCACACTCAAATCCTAAACAGTTCGTCAAAAAGCAGGTGGCATCGATCTAACGGTCCACGTTCTGCCATCACGAGCGCGTGATTTGCGAGGCCGGATCCGAGCGATTCATTTTGGAGCGGCGGGGGGGTGTTGTGGCGATCGACATGGATGCAGCAGGGACGAGTTCCAGGTTCTCGCAGTTGCAGATCTCGATCATGAACCCATCGGGATCGTTAAAGAAGAGCTGGTCGATGGGCGACCCTTGTTCCTCGTTGATGGTCCTCCTCAGGTACTTGACGCCCAGATCCTTCAGCCGCTGCTCCATCGCCCCCATGTCCTCGCACTACCGACTCAGCAGGAGAAGAGAAGCTAGCAAAGAGCAGAAAGGAAGAAAAAGACGCCGGCGATCATGAGCAAGGCCAGACCTGAAAAGATATGTGGTTGTCCATCGGATCGAGACGGTCAAGAGACGCATCGGGGAGGTCACCTCCGTCCTCCTCCTCCTGCTGCACCAGGTGGATTCCCACGCCGTAATTGAACAGCCTGATGGTTCACGCAGATGCTTACTATTCACCGGTGAAGGAGGAGGAGGTGGAGCAGGCAGGTAAGGGGGTTTCGATACCATGCGCCGTCGAAGTCGAGGGTGGGAGGGCGACAGGTGGGGACGAAGCCAAGCACGGTGGTGTAGAACTCGACGGAGGCTTCCACCGATCTGCAGAGCCTGGAGACGTGATTGAGCGCCATCAGAGGCATTGACCGATCAGTACTGCTGCCATGGTTCCGGGGCCTGTCCTCTTCGTTCTTGTTGTGCAGCTGTTGCGGCTCTTCTTCTCGCTGCGAAGTCTCCATGTCCGCGACATCCTTCTTCTTGTTCGTGGGCTATCTATATATGTGGCTTGTGCATCGCCGACCTGACGACGGCGACGAGAACACGTAAGACATTTCAAGATAGTGTAGATAGACACGTGGACCGTCCGCATGAGTTCCAGCTGTCGCCATCGAGGGATCAGCTGGTGCTGATGCGGACAGCTGGGCGGTGGTTTCCTGTGTCATGGTTTACAGGGGCGGGATGGGATGGATTTGGTTAGTCAAATCGAGATATGACTCGAGATGTTGACATTGACGGGATCGTTGACCGGAGGAATCCCTGATAGAGACGGGCCCCACCAAAACGTGATTAGATTGCCGTTGCAAAACCAATTCACGGGCATCGATTGCTATTTTTAAGACACCGTTTTCGATCATGAGTCATAACGAGACAATAATAAACAAGTCTTAACCTCGTTGTTATAATTTTTAAATATATATAAATAAAAAATTTCGTTTTAGAAATTTGTTTAATATATTGTTTTTATACATTATATATATTTGTTGTGTGATAAGAAAATAATAATGTAGGCAATATTCAGTTAGTCATAAAATAGATGTTTAGATAATCACATGATCAACATATCAATGCTATGTGATTAGCACCTCAATAATGCATCCCAATATTTCAATTGTATATTATTATATATTTAATATATCGAGGTCAAAGTATCGTCTCAATCTAGTCTTTCACATGTACACATGCGTGCTTGAGGATTTTTCGTTTGTATTCGAGAAAAAATTCTCGGGATGTTGACCGATAGGTCAAAAAACTGGAGGATCATCTCATGTTGCGTTGTTTCAGGAAAAGTTAATTATCCTTGGTCAGGAGATATTGTTCAGTCGGTCACTAAGGATAAAACTTTCCTCTTATACGAGTTTGTCCATCTATTTCTCAATTTGTTTTTTAATCATTGATATCTGCACCAATGTCGCTTGGGAGGGGATGTGCCGCTCTGATTTGATCACTCAAGTAGTTAAGTTAGACATTAATATATATTTAAGAGTAAATAATAAAAAAACATCATCTAAGTACATCCTTACATATATAATATTCCTATATTCTACAGGTATTCAATTCCAATACTCTCAGCATTTTATCGTCACCCAGTTTTCTCAACATATGCCCTTAATATAGTATTACTAGGTTTGACACTTTTAAAAAATTAGATGTTTTTTTTTTCTTTCGACATAGTTGAGAGACAAACACATAATAGAATCTTAATTGGCTTGAGTAAGCATTTAATCAGATAATTAAAATTTGACATAACGTGTAAATAGTAAATACGAGTGCCAAATATCATATAAGAGTCTTTTTATTGATTAAACTAATTAATATTTATATTTTAAGGATGATAAAACTTATTAAAAAAGTAAAGTTTTTAAAACCGTCATCCGAATGGAGATATCGGCCACCATTTATAAAAAAATAAATGGCATCAATTTACAAAATATCTCGAAGAATAATATTTGATAAATCAACAATTTTGATAAGCTCATACAATTTTAATTTTTTGAGGCTCATAAGGTCAAGATCTTTTTTAATAAAGGTGATATGATGGACTTATAAGTTTTTAATTTTTTTACTTCTAAACTAATGTGGGACTAAATTTTATTATCAATGCTCACCCATATAGGAGCTAAGGGTTTATCATTCTTCTAATGTTATTATGATAAGTTAATATTTGATTTTTATTGATGTGATTCCGTAGGCTCACGAAGAATTATCATTTTGGGTGTGCCCACGAGTTTTATCATTTCAATACTGGTGAATTCCAACATATACATTTAAGGATAAAAATGATTTAACGGGGTTATAAGCCCTTAGTTCTGTTAATATGATATGTCAATATTTGGTTATTGACGGTGTGATCCTATAGATTCCCGAGGAATTAGTTGTATGGTTTTATTGTTTTGAGGACTGTGAGTGTTATGACGGTAACGATAAAGTTGACCTAATAAATATACAAATTTTTGGTTCTTTTAACGTACAGTATTGATAAAAATATTTAATTTTATATTGATTGAACGGTAAGGGAAGGAGTACGTATGTCGTGTCTCGAAGAGTAAAATTGTACGTGCCCAAGTTACTAGGTAAAAAAAAAAAAAAAAAAAGAAAGCCGTAGAGTATTAGTACTATTGGGAGGAAACATGAACGGGGTCCACCGAGGGGGACCCAAAAATAGCATCAGACAACATCGACGAGGGAAGTCAACGAACAACGTGGCTCAATCGGTGCTTGTGGCCCCATCAAAGGCTGAGGTGGCAAAGGCCACACACACCAACGGCCCGCGTTAGCTGCGACGCTTCTAAAAACGGAAGCGGTCAAACCACCCACTGTCCCAAAATAGCCACTCCCTCCTCACCTCTAACGAAATGGCGCGCACTAACAAACTCTAAGCCAAACTTAGGAGAGAGACTACCAAATGCAATTGGATCATTGCAATCGTTCCACAATTTGCTAAAATTGGACCAATTAACAGCACAATAATAATAATAACAATTCATTTTGTTTTATATTCCCTTATTTTTATTTTTTTACATTAATTACCTCGATCGATGGGAACTAAAAAAAGGGGTGAGAAAACATAAGAAACATAAGCCCACCACCACACCTCATTCCTCGCTTTCTTCCTTGACCGACCTCGTTCTGCTCCCACGTCTCTCTCCGTCACCATCTTTGTTGCCGGAGATGTGAGCGGGCCGGTACTTATGGTATACGCAATGGTGGTGGCCGCGGCTCTGATGCCGATGCAATAGGAGGAGGAGGAGGAGGAGGAGGAGGAGGAGGAGCGGAGGTGGTAGCAGCAGGAACAGAATGTACAAGGAGGAGAAGAAGGAGGAGCAGCAGAAGCAGCACAACATTAAGGCGTGGGAGTCGGCCGTCCGCAAAGCGCAGCAACTGCATTCACATCAGTCAGGCAGCCGCCGACGCGTCTGCCCGATCTCCCCCATGTCCGTCGCGCCCGCCGACGACAACTCCGAGGCCAGCTCCCCGCGTGGGGGCGACGGCAGCTTGGCGGCCGAGGAGGACGGTAAGGTGTGCCACGCGGAACGCCTCTTCCCTGGCGGCGACTCGTACGCCGGTCAGTGGTCCGGCGGCGTCCCGCATGGCACCGGCAAGTACGTGTGGGCGGATGGGTGCATTTACGAGGGCGAGTGGCGGCGGGGCAAGACCACCGGCCGCGGCAAGTTCTCGTGGCCCTCCGGTGCCACCTACGAGGGCGAGTTCAAGGCCGGGTTCATGGACGGTTTCGGCACCTACACTGGTGCCTCCGGCGATACCTACCGTGGAAGCTGGTCCATGAACCTGAAGCACGGCCACGGCAAGAAGTTCTATGCCAACGGCGACTATTACGACGGGGAGTGGCGCTCCGGCCTGCAGGATGGCCATGGCCGCTACGTCTGGAGCAACAGCGCTGAGTACGTCGGGCAGTGGCGCGCTGGGGTAATCCATGGCCGAGGTTCCCTCATCTGGGCCAATGGCAATCGGTACGATGGTGGGTGGGACAACGGATCTCCAAGGGGCAATGGCAGCTTCCGATGGCCTGACGGCAGCCTCTATGTCGGGGTGTGGACTAAGGAAAATGCAGGGATCCAACAAAAGGGGGTGTACTACCCATCACCCTCTGCGAGCTCCCCCACTGCCCGAGACCCACAGGAGGCCTTTGCAGCTGACCTTCGGGGCTGCAAGGTCTCGCCAGGGGAAACTGTGTCGATACTTCCCTCTCAGAAGACCCTCAATTGGTTCGGCATGGAGGTGTCACGAGGTTCCGTCGATAATGCTGATCCTGGTTTGCCACCCAGACGGCTCAATGGGAGGACAAATACCATCATTGGAGCTAGTGACAATTTGGGAGGAGAGAGGTGGTCCGATAGGATCGGCATTTGGAAATCCAATGGCGATATCACTTTTGACGTTTCCGATCGAGGTTCAGCGGCATCACGAGGTGATGCAGAGGTGAAATTGTCGTCGAATCCACATTGGCCACCTCCAAGGGCCGCGAAGAGGCAAGGGGAAACCATCACAAAAGGGCACAAGAATTATGAACTAATGCTCAATCTCCAGCTTGGGATCAGGTAATGTTTTTCTGTGTAGCTTTATTAGCATTTGGTGGAAATCATGTTGTTGTTAGTATTGTCAAAGGCATGAAGACCCGGATAACACAGATTTTAGTGACACAATCTGAGGGAAACCATGCTAGAATTCTCCAACAAGAGAAGTCGAATTGTGATCCCGTCCCAATCAGCTTTAAAATACTTCAAACTGTGTCCTTCCACTTTGCGAATTGGTTGTCTAAGCTTTCTTTGCAACCATTTCTTCATGGAGATTCTTGGCTGTTTTAGATAAAAGAAGCACTAAGACTGTATGTGTAGTTAATACTCCAAAGAATGCTGTTCTTCTATGTCCAATGTTTTTGCCAATTGATTTATCTGAATGGGATTTATCAATTGGATCTTTTAGATTTTAGATAATTAGTAATAAGTTATGCTGTCTCATTCTATCAATATTAAGACCGTTGCAGAAAAAAATAAATTAATAACGAGCTATGTCCGCGAAAACAGAGGAAATGTTTATGGTGAACCTGTTAGAAGATGTCATATATGGAAGAATCATTAGGGCTTTATGTTCATGCAATTCTTGATCAAGGAGATTTCAGGAGAGTGTTTTAGCTACTAATAACGAGTTTGTTTATTGGATAAACTATTAGAATTAATAAATTTTGTTATTTCATCATTATTCTCCAGCTTTTAATGGTCAACAATCTAATGTTTGCTGTGGCATAGACATGCGGTTGGAAAACAAAGTCCATCTCATGTTGAGCTGAAATCATCGGCCTTTGACCCCAAAGAAAAGGTGTGGACAAAGTTTCCTCCTGAAGGATCGAAACATACACCTCCACACCAATCCTGTGAATTCAGATGGAAAGATTACTGTCCGTTGGTGTTCAGGTGAGCTCATGTCATAATACTTTGTTGCGTATTATATATATAATCAGCTGACAATTTATATTATTTGACAAGTTCAACTTGATAATATATTCTACTTAAATTGAGCGTTCAGGACACTTCGCAGGCTGTTTAAGGTTGATGCAGCTGATTATATGATTTCTCTTTGTGGCAATGATGCTCTACGAGAACTATCATCTCCTGGAAAGAGTGGAAGCTTCTTTTACCTGACCAATGATGACAGATACATGATCAAGACAATGAAGAAGTCTGAAGTAAAAGTTAGTACCCTTTCCCTTGGGATTTATATTATTTAAACATTCTTCTGATATATCCCCATGCAAAACATATGATTCCACATTCTTTTCCTGATCTACCCCATACATTATGTTCTTTTCCGCAGGTCCTTCTGAGGATGCTTCCAGCCTATTATAACCATGTCCGTGCATTTGAGAACACTTTGGTGACCAAGTTTTTTGGTCTTCACTGTGTGAAGTTAACTGGAGCTTCGCAGAAGAAGGTCAGAGTGTGGGTCTAATATCCATAGTTTGACTGGAAGATTTCTTTTGGTGACATAATTTTTTTGCATTTTTCTGTAACAATTAATCAGGTCCGTTTCGTTATAATGGGAAACTTGTTCTGCTCTGCGTACTCTATTCATAGGCGCTTTGACCTAAAAGGGTCTTCCCATGGTCGTATGACTAGGAAACCAGAGTCAGAGATTGATGAGTATACTACTTTAAAAGATCTTGATCTTAATTTTATATTTCGACTGCAACACTCTTGGTTTCAAGAGTTCCAAAGGTATTGTTATTATTTACTCCCACAGCAATTTTATTTCTGGGTCCTAGATATTTGATTTCTTCTTATGAGGAAAACAGAAGTCATGTATGTGCTTCCTACAGACAAGTCGACAAGGATTCTGAGTTTCTTGACAAGGAGAGGATCATGGATTATAGTCTTCTAGTCGGTGTTCATTTCAGAAGTTCCAGAGAGACGCCTTTACCTGAAGGTTCATTTCAATGTTCTCTTTGATTTTCATATCTGTGCCTTTCTTAAGATGCGTATCGTTTGATTAAAGGTGGTGATGCTGACATCAAAGGAGAATCAACATTGAGGCTTTCCAGAGACATGGATCAGTTTCTTGGTGATCAGAACAGGTATAAACATGATAACTAACATACCTGTATGTTACTTATTAATTTTGCACTATGGATGCATTTTACTTACCATACAAGTAGAAATTTTTTTTAATGAAATTACACAAAAGTAGATGATATAGAGTTTCAAAATAATGCAAGTGTTCAAATCCATTAGTAAAATTCTTATCCACTGATCTATGTCAGTGTTAGGCATGACGCTTCTTCTGTATGCTTCATTCTCTTGATCCATAACATTTTAAAGGTGACTTGAGTACTTTCCATTTGCTTTTTTACATTTTCTTTTTCTTGTAAGATCCTAACAATGATTTAATAGACTGAAAAGGGAGAAGATACCCCCTTTCCGACTAGCACGTTAGCTTCCCTCTTGGTATGAATGTTAACTTCACATATGATTTGCCATGATGTTAACGCAAATATTTGTGCTGAATACGGCTCCCCACTTGGACTGATATCATTCATCTCAATGGATGTCCGTGTGTTGTGTTCTTTCTCGATGCACACCATTGTCACTATGAAGCATCTGTATCTCTAGAACATCGAATCGTTTTCTGAAAATCTGGCCCTTGAGCTTTTGTTTCTTATATTTGATGCTGCAGGCTGGCAAAGATTCGAATAGGTCTGAACACACCAGCCAGGGCTGAACTGACGGTCAGGAAGAGTGACAGTGATTCTCAGCTCATCGGAGAACCTACAGGGGAGTTTTATGATGTAATCTTGATTTTTGGCATCATAGACATATTGCAAGACTACGATATCAGCAAAAAGCTAGAGCATGCATACAAGTCTATTCAACATGATCCAACCTCGATATCAGCTGTAGATCCGAAGCAGTACTCAAAACGCTTCCGTGATTTCATATACAGAGCTTTCACCGAAGACACCTGAAGAAAAAGTCTGACCTGGAAGCACCATCGGAGTTCCAGGTTCAGTTGACCTTCGGAAAAACATTGAAGAATCTGGTCGGGCTGCAACTGGGTGTTTAGATTTTGGCATTTGTGTACATTGTTTCAGTGCCCACCACCAAAAGTTGCTGCTTCCGCCATCATCGAGCCTCTGGATCTCCTTGTTGCTGCTAGGATCTCGACTGACTCAAAGAAAAAAAAAAATATATATATATTGATTCTCCCAAAGAACATTTGAATAGGACCTTACGATTCTCTAAAATTTCTTTCTCTAGGTAGTAGTACTACTAATGTCCTAATTCAGGTACAGATAGAAAATTGTAACAATGAGCGTGCAAGCCGATTTAGAGTTGTAAATTATTTTACGAGTAACAACGTTCTTTTTCTTCTGTAAAAATTATGACTGCCATTGAGGAGCAAGAACAGATCTGGGGATTCTTACATGTAAACAAATGTGGTGAAAGCTATGCTCATGTTTGTTTTGGTGACTTGCTGAATCAATTTAGTGAAGGTGAGGTCTTGTGACAAAAGAATGATAGTGCTCAGAAGTTGGATGGCATGTAATGTGATGGTATGTTTGGTGGAATAAGATAAACTAATATTTCAAGTTGTCAGCCATAGATAGCAGAGCCCCACCTGATTTGTGGACAAAAGGAAGAACATGCTGCATGCTATTTATTTCTGTTGGTCTGCTTCCATTGTGGTTGTCCACCCTGTAAAGATATCATATAATTAGGTCAGATGAAAGAGTTGATAAAATTTGATCTGAATGAATAAAATAACCAAAAAAAAAAAAACGTAAATCGAGAAGTGGTTTGATAGGATGAAATTGAGACGAATAGATTTATCATCTCGTATCGGAAACAAAGATGATGAAGATATTGAAAATATTAACGTGTTATCGAAAGTTATAGATATCATAAGATTTTAAATACGACCCACTTGTGACACTTTATGTTGTGGCCTGGGAGTTAGCACGACTTGGTCCAGCCTGCATGTGCAAGGTCATCCATCTCGGTCGGTTAGGTCTCGGATGTGCGTCCCGGAAGGTTCTTGCTCGGATGTGCAACTTGAGACGATCTTATTCGGAGGCTCTCGCGGAGTCCTTCTGCACGAAGGCCTAGTCGATGTGAGGGTTCTCGACGTGACCCTTCCGACGATTAAGTCGAGATTGGATTTGAATTTTGTATGTATAGTGTATTGATTTTTCTCCCTTTGACTTGTGCAGAGGGGTGGCTTTTATGCTTATCGTCCGATGGTTGATCGTACCTCGGCTTTTAATGTCGTCGACGTCCTTTGCTGAGCTAACGTACGATCGTGCATGGTTCCAAGATCCTCAAATGTTGAGTCTGCATAAGACGCTATCGTGCACCACACTCCACGATCGTCTTCGTCTAGGTTGACTTTCTTTGTGCCAGGTCGGATTATACTATGTCAGGTCGATTGCCAGCGTGATGCTTTGCCTCTGATGCGTAAAGGGTGATTGGGTCGCCCCATTATTAGCCGTATCCGACCCAAAAACATCTTTTGATTCACTATTTTTACGAATGTAATCACACAAAAAAATAGATTGGGGAAGTCGAAGGGATCCTTGGGCACTTAAGTTATGCATAATTTCCTTTATTAGAACCCTTAGATGTAAAATATATTTCCTTTCTTTTCACTTCGGACACAAACAAAAAACAAAGGTTAGCATCAATAAATCTTAATGATTCGAGTCCACCATATCATCTTTCGATCATACTGTGTACCAGAAACTGTTCATCGCAGTATAATTTGCCAGATCTTATGGAACATATAATTAGATTCACAAACATATGGTAATCGCAGAAGACATGAAGCACTTATTGAGTAACGTAACGTCAACACCAGTCGCCGGCGGTGCGCAAAAGACGTCACACTCCGACCAGCGACAGCAGCGCATCCCGGTAATTGCCGCGCGTGTTCTTCACGATCTTGTCTTCAAGCTTAGCCTTGTGTTGCTGCTCGTAGACCGCTTTGATCTCTTCGATATCCACATCCGATCGAGATACGACCACTCTTGTAAGAGCGTCTTTGGCGTTCTTATCTGCTTCTTCTCTGAAAGCCTTGTCGATCACCTGAACTCACGAGACGCGACCTCGTCATCGCGCTTCGCTCTTTGGCGATGCGGCGTGCAAAGATAACTGGGTTTGATCTATTATATTACCTTGCTGAAGTAGCTGGCGGATGATCCCAAGCATTGCACGGTCTCTCCCAAGCACGATTCGCCGGCGAAGTCCTGCTCGATCGATTTCCCGTACAGTCCATTGTAGTGTCGGAAGGTTTCTTTGAGATGTGCTTTGCTTCTCGTGGTCAGGATCCTGATGACCTCGTAGTTCTCGACGGGGTCCTCTGTGCCGGCGCTCTTGATCGCATGCCCGAGCGCCTTGGCCTCGGATTTGGCGACGTCGTCGTCTACTCGAGATCCTTCGTACCTGTATGCGCTTACCAGTCCGACGAGCAGCTGCAAGTGCGTGATCATCCGAATTGGTTTGATGTTTCGGCACAGACGGTGTCGGAATCAGAAGAGGAATGAGAAGTTTCTTACGTTGCAGTAGTTTTCCTTGACGCGGTAGGCGACGTCTTCCTCGATGGAATGGTGGAAGAGAGCATGGTAGGCCTTCCTTGCTCCGAGCAGCTCGTCGGATGACCGAGTACAGGCGATCTCGACTACGATGTTGAAGGGATGGGCCTTGTGGAGGACATGGTGGATCCAACGTGCGTCTCTCTCCCATGGATGCATCGCCCACAGCACCGTTATGTTCTGCAGAGATCAGCACCTCAGTTGCCGTTCGAAGAAGTAAGCTTGTAGATGAAGATTTATAGCTTTGGAATAGCAGATTCGTTCCGAAGGCCAAGAAAAGTGGAATCGGAACGGAGACGATCCCGTGAGATACTAAGAATTTTTTTAGCTTTGCAGGACATAGATCTTAAACAACACTTTCTCTTCCCTTCAAATCACTGATATGATCAGCCCTACAAAACAACCTGGAACAGCAGAAGAAGAAGAAGAAGACGTACTTGCTGCAACGAGGGATGGAGGAGGAAAGATGGAAGGGAAAGGCTACCTTAAAGCGTGCAAATTCGACCTTCAGGCTGCGAACGAAATCGTCCTCGCAGCGCTCGAAGCTGCCGTGTGGCTTGAAGAAGGGAGAAGAGCTCCTGAAGCCTTGCCGCTTCTCCGGCTGCTTGCGCCATTGCGTGATCACCGACAGCAACGAGCTCTCATCGACGCCGAGGCCTTCACGGCAGAGTCTGCATCGTTAGCAATTCTAACACCGACTAAATCGATCGTGCACAGCAAACCGACCTGAGAAAGCGCCGGTGAGGGCCTCGTGCTCTTCGGCCATGGTGGCTCAGCCTCGCCTCCTCCTCTCTCGAAACGGATGGTGAGGGAGGGAAGGAAACCGCTGCCGGTGTATTTATTATATGCCTCGGTTTGCGCATCAGATGGTGACGGGTGTTTTGCTGTAACGTAGCACGAGAGATGCAACACAGATACTAAGCAGGGAGAGTGTTAATAATTTAGTGAATGAATATAGAGTTTATTTTTCGGTATGATGTGAGAGTAAGTTGGCTCATGAGAAATAGATCTAAGATTTATTAATAAATACTTATAGAAAAGTTAACTATTTATATCAGATAAAAGGTATCATCAACACCTCAATACTATGACACCTTAAAATTATATGATCGATACCTCATCATCATCATGTGACCAGTACATGATTGATACTTCGGTGTTAAGTCAAATTCAACAAATGTTATATTATTTTAGATATGACATGACATAATGGTGATTAAGTTAATCCTCCTCATAATAATCATCATTAGAGTAATAATATTAAGGCTCTACTATAAAGAGTCTCATTAGATAGATCCCTGAAGATATATTCTAATACAGTTCAAAGCATAAGTAGAGCCCTTTGATCTCAAAATTAACTTAGGTATAGGAGGGGGCATTGTCAATATATTATCGCTATAGTTTTGTGAGATTTAGTATTATCGATATTGAGCAAATGAGGGTGTCAATTAAAATCCATTTGAGATTAACTTGGTTATGAATAGATATCTAACTTTAACAATATCAATATATAATTTTTATTAAAATAAAAAATAAATTAATCCATTAAAATATTTATATTTTTTAAAGTATATGATGTTTTGGTTCTATGATGGTCAAAAAATGCATATCATATTTAACCTTAGCTCTGATAAGTGGTTTCATGTAGGATTTTTAAGTGATAGGATTTGTATTATGACCCTCTTATAATATGCTAGCTTCATTCTTATTATAATGCAACATTTTAGTTGTGAAAGATAATATTTTATTAGCCCAGCCAACTAAATAGGATAAGGCAATGACATTTTTTTTGTACGAGTTCAACGTGAAGCAATCATTGACTCAGTGGGGTCTTCCTTTGACAGCTCGATAGCTTATGACTTGCCAACTACTAACATAAATATCATAGATGAATAGATGAAAAATTATATATATATATATATATATATATATATATATATATATATATATATATATATATATATATATTATTTCAACCTTTGTTTATATGTTTATTGTCTTTTTCTATATGGAATCTAATTGGGTGTTTCGTATGCTTTTGTTATCCTTTCATTTTCAATGATAGACTATTTTTCTTTGGTAGGAGTGGAATAAGTGAAAATAAATAAAAACAACAATATAATAATACTGGACAAATAATACATATTGACCAGACATCACGGTTGATCTTTCTCAATCATGCTTTAATTGGGGTCTCAAAAATGGGTGTCCAATTATTAGAAATAATAAATAGTCTTTGCCACAAGGAAAAGAAGAGCTGCAGTGGAGGCAGCTCAGATGCATCCCTCAACCAAATCAATTATTTCTTGCGCACCTAAACAGCAATCACTTCTGATATCTTTATGCAGAATGCTAGCTGTAGCACAGATCAATTCAATGTCCAACCTTTGACTTGTTGTTGATTTGTGTGAATCTTGCACATAGTCTTACTGCATTAGAAGAACTTACCACTAATCCAATGCTTGGTGACCTCACATTTCAACAACTTGATAGATCAATCAGATGAGCAGAATTCTTCAGCTACAGTGTCAGACCTTCAACACTTGATGTCTGTCATTTGGATGTATTTGTAGTTCACAGTCTACTTTTAGTTGTGCAAATTGGGTCAACAGATATTGCAATCATATTGGAGCAGCAGAAAGCAGCAGACTTCCAACTTTTGCAGCTCTTTCTTTGGATTTCTTGTCAGATGGTTTCAGATGTGATGTGATGGGGTTGATTTAGGTAGTAGAAAGGCAGGCAGAATAGTCACAAGCTTCACAAGTTGTTGGCTCCCCTCCTTCACCTGCAGTTGGGAACCTCCATCATTTTCCAACATAATAATAAAAGGTATTAAAGGACCCAATAAAGGTTTATTAATGCATGCCTAATATTGTGATAGTATCAATGTGAAACACATTTGCTTGCATCTTTGAAGGGTACATTGGAACACTTCAACACACAAAAACATATTGTCATCATCTCCTATCACCTTGATGGTGTGCTTACAGGCTTTCCAGTAGCTTTGACTGCCTGTTAATTTAAGATGATAAAAGTTGCAAAAAAGTTTAAGATGACAAGATGATCTAGCAGCTTTTCTGCCATAGCAAAACTTTGACTCACTGTTCATTGAAGATAATGAAATAATGCATGGCAGCTTTTGTTTTCATGTTTTTGGACCAAATTTATGCTTACCATAAGAACTTCAAAGATCACAAGTAAATTGACAATCAATAAATCTCAAATAATAATAAATTATTAAAGTCGATGATGAATCCGAGTTAAACTAGCTCCAATTAATAACACATATCAAATTGAATATCGACTCAACCAAAAAGCCTAGGCTTATTAAGTCTTTCGCTAAACTCAAAAACTCTTATAAATCTTATGTTGTCATTCTTTTATACTCTACTCATATGATAATTTTTCAAAACTAATAAATAATAAATTTCACTCAGACTAGTGAAGATTAATATACATCAAATTGGATTCTGAGCAAAACCAAGGTGTTACTCTTATTTTAGACCTTATTAATATGGAACTATTCTCTAGAATATTTTCTTAACAAAAATGATACACGAAAAGAACCTAGAGCAGGAAGAAAGAGAAAAAAAGAGGACATCAAAAAGTTTATAATGGATTCGGACTAAGGCCGAGATGCACCTCACACTTAGGCGCCTTCTTCAACTATTTGAGAAAGCCCAGTTAGATGTGATATGTTCCCCCAGTGGAAATGAATCCACTTCCTGGAGTTCTTGATTCAATTACTCTTGAATCAAGATCTTGTATTTTTCTTCTTTCTTCTCCCCTTTCTACTTCATGATTCAGTGCTAATTAGTTGAACCTCTTCGTTTCTTAGCTCAATGCATAGATTTGCACTGGTACTAACACTTGAGCTGAGGTGACATCAAGAAATTGACCCTTGAGTTCCATCTCAAGGTTTACCATGTTGAAGAAATTAGGTCAAGAAGATACATTTAAGATTAATAATGAAAATTTAGAATATGGATTTAGTACCATTTAAGATTATTTAAGATTTTAAAACTATTCAAGGATTCAAAAACATATTATCTAAAAGCCAAAAGATCTAAAGGTTATATTGTCAACTTAAATTAATGATCAGGAGGTGCAGATATTGTAGCCAGTGGAAGTGATTCCTCTTCTGACCATCTCTACAACATATGTATGTGCATGAATATTAAGAAAGCATAAAAGTGTACTACTTAACTCCCACAAACAACAATCAACCTAGCAAACTATGGTGCTCAATTTGATAAGCTTCAAATTTCATGACTTTGGAGAGGAGGTGCATATGTTTCCTTGCTTTATATACCTAACAGTGACACTATCCAAAATATGTACTTGTGGTATGATACAACAAATCAACAATCAAAAGGAGAAGGAGAGTAAGATCAGTGAAGCCATTAAACCTACATATCAACAAGCCAAGTGTAACAAAAAGCAAAATAATGAATCCTCAAGCACCATGAGAACCACTAATATAACATTAAATGAATGGTAAGCAAAATGACATGCCTAAGAACATTGATTACACTGTTCAATGTGTAGATAGATACCTACTATGATGCAACTTAATGTCATCAGTTACCTTGCCAAAAAAGCTATGTGCATACCACAAAGATGCACGGCAGTGCACCATCCACTTTGATTCATGCATCCGTATTGGTTTATGTGACCACAGAAACATTTATATCTATACTAAATGAAGACATGTTGACACAACTTGCATTAAATTATCCTTGACAAAAAATTGTTTCTTGTTTCTGTTTTAAAACTGTTCATAGCTCCTCTTACTCGTTCCTTTTGACAGTCTATCTTGTAGTAAAAGTATGATAGATTTCCAAGTCCGAGGACTATAGAAAACTACAGTCCTCGTACTTGGAAACACAGAGAGCAATGTTTCATCCCTAAGACCACTGTGGACGCATTAGGGGTGGTTGAGATTTCCAAGTCCAGTAGCTATTAAAAGGAGATACATAACAGCAAGCTTACAAGTTAGAGGAGTAATATCGTCGAGCAATTCATCGGCTTTCGTCCATGCAGGCCGCAGCACTTGTGAGTTGGCTTAGCCTTTTCTTCCCATGAGGACCCCCATGCATTGAATCACACACCCAGAAGTTTGTGCTCTTAAATGCCGAACATGAAGCCCGTTCGCCATTTCCGAGCCCATGCCACCACTCACCACTACTACTACTACTACTACTACTACTACTACTACACCACGTTGCTTCCACTCTACTCTTGGTTACCTTACCCCATGCATGCTTCTGCGAACCTTTCTTTTCAACCTTCCATGTATATGCCTGCACTTATATTGACAGTCCCTGCAGAGGCAGCAGCTGCTGCTCCTGATGTGATGTAAATGAGGGGGGAAAGCAAGGAATGGGGGGTGTTCTCTTCCGCACTTTGATTTGCTTAGGGTTCACAGCTGTTGCAATTTAATCCCTCGCAACTGTTTTTTCGGCATCTGCTTCTGATCCCATCGTTATAATTCACGCGCTCATCCCTTTCCCCTCCTCCTCCTCCTCCTCCGCGCTCATTGCCAGTCTTCTTCACCATGGCCGCCGCCCCCGCTCCTGACTTGGACCTCTGGTTCACGGCCTCGGCCTTCTTGGTCTTGTCGTTCCTTGTGCTGGTCATGCTTGCGTATAACAGGAGGAGAGGCAGAGCGCTGAGACTACCCCCCGGCCCGCCGGGTTGGCCACTGGTCGGCAACCTCTTCCAAGTGGCGTTTGCGGGAAAGCCGATGATCCATCTCGTCCGCGACCTCCGCCTCCGGTACGGGCCCATCTTCACTCTCCGCATGGGGGCGCGCACCCTTATCGTGGTGACCAGTCCGGAGCTCGCCCACGAGGCGCTCATCGAGAAGGGGCAGCTCTTCGCCTCGCGCCCTGCGGAGACCACCATCCGCTGTGTCTTCAGCTGCAACAAGTTCACCGTCAACTCGGCCGTCTACGGCCCCGAGTGGCGCTCTCTCCGCCGCAACATGGTTTCCGGCATGCTGAGCGCCTCCCGTCTCCGCGAGTTTCGCCCCGCCCGCACCTCCGCCATGGACCGCTTCGTCGAGCGCCTACGCGCGGAGGCGGAGGCGAACGGAGGGGCCGTGTGGGTCCTCCGCAACGCCCGCTTCGCCGTCTTCGCCATCCTTCTCTCCATGACATTCGGCGTGCAGCTAGACGAGGATTCCATCGTGCGGATCGACGAGATGATGAAGCGGGTGCTCCTCACCATCAGCCCCAGGATGGACGACTACCTCCCGTTCCTCCGCCCCTTGTACGCCAAGCACCAGAAGAAGGTCCTCGAGATCAGGAAGGAGCAGGTCGAGACCGTCGTCGCCCTCATCAACCGGCGTCGGGCCATCTTGAAGGACCCAACCCTCGAGCCCAACGCCGCTCCCTTCTCCTATCTGGACTCCCTCCTCGACCTCAAAGTCGAAGGCCGTGACTCGGCGCCCACCGAAACCCAGCTGGTCACCCTGTGCTCGGAGTTCATCAACGGTGGGACGGACACAACCTCCACCGCCATCGAGTGGGCCATGGCTCGCATCATCGACGACCCGAGCATCCAGGCCAAGCTTTACGAGGAGATCGTTGCGGAGGTCGGCGACCGGCCAGTCGACGACCGTGACATCGAGAAGATGCGCTACTTGCAGGCCTTCGTGAAGGAGCTCCTGAGGAAGCACCCGCCGACCTACTTCTCGCTGACCCATGCGGCGGTGGAGCCAGCTAAGCTCGGCGGGTACGACATCCCGCCGGACGCCAACCTGGAGCTGTTTCTGCCGACGATCGCGGAGGACCCCAGGCTGTGGTCGAGCCCGCTGGAGTTCAACCCGGACCGCTTCATAACCGGCGGGGAGAGCGCGGACATCACCGGCTCGGCGGGGATAAGGATGATACCGTTCGGGGCGGGGAGGAGGATATGCCCGGGGCTGGCGATGGGGACGACACACATTAGCCTGATGGTGGCAAGGATGGTGCAGGCGTTCGAGTGGCAACTGCACCCATCAGAGCCCAAGTTGGACTTCATGGACAAGGTCGAGTTCACCATCGTCATGAACCGTCGTCTCCTCGCCTTCGTCGAACCACGGTAAGTGAACACGCGGTTTTGAGAAGCGTCCGAGCGCAGCGAGTCTATCTGTAGCGAGCTTTACTTGCTCATCATATATCCATAAGCCAATCGTCTATTAATTAAGCAAACTCTACTTTGTATGTTTCAGCTTTTTTTGCATGAGTGATATGAGTGCGCGTCAAAGGTGTTAGAAGGCAAGCATTAATTCAATCAATCCAACGTTCATTTAGTTACCGTACTAACTACTTTATTGATCTCCTCTTTAATGCATAAGAATTAATAAGGAAAAAAATTAATTGCTACATCTCTCATGGTTAAATAACGATCGACGTCAAGATCGGTGTACTACCGGTATTGATCGGCTAATAAAGAAAAAGGATAAAGATCGGATCGACCAACTAATTTCGAACCTATTTTACAAAACCGATCGGATCTCATGAAATCTTGATACAAAAAGATTTTTACATCCACAAAAAAGTTGAAAACAAACAATCGAAGTGCGAAATGATCCAAATAATCTAAGAGATCTCAATCTCATAGGGATGTGATCCGGTTCTCGGCCTTCCGTTCTTAGTGTCTTTGTCACTAATACTCAAAATTTTAGTAATTATTGGATGAGTTGATTTGGTGAATAGGCACCGATATGCCAAAATTTTGCTGTAAGGATTCGGAAATTTTGCAACATCAGATTAAACATGAGTAACCACAAGAACTAACATAGTAACAAGTAACAAAGACAATATTTATGCAAAGATAAGAAAAGGAAAAAGGGGAGGAAAAAAAAACTATCGATGGATCAGAAATTAATATCCATCGATTTTTTTTTTCAAAAGTGAGGATCCGCGTTAGATACAATTAAATTATTCCAACTCCAACTAACACCATCATATCTACCCAATCCCAGCATCCATTTCTAAAGAGAGACGAAGAAGAAACAAAGACAGAAAAAGGAACAGACCAGATGAAAAGAGGGATGAGGAGGAGGAGGAGGAGGAGGGAGAGAGAGAGAGAGAGAGAGCTGCGCACCTCGATCGAGATTGATTCGATTGGAGAAGTCCACCGCCTAAATTGTGGCGGCAAAGCCATGGGCGCTGCTTCCGCCAGCGGTCATCATGGCCTTGAACTCCTCGAAGCTGACGAGGCCATCGCCGTCGAGGTCGACGCCGTCGATCATGCGGCGGCACTGGGCAAGGGAGGCTCCCTCGCCGATGCCGCCGAGGATGTGGGCGAGCTCGTCCGCCGAGATGGAGCCGCTGCGGTCTAGGTCGAAGACGGCGAAGGCGAGGCGGAGGTCCTCCTCGAGCGCCGCGGGAGCAGTGTTAAGGTCTACGAACTCGGCGAAGGAGATGAATCCGTCGCCGTCGACATCGGCCTCGCGCATCATGCGGCCGAGCTCCTCCTCGGAGGGCGGCTGGCCGCTGAGAATCTCAACGACAGCGGCGAGCTCCGCCGACGAGATCTTGCCGTCGCCATTGGCGTCGAACTTGTTGAACACTCGCTCCAGGTCGCCGGGGTCCGCAGCCGGGGGGGCAGCCGGGCTGGGGGCCTCCGACTGGGAGTGGCCGGTCGGACGCTTGGACCGGTGGCAGCGGAAAAGGGATCGGATCTTACCCATGGCGAGAGATCGAGAGGAAGGGCGGGACCAAAACGAAGCAGAGGGACTTTTTCTTAGACGCTCGGATTGGATCCTGAGGAAAGGAAGGAGAGAACGAATCGGCGAAGTCTATATATAGAGAGTGATGGCAACGGCGGTGGAAGGATAACTACCCACCCGATTGCAGGGAGGACTCCGCGAGCCTGGGAGGTGGGAGAAGATGACTGGTTCTGTTTCGATTTCGGCCATGATTCGAGGAGGTATAAATAATTACCCGCGGGAGGTCAGGAGCAGTGAAGACGAGAGGGTAGGCGTAATATAGAACGGAGTCGGTTATTAAGTGAAGGAGGTTGGTGCCGACGTAACGGCCTCGATGGTCTGTTGTGGGAAACGAGGTTTGTCGGAATCCGTTTCTTTACTAGGTCGGTCGAGTACAAGATAGAGTCGAGAGTAGAATATATATATATATATATATATATATATATATAACGTGTTAACATTAAAGTATGCTATGCTTAGAATAATTTGTATTTAATGAGATGAGTGTGCGTGAGTACCAAAAGAACTGAATCCCTATGCATAACTGTTGGAGGCGAGGTGGGGTCGACTTTGGTTGCGGAATCATTTGTTTTGATTTTAGAAACATGGTTTTTTTATTCTATAGAATCCGAATCGAACCGCTTAGGGCAGGTTCCGATTCCGGTTCGAATCATTATTTTTTATTTAGATTTATTTTTTAACAATAAAATATAAAATAATTATTTTTATAATAATTTAGAATATATATATTAAATAATAGTAATATGAAATAAATTCAAAATAATTTTAAAATAATTATTTAAAAATAAAAAATATAATTTAAATTTTGAAATTTAAAAATTGGATGTATAACTATTACGAGTGTAATGGTAATACAAAAATTTGATATAAAAATAATAAAATTATAAAAATTAATCAAACTAGACTTAGGATTAAATTTAAAATTTTAACTACTATATAATATATCATATTTATATTTTTAATCATATTTAACTAATTTAAACTTTTGACACATAATATCTTTTTGTCTTAAAAAATAATATAATAATATCTCTGTTGTTGGAGCTAAGGTGGCAACACGACGTGGTTCGACCTGCACGCCCAGGATCGACTCAACGAGATCTAAAGTTTGGGGAAGCCAAAAGAGGTTGTAGGATTTGCGATGTCACTGTCTTTCGGGTTGTCTGGTCCTCGCGTTGGCTTTAATGGGTCTTGCAAAAGGGCTCGTGTTGGGGGGTTTGGGGTTGATTAGGTCCCTCTGATGACTAAGTTAGCACTTTCAACGAAAATCTGATCGGATCCCTAGAGATCCTGAATAGATTCTTTCTCTAATAAGGGAGTGAGAGTCGAAGGGGGAGAGAGTGAGAGAGAGAGAGAGAGAGAGAGAGAGAGAGATCTAACTAGCTAGCCTCTTCACTGCTTTTCCCAAGGATGACTTTTATATTTATCTGACGATCGATTATACCTCGACCTTTAATGTTTATGACGCTCCTTGCTAGGACGTTTAATGCTGTGGGCGTCCATGGGTGGCTGGTTGTATTACGACCGAACATGTTGCATGTCGTACAACATCACATGGTCCCAAGGTTGCTGTCGAGTCTGCACCAATACCTAATGATGCCTTCCGTAGAGTTCTCGCTGTTGTTGCGGCATGTCGATCGTAACTGTGCAGAGCCAGCCATTCCTGTATCAAGCCAGTTCCGTCCATGCCAAGTCGACTTAACACGTGGAGTGTGACATGACAGTCCATTATCAGCCCCATCAATGCATGCCCCTCTCCATCTTTGAGTCTTTTGAACCTCACTTTTTAGAGTTTTTAGATTATTTAAAAAAATAATTTTTTTTAATGATATTATCCTTTGTTTCTTTCTTTCATCAACAAAATTTAAAGCTTCTTATGAAAATCTAATTTGAGTTAAATTTGTTTGGGTTAAGGTCTATTTTAGCCTATATGATTTTAACTATAGACCACTTAAGCTCTTATGATTTACTCGTATCTAAAGTAATCCTTATATTTTAAAAAATATAATATATAAGTTTTTTTTGTCAAATCTAAGTTAACATACTTAGAGTCTGCTTACGTGACATATTGATTCATAATAAACTATTAATATAATGATACATATAATTAAGCTATAAAAAAATAATTTATTTTAGCCTTTGTGGTGAATCAATTATGATTTTACTCGTATTTAAAATAATCTCTATATTTTTAAAAATATAGTATTATCATATATATTAAATAAATTTAAATAGATAAAGTCTTATCATATTTAAAAATAGAGTTATCATAATTTATAATATTTTTGAATAAAATTATATAAATTTTAATTTCAAAGGTTTCTAGTTATTAAGGACGTTAGAGGAGACAACAAAAAGAGAACAACCAAGTGTGATAGTCATCGAACGAAGAAAGGTGGAGAAGGGCTTTGTATCGGTAGATGAACAACAACGAGAATGAAAATATGGGATTTTGACGACAAAAAAAAGGCTAAGAAAGTGAGAAATATACTTATATCACCTTCACAAGATATCTATTAAGATTAATTTAATTAGTTACGATTGATTAGTTAGATCAAAATAAATGATAGATCTAAATTAGTTAGATGATGATACATTTGTTGAGATATGATGGATTTTTTAGTATTTTAAAATATTTATATTTTATCCTTTAGTCAATATAAATAGATACTGCAGATTGAAAGTAATCTTAATTATCTCTACTAGTTCTTCTATTTTTCTCTGAAGTTCTACGGAAAAACTAATAGTGGTATCAGAACCAAGTTCAAAGAAGATCATCAGGAATACGGAGTACGTCGATAAAAAGAAGGGAAGGCTAGCAGATCCAGAAAAAACAAATAAGAAGATGATAAGTATTGGAGTAAGTGTTCCTAATCAACTTCTTCCTATTCTGAAAGGTGATAATTATCAGTTTTGGATTATTAAGATGAAAACTCTCATTATTTCACAAGGATTATGGAATTTGGTAGAAAATGGTTTTATTGAGTATGATCTACAGGATCCTAAGATTATTAAAGATCAAAAGGATCATATGAATGCGAATATGTAGAAAGGCAAAAGCCCTCTATTCCCTATTTCCCCGAATCATGATGACATGAACATCAACATCAACAGAAGCCTGGAAGATATTAAAATGTGTGTTTAGAGGCACAAAAAAGGTAAAAGATTCAAAGCTTCAAATTCTTCGTCGTGAGTTCGAAACTCTTATAATGAAAGATTCAGAATCGATCACTGATTTCTTTTCAAAAGTTTATTTTATTGTGAATCAAATGAGATCGTATGGTGAAAACATAAAAGATAAAATTGTAGTAGAAAAAGTTATACGAAGTTTATCTTCAAAATTTGATATAATCTCTACTGCTATAGAAGAAGCTAAAGATACAAGCATATTATCTATTGATGAATTAATGGGTTATCTTTTAGTTCATGAACAAAAAGTGAACAGATCTTCATATGAGAATTCAGAACATGCTCTCCAAATAAAGATAGATCAAAACAAGGAACAGAAGAAAAATTCGGAAACCAGATCTCAAGGGAGAGATCAAAGAGGAAGAGATCGATCAAATGAAGGTAATAAAGAAACTCGGTAATGCTTTTATTGTAAAAAAATAAGACATATTGAAAGAGATTGTTGGTATAAAAATAAAAATCTAAATATTCCTCTTTAGAAAAAGATTGTTGGAACAAAAATCAGACAAATTATCACGAGGAAAATAATAGTGAAGAAATGAATGAAGAAAATATTCTCTTTATAGCATCTGACGAAGAATATTCTAGTTCTGTATGGTTTTTGGATATTGGATGTAGTAATCATATGACTAGGATTATAAGCTTATTTCAGAGACTCGATGACTCAGTAAACACCAAATCTGGTAAAAAATATTATTAATGATGTGATATTTATTCATGGTTTAAAATAAAATCTCATTAGTGTAGGATAACTGATGAGAAAATGATATTATATTATTTTTTATGATGAAAAATATTTGATTCATGATAAAAAAATTGGTAAGTTAGTAGCAACAGTAAGGATGACAAAAAATAAAATGTTTCCCTTAGTACTTTCAGATTTCTTCGTTGCTACTACTATTGATGAATCAACACCATGGCATAAAAGATATGGGCATCTAAATTATGATGGACTAGAACTATTAAATCAAAAAAATATTATAGTTGGTTTGCCTAAAATTAAAAATAAAGATATAGTTTATGAATCTTGTATTTTTAAAAAATAACATAGAAATACCTTTCAAATAGGTCATTCTTGGAGGGTAAAAAATTGATTGGAACTTGTACATGCAGATATTTGTGGGCCTATGAAAACTATCTCAGAAGGTGGAAGTAGATATTTTGTGCTATTTACAGATGATTGTACAAGAATGATGTGGGTATATTTTCTCAAAGAAAAGGCTGAGCTTTTTCATATTTTTAAAAATTTCAAAGTATTTATGGAAAAATAAAGTGGTTGTTTTATTAAGACTCTACGTACTGATAGAGGGGGTGAATTCAATTCCAAAGATTTTCTTGATTTTTGTAAGAATTGTATTCACAGGGAACTCACTACAAGCTATACCCCTAACAAAATGGAGTGACAACGGAAAAGCCGAGTGGTGGTTGAGACTGCTAGATGTATGCTTAAAGAAAAAATAGTATCAAAGGAGTTTTGGGCAGAAGCCGTGAATACATCGGTATATTTACTAAATCGCTTTCCTACCAAGACAGTACAAGGAAAAATACCTTATGAAGCATGGTTAAACAGAAAGTCAGAAGTAAGTCATTTAAATGTATTTGGTTGTGCTGCTTAATTCTATATTCCTATTGAAAAAAGAAGTAAACTTGTTGAGAAAAGTATTAAATGCATATTTGTTGGGTATAGTAATGAGACAAAAGATTTTAGACTTTTTGATTCTATAACTAAAAAATTAGTTATAAGTCGTGATATTATTTTTAATAAAGAAGAAGCTTGGAACTCTGAAGCAGTTGAAACAATAATATCTGTAGAAGAAGAAGTAGATAAAGCAGATGATCCATTGCATATTAATGCCTCATATGACTCTTATCATATTTTGAATAACTCAAATGAGTCTAGTGATACTGAATCATCTCCACGAAAATTTTGTAGTATTTCAGAAATATATCAATATTGTGATTTTGCATGTCTTGCTTCCGAACCTACTTATTTTGGAGTTTAACCTCAGAAAGAAGAATGGGTACAAGCAATAAATGATGAGTTACAAGCTATAGAGAAAAATAATACTTGGAAATTGGTAGATTTGCCTCCAGGAAAAAAAGTAATTGGACTTAAATGGGTGTACAGGTCAAAATTTAATGCTCATGGCTCGTTGCAAAAACATAAAGCCCGCTTGGTTGCAAAATGATATACTCAAATTTCAGGTATTGATTTTTACGAAACTTTTTCTCCGGTTACTAGAATTGAGACAAATAGAATTATATTAGCATTGGCGATCTAAAAAAAATGATAGGTTTATTAATTTGATGTTAAATCATCATTCCTGAATAGAAAGTTGCAAGAGGAAGTTTATGTTAAGCAGGCCGAAGGATTTGAAATTAAATGATCAGAATATTTTAAGTGTACAAATTAGACAAAGCATTATACGGCTTAAAACAAGCACCAAGAGCATGGTATAGTCGGATTGATAAATATTTTCTTCAACATAATTTTTAGAAAAGTTTAAGTGAGCCAACTTTATATATAAGAATTCAAGGTACGAAGATTGCAGCTAAAAGAATTCTTATATATATCAGAGTGACTCTCAATTATGACATTCGTTATTAACAGGTAAAAGATTTTAAGTTATATTCGTATACTGATAGTGATTGGGCTGGTTGTGTAGATGATAGAAAAAAGTACTTCATGATTTGATTTCAGCCTTGGCTCACGTGTAATTTCATGGACAACGAAAAAATAAGAATGTGTTGCTCTCTCAAGCACTGAGGCAGAGTATGTTGCGGCTACAAGTACATCATGTCAAACAGTTTGGCTTCGAAGAATTCTAGCAGATCTTCAATAAAATCAAGATGGACCAACTAAAATCTATTACGATAACAAGTCTACTATTTCAATGACAAAGAATCATGTCTTCCATGGGCGTACCAAACATATTGAAGTTCGACATCATTTTATTCGTGAATTGATTGATAAAGAAGAGATTCAAATGGACTACTGCAATACCGAGGACCAACTTGATTATATCTTCACAAAAGCTTTGGCAAAAAAAAAAAATTATTTTTTCTGAAAATAACTTAAAGTTATAACTAATTGAATTGAGAGGGTATGTTAAGATTAATTCAATTAGTTATGATTGATTAGCTAGAACAAAATAAATGATAGATCTAAATTAATTAGATGAGGATGAATTTGTTGAGATACGATGGATTTTTTAGTATTTTAAAATATTTATATTTTATCCTTTAATCAATATAAATAGGTATTCTTGGTTCATTCCAAAGTAATGAAGATTGAAATTACTCCTAATTCTATCTACTAATTCTTCTAATTCTTCTAATTCTTCTATTTAACACGGAGACTCTTGTAAAGGATAGCAGGGTTGATGGGAACGAAGACGAGGGGCCAAAAGAGTAATAATATATTTTGAAAAAATAAGAGTAATACTTGAGAAAAAGTAAAAAATTATTTTGCCATATCTCCGAATTGATCCCTATCCGACCCGCTTACAATTGGGTCGGATTTGGATCGAGCTTAATCCTTTCTGGTTCGGACCCGTCGACATGTCTCTCTGAAACCATAAAATTCCCAGACGGCGGTTTACGAATACCAGAAATTTCAATTTTAGGCGACCGTGTAATGTGGGGTGCCCAATCCATTACAACTGTGGCCGCTCATCTCGCCGACGCCACCACCAGCTTGCTTCGAATCTGCGCCCTTTCATCTCTCCCTTCCGATGGCTCTCAAGCTCTCGTCTCAGCTTCCTTTGTCCTTGCAGAAATCTCACAAGGGTTCTCAAAGATGGCCGATGCCTCATCCGATCCCACCACCCAATCTCGCAGGTTGTGGTTGTTCCCTTCTTCCTTCGGGTGTCACTTCTTTGAGCCGTCGCAGCGGTGGGAGGGGCGTAGTTCACGCAGTGAAGGAGGAAGAGACGCTTCCCCCGGCCCTAGCTGAAGCAGATGCCTCCAAAACACCCTCCTCCTCTTCTACCAAGCTTGTTCTCGTCGTCGGTGGGACTGGTGGAGTAGGTACGCGTTCTGATTTCCTAGATTATTTCCTTACCTTAATTCTTATTATTCTTGGAGCTAGGGATTTAGTTAGATGACGACCAAAATGGATACCATCTCGGGGGTTGAGAGTCTTTGTAATTTGCATTCTATAGTATTTGGAAGATTCATATATGAAAGTTTAATAGGGGACGTTAACGCTAATATAGTTTTCTGGTTGATATGCTTTCTTTCGTTTGTGGCAAAGCTGATTAGTGAGTCAAGATTGCTTTGATTTGATCAACGTTTCTTATGTTGAAAGAGTTTTAGAGGATGGTTCTCTTTGATGACTGTAGTAGCCAAATATGATCTAAAGTATACTTATTGGATGTCAAATCCTGCAAAAATTCATTGAAATGGATATTTCAACTGTAGTGAAGGATATCTTGGAGAATCAAGTCTTTGCTGTATTCAAAGATTCTCAGTGTGATGTTAATTCGTTGCACAGATAACAGAGCTCACACCAGTAGGATAACCAAGTCTTTGAATCATGAACTGATCTTAACTATTTACCGATCAAGATTCTTTTCCTTGATAAGATATCTGAATGGTTAGTGGGGCCTTTGAGATGAATTTATTGGCTATTGACTTAAACTCGGTTGATGCTTTGTTGGCTTTTTATCAATGATAGACCTCTTCAAGGATGAAGTATGATCTTACAATGTATCTTTTATCATGTTTCTTTTAAAAACATCAAAAGGCATAATCGTATTGACGTTCTTCTGGTTCTTCTTATCAAAAGATTTGTATAATCGAATTTGAATGATATAAGCACTAGTATATCTCGGAAAAGGGAGCCGGGTCCACTTATTTGAACCATGAAGAAACTCTTCTTGGACTTCTCTGTGCAACTGATTCTTGGTTTCCACATATCTGTATCTTGTTGAGAGTTTCTGCGGAAACATAAATTGATGAGAATGACATTGCTACAACAGACCCTTAGTTGGTGTTGCCTTTAAGGTCATTATTTGGAAATGTTAAAAGCAGCTTATATTATTCCTTCTCATTTTATACATAATTGGAATTTCCTTGTAACTTACTACCTCTGTTTTTGAGGTTTACAATGATTTTTGGGGAAAGGAAATCTAGTTCATCGTCTGATACAGCAAACACTCAAAATCTGTTCAGCTATATAGGTGGAACACACTTGACTTAGAGTAGTGGAAACTATAAATTTCTACTCCGTACTTCATCTGCAGTTTCCACACGCTTACTTCAGTGTGTATTTGAGACACTTAGCAATGGAAAGCCATTGCAGGGAAATTGTCTCTTCTAGGGCTAATGTTAATATTGAGGTACAACCAAGTCAAGTCTTGGCATTCTCAGTGCTTTACAATTGATTAATTGCAATAATTTGCGTGCAGGACAGTTAATTGTAGCATCCCTCCTCAGTAGAAACATAAAATCACGCCTGCTTCTTAGAGATCCTTCAAAAGCAATATCTTTGTTTGGTATACAAGATGAGAACATTATCGAGGTACTGGGGTCATTTTCTTCACTTAACTTGTTCTTTTATCTAAGCTCTGTTCTTAGCTTTTCTTTTCTCACTTACCAAAAAAAAGCTTTTCTTTTCTCTTTCATTTGGTCCTGCTGGTATAATGTGGAATGGGTGACTGCAACAGGTGCATAAAGGTGATACAAGAAATCCAAGTGACTTGGATTCAACCATTTTCGAGGTCTGTTTCAGTTTTCTTTAAGATTTTATTTTTTCAAAATTCATTTGAAAAGGAACTTCTATTTATCATACTTAAAATCAAATTATAGGACTCTTGTTTCATAGGGAGTGACGCATGTTATTTGCTGCACTGGGACTACAGCTTTCCCTTCTAAGCGTTGGAATGGCGACAACACTCCTGAACGAATTGGTAGGAACTGTGGCCTGTCTGCATCCCACATTTTCATTTGAGACATAGACTTTTGCTTCAGAGATTTTACTCATTTACACCGATTGCATTAGTTTACTGATGAAAGAAACTTTTGACTTATAAGGATGTACAGATAAAGTAATATATTAATGCAAAATTCTGCTAGCGGTGGATTGTTTTCAAGGTACATATTGGAGGATTATTGGGTTGGATTCGAGAAAGAAGTTCTTTTCGCATACACTAAAAGTTGAAAATTGAACTATGATTTCCGATTTGGGACCTAGAGCAAGCAAACATGAAAGTCTTCTTAATTGTCACTGCATCTAGCAAAAAACACCTTGGATGATGAAGTCTAATTGTTTCATAATTGTCTTGTTTAGTATAAGAAATAATCTTTAACTTTGCAAGACCAAATATCTTTCTACAAATTAAGCTATTCTTACGTTAAAATGTTGCTTCATTTGAAGATTGGGAGGGAATACGGAATCTTGTTTTGGCACTTCCTCCCACTATTGAGAGGCTCGTTCTTGTGTCATCAGTTGGTGTTACAAAGTACAATGAGTTACCATGGAGGTATGCATTTCCATTTAATAGTTAGTAAAGAACATTTGATGATTCTTGAAATCAATAAATTAAATATATGTGGAATACATTAATATATGGATAAGGGCAGTTTCTATCATCTTCAGGAAAGTTCTCTTAAACACCATTAAATAGTTAGGAAAGAACATTTGATAATTCTTGAAATCAATAAATTAAATATATGTGGAATACATTAATATATTGGATAAGGACAATTTCTATCATCTTTAGGAAAGTTCTCTTAAACACCATTAAATAGTTAGGAAAGAACATTTGATAATTCTTGAAATCAATAAATTAAAAAATATATGTGGAATACATTAATATATTGTATAAGGACAGTTTCTATCATCTTCAGGGAAGTTCTTTAAAACACCCGTGATGCTAGTTATTTTTATCTATTTTAAGTCTGCGCAACTGCTCACCTCCTTCATGACAACAATTTGTAAAGAAATGAAGTGAAAACTGATTGCTTCTACCTGCCAACCCATATATATAAACTCTCAGATGATTTTTCAGGGATATGATGAGACGAAGCAGTAAGATAAGGCAAAAATGATACAGTCCAACTAGGTTAAATAAGTTCACTAATTGATGATTTTACCTCTATTTGATCCTCCTTGCTGATTTAAAGATGGTTATAGACATGTTTCATTTATCCGTGCTTATGGTTTTGCAAGCATTATGAATCTCTTTGGTGTTCTAAAGTTTAAGAAGATGGGTGAGGATTTTGTGCGGAGTTCTGGCCTACCATTCACCATTATCAGGTGACTTATATGTCATCTACATATATGGAAGTTTGTCCTTGAAATTTTCTGGTAGTTTGTTTTTGATATAATGAGATCTTGAAGTCTGTTTCTTGACAAAGTCATTATGCTATTGCCAGGGCTGGGAGATTGACTGATGGACCATATACTTCCTATGATCTAAATACGTTGCTTAAAGCAACTGCAGGAAAACGACGTGCTGTCGTGATAAGTCAAGGTATTTGATATCTGACTTACGAGACGGAATGAAATCTGGAACTATGTTAAGACATATAACTGTTATAATGTCTTCGACTGGGAACATTGGTCATCTTCACTCTACCATTTCATCAGGGTTATTTGTGGTAGCATCTTTGTGGTTATCTCTACCTGCCCTGCAAGTCTGTGTTGGCTTGCTGTACGTGAAAAATGAGTTCTTCCAAGTTGTTTTCCCATACTAGGGATTTCTCATGGTGTTCCTGGGATATCTGTACGGCGCTAGGAAATTGTTAATTTTCCGCTCAGTTAATTTTTAATTTCTTGCTGCTTTATTCCTGGAAATCGTTTGTTGCGACTACGAAGATAATACTTTCTAGTCTAATGTCTCATATTACATGTGGATTGCTAGAATTTCTTTTTGGTACTACAGAATGAAGTTCTTCTGCTTGAATAATATCCATCCTTGACTACCGTTGGTTCTTTTGGTAACAAAATTTTCCATTTCCTTTCAGGAGACAAGCTTGTTGGAGAGGTTAGCAGACTTGTAGTTGCCGAAGCCTGCATACAAGCTCTTGACATAGAATGTACCAAAGGACAAATTTACGAAATCAACTCAATTGAGGTACTCATTCCTGTATAACTGACCAAAATCTACTCCCTGAACCTTCAAGCTCTTCAAACCTGAAATCAATGGTATCGTGAGGGCCACAAACAGACAACTAACATATGTCATGTTCACATTTTCTTCTTTTCCTACCTTTTATTTTGCATTTGGTTTGCTCATTTTTTTCATGCTTTAAAGAACAGTGAAACAGAACTCTCTTTTTAAATTTGTTCTGTTTTAGTTGCACTATCATCATATCGGAAACAATTGTTTCTGGAGAAGGGAAATTGAATGACAAGAGAAAGGTATGGGATCGAGTTATTAATGGAGAAGAGGGATATAAATCCCATTCAGTCATTTGGCTTTCTTTTCTTTTCCTAATTAAAAAAAAGCAAACTACTAAGAAGCATCCTAATAATTATAAAACCATAAACAGAATACCAATATCAAACGATTTCTGTATTTAAATTTTCAGACATTTGCTTATAGAGCAGAAAGTAAAAAAAAAAAAGAACAACTAAACCAAAAAAAAAAAAAGAAAAAAAAAAAGAAAATGTCATGAAACGAGGCCTAAATCATTGTTCACAACTTTGCATATTGATGGCATCAAATGCTAGTGTTCCATAAATCACCAAATTTGTGGATTACAGGGAGACGGACCTGGAAGTGATCCTGAGAAATGGAAGGAGCTCTTTAAAGCTGCTGAAGCTAATTAGCTGGATGACGAGCGCTCTTTTCATAGCATGCACAGAAAACTTGGATTTTACTCAATTGTATCAGATGCCTCGACTAATATATGTTGGTATGTGAAATAAAATTTGTCACCTTGTATCATCCTGCTGTCATTATATTCTTTTTCCTGCTGTGACATACTGTTTTCTTGACATGTAAACCATTAAAGTCTGTCTAAAACAACTTATATGCTAACGAAAAATCAAAACAGAAACCAATTATAATACAAATGGCAACATATATAGTTCATGGTTGGTGCTCATGGAATTCTATAATTGATCTTTACCTTAGAAACAATGTGTAATGCAGATTGAAAGCCCATCTTTATTCAAAGTGTTTTCTTTTGTTTTTAGTTCATGTTGGAAGCAAATTTGAGTTGCACTTTATCCTGTATTAGTAGAGATGAATTTTTTAGGTGATACTTATTAAAGCATATAGATACATTGGGTCATTTTTTAAAACTTTTTTCATCATTTCTAAACAGATTGTAAGTATGAACCATGCTCTTTATTTCATCTAATATTTAATTATTCTTTAAATACTTAATTTTTTTATTTGGGTTTATGCCATGTATTTGAGTTGAAGTTCACAGGTAAAGCCTAAGCGTAAACTAATTTGTACGTGTGAGTGAATGTTAAATCTTTATAAATATTTCGAGCTTTTTTGTTTTTTGGAATTAGAGATCATCCAATCTAAAATTTGCATTAAGTAATTGGCCCTTTTTAATTCACTTGGTCTTCAATTAAAACATTCATTTAACACTAATTTCTCATGTGGTCTTTATTCATCATACGTCAAGTCTAAACCTGAAAAAAGAAAGGAGAATTAATTTAGAAAGTAAAGCAAAATCCTTGAAATTTGTATTCAACATTATTACAATCAATCAAAATGATCAAACAATAATTGAAACAGAAAATTCATTGGAATAGAAAAAAAAAAGAAAGTAAATAGGTTCCACAACAGTCATACAAATTAATCGATGAATTAGAAGGAGTAGATCAAGAAGGTGGAGATATAACAATTCTATAAAAGATATAAGACTTATAAATATATTAGGTCATATCTTAACTACTTAAATTTTCTAGGATTAGTGGTCACCTAATCTATAATTTTTATCAATAATGATCATATTTCTAGGGTTATAGCAATCATAGACAACCATAGGCATCATAGACAAACCCTCACAAAACTAGGATTTAAACATAATGATGATGATGACTACTAACTTTGTTTGTAACATGTATTGTTGGGGCCATTGTTAGGATCACACACACACACACACATCTTATGGCCTCTCATGTCACCCAACCACTCCTCTCCACCACATGGTGGATCAGTGTCCATCATAGACCATTGTTAACCCCATGACAAAGACTTTTTTTTTGGTCCAAAGGGAGATGGAAGGGTGTCAAACTTAGCACCCAAACCATGTGATCCCAACTCTCCCTTTAGCTTTCATGGTACCTTCTCCATCATAAATCATGTCTTGCCACACTACAACATGTCACCTCTCCATTGGAACATCTTTAGTTGTCATCATCATAGTGTGCATGGATTCAGGTGCAATGCATGTTCTCAGTGCAAGTGCCTTTTAACTATTGTAGCTTTTATTTTATTTTATTTTTTGTAAACTCCTGTTTGATGATAATGTTTTGATCTTTATCTTTTTTATTTTTTAAATTATTACATCAAATAATGTATTATATGAATTTCAAATAATAATAACACATTAACCATCTAAGATATCTTAATGTGTTCTTTTGTCAACTTTAATGGCTACCTCTATAATTTTATCATAGATTTTATATTCTGCCGAAAGACAATTGGAAAATAATTTTTTTTTCTCTCTCTATTGAAAAAATATTAGTTATTGTTTATTGCATATACTTCTCTACGATTCCAATTTGTGATTTATCAAATGAATATAATGTCTCATGTTGAGCTAAGTAGTAGTATCCTTAGTTAAATTAAAGAAAACACTTGTTTCTATTTGTACCATCAATAAATATACATTACTAGCACATGTTTGTACTATTTTAAATAATTTTGTTTTGTCCTCTACAGAATTTGTATTTATTCATCCATAAATGAAATATTTATTTTCTTATAACTCGTCTTAATATTTTTATTTTAGCCGTATAAATTTTATTACCATTTGTAAGTATGAGTAATATTTTATAGAACATAGGCGATATTGTTTCTTGAATCAAACTAATATATATCCTCGCAAAGAATTGAAGAAAGTCTAAGTGGGTAACAAATATGATAAAGATCAATGACAAATAGGACTCAGTTTCCGTGTCATTTCCTACCCATCACTCCATTATTATTATTTTTATCTTATAGAATCTTTGGCCGGCTGTCCACAATTCCATTTATTATGATGTCGACATAAACAACTGATTGATTGATTGATCGATTTATTGATGACATAATGACAGTATGGCTGCTTCCATCTCTATCAGCATTCATCTCTCGATGTGATTCGATCATTTCTCAATCACTGTTGGAACAGTGTTTAAGTTAGATTGAAGATTTCGATGATGTAACATTGTCTATTTTTGCCTCAAATATTTAAGTGCTTCTTAGCTCCATCAGTAATTGGGTTGAAGATTTTGATTTCGAGGAAAAAAAAACTCTCTTTTTTGTTTTTTTTTCATGGCAAGTGCCTCCTATTTTTAGAATTTTCTGTTAATATATTTCCTATTATCTCGAATATATTTTGTCATATATTTTTTTCTCATTTTTCCAATCATAATATTGTTTTTTTATATTATACTATAATATTTCTAATTTTTTTATAAAAAATATTATAATAGTTTTAAAAATTTATATTATAATATTTTTTGTATTTCGTTATAATGTTTTCTTGATATCATTGAAAATACTATCACATAATATCAAAAATATTATAATTGAATCAGTTGATAAGTCTAAGAAAATAAAAAATAATAATGGTCAAACAAAGAATATTTTAGATATTAAGAAAATATTATTAACGGGATACTTTTCGGGGAAAAAAATTCTAAAAAAGATTTTTTTTAATCCATCCAAGTAAAATTAAGCTCAATGATGAGCTATATATATTTGCAATAAATTTGCTGCCCCTTATTTTTACACGCAAGACTCGTACCGGGCTTTACGCTTGGGTGGAGCCCACGCCAGACAAATACGTGGTCTACAGGATTCCCCAGTCAGAGTAGAGGTAAGGTTTGTGTTGACCCACAACGGGTGAGAGAACATATTTAGGAAACAAAGAGGGAAAAGTACACGCGAGGAGCGAGTGGGTCTACGCGGGCTTCGACCCGAAGCGTAGCTTCGTAGATCCGAAGCTAGTGCTTCGGGTCGCCCCTTTGTCCATCTATAAAGCGACGGCTTCCTTCGCTTCCTCGAAGCCAGCGGTGGCAACTCTCATCCTTCTTCCGGCAACCCATCACGGTCTTCGGCGATTTTGGGCAGGGGGATCCCCCAGTAAGAAGGTATACTGATCTTACATCTTGTTGTTGGCAGCATGCGTTCCGAAATTAAGCAAGATTTTTTTCTCGATCCGTCCGTTGAACGACGCGAATCATCTGATGTAGATGTTGCGGGCTCGGCAGACTCTTTGCTTTATGTCCCCGTGATCTCCCAAATTTTGCGATTTTTGTTAGATCTGGATGATCCGATCTCAGTTTTGCTCCTTCCACGAGGATATGCTAGACTGCTTTGCCAGATCCCTGAATTTAGTTGTCCTTAGGGCTTCCGATTAATGTGTTTTTGCATGTTCTCTCCCTTTCACTCCATTCTTCTCTTCAGATGACGGAATACGACTTCCGATATGTCCATCAGTCGATAAACCAAATCCTCAGACTTCGTGTTTTAGGGCAGATGCGGAAAGATTGTTGCTTTGCCTTCAGAAAACAATACCTACGCACTTTACGATCTACGAACAAGAATTCCTTTTTTGGATTCTATTGGAATTCCTTAGTTTTTAACCTAAATTAGATATCCGTCATTTATGCTTCCCATCATCTTGAAGTAACCTAATCTTCTTTCATTTTCTAGATTTAACTTTTTTAGAGCTGGACTTTCCTACTTTGTCGGGCAAAAGGGGCAAAGTGCCAACTTTTGTTAGGTAGATCATATTGTCAATTGATCTTGTGCTTGAGCTTCAGATTTGTATTTTGCTTTTTGGATTGTTAGTTTGAACTTTTGAAACGAGCAATTTGTTAGAGACGACTGTTGTCCATGGACCTTGTGTTTGAAGTGTAAACTTAAAAAGACTTAAGACTTTAAATAGGTTTACTGTAGAATCTTTTTGTTCTTTTTTCAGTTTTCAGGAATTTATGTTATTCCTTTTTTATGAGTGAGTATTCTTCCAACACCATATTTGGTATAGAGTTGGTTTTTTGTGTTGATAAAGAAACAATGCTGCAGTAGTTGAATTACACTATTAGATTATGTGTCTGACTTCCAGAAAACTAGTTTGCTTATGTTTGTTGACTTGTAGATGAAATTTTAAAGGATGGCTGAAGAGGCACTATAGTAGGAAGTAAGAGGCACCATAGTCACAAACATCAAATCATTCTAATGGCATTACATAAGAAAAAGAAGGTACTGTGTTATCAAATAAAAATATTCTAAATAATCTTATTATATCATGTCGAGGAAACAAAAGTCACCTTAGTTGCAGACACTCAACCATTCCAATGAATAAAATTATTGAATAAAATTTTCTAAGGTAGCTTAATCCATCATTTTGTGATCAGAAAGAGGAGGCCACAACCAGGAGTCAATGAGTCCTATGGCAGTGCCCTCAGGAGTGGCAGGCAAATCAACACTAAACCCAAATGCTCCACTCTTCATCCCGATGGCGTTTCAGCAGGTGGAAGATTTTTCACCGGAATGGTGGGAATTGGTGAAGACAACGACATGGTTCCGTGAACATTGGTTCCATCAGCACCAAGATCAGGAAACCTTTGATGCTGATGACGATGAGGTGGATGTGACCAACCTGCTGCCCGACTCCTTTGATCTTGGAAGTGTCGATGAATTATCCAATCCGGAAGCCGAGCTTGACTATGCAGCTTTGTATCTCGAGTTTGGAGATCAAATTTCAAAAGCCCTGGAGAAAGAAACAACAATCTGTTTTGATGGTAATACAACTATATCAAATCATGCTTAGTAGCTAGATTACGGAACTCTTGAGGTGGTTATTCATTCAACTGTGTTCTTATGAACAGGGTTACCGAGCGACGAAGAGCCAGAGGTAAGCTTGAAACATCCAAAGAAGGGCACTAGACCAATCCTAGAACAACCAGCAAAATATTGGGAGAAACCTGCGCAGCAGCGCCTGAGCCCAAAGTGCAGTCCTCGCCGCATAATCCAGCAGCCTCGTTGAGTAGTATATCATCTGAGTGCTACTTTGGCAGTGGCAATCCATCTCCAGGGAACAGGCTACTTTTTGTATAGAGTTTAAAAGGCAGCTGTTGTAGTTCTTTGTAGTTGTTCAACAAAAAAGAAGGTGTAGAGAAGTCTGTGGAGTCTAATAATAATAAGTTTGATATGTAGTGTGTCATTGTTCTGTATCCCACGTAAATTAAATGCAGTGTATGAATGTTTTTATTTGAAACAAAGCCGTCCTAAAACCAGCAACAATCTCAAGTAAGAGACTCTGTTTGTATTGGTCCCATGATGAATCACAGGTTATATGGTCTATTGTGGTATAGTTCCTTGGATGGTTTGCATCATATATAAGCTTTAAATGTGTATATTTGAGTGGTGGGCTTTTATAGGCAATAAGTTGATAAGAAAGAAATTTTATTAAGGTTCTCATAAAATATTGTTTTGGATAGCTTGAAAGTGCTCATGAGACTTCAGAGACATTGCTTTTGATATTTCAATCATTCACAAATTTATTTGTTTTGTCATCTATAAACATGTTAGAGATTGTATATATTAAAGTTTGCTATATTTTTGCTCAATTGTATATTATTAAGGAATTTTTTAAAAAAATCATAATTATAATGTTTCTCCAATAGCATTCTCATTTTGGTTTATTCTCACCAACGTAATTATTTATTAAAAAATAAAATTGCTTTAGATATTGGTTCGTTCATCTTCGCCCCGTGACTCCATGATGACTTAGACCTATCATCGAAAGCGGAAATGATTGAATAAGAATCGATGGATCATTCTTGTGAAGGAATGACCTCAAAAATTTCAAAGTCTATAAGACGATAATCGTTAAAGCTTCAATAAGTATCAATCCAGTTCAAACGACATGAGACATTAAAATATATTTTTCTTTGATTTTTTTATCATATATTTATCATCCCCCTCATATTTTATTCTCTTTCCTCATCGATGATGCTAAAATTCGACGACGAAGGGGAGATATTCGAATAAGGGTGAGAGCAACGGGGTGAAGGTAAAGAATTATTTTATCTTTTAGAAAATAAGAGGCCATATGTGAAAATAAATAAAATATATTTATTAAAAAAGAAGAAGTGAAAATTTAGGGCTCCGATTTGCCCTATAATTAAATTTCCATAAGAACCATTTATTTGGAAAATTTTATACCAAGAATGTGCTGCAAGTTTCGAGAATTAAGGACAAATGTTAAATAAAATTGAGTAACATTAATGTCAAAAGTGTTTCATTATTTCGCCTCCTAGATAATCCTTTTTCTTTATTTAATGACATTGATAACCACAATTCGTGGCTTTTTACTTCTCATTGAACCTTAATATATGATAGTCAAATTTATTGGTGATAAAGAAGATTATCCCCAAATGTAACAGTCCACTAAAAAAATTTTATTTAGTTTTATATTTATAACCTCCTATATCATGCATCTTAGCTATATATGACATAAGTAAACAAACCCGACCCCAAAATTAGCCCAACCCCTAACGTGGGTCAGATGAAAGGGTCAGAAAAATCCAACCCCAACAACGGGGCAAGCTAAGTTAGGGTTCAAAAACAGTAAACAGAAAAATCCAAACTATTGCTCAATCCGCGATGTTGAACAGAGCACACAGCATTCGTCTACCACCGAACAGATCACAAGATGAATCAAGAAACAACAGCAGAAGAGGGATAACTAACAAGTACGATCACAAAACCAAGAAAAATATGGATGAACATGTTTGACAGTACAATACTCACAAGACAAGCTGTCTTGTGGGGTTGCTGAAGAGGTCACTGATGCAGAACCTGTAGAGCCTTCACCAGTTTTCAACCACGGTGGGGACTTGGGTCGGAACCCTATCAGACCGGGAATGTGGCTAGAACACAAGCTTTCTGTACTGATGCAAGGCTCGATGGTATCGAATCAACAGCGTCCGACGACTCGTGATACCCTCTCGAAGAAAACACGACACATGGCTGTGGTGAACATCATGTCCTCCTTCATCCACTCCACAGCTACCCTTTCTAGTGTCCCTAGCGAAGAAACACGATACATCAACTCGCCTTCTCCACCTTCATGTTGTATCCATGTTAAGCTAAAACTGTAGCCTGCCACCAGAACAAACAAGTAATGGCATCAGTAAAAATTCACCTCCACGGACAGTAGATATTCTCGATTCTGGATGTCTCAGAATACTCGAACTAAATGGGCACAAATCACTTCCATGTTAATTGGCATCATCACAACAGCCTGCAACAGATTGATGACTTCCATGTTAATTGGCATCATCATAAATAATCACGTCCTCACTGTCAGATAACAAGCAGAATGACACTGCTGCGATCTACCAACTTAGGCAATCTCTAGCTCGTGGAGCTATTATATGTGAACATACACACTGATCGCTGGATGCGAGTTTTATGAACAATTGAAGTCACCTCGACAAAATTTGCTATCGAAGCTAGATTTTAATCTAAAATCAGTCATACCAAGGTCTAATAGATAAATAAATATTCGAATGTGAGGCACAAAGTATGTTGCCAAAAAATTATATTATATTTCATGTCAAATTTAATGACTCATGTAATATGAGTTGCTACAAAAAGTTATTAGTAAATTACCATTAAACCCATAGAAAGAAAGAACTTTTGATTTGTCGCAGCAAGGAACAGTATAAAATGAAAAGAGAAAAAAGCAATAACCTCTGAGACTAGAAGTAGCACCAGACCAATATGAGAATCAATATTAGCAATATAAAAAAAAATGAACTGGAAATTTGTAAAATCAAATAAACTAATTATCCGACTAGGTATACAAAAAATTACCACTCCTTCTGTGAACAACCAAAAGACGAAGACTTTCTGCTTGGTTATCGACAGAGAAATCCATTCCGACTAAAAAATTCGTAAGGGTCTGGAAAACACAATTGCTAAAATCTTCTGAAGCATCATCTGCAAAAAATTAAATAAAATTGCGGTAAAATGCTTCCAGAAAGGACAAGCAGACTGATAGCAAGTTATATGCTTCGAGACATACTTGAACCGGCCAAGTGTTTTCTGCAGCAGTCTGGCTGACAACATCCCACCCAAGAAATAAAAAGATGCAGAAATTTGATTTCAAAATCAATCATTTGAAGATGAACATTTATAAACATGATGAGAGAAGTGCTGTAAGACAATATCACTCACTCACCACCTTGTTCTCCACTTTATAGCTATCATCAGTGAGGAAAACTGCTTCTTGATTTTGTGTCCCATTTTCCTCACATAACTGTGGTGTTTTCTGTGTCGATGAGCTTTTAGGCATCTCTGTGAAACTAATTCCAGGTATTGTACAAGGAGATGTCAGCAATGAATTTTCATTTATGTCGTTCTGCTTCACTAAAAGATTCTGAAGTCTTCCAACTTCATCTGAGTGCTCCTTGGCTGCCGATAAAAAGTAACATTTTACAATCATAGATGTCAAACTCCAAAGGAGAGTTAAGAGCTTCGCAGGCCACAATCCTAGCACCACGCGCAGAAGCTCGAACATGACAACATAAATTTATCACTTTTGCCCTAAACAAGACACACGTTGTTCAGACTAGAACATGAGAAAACGAGGAAATCACCCAAAAAAATAAAAAAGAATAAATCCATCGACTAATTATTCAATGTTATTTGATGTTGCTACAATGCAGGATCAGTCACCCTAAAGAAGTTCTGAAGTACCAGAATTATCCTGATCTACGATGCTAAAAGTCAATGTAAGACAACAAGCATCTGAGTTCATAAAAGATAAAAGACACAATTTTTTTCTTACTTTTCTTTCTCTCTTCAAGCAGTAACTTCTCGCATTCAGCATACTGCTCCTGAAAGGAATACCTGCAATCAGAGTAGCACATCTTTCCTCACTTTCCTGATAAGTAAGGCTGCTCCAATTACTTCAAGTAATCAGTCAATTAAAACTTACAATTTCGCACGAAGCTGCTCATTCGTAGTCTTCAGTTCTTCAATCAGGTCCTCCGCAGCTGCAAGAAACTCGATTCTCAAGCCTATCGAACATTTCGTAGTAAAAAAAAAAAAAAACGGTGTGCAAATATGATTGAAGGGTTCCCAGCAACATTAAAAACTCCACCATATTGATAACTCCTCAGATCAGCATCTTTTGTATCGTTCCACTCCTCCTCCTCAAAGAACTTCCTTTTCTAAGAAGAGCGAGCTCAAATCACAAAAAAGAACAACCAGATCCTTGAGCGCCCAAATGAGATAGAAGCGAGAAAGGGAAAAGAAGCACCTTCAATTTCTTGTATTTTTCGTACAGTTTGCTGTTGAGCGACTCCATCCACCTCCCCCCCCCCCCCCCCCCCCCCCGAAATCAAAATTCCTAAGCGCCTAAGCCTTCGTACCTGAGATAAAGGTGGGAGAAACCGATATCAGATGCCAAAATAGCATCGAATCTGAGACCAATTAAAGGTAGGGTTTTGGGGGGGAAACGGCGATGGAGAAAGAGGGGACAATCGAAGATGAGCGCGAAGAAGATGGGAGCGGAGATATTTAGATCAAAAGGACAATTAAAGTCCGGCCCGGTCCGGTTCATGTCCGGCCCATTAAAGTTGCAATTGATTCAAATGTGGTTCGAAAGCAAATGAGTGCTCGGACCCAATGTGTAGTCCTATTGGAGACATGAGTCACGTGTCGGTCCACATGTTCTCGAGCGGTCGTCGATGCAACATGTTAAGCCGCCATGATAGCCGACACATTCCTGGGTGGAACCACGTGCGTCGCCATGAAACGATGTCACGAAGGTGACGACGTAACCCCCACTTATCCCCAAAGACTGCTTCGTTGACCTGCAAACCCCGAGCGAGCACAACACGCTGTTAAGCTCCACTGCTCCGTGCATCGTTTTTTTACTGTTGTTCGATGACAAAACCAGCATCATCTGTCATCAGAGGCAAACAGTGAGGACGGTATTATTGTAGGGGTGGTAGTACAGGCATCCACTTTCCAGGTCACCTTGTCTCCGGATCGGCTTCCATCATTGGAGTACTGCAAAGCTACTTGCTTTCATGGAGAAGAGACATGCATGGAGATTACACTTCCACTGTAGTTCTGAAGGGGGGGTGGATGAGAGAACTATGGGGAGTATAGGCTGTAGACACCCCAGAGACAGGTGTGAAGAAGGACCCACGCAGTGGCACTGCAGGCATCAACGTCTGCACCTCGCCAGGTCTCGTTCTCGTGCTTAGCGACACCCCTCTCTCGTCTGCCATGGCCATCAATGGAGCACATGACGAGCTTCTCCAAGCAGAAACTGCGTTCGACCAGTTTTTCTCAAGGTCGACTTCCCAAGTCTTTTTGAGTCTTTGACAGCAAGCATGGAGTAACTTTTGGGTGGTTTACAGGATGGGGAGTGGGGTAAGTAGGAGACTGTAGTTTGTGGTGGTGTGGCGATAACATGCAAACCTGTGGAAACAGTCTGGCTTTTTGTCGACAGTCCTTTCCTCTTCCTTTTTGCCACCTACTGCATGGATCCAACAGGAAGAAGGCCCTAGCAAAAGCCAGTGGAGGTAGAAGAAGAGAGGAAGAGAGCTAAAGAGAGCCATGGCTTCTTTCTCCTTCATGGAACACTGGATCTGGTTGTTAATGGAGTCTCTGAGTTCAGCAGCTCCCAAAATATCACTGAAGGGGAACTGATCGGTAAGCAATTGTTTTGTGTGGTGGATTAGATCAGTGTAGAAGAAAATGTTGAATCATAAGTTAAGAGTTTATGTCTGTTGCTAATTGGATCAATGAACTTTGACGGGGTTATTCTCTGTTTAGATTTTTGCTTTTTCTTCGAGTGAGGAAAGTTTCGGCGATTTTTCTCACGGTTTACGTTTCATGCATAGGGATGGATCTCAGTAATCTGTTCCTCTTTCTATTGGAGGGGGGGGAGAGCAATAGCTTTCCATGGATCAGCTCTATGATGATGATGATCCCTGTTCTTGGTATAAGATTGTGGGTGGCTGAAGAGAAATCAATGATTGCAGAAAGAATCTAATGAATGATTACAATCATGTCATTATCTTACGGAACTATTGTTGAATTTTCTGATGCTGCAACAAGCTTCCATGTTCTTTTAGGTAGATGTTCTTTTTGGCATAGGATCACAATTCATATCTATTCTGTCTTTTGATGGCAGCCATATTGAATCCTATCCGATTAACTATTTGTGCCAAAGTTTCATCTGGAGTAGTGACCAGAGTGAAGCTGCTGTTCATCAGCACAGCATCTCTAGAACATCTTTCTTCTTAGAGAATTAAGATCGACACAAGCAGCAGCAGATCGATCTTTACGGTTGTCGATGGTCGAGAACATATACCTGCAAATTTAGGCTGATCTTTGGTTACCTTTTTTTTTTTTTTTTTTTTGTCATGCTTAGATCATGGAAAATAACTAAAATCGACTGTAAACTTCAGGATTTTGTGATAATTATCTTATGGCGAGGAGGAAAAGTTGGTTTGATCGAGTGAAGAGATTCTTTGTCTCCGATTCTGATGCGAAGACAGAAAAGGTCAGACCTCTGCATCGTAAGCATTACGTACATAGATTAGATGAGATATTAGATCATCACCTTATGCTTGCCCTACTGCAGAAGGAGAGGAGAAGGAGATGGCTGGTCCTAAGGCTCAAGTCCAAATGCTCGCCAACCCTTCCAGGCCCATCAACGATGAACGCGAGATCGCTCAAGGAAGCAGAAGAAGAGCAGAGCAAGCACGCAATGGCGGTTGCAGTCGCGACTGCAGCAGCTGCTGAGGCCGCTGTTGCTGCTGCTCAGGCAGCTGCTCAGGTGGTTCGCCTTACCGGAAATCCACCTTTCCATCAGAGACTCGAAACTGCAGCTATTAAGATTCAAGCTACCTTCCGCGGACATCTCGTGAGTTCCCCCACTCAGCTTCACTTCACTTTATTCTTTTCTCTTTTTGGTTTTTATAGATTTAGCTTCCAATCCGAAAAATGCATGCTTTATGATGAAAACAAATCATCAAGATTGAGAATGTATATGGTTTCTTGAAGGCAAGAAAAGCTTTGCGAGCGTTGAAGGGCTTGGTTAGGCTACAGGCTCTTGTTCGTGGCCAAGCGGTGAGGCGTCAGACCAGTCTTACTCTCCAGGGTTTGCAGTCTCTGATGAGGATTCAGTCAAAAGCCTGTGCTAGCAGATCGAGAGCTTCGGAAGAACAAGCTTGTGAACTTAAAGAGATCGTTCATCCCAGGCCCAAGGATTCGGATGACCTGAAGTTGACGGTAAGTTCTTAATTTGCTTGCTTTCGCGGTGAACTTTTCCTGCAACAGAGGTGACAATTCCTGTAACTTTCCGTCTTGCAAAGCTTCATAAGAACAGCGATAGAAGATGGGACGGCAGCATCTTGTCCAAGGAAGAGATCAATGCCATACTCAAAAGCAGGAGAGAGGCTGCAGTAAAGCGATTGAGAGCTCTGGAGTATGCGTCTTCGTATCAGGTCCGTCTTTTCTCCCGATCAGTTCAGTGGTCATCCATCCATGTCTGACGTCTCCTGGTCCATCAGGAGAGAAGGAATGCGCAGAGACCATCGACGCCGACAGGCAAAGAAGTACAAGCTGATGACCTGAACCGCAGGTGGAGGTGGCTCGAAGAGTGGGTTGGGGCGCAACCACTGGACAAAGATGTCGTGGAGATCAATCCGATGCCAGTCCCAGAGAAAGGTTCTCGTGATCAGCCGAGTCCTATACCGGACTCGCTGGTTTTGGACAAGGAGAAAGCAGAGGAAGCTCAACTGAGATACTTGGCCAGAAGGTCGTTCATCAGGTCAAGAACAACCTCTGTCAGAGACGATGACTCCTTCTCGAGCTCTCCTTCCTTCCCCAGCTACATGGGATCCACAGCATCCACCAAGGCACGGTTCAGGTCGATGAGCACGCCGAAACAGCGGGCGGGCGCCGGCGACGTCTGCTTCGATCAGTTCACCCCCTACTCAAACAGGATACTGTCGCCATTCCATTCTGTCGTCAGCGACATAAGCCTCAGCAGCAAGTCCAGCAAACCTCCATTGGCTCATCAGAGATCGCCGCGCCTGAAAGGTCAAGCGGCTCCGGTGAGGTCTCACAGGCCTTCCAGCGATCTCAGCTTTGATTCCCAGTGCCCAGTTGCCAACTGGGATCAGCACGGCGCCTTCCGGTGATCTGCCTCCAGGGGTGTAGATAAAGCAGATTGCGGGAAACTTGTTTGAAGTCTTCTTGTGTTGGTGTTGGTTTTGGGTTTGCAGCTCCTACATTTTGGCAGCTACCGCATGCATATACGTGATATATATATTTATATCTATATATGATCTTTACTGATATGTCTCTCTGAACGTAAACCTTTTCTCTTCATTTTTAGTGGTGGAAAACAAATCTATATTTCACCGATTAATAAAATGGTTTTGTTTTGTGCAAGAACTCCAGAACTCTGTTGTTGCAACGCTCTTGCTCGACTCCCTATACTTGCATGGTGTTCATGGTTCTGTAGCAGCATCAAAAGACCTCTCAAGGAACACTAATTGGATGAGTAAAGATTACTCAACCTTAGACTTACCATTAATGAATCATGAAGAAGAGAAGCGTGCGATCACAGCATCCTCAACTGTGACTCTTTATTCGAGGCAATATAATGCCATTTCAACTTCAGCTCCGGGAGTGAGGTCGAAGTTTTGGCTCTTTATTCGAGGCAATATAATGCCATTTCAACTTCAGCTCCGGGAGTGAGGTCGAAGTTTTGCTTCATGGCGTACGGAGTGGAGCTAAAACTTAGCTTTGGCACCTCCATCTGGAATCCACCGATCACCACCGCCTGCTCCGCCTTCGGACCGGCATCCGGGAATGCCAAGCACGCTGTGTCTTGGCTGACCTGTTTCATGGAGTTAGCACCAAATACGCTCCGGTTCTTGCCGGCCGGAAGCATAAGATGGATCGGGTGCCGTTGATGCAGAGTTTGAACGGCTTCACCGTGGGCGTCCGCGGGATCTATCTCCTTGGTGGCACCGGCGAGGGCCCTGCTTAATGGCCGGTAGATGTGACTCTTCAGGGTGGTGTAACCGTGTGAGGGACCGCCGTGCTGATCATGGCCTAGCGAGTTGAGCTGGAGAATTCGGGCCGGGAGCTGCACCGCCTGCCCGTTCGCCGTCGTCGTGGCCGATCAAGCACGCAGGATCCGTTGGATGCTTCAGCAGTGCAATCGACGGCATGAGGCGCAAGGAAGAGTGAGATCTGACGAACATGCAAGAATAGGAAGTGAGAATGAAATCGTGCATTTATATAGTTAAAGATAAGAGGATTTTTATCAACTAATTTACTATATTTCCTCGTTCACTTTCATATCTAAATCATATCTTCTATAATGTCCTCGTAATATTGAGCTCCTGTCAAGGATACTGATTTTGAACCTACATTAATGAATTTGAAGAATGGATATCGTAGTATTGTCAACCACGGTAAAGGTCTAACGATGGATGACTTTAGCAGTGATGTAAGCCTGACTGAGAATGAGCGGACGATTCTGTTGGAACCACAAGTTCGACAGTGCCTAAGAGAGAAATATGGTGTAGGCATGACAGGAAGTTGGTGCAGCACGGGACAAGCACAATAGAATTGGTGGAGCAGAAGTTGTCGATGGACAGCAAAAGCGAGTATGGAGGTGTCGGACTTGAAGATCAGGACCATGAGGACTCGCGGACAAGGGGAGAGAGCGCTGGCAATGAGAGGACCTCAATGGCATGAAGAGGAGGTCCGACGGCTACAGCAAAAGAAGCAGAGATTGCTCTGTTTCTGTTGGATTATGGAAGAAGATACTGGCGACACTAGAAGAAGAGGTAAGAAGCTGTTGTTGGACAATGGAGGGCTACCACAGACATATGAGAGGTAGCAGGAGTTGGCGTCGGTGGGTGTAATATGAATGCCAATCACTGGAAGACGCTGGTTGTGGCCAGCAGAGAGAATGGGCGACGACGGTTGGAGGATGAGGAGTCAACAGGGGATCGTCCTCTATTGCTAGAGATTTGATCAGATAAACAGACCTGATCGAAGGAAAGAGGTTATCGTCGTTGGACAATAATTGAATTAAGGAGGAGGAAGGGTAGCAGTTGAAAAATTACCGCGAAAAACAAGGGAGCATAGGTGGCAGCGGTGGGCAGCAGGTGATAGATCATTGTAGGCAATGTTTTTGCAGCGATAGATCGCTGCTGGTCACGGTAGATTGGCAAGAGATCGCTGCCGACAGCTAATGGAAGCAGGGGAGGGTGCGGCTGCGATTGAGGAGGAGGAAGGCAGCGGCGGCCAACGGTTCATGACGAAGATGCTAGCGCCGACGACAGAGCCAAAGCCAAGCCATATTAGGTCTCTCCAGGACAAGCAGCAGCAGAGTACATGCTTGCTATGATAGGAGAGGGCGAGGAAGAGGAGCCCTTAGTAGAGGAGTGAGGAGAAGCCCGTAGAAGACCAGACAATAGCCGACGACGATGGAGAGATGCTGGCTACGGATAGGAGGAGCTGACTGTCGTGAAAGAGGGCGTCGATGCTGTCACCTAGAGGAGGAAGAAGCCAAGGCGTACGACTGCCAGAGGAAGCTAGAGAAGCATCGGATCCCATCAGAACTCCGAAGTTAAGATTGCTTGGGTGAGAATAGTACTAGGATGGGTGACCCCCTGGGAAGTCCTCGTGTTTAGGATTTAGATATGATAACATAAATGGTCTATATATGATTTAGATATGATTTTCCAAACTTAACGAGGAAATCCAGTATATTACCTCTTCTGCACCGGAGCTTTACTTGCTTTTCAACTCTTTCCTCTTAGCTAGATTATAAGTCTATGCACTACATCATACTACCTTTTGAATCGACTATAGGCTCTTTATTACCTGCGCCACCAATAAATACCTTGAATTGAAAACTCCATATTAGATTCCTGTCGACCGAGATACTCCATTACTACTGGGTACTTTCTTCTTCCCCTAAAGACTATTCCCTAAACTCGATTTGGTCGATTACTGATACCCATTAAAAATCACCGTGGTGGTCGTTGCCCTCAACTGCTCATGACCCTTCAGCGTTGCCAACGTCTTCCTCTGTAGTGCAACAGAAACAAAGCAACCTATGCTTCTTTTGTTGTAGTCGCCGAACCTCCTCTTCCTGCCACCAAGGTCCCCTCGCTACCAGCGACCTCTCCTGGTTATTGCATCTGTCAAGATCTCCTTGTCCTGATCTCCAAGTCTGGTGCCTCTATACTCGCTTTCACTGTCCAACGATAACTTCTGCTTCACCCACTGCTGCACCTGCCTCATGCCGCACCAACTTTTGCTTCACCTACTACAAACTCTTTTCATTATATCGGTCCAAGATCGATTCATTGATAGAAACTCGATCTTGTGGGGGCATGATAGTATATATGATTTAGATATGAGATCAGATATGGTCTAGATATGATTTCCCCAACTAAATGAGAAATTAGTTGGGAGAAATTCTACTCCTGTAACTTAATTCGGATTTTTATTATTTTCAATTCTTATTCTAACACGGAAAACATCACTGATGTCGGTGGCTAAGAAAGGTAGAAAAAGCTTATTAATTTGACTTTTTAAGTATTTTGAATATTTTAATTATAGATTACTCTTATAATTAGTTACATAATATCTTTATCTTTATATTTTTAAAATTATATTAAGATCCTATTTATAAAAAGTGAAACATTATTGCTGCAATAAATTTTTGATCTTTTGATCTTTTTAATTTTTTGAAATCTTTTATTTAACATTGTTTAGGAATGTCAATGTTTATTTGAAACGGTATAAATCAAATTATTAAAAGATAATCTATAATTAATTTTATTTTAAACCAATATTAATGACATCAATCCACGAGATCTAACCAACCGAAGACAACTCAAAATTCTAAATCAAGGAAAAGGTAGAATTAAAACTCATTTAGCACTTTGTTAATGCACTTACCTACAAAGTATATTCTTACAAATGAAACCCACAGTGGATCAAATATTAGTTGTAGTCGAAGAGACTTTGCATGCAATGACTGCAAAATTCTTCCACGAAACTATTACATGAGGATCATTACGTATCAATAATATATAAAATAAATATATTTTGATAGGATAAATAATGAGCATATCCAGCGACCTCCGATGTATCAACCCAAGAGTCACGTCATATCTATCACCTCAATCCTTTTCAGACACCTTGGCACTATCGGGCCACGTCAACACCTAGCACAGTGTGGTCGACCTAATACGGTTCTCGTCGATCGAGGCTTAGGAACTAGCAGGAACAGTGATCGGTGTGGCGCCATACAGTTAAGAAGCTGTTGTTGGACAATGGAGGGCTACCACAGACATATGAGAGGTAGCAGGAATTGGCGTCGGTGGGTGTAATATGAATGCCAATCACTGGAAGACGCTGGTTGTGGCCAGCATAGAGAATGGGCGACGACGGTTGGAGGATGAGGAGTCAACAGGGGATCGTCCTCTATTGCTAGAGATTTGATCAGATAAATAGACCTGATCGAAGGAAAGAGGTTATCGTCGTTGGACAATAATTGAATTAAGGAGGAGGAAGGGTAGCAGTTGAAAAATTACCGCGAAAAACAAGGGAGCATAGGTGGCAGCGGTGGGCAGCAGGTGATAGATCATTGTAGGCAATGTTTTTGCAGCGATAGATCGTTGCTGGTCACGGTAGATTGGCAAGAGATCGCTGCCGACAGCTAATGGAAGCAGGGGAGGGTGCGGCTGCGATTGAGGAGGAGGAAGGCAGCGGCGGCCAACGGTTCATGACGAAGATGCTAGCGCCGACGACAGAGCCAAAGCCAAGCCATATTAGGTCTCTCCAGGACAAGCAGCAGCAGAGTACATGCTTGCTATGATAGGAGAGGGCGAGGAAGAGGAGCCCTTAGTAGAGGAGTGAGGAGAAGCCCGTAGAAGACCAGACAATAGCCGACGACGATGGAGAGATGCTGGCTACGGATAGGAGGAGCTGACTGTCGTGAAAGAGGGCGTCGATGCTGTCACCTAGAGGAGGAAGAAGCCAAGGCGTACGATTGCCAGAGGAAGCTAGAGGAGCATCGGATCCCATCAGAACTCCGAAGTTAAGATTGCTTGGGTGAGAATAGTACTAGGATGGGTGACCCCCTGGGAAGTCCTCGTGTTTAGGATTTAGATATGATAACATAAATGGTCTATATATGATTTAGATATGATTTTCCAAACTTAACGAGGAAATCCAGTAGATTACCTCTTCTGCACCGGAGCTTTACTTGCTTTTCAACTCTTTCCTCTTAGCTAGATTATAAGTCTATGCACTACATCATACTACCTTTTGAATCGACTATAGGCTCTTTATTACCTGCGCCACCAATAAATACCTTGAATTGAAAACTCCATATTAGATTCCTGTCGACCGAGATACTCCATTACTACTAGGTACTTTCTTCTTCCCCTAAAGACTATTCCCTAAACTTGACTTGGTCGATTACTGATACCCATTAAAAATCACCGTGGTGGTCGTTGCCCTCAACTGCTCATGACCCTTCAGCGTTGCCAACGTCTTCCTCTGTAGTGCAACAGAAACAAAGCAACCTATGCTTCTTTTGTTGTAGCCGCCGAACCTCCTCTTCCTACCACCAAGGTCCCCTCGGTACCAGCGACCTCTCCTGGTTATTGCATCTGTCAAGATCTCCTTGTCCTGATCTCCAAGTCTGGTGCCTCTATACTCGCTTTCGCTATCCAACGATAACTTCTGCTTCACCCACTGCTGCACCTACTTTTGCTTCACCTACTACAAACTCTTTTCATTATATCGGTCCAAGATCGATTCATTGATAGAAACTCGATCTTGTGGGGGCATGATAGCATATATGATTTAGATATGAGATCAGATATGGTCTATATATGATTTCCCCAACTGAATGAGAAATTAGTTGGGAGAAATTCTACTCCTGTAACTTAATTCGGATTTTTATTATTTTCAATTCTTATTCAAACACGGAAAACATCAATGATGTCGGTGGCTAAGAAAGGTAGAAAAAGCTTATTAATTTGACTTTTTAAGTATTTTGAATATTTTAATTATAGATTACTCTTATAATTAGTTACATAATATCTTTATCTTTATATTTTTAAAATTATATTAAGATCCTATTTATAAAAAGTGAAACATTATTGCTGCAATAAATTTTTGATCTTTTGATCTTTTTAATTTTTTGAAATCTTTTATTTAACATTGTTTAGGAATGTCAATGTTTATTTGAAACGGTATAAATCAAATTATTAAAAGATAATCTATAATTAATTTTATTTTAAACCAATATTAATGACATCAATCCACGAGATCTAACCAACCGAAGACAACTCAAAATTCTAAATCAAGGAAAAGGTAGAATTAAAACTCATTTAGCACTTTGTTAATGCACTTACCTACAAAGTATATTCTTACAAATGAAACCCACAGTGGATCAAATATTAGTTGTAGTCGAAGAGACTTTGCATGCAATGACTGCAAAATTCTTCCACGAAACTATTACATGAGGATCATTACGTATCAATAATATATAAAATAAATATATTTTGATAGGATAAATAATGAGCATATCCAGCGACCTCCGATGTATCAACCCAAGAGTCACGTCATATCTATCACCTCAATCCTTTTCAGACACCTTGGCACTATCGGGCCACGTCAACACCTAGCACAGTGTGGTCGACCTAATACGGTTCTCGTCGATCGAGGCTTAGGAACTAGCAGGAACAGTGATCGGTGTGGCGCCATACAGTTAAGAAGCTGTTGTTGGACAATGGAGGGCTACCACAGACATATGAGAGGTAGCAGGAATTGGCGTCGGTGGGTGTAATATGAATGCCAATCACTGGAAGACGCTGGTTGTGGCCAGCATAGAGAATGGGCGACGACGGTTGGAGGATGAGGAGTCAACAGGGGATCGTCCTCTATTGCTAGAGATTTGATCAGATAAATAGACCTGATCGAAGGAAAGAGGTTATCGTCGTTGGACAATAATTGAATTAAGGAGGAGGAAGGGTAGCAGTTGAAAAATTACCGCGAAAAACAAGGGAGCATAGGTGGCAGCGGTGGGCAGCAGGTGATAGATCATTGTAGGCAATGTTTTTGCAGCGATAGATCGTTGCTGGTCACGGTAGATTGGCAAGAGATCGCTGCCGACAGCTAATGGAAGCAGGGGAGGGTCTGTGGCACCTCCATCTGGAATCCACCGATCACCACCGCCTGCTCCGCCTTCGGACCGGCATCCGGGAATGCCAAGCACGCTGTGTCTTGGCTGACCTGTTTCATGGAGTTAGCACCAAATACGCTCCGGTTCTTGCCGGCCGGAAGCATAAGATGGATCGGGTGCCGTTGATGCAGAGTTTGAACGGCTTCACCGTGGGCGTCCGCGGGATCTATCTCCTTGGTGGCACCGGCGAGGGCCCTGCTTAATGGCCGGTAGATGTGACTCTTCAGGGTGGTGTAACCGTGTGAGGGACCGCCGTGCTGATCATGGCCTAGCGAGTTGAGCTGGAGAATTCGGGCCGGGAGCTGCACCGCCTGCCCGTTCGCCGTCGTCGTGGCCGATCAAGCACGCAGGATCCGTTGGATGCTTCAGCAGTGCAATCGACGGCATGAGGCGCAAGGAAGAGTGAGATCTGACGAACATGCAAGAATAGGAAGTGAGAATGAAATCGTGCATTTATATAGTTAAAGATAAGAGGATTTTTATCAACTAATTTACTATATTTCCTCGTTCACTTTCATATCTAAATCATATCTTCTATAATGTCCTCGTAATATTGAGCTCCTGTCAAGGATACTGATTTTGAACCTACATTAATGAATTTGAAGAATGGATATCGTAGTATTGTCAACCACGGTAAAGGTCTAACGATGGATGACTTTAGCAGTGATGTAAGCCTGACTGAGAATGAGCGGACGATTCTGTTGGAACCACAAGTTCGACAGTGCCTAAGAGAGAAATATGGTGTAGGCATGACAGGAAGTTGGTGCAGCACGGGACAAGCACAATAGAATTGGTGGAGCAGAAGTTGTCGATGGACAGCAAAAGCGAGTATGGAGGTGTCGGACTTGAAGATCAGGACCATGAGAACTCGCGGACAAGGGGAGAGAGCGCTGGCAATGAGAGGACCTCAATGGCATGAAGAGGAGGTCCGACGGCTACAGCAAAAGAAGCAGAGATTGCTCTGTTTCTGTTGGATTATGGAAGAAGATACTGGCGACACTAGAAGAAGAGGTAAGAAGCTGTTGTTGGACAATGGAGGGCTACCACAGACATATGAGAGGTAGCAGGAGTTGGCGTCGGTGGGTGTAATATGAATGCCAATCACTGGAAGACGCTGGTTGTGGCCAGCAGAGAGAATGGGCGACGACGGTTGGAGGATGAGGAGTCAACAGGGGATCGTCCTCTATTGCTAGAGATTTGATCAGATAAACAGACCTGATCGAAGGAAAGAGGTTATCGTCGTTGGACAATAATTGAATTAAGGAGGAGGAAGGGTAGCAGTTGAAAAATTACCGCGAAAAACAAGGGAGCATAGGTGGCAGCGGTGGGCAGCAGGTGATAGATCATTGTAGGCAATGTTTTTGCAGCGATAGATCGCTGCTGGTCACGGTAGATTGGCAAGAGATCGCTGCCGACAGCTAATGGAAGCAGGGGAGGGTGCGGCTGCGATTGAGGAGGAGGAAGGCAGCGGCGGCCAACGGTTCATGACGAAGATGCTAGCGCCGACGACAGAGCCAAAGCCAAGCCATATTAGGTCTCTCCAGGACAAGCAGCAGCAGAGTACATGCTTGCTATGATAGGAGAGGGCGAGGAAGAGGAGCCCTTAGTAGAGGAGTGAGGAGAAGCCCGTAGAAGACCAGACAATAGCCGACGACGATGGAGAGATGCTGGCTACGGATAGGAGGAGCTGACTGTCGTGAAAGAGGGCGTCGATGCTGTCACCTAGAGGAGGAAGAAGCCAAGGCGTACGACTGCCAGAGGAAGCTAGAGAAGCATCGGATCCCATCAGAACTCCGAAGTTAAGATTGCTTGGGTGAGAATAGTACTAGGATGGGTGACCCCCTGGGAAGTCCTCGTGTTTAGGATTTAGATATGATAACATAAATGGTCTATATATGATTTAGATATGATTTTCCAAACTTAACGAGGAAATCCAGTATATTACCTCTTCTGCACCGGAGCTTTACTTGCTTTTCAACTCTTTCCTCTTAGCTAGATTATAAGTCTATGCACTACATCATACTACCTTTTGAATCGACTATAGGCTCTTTATTACCTGCGCCACCAATAAATACCTTGAATTGAAAACTCCATATTAGATTCCTGTCGACCGAGATACTCCATTACTACTGGGTACTTTCTTCTTCCCCTAAAGACTATTCCCTAAACTCGATTTGGTCGATTACTGATACCCATTAAAAATCACCGTGGTGGTCGTTGCCCTCAACTGCTCATGACCCTTCAGCGTTGCCAACGTCTTCCTCTGTAGTGCAACAGAAACAAAGCAACCTATGCTTCTTTTGTTGTAGTCGCCGAACCTCCTCTTCCTGCCACCAAGGTCCCCTCGCTACCAGCGACCTCTCCTGGTTATTGCATCTGTCAAGATCTCCTTGTCCTGATCTCCAAGTCTGGTGCCTCTATACTCGCTTTCACTGTCCAACGATAACTTCTGCTTCACCCACTGCTGCACCTGCCTCATGCCGCACCAACTTTTGCTTCACCTACTACAAACTCTTTTCATTATATCGGTCCAAGATCGATTCATTGATAGAAACTCGATCTTGTGGGGGCATGATAGTATATATGATTTAGATATGAGATCAGATATGGTCTAGATATGATTTCCCCAACTAAATGAGAAATTAGTTGGGAGAAATTCTACTCCTGTAACTTAATTCGGATTTTTATTATTTTCAATTCTTATTCTAACACGGAAAACATCACTGATGTCGGTGGCTAAGAAAGGTAGAAAAAGCTTATTAATTTGACTTTTTAAGTATTTTGAATATTTTAATTATAGATTACTCTTATAATTAGTTACATAATATCTTTATCTTTATATTTTTAAAATTATATTAAGATCCTATTTATAAAAAGTGAAACATTATTGCTGCAATAAATTTTTGATCTTTTGATCTTTTTAATTTTTTGAAATCTTTTATTTAACATTGTTTAGGAATGTCAATGTTTATTTGAAACGGTATAAATCAAATTATTAAAAGATAATCTATAATTAATTTTATTTTAAACCAATATTAATGACATCAATCCACGAGATCTAACCAACCGAAGACAACTCAAAATTCTAAATCAAGGAAAAGGTAGAATTAAAACTCATTTAGCACTTTGTTAATGCACTTACCTACAAAGTATATTCTTACAAATGAAACCCACAGTGGATCAAATATTAGTTGTAGTCGAAGAGACTTTGCATGCAATGACTGCAAAATTCTTCCACGAAACTATTACATGAGGATCATTACGTATCAATAATATATAAAATAAATATATTTTGATAGGATAAATAATGAGCATATCCAGCGACCTCCGATGTATCAACCCAAGAGTCACGTCATATCTATCACCTCAATCCTTTTCAGACACCTTGGCACTATCGGGCCACGTCAACACCTAGCACAGTGTGGTCGACCTAATACGGTTCTCGTCGATCGAGGCTTAGGAACTAGCAGGAACAGTGATCGGTGTGGCGCCATACAGTTAAGAAGCTGTTGTTGGACAATGGAGGGCTACCACAGACATATGAGAGGTAGCAGGAATTGGCGTCGGTGGGTGTAATATGAATGCCAATCACTGGAAGACGCTGGTTGTGGCCAGCATAGAGAATGGGCGACGACGGTTGGAGGATGAGGAGTCAACAGGGGATCGTCCTCTATTGCTAGAGATTTGATCAGATAAATAGACCTGATCGAAGGAAAGAGGTTATCGTCGTTGGACAATAATTGAATTAAGGAGGAGGAAGGGTAGCAGTTGAAAAATTACCGCGAAAAACAAGGGAGCATAGGTGGCAGCGGTGGGCAGCAGGTGATAGATCATTGTAGGCAATGTTTTTGCAGCGATAGATCGTTGCTGGTCACGGTAGATTGGCAAGAGATCGCTGCCGACAGCTAATGGAAGCAGGGGAGGGTGCGGCTGCGATTGAGGAGGAGGAAGGCAGCGGCGGCCAACGGTTCATGACGAAGATGCTAGCGCCGACGACAGAGCCAAAGCCAAGCCATATTAGGTCTCTCCAGGACAAGCAGCAGCAGAGTACATGCTTGCTATGATAGGAGAGGGCGAGGAAGAGGAGCCCTTAGTAGAGGAGTGAGGAGAAGCCCGTAGAAGACCAGACAATAGCCGACGACGATGGAGAGATGCTGGCTACGGATAGGAGGAGCTGACTGTCGTGAAAGAGGGCGTCGATGCTGTCACCTAGAGGAGGAAGAAGCCAAGGCGTACGATTGCCAGAGGAAGCTAGAGGAGCATCGGATCCCATCAGAACTCCGAAGTTAAGATTGCTTGGGTGAGAATAGTACTAGGATGGGTGACCCCCTGGGAAGTCCTCGTGTTTAGGATTTAGATATGATAACATAAATGGTCTATATATGATTTAGATATGATTTTCCAAACTTAACGAGGAAATCCAGTAGATTACCTCTTCTGCACCGGAGCTTTACTTGCTTTTCAACTCTTTCCTCTTAGCTAGATTATAAGTCTATGCACTACATCATACTACCTTTTGAATCGACTATAGGCTCTTTATTACCTGCGCCACCAATAAATACCTTGAATTGAAAACTCCATATTAGATTCCTGTCGACCGAGATACTCCATTACTACTAGGTACTTTCTTCTTCCCCTAAAGACTATTCCCTAAACTTGACTTGGTCGATTACTGATACCCATTAAAAATCACCGTGGTGGTCGTTGCCCTCAACTGCTCATGACCCTTCAGCGTTGCCAACGTCTTCCTCTGTAGTGCAACAGAAACAAAGCAACCTATGCTTCTTTTGTTGTAGCCGCCGAACCTCCTCTTCCTACCACCAAGGTCCCCTCGGTACCAGCGACCTCTCCTGGTTATTGCATCTGTCAAGATCTCCTTGTCCTGATCTCCAAGTCTGGTGCCTCTATACTCGCTTTCGCTATCCAACGATAACTTCTGCTTCACCCACTGCTGCACCTACTTTTGCTTCACCTACTACAAACTCTTTTCATTATATCGGTCCAAGATCGATTCATTGATAGAAACTCGATCTTGTGGGGGCATGATAGCATATATGATTTAGATATGAGATCAGATATGGTCTATATATGATTTCCCCAACTGAATGAGAAATTAGTTGGGAGAAATTCTACTCCTGTAACTTAATTCGGATTTTTATTATTTTCAATTCTTATTCAAACACGGAAAACATCAATGATGTCGGTGGCTAAGAAAGGTAGAAAAAGCTTATTAATTTGACTTTTTAAGTATTTTGAATATTTTAATTATAGATTACTCTTATAATTAGTTACATAATATCTTTATCTTTATATTTTTAAAATTATATTAAGATCCTATTTATAAAAAGTGAAACATTATTGCTGCAATAAATTTTTGATCTTTTGATCTTTTTAATTTTTTGAAATCTTTTATTTAACATTGTTTAGGAATGTCAATGTTTATTTGAAACGGTATAAATCAAATTATTAAAAGATAATCTATAATTAATTTTATTTTAAACCAATATTAATGACATCAATCCACGAGATCTAACCAACCGAAGACAACTCAAAATTCTAAATCAAGGAAAAGGTAGAATTAAAACTCATTTAGCACTTTGTTAATGCACTTACCTACAAAGTATATTCTTACAAATGAAACCCACAGTGGATCAAATATTAGTTGTAGTCGAAGAGACTTTGCATGCAATGACTGCAAAATTCTTCCACGAAACTATTACATGAGGATCATTACGTATCAATAATATATAAAATAAATATATTTTGATAGGATAAATAATGAGCATATCCAGCGACCTCCGATGTATCAACCCAAGAGTCACGTCATATCTATCACCTCAATCCTTTTCAGACACCTTGGCACTATCGGGCCACGTCAACACCTAGCACAGTGTGGTCGACCTAATACGGTTCTCGTCGATCGAGGCTTAGGAACTAGCAGGAACAGTGATCGGTGTGGCGCCATACAGTTAAGAAGCTGTTGTTGGACAATGGAGGGCTACCACAGACATATGAGAGGTAGCAGGAATTGGCGTCGGTGGGTGTAATATGAATGCCAATCACTGGAAGACGCTGGTTGTGGCCAGCATAGAGAATGGGCGACGACGGTTGGAGGATGAGGAGTCAACAGGGGATCGTCCTCTATTGCTAGAGATTTGATCAGATAAATAGACCTGATCGAAGGAAAGAGGTTATCGTCGTTGGACAATAATTGAATTAAGGAGGAGGAAGGGTAGCAGTTGAAAAATTACCGCGAAAAACAAGGGAGCATAGGTGGCAGCGGTGGGCAGCAGGTGATAGATCATTGTAGGCAATGTTTTTGCAGCGATAGATCGTTGCTGGTCACGGTAGATTGGCAAGAGATCGCTGCCGACAGCTAATGGAAGCAGGGGAGGGTGCGGCTGCGATTGAGGAGGAGGAAGGCAGCGGCGGCCAACGGTTCATGACGAAGATGCTAGCGCCGACGACAGAGCCAAAGCCAAGCCATATTAGGTCTCTCCAGGACAAGCAGCAGCAGAGTACATGCTTGCTATGATAGGAGAGGGCGAGGAAGAGGAGCCCTTAGTAGAGGAGTGAGGAGAAGCCCGTAGAAGACCAGACAATAGCCGACGACGATGGAGAGATGCTGGCTACGGATAGGAGGAGCTGACTGTCGTGAAAGAGGGCGTCGATGCTGTCACCTAGAGGAGGAAGAAGCCAAGGCGTACGATTGCCAGAGGAAGCTAGAGGAGCATCGGATCCCATCAGAACTCCGAAGTTAAGATTGCTTGGGTGAGAATAGTACTAGGATGGGTGACCCCCTGGGAAGTCCTCGTGTTTAGGATTTAGATATGATAACATAAATGGTCTATATATGATTTAGATATGATTTTCCAAACTTAACGAGGAAATCCAGTAGATTACCTCTTCTGCACCGGAGCTTTACTTGCTTTTCAACTCTTTCCTCTTAGCTAGATTATAAGTCTATGCACTACATCATACTACCTTTTGAATCGACTATAGGCTCTTTATTACCTGCGCCACCAATAAATACCTTGAATTGAAAACTCCATATTAGATTCCTGTCGACCGAGATACTCCATTACTACTAGGTACTTTCTTCTTCCCCTAAAGACTATTCCCTAAACTTGACTTGGTCGATTACTGATACCCATTAAAAATCACCGTGGTGGTCGTTGCCCTCAACTGCTCATGACCCTTCAGCGTTGCCAACGTCTTCCTCTGTAGTGCAACAGAAACAAAGCAACCTATGCTTCTTTTGTTGTAGCCGCCGAACCTCCTCTTCCTACCACCAAGGTCCCCTCGGTACCAGCGACCTCTCCTGGTTATTGCATCTGTCAAGATCTCCTTGTCCTGATCTCCAAGTCTGGTGCCTCTATACTCGCTTTCGCTATCCAACGATAACTTCTGCTTCACCCACTGCTGCACCTACTTTTGCTTCACCTACTACAAACTCTTTTCATTATATCGGTCCAAGATCGATTCATTGATAGAAACTCGATCTTGTGGGGGCATGATAGCATATATGATTTAGATATGAGATCAGATATGGTCTATATATGATTTCCCCAACTGAATGAGAAATTAGTTGGGAGAAATTCTACTCCTGTAACTTAATTCGGATTTTTATTATTTTCAATTCTTATTCAAACACGGAAAACATCAATGATGTCGGTGGCTAAGAAAGGTAGAAAAAGCTTATTAATTTGACTTTTTAAGTATTTTGAATATTTTAATTATAGATTACTCTTATAATTAGTTACATAATATCTTTATCTTTATATTTTTAAAATTATATTAAGATCCTATTTATAAAAAGTGAAACATTATTGCTGCAATAAATTTTTGATCTTTTGATCTTTTTAATTTTTTGAAATCTTTTATTTAACATTGTTTAGGAATGTCAATGTTTATTTGAAACGGTATAAATCAAATTATTAAAAGATAATCTATAATTAATTTTATTTTAAACCAATATTAATGACATCAATCCACGAGATCTAACCAACCGAAGACAACTCAAAATTCTAAATCAAGGAAAAGGTAGAATTAAAACTCATTTAGCACTTTGTTAATGCACTTACCTACAAAGTATATTCTTACAAATGAAACCCACAGTGGATCAAATATTAGTTGTAGTCGAAGAGACTTTGCATGCAATGACTGCAAAATTCTTCCACGAAACTATTACATGAGGATCATTACGTATCAATAATATATAAAATAAATATATTTTGATAGGATAAATAATGAGCATATCCAGCGACCTCCGATGTATCAACCCAAGAGTCACGTCATATCTATCACCTCAATCCTTTTCAGACACCTTGGCACTATCGGGCCACGTCAACACCTAGCACAGTGTGGTCGACCTAATACGGTTCTCGTCGATCGAGGCTTAGGAACTAGCAGGAACAGTGATCGGTGTGGCGCCATACAGTTAAGAAGCTGTTGTTGGACAATGGAGGGCTACCACAGACATATGAGAGGTAGCAGGAATTGGCGTCGGTGGGTGTAATATGAATGCCAATCACTGGAAGACGCTGGTTGTGGCCAGCATAGAGAATGGGCGACGACGGTTGGAGGATGAGGAGTCAACAGGGGATCGTCCTCTATTGCTAGAGATTTGATCAGATAAATAGACCTGATCGAAGGAAAGAGGTTATCGTCGTTGGACAATAATTGAATTAAGGAGGAGGAAGGGTAGCAGTTGAAAAATTACCGCGAAAAACAAGGGAGCATAGGTGGCAGCGGTGGGCAGCAGGTGATAGATCATTGTAGGCAATGTTTTTGCAGCGATAGATCGTTGCTGGTCACGGTAGATTGGCAAGAGATCGCTGCCGACAGCTAATGGAAGCAGGGGAGGGTGCGGCTGCGATTGAGGAGGAGGAAGGCAGCGGCGGCCAACGGTTCATGACGAAGATGCTAGCGCCGACGACAGAGCCAAAGCCAAGCCATATTAGGTCTCTCCAGGACAAGCAGCAGCAGAGTACATGCTTGCTATGATAGGAGAGGGCGAGGAAGAGGAGCCCTTAGTAGAGGAGTGAGGAGAAGCCCGTAGAAGACCAGACAATAGCCGACGACGATGGAGAGATGCTGGCTACGGATAGGAGGAGCTGACTGTCGTGAAAGAGGGCGTCGATGCTGTCACCTAGAGGAGGAAGAAGCCAAGGCGTACGATTGCCAGAGGAAGCTAGAGGAGCATCGGATCCCATCAGAACTCCGAAGTTAAGATTGCTTGGGTGAGAATAGTACTAGGATGGGTGACCCCCTGGGAAGTCCTCGTGTTTAGGATTTAGATATGATAACATAAATGGTCTATATATGATTTAGATATGATTTTCCAAACTTAACGAGGAAATCCAGTAGATTACCTCTTCTGCACCGGAGCTTTACTTGCTTTTCAACTCTTTCCTCTTAGCTAGATTATAAGTCTATGCACTACATCATACTACCTTTTGAATCGACTATAGGCTCTTTATTACCTGCGCCACCAATAAATACCTTGAATTGAAAACTCCATATTAGATTCCTGTCGACCGAGATACTCCATTACTACTAGGTACTTTCTTCTTCCCCTAAAGACTATTCCCTAAACTTGACTTGGTCGATTACTGATACCCATTAAAAATCACCGTGGTGGTCGTTGCCCTCAACTGCTCATGACCCTTCAGCGTTGCCAACGTCTTCCTCTGTAGTGCAACAGAAACAAAGCAACCTATGCTTCTTTTGTTGTAGCCGCCGAACCTCCTCTTCCTACCACCAAGGTCCCCTCGGTACCAGCGACCTCTCCTGGTTATTGCATCTGTCAAGATCTCCTTGTCCTGATCTCCAAGTCTGGTGCCTCTATACTCGCTTTCGCTATCCAACGATAACTTCTGCTTCACCCACTGCTGCACCTACTTTTGCTTCACCTACTACAAACTCTTTTCATTATATCGGTCCAAGATCGATTCATTGATAGAAACTCGATCTTGTGGGGGCATGATAGCATATATGATTTAGATATGAGATCAGATATGGTCTATATATGATTTCCCCAACTGAATGAGAAATTAGTTGGGAGAAATTCTACTCCTGTAACTTAATTCGGATTTTTATTATTTTCAATTCTTATTCAAACACGGAAAACATCAATGATGTCGGTGGCTAAGAAAGGTAGAAAAAGCTTATTAATTTGACTTTTTAAGTATTTTGAATATTTTAATTATAGATTACTCTTATAATTAGTTACATAATATCTTTATCTTTATATTTTTAAAATTATATTAAGATCCTATTTATAAAAAGTGAAACATTATTGCTGCAATAAATTTTTGATCTTTTGATCTTTTTAATTTTTTGAAATCTTTTATTTAACATTGTTTAGGAATGTCAATGTTTATTTGAAACGGTATAAATCAAATTATTAAAAGATAATCTATAATTAATTTTATTTTAAACCAATATTAATGACATCAATCCACGAGATCTAACCAACCGAAGACAACTCAAAATTCTAAATCAAGGAAAAGGTAGAATTAAAACTCATTTAGCACTTTGTTAATGCACTTACCTACAAAGTATATTCTTACAAATGAAACCCACAGTGGATCAAATATTAGTTGTAGTCGAAGAGACTTTGCATGCAATGACTGCAAAATTCTTCCACGAAACTATTACATGAGGATCATTACGTATCAATAATATATAAAATAAATATATTTTGATAGGATAAATAATGAGCATATCCAGCGACCTCCGATGTATCAACCCAAGAGTCACGTCATATCTATCACCTCAATCCTTTTCAGACACCTTGGCACTATCGGGCCACGTCAACACCTAGCACAGTGTGGTCGACCTAATACGGTTCTCGTCGATCGAGGCTTAGGAACTAGCAGGAACAGTGATCGGTGTGGCGCCATACCGTTGAGTTAGTGTCGAGAATGTTGCCAGCATTAAGGAACCTGATACGATTGTCCCTGACCCATATGTATAAAAGTCACCCTTAAGAACAGCTCAGGGACCTCAGACTCTCTAACTATATATACGGTAAACTATTTTGGTCGGGGCTCTGACTTGATCATTAGAGGGGCACATCTGGTGCACCCCATATTGGTTAGGCCTTCGTGTAGGATCCTACGAGAGCTTTCGAGCAAAAGCATAAGGAGCCGCATATTCGAGCAGGAGCATCCCGGAACGGACATATGAGACTCGACAGACTTCTCTTCCCAATCGATGTAGACGAGCTTGTGAGTATGGATGGAACCAAGTCGTGCTAACTCCTCAATTATGCCATAAAGTTCTACAACACATATATAATATTCAAATCCAATCAAAATTACATAAGTTTGATAGAGTTTTTATGCCATTTTATTAAAGATTTTGGATTTAAATTATGAATTCTTCATTTACCCTTTTAAAATAAATAGATAAATATAAATCTAAAAAATTACAAATAAAAAATTCTAAAAAAAACCCTTTAGCTTCCCATCGTTGTGAACAAATTATATATTATATATATGTAATATATATTGAGCGATTTTCAAAGAAAAATCTTTCTTTTTTGGGGTTTTTTCCAAAAGTATCTCTCGTTCTTAGAATTTCATGTTAGTCACATATGTTTATTTTAATCTGTTTTCTTATTTATCAATGCATTGGGTGAACCGATTAAGTTATAGTATTTTTATATTATGTTATCATAAAAAACTAGTATAAAAATATTATAACATAATATTTATATGATATTATTGAAAATATTTTAATATAGTTTAAAAACACTACAACAGAGTATAAAAACACTGTGTTACAATATTTTTTATAGTACATTGTAGTATTTTCAATAATTGTGTTTTCTTGATGTTTGCTAAAAATACTATAAGTAAACCGGGTTGATCCATAGAAAAAGAAAAAAATAAAGAGACAATGGTAAATGACTAATTTCTAAATCAAAAGTATTCTAAATAATAAACAAAAATGTAGTTGCTGTTTAAATTTTTGAAAAATCAGGAACACTTATTGGGCAAGACAAAAAAAGAGATATTTTTACAAAATTCACCTATATATATATATATATATATATATATATATATATATATATATATATATATATATATATATATATGGGATAAGAAGGAAAGTTGAGCGACACATCAAAGCACATCATAAAGTCCCACATTCCAAGCTTGTTTGTGTAGCCCTACATCAATTAATTACCTTTCTATTTCAATATTTTATCTGTTTAAAAAAAATTAGAATAATTTTGTTCAATAAATGTTGTGGTCATTTCCAAATATTATTTATATATTATAAACTGAACGAGATATGACCAACAAAATTCTTTAAAATCTCAGAAGAAACTAAAAACAAAAAAAAGGATAATAATGAAGTCAATAATGTAGCTTTTATTATATATTTTTTTTTAAAATATATAATAAATCCTGATAGAGAATTCTGAATCACTTAGTAATATTTGATTTACTTTGTTGTCTATTGAAACATTCGGATCGCTTAGTGTATTATTATACAAAACGATAAATTTTAGATTTAACTAATAAAAGTATATTTTATTTTTTTTAATTATTTTAGAGATTTTATTTTATTTTGGTAGACATTGAACAGATCAGCTTGTAATGGTGGGGGCAATGTCTCTTTTGAAGGGCCCCAACATTATTGCTTCTGAGGACTGACATAAATAATTTTAGCAGGATAATTAATTACTAATTATTCCCTTGTGAGAGTTCTCTACTCGCAAAAAGGGAATCATTTATGAGAGCAGGCACAATTAACCCGACCTTGTCCGCCACAAGACAACAAACCCTAATTCCTTCAATCATCGTTGAAATAATTGTCTCCCTTCACCTACTTCTCTCTGTGTGTTCCCCTTGCCTTCCTTCCTTCCTTCCTTCCTTGCGCGGATTTCTCCTACGGATCCCCAATTTCTCGTCGAAATTGGTGCTTTGAAGGAACAAATTATAGGATTCTGTTCTGGTTCTTCCTTTGTTTTTTTTCCTTTTTCTTTTACTGTCGTTGTGTGTCAATCGAAGCTTTGAAGGGATGGCGATGACGAAGATGTCGGTCACGATGGTTGCTTGCGCCCCTTGTTTTGCGTGAAGATTTCTGGTTTCTTATAGATTAACGTCCTGTCGCTAAGTTGTGAGGCGGCAGCTGCGATGACTTCTGATGCTGGATCGGGAGATCTGCGGTCGGATGCCGAGATTGGATCAGTTTCGAGAGAAGGTTAGTGGCTTGTTGCACGATTTTGGTGGCGGCCGATGTCGTTCAAGAGCATAATTCAGGATATGAGGGATGAATTGGGGAGCATCTCGAAGAAGGGGTTGGAGGTGAAGCTGGGGTATGGGCTGAGGTCAACGTCGCGGCGGACGGTGCATGACGCCCTCGGGCCACCGCTGGTGGATGCGCTGAGTCAGAGCTGCTGGGCGAACATGCCCCCGGAACTGCTGAGGGATGTGCTGATGAGGATCGAGGAGGCCGAGGGCTGGTGGCCACAGAGGAAGGACGTGGTGGCCTGTGCTGGGGTGTGCCGGAGTTGGAGGGACATGATGAAGGAGATCGTGAAGACGCCCGAGGTGTCGGGCAAGCTAACCTTTCCTATTTCCTTGAAGCAGGTATAAATGAGAACTACTTATTTGGCTATCAAATCAGCTTGTTCAATTATAATTTTGTTTCGCTAATCTTTGTCTTAGTGTAGTTGATATCAAAATTTAGGTTTCTAAACTCTCAGAAAATAAGGCTCTTTTGACCTTTTTTAGGAAGAATTTCCATTTTCTTAAAGAAAATTACTGATTTATGTGATCAGTGATAATGCAAGGTTTAATATTTGAGCCAGAGTCTGTGGACACTTCCCCAATGATTTTCTTCTGTTTCCCATTAAGTAGTCTATCTTCTTTCTTCATTCTTTAAGAACTAGGGTCTTGATAGACACTAACTTTACGATGCACGTTTCCTTTGCTTGTCTTGATTTGCAACTTTGCCAAATGGATTTGCATACTATTTTAATTTTTATCTGACCTGGCAAATATTTGTAATATCATGCTGGTGACATTACCTTGGTAAACATCTGTATCCATCTGACTTCTCTTATATTTCATCACATTGTCCACAAAATTTACTATCTACAATATGCAGCCGGGCCCAAGGGATTTTCCTCTCCAATGTTTCATAAGGCGGAACCGAAGCACACAAACTTACCATCTTTACCTTGGTCTTAATGAAGGTAAGTTTTTCTCATCTTATATACTAGTATCCTTTTTTGAAGTTGTGACATTTGGAGATTTTGCGGGAGCTGCCTTTTTATTTTGGTTAAATATTCTGCAAATTTCTATGCAGCAACTTTTGCTACATGCAAGTTTTTAATTTTACCAAGATATTCCATCAGATTAACTTCTATTAACTGTCAATGGTTTCTAATTGTATCATCAATTAAGTAGGTGTTTTATAATTATGAAATTAGTCTTACTTCATCAACAGCAAAAACTGACCATAAAAATAGATCTGTTTATGATTTTTCGATGGACCAAGTTTAGAAACATAAGGACATTATAGTGAATAACTTACGCCTGTCAAGGTTATATTTTTTGTACTTGAGTTTCATTACATACTTGGTATCCTTACTAGTATGAGTACTTGAACTTCTGCTTATTCAATTTACACCACTAATTGTCTTAACTTTGACAAGGGATGTTCGTTGTTGAGCAATCAGCAGTGCTAGGTAGATACCTTTTTTTAGTTCCTTTTGCTCGTTTCTCACATCCTATGGTTCAAAACATCGTATTGGTAACCCAAATATTTTACAAGTTATCAACTCCTTGATGGTTTTATTATACACTCCTTGATGTATTGTTTGACATCGTTTCAAGCTTGTTTAGCTAGTGGATCATTGTACTTTTAAGCAATAATTGCTAGAAGCTGAGTATTCAATGAAAGGTGAAGTTCCTTGAATGAATATGAGGGTAAAACAGCAAAAAATATAAATTTAGCAGTTAAAATTCCATGCTTATTGAAATATTATACATAATGGTCTATGACTTCGAAAATCCTCGTTTTGTCATTGTTGTCTATGGTTTTTCTGAGCTCTAAGATGTTATGTCATGTACTATTGATCCTACTTTTCTTTCGGATAAGTATTTGAATTGAACAGTTTTTTCTTAACTTTATTTGTTCTTTACAAAAATGAGTCTGCATCAAGATTTCATTTAGATGAGGTAATAAAGCAAAGGGCATAGTCCACAAGGGCACATGAGTCAGGTGCCTTAAATTAGTCTGAAGTTAGGACTTAACTTGAGTCAAGTCAATTGAGTCATAACTTGAGTCAACTTGTAATTTATTGACTTTGTTGTACTTCTAGAACTGGTTTTCTAAAGCATCAAGATATGTTGGATATGGTCTTAAGGCAGGATTCTTAATATGAAATGACTGATCAGACAGTGACTTCTATCTTTTCTGTTTGCTTAGGATTGAAGTAATTTATGTTCTAAATCTGACTCTTAAGCATCCTCTGTAATCAATTTATTTAAATAACAAAAGCCATGACATCTCGTGGTTTGTTGGCTCCTCATATTGGATCTCTTGCCTAACTAATTAGGCCCCAGCCGCACCCCTACCATTCGCATCACACCAGCATTATTGATTACCGCCAGATCCATACCATCACTACTACCATGTAATACCGAGATAAGCCATAACTTTATTTGTGTCTCATTGCCTTCTTCTGTATGTTGTATTACTCCTCCCAAGCCGGATCTACACAACATACAATGTAGATCTAACTCGGTTGAAGCTGAGAAGCTCAATGACAACCATGATTTATTTGTATTCGGTTGAATTCACAAGGATCTTGGCTGGGATCCATGTAGATCCAGCCATGACCCATGTTAATCATGGTGTATGTGGATCCACATGACTAGTTTGTTGTGCATGGATGAAGGAAAGGGATGACAATTGTTGATTGCAGGAAGATGAGACAGATTACATGGCATCAATCAAATATGAGTTCCTCATATTCATGGCTTTCCTGCTAGCATGAACATAACGAGTCATGTCCAATGCTTCAGAGTGATAGTAGGTCCTTCTTAAAGTTGGATACATTGTATGACTCTTAGTGTCAGTCCAGTTGGTCCACCCAAGGACCAACTATAACTCTAAATCTTGGTGAAAGTGCTGGTAGTTTAAATGGTAAAACTTTGATAGATCATTGCAAGTCCTGTGTTCGAATCCCACATTCGCCACTTATCCTTTGCACAAAAAAAAGGAGAGGGGTGGGTTGGGGGAACCTTGGTATGCATATGACTACATTGAAACATATGGATATTTAGATATGCCTGCTTTCTCTTAATCACTGTCATACTAGCATTGTTGTGAAGAAGAAATCAAATTTACAATGTTTTGTTTGTTGTAAAATTCCTGAAATAATCATCCTTTTTTCTGTTCTTGTTTTAAGTTATGTTTAGATTTTCCTTTGTCTGCATTTATTTATTTTTGATTCATTAATCACTTATAAACTCAACATTTAACAACTTTGACAGATGATGGCAAATTCCTGCTTGCTGCACGAAAATGTCGGCGTCCTACATGCACCGACTATCTCATCTCCCTTGATGCAGATGATATGTCAAGGACGAGTGCTACATATATCGGGAAACTGAGGTGATGGTCAAATAGTGTATTCCATTGGTTCATGTGAAGATTAAAGTGTTAGATTTGTACAATAATTGCATAGAAATACTAGGGTGATGGTTATGAAAATCTTGGAACCATGATTGTACTTTGGGTAATTGCTTCATCATCTGTCTCATTGGTCTAACTTTTATACTCTTCCTGAATGGTTAATCTAAATTAACAATTGTTAGTATAAATTGTACAGAACTAGATTAGTTTGGTTTGTTCATCTGCATCAAATGCTTAAAGTTTCATTCCTGAACCCGAAGCATTATTTTGAATTGATTTCCAATTCCTTGCCCACTGAAATTGGACATATGCAAAAGCTCACAGTTTTCATTTGTTAGAGCATTGATTTTCTTTACTGATGCTTCCCATTTTAGAAACTGTACTGATAAGGTTTCCCGTATGGGCTCTACATTTATGAATATGCTAGATACAATTGATGAATTCCTTACCTTGTCATGAGGTCCAGCTTATATATATATCTTTCACTTCAATACATTTTCATGTACTTATATGAACTTCATTCCATGAAATTATCTACTATTGGCCGTTGCTTTATTTTAATTTGAATGAGTCAGTTTGTTGTATTTTCATCATAGTTTCTGTTTCATGCAGATCTAATTTTTTGGGAACCAAATTCACCATCTATGATGCTCAGCCACCTCATGCTGGAGCTATGATATCGAGAAGTCATTCCACTCGTGGAGGTGGTTCTGAACAAATCTCTCCCAAGGTTCTTGCTGGAAACTACCCTGTTGCACACATTGCTTATGAGTTGAATGTGTCAGGTTCGAGGTAAGTATTGTCAACTTATGTAAATTGTTTGTTGACCTTTGCTTTGTTAAAACAAGGTGATAGCATATTGACAACCATCTAGAAACTAACCTTTTGTAGCTTGGTTCAGAAATTTCTTTTATTCTTGTGTTGTTAGTTCTTTTATTGTTTGTTTTAGAAATCCTACCCCAATGATAATTGCACTTCTGATCATCCAAACCTCTCTTTTGTCCTTATTGATCTGACCATAAGTTCTCAATGTAGGAGTGTTGAAAGATAAGTTCAGTATCCGTAAAGGTTGAAAACAAGCCTTTAAAAACGGACCACACCAGTTGATATGGAACTATGGATTAGCTTTTACTGTCCCACAACTGACTGGTACACGGGTGATCTCCTGCAATATATTCTGAAACTGAGTTTACATCCTGGTATCCTTACTGCACGAGGCTGACCAAGCAGTAAGCTGACTGCTAACAAGCTCTTTTATTGGTACCGATCACATTTCTTTTTCTTGTTCTATCTCATCTTCTTCGACTACTTTTTCCTCTTGTCTGGCTGCTGCTGCACCTCCTCTCTCTCGCAGTTTTTTTCTCTCTGCTTAAGCAGTGTTTTGTCCGGCCCAAATCAACTGGTACCTATTCTTAGTACACTGTATAATATTGGTACTATTCCGGTCCGCTTGCCGACCAGGACCATTGCCAAATTGAAATTTTTAATATTTGGTTGGAAATATGACTTTTTGTTTCAGTTTTGGCCCCCAATTTTGAGTTACCTTTTTGAATGTTTAAGAGTGGATTTTGGAGGTTTGGGCTTACGTTATAGACAAATGGAATCAAGAATACTTAAGGAATACATTTTGGTGCGTAGATTCTTTGGTCTTTCCTGTTACTGCAAATTACACCAAAAGAAAATATAAAGTGGCTATTAGTTTTGGTAGATGATAACATAAATGCCTCCAATAGCTTGATCTTTTATGTTCATGCTTACCTTCATACAGAAAGTAATTTTAGTTTGTGAACTGATTATTAGAGTTAATGGATATTGAGATATAAAAATTAGACTTCAAATTTAAGTTTGCATGGAACCTTCTTTGGCAATGGTTGCATTCAGTTTTTTGTAATTCGTAAAAGTCTATTCATGGTACTGTAACAATTAGGCCTTTGACACATCACGAAATTCCAAGTCAATATATTTTCCTGCTTTAAAATGAAAATTATCATACATATCTAATTTCAAATATTCTGGAGATCCAAGACCAAATTCGTGCTTAATTTCTCACTGTAAACAAATTTAACTAAACACACATCAAAATTAGATATTATGATACACACAAAATATTGTACAGGAGATTAAATATCACTTACATGTGAAAAGCAATGTCCTTTTAGGATTGCAAGTTTAGAACAGTTTGTCGATAACAGGTTAAAATGTATCATGCTAGAAAACTTTGGCATGCATCACACATTATGCCTTGGCCAATTCTCGTTCTAATAGGGTTGTTTTTGGTTGTTCTATCAATTAATAAGAGAAAGTGACGTGGACTTTCTCTTATAGGGTTCAAGGTTTTGGTCACAAAGGCTTTAACATACCAAGACATTTAGACAAATAATTAAGAATGTCCTCAGGAGGGTCCACCTCCATCACAAGTTGGAATCTGAAGTGGGAAGCTTGAAAGCTTAAGTTTCGAGAGAGTATTCAGAGTAGAATCAGACTTATCCTCTATTTACATGCATTGGAGATGCCTTTTTTATATTGTTGCAAACAGTTAGGCCATATTCGGAGTGGGGGGGCATGGTCGTAGTAAGCATTGCAGGGACAGTCACCAGTCTGACTATGATAGTGGTCGCAGTTATGGGTTGCATGTCAAAGTAGTGAAATAGAATATGCCTAAACCAGTCTATTTGTTGAAGTGGTGGTGTGGTCAGTTATTGTCATTAGCATGTTATTTGCTATGGTGCAATCTGTCAAGGTCTAAGTTGGCCAGCACATCAGTGTACCCGCTTATGTGAAACATAATCAGTATGTGCCAAAATGGTCCTAGTATTGTCTCCCTGCTATGAAATGAATGAAATTATTATTATACTAGTATCATCTGAAGATTATACATGTATCTATCCTTACGTCAATGGAATGAAATTATTAGGAAGTTTTGACCACAAATAATATGTTTCTACCTACACGCTTAAGGTATATTTTTGATATAACTGTTGGAGCTGCTAAGATTGGCATGGCATGTGGTGTTCGCAGCCACATTTGTCAGCACCTTGTTATTTTGATTCTGAAGCTATATAGTGTTTCATGCTATTAGGCTCTTTAACTTTCTAAAAATCCTCAGGTCACTGTATTTGTTTGTCTTCTTAAACTAGCCTTACTTTCTCCTTCATCCCCCTTGTAATAGTTGGATTGACTAGATCTTGTACATGGGCCACCATAGGGCTTTTATCTAATTTTTTCCTCTAGTTCTATCTCCAACTTACTGTGACTTTGTTGTAATATCATATGCTGTTTGTAGAAGATCAAATATATTATTTGATTTATAATTATTAATTAAATACCAGAGGTCCTCGAAGAATGCAGTGTGTCATGGATTCAATACCTGCTTCTGCAATTAAACCAGGAGGGGTGGCTCCAACTCAGATAGAGTTCCTGCATACCAGCCTTGATTCTTTTGCATCTGTACCATTCTTCAGATCTAAGTCTTCGCGGATAGAATGTTTGTCAGGATCATTTTCTGGCATGAGTGAGGAAAAATTGGTTTTGAAGAACAAAAATCCAAGGTGGCATGCACAGCTTCAGTGCTGGTGCCTGAATTTCAGGGGACGGGTAACTGTGGCATCAGTTAAGAACTTTCAGCTGGTAGCTTCTGACGAGATTGGATTAGCCAACCAGGAGCAGGAGAAGGTAATCCTCCAGTTTGGCAAGATGGGGAAGGATTTGTTCACCATGGACTATAGCTATCCAATATCTGCATTTCAGGCATTTGCTATCTGCCTCAGTAGCTTTGACACCAAAATAGCTTGTGAATAAAACCAGGTGCGACCATATTCCCTGCTGACTTATTTTGACTTTGTTGCAATGAGTAAATGTTGTTATACTTGTCATTTAAGTCTGAACCTGAATAACTTGAGCCCGTGGGAATCAAGAAGAATATCTAGATGTCATTTGTGTTAAGGCGTTCATATGTTTAGTGAATTTGATTATGTTTGGTTTATGGATCATCTTAGTCATTTGCTTAGCCAGTTATCTTGAAGTGCTTCCTCTTGCTTGATGGCATCTCCATGATTTTTTTGGATAGATTGAAAATGAAAACTAGGGCTATATTCTGAAATAGCTGAATACTTTATTTACTTTTATTTATTCATTGAAAGCCCAGTGGCCAAAATCATGATGCCGATGAACAACAGCTACCTTTCCTTCACAAACGTGATCTGTCTCTTACCTGCCGAACGTGTAGATTAATTGTCCTTTCCTGTAGCTTTTTATCTGTTGACATAACATTGAACAGCTAAATGCACATATATTTAGTTGGAAGTACCTTGACGCCTAAGGTATGACCTAAGTTGATTGTGATTGAGAGTCACATTTAGTTGTTTCTGTTCCCTCACCAGAGTTGAAAATTTTCTAACAAATTATTACTCATTGGTGGTACAAATGGTGCACTACACTAACAAGCGAACAAGTTTGCAAAATTTTGCTGAAGAAGGTTGCAGTGTCATATAGCATTGGCTTCATAATAACTTGCTTTTCTAGCAAAAAAGAAAAAAAACTAAAAAGGTGAAATTGTTCATTTTATGATATTTCAGTTTTAGATGTGTTTTAAACTGGAAAAGAAACCTCTGTTGTTTTTGGTGATGGTCATCTGACCAAAGCTTTGGAGAAAAAGCAGGGCATTGGTGTAATTTTAAGAGTGCGTAATAGAAATAGCAGTTTGATTGGTATCAGTCTCTTGAATAGCAATCAGTGCAAGTAACTGTTCCAATAGCATGCTCAGATCTTGCTTGCCCCCCAACAAATTTGTAGGACATCTGCTGGTTATGTTGGTTTTGATGGCTTATATTTGTTGAAATGTGGTGATTGCTGCTATAAGAATTCTCTGGATCTCATTGGTTTGTACTTAATAGTGTAATCTGTCATTTTAGGTTGGCTTAAATTATAAACTGAGTGTAATCTTTTGTCTCTTCCTTTTGTTGCAGAGACCAGTATAATCCATTTGTTCCATTGGTGCTTCTTCACTAGAGTTCAGCAGTGAAGTATCATTTGCAGCCATGATTGCTAGTTTAAGTTGATTAACGCAGCCAGGCTCTGCTATGGCAGGTAAAATCTCCAACAGCCTTCCCGGTTGTGTGGCACTCGCGCTTGTGGTTAAAAACTTCCAAGTCTTTGGAAGCTCATACAGCAATTCAGATACCGGCTAACTTCTTTTATAAGGTGATATGATCCTGTTGTTTATCCTCCTATCTATGTATGAGGGTACCATTTTTCCACCTTGTTTGAAAGTAATGTAGTTCTCCAAAATCTATGCTATCACTAACTCAGTTGCTCAAGACCAGTACCCATGTGAACATGCACCAATTACCTCAAGCAACATATATGTTTGCTTCAAGTTGAACAAGTTGCACATCAAGAGTGGGAGGGAGAGAAGGCATGCAGTGTGGGACACTGGTTTTCTGGAGGTTGTCTTTTCTTTATTCCTAAGATCTCTATTTCCCAACTTGTACCTCTGGGAACAACCTGCAACAGAGTAAGTTCTATCAAGATCAAATTTGGAAAGAGAAAAAAAGAAAAAGAAAAATCGACTGATTTCTAGCATGAAGATGCAAAGGGGCATCTTATGGTCTCTTCAAGTCGAGGCCTTTCCAAGTCTGCCCCATTAATGGATGAAGTATTTGTTTAGCTTGTTTAATGCTTTTACCACAGTGATATAGCTTGTCCTGATAGGAGCACATATCTTAGTTCACGAGGAAGATGAAATGGCATCAAACTTAAGCTTATTTGACCTTATTTGCTGCCACCTCAAGCGTAAGGTACAGGTGTTCGGCATACACTTCTCCAGTTGTAGCAAACATAGCAGAGTGGCTCATGCCTGCCTGATACTGAGTTTATAATAATGTAGAAATCACCTAGCATTGCTTCATTATTAGTATGACATAAAATTAGATCATCTCCATCCGATGTGCTAATTGATACACACATGAATGCATGCAAGTCATCCAAGTTGCGGTACATCTTCCCAACTTTGGATTCTACTCTTCTTCTATTTTTCATGAACTGAATCAAAGATCTAAGTATCAAATTATAATCGTACACTATATAATTGTTTAAATAAAATTATAATTACAAAACATTAAGTAATACACTATACAATTGTTCTATCAAATTTGTTGTTTAAAAAATTAATGTAACATTTACAATTAAAATTAACCCATTAAATTCTTAAAAATTTCTTGGCGTGGTGGAGGCACAGCAGCCACATTGGCGCAAGGCCACGTGCGACAGGCCGAACTTGAAGCCCAGCCCGTCTTATAGGCTTAGCCCGGCCAAGTCTTTTAAGGCTTCGGCCTGCCACTGAAGAAACCCTAATTCCGATCTAGTAGCGATACCCTGCGCCGTCTCTCGATTCCATCTCCTTCCTCTCTCTTCGCAATTATATATCGAGAACCAGATCGGATTTGTGTGGATTTATTTGTTGGTTGAAGGGTTCTTATCTGATCTTTTGTTTGGATTGCGTTCTTGCTTATCTTTCACTATGAACATCGGATTTGTGTGCAAAACATGTTCGACATAACGTTTTCTTTTTGCGTTTATACTGATGTTGTCTTTGGTCTTCTTGTTACATTCCGTAGTTATCTGTGGGGAATTGATATGTTTGGTGTCCTAAAATCTGGTTCTTTGCTCAGCGGTTGAAATGCTTTGCTGATGATGATAGCTTTAGGCATGAGCCCGCAACAACATCTGCGCTCCAGGATCGTTGATACCTGGGTTGTTTGTTGGCAAGGATGAATGTGCCAAAATGCTAATCTGAGGTCTTCTTGTTCAGATGTCTAGGATTCAGAAATTTCTCCATTTTTTATCTTTCTTTTCAATTATATAGCCAGGGTAAGTGTTGCTGATGATGGTAGATATAGGCATGAGCCTCAACAACATCTGCGCTCCAGGATCATTATTGCCTGGGTTGTTGTTGTTGTCAAGGATGAATGTGCCAAAATGCTAATCTGAGGTCTCTTACCCATTTTGAAATTTAATACACTCGCATTTCTTAGATTGAGCAAATTCATTGTTTTTACACTTATTGTTTTGAACACTGTGACAAAGAATAGAATGTAGAAGATGCCACTGAATACCCCGAACAATAAATGCTAAATACAATATGTATCTAATGGATCTTCATCTTGTTGTGTAACAGTGAAAACTAGTCATGTATGGTTCAACAACATTTTTTGGAAAAGATCGAGTCATAATTAATTTGACAAAATATGCTTAACTAGTTTGGTTCCAGCCACTTTCAGATGATACAAAGATTTAGTCTCACAAGGTTTACTCATAAACTGAAAGAAGTCTGTAGATACTCATGGTGTTCAGTGCTCGATAAATTGATTAAAAGCCATGCTAAAATTTTACAATACTGAGTTATAGATCAGATTTTGAATGGCTTACTCAGAAATAGATTTTTTTTAAAATAAATATCTTCCCACTAGATCAGAAATAGATTTTTTTTTAATAAATATCTTCCCACTAGATCTTTTTGTGTGAAACCATAAATAGGAGCTCATGATAAGAATGATGTTTATTTTGCCTGGGATTATTTATAATTTTCTCAAGTTTTTTCCTATCGTTTTTTGCAATATGCCTTGGATGTATTCTGCAGCTGCTAGATAGCTGTCAGAATTTATGCATTGAATTCAGAAAAAAGAAGTTTCATTGATAGCTGAAGTAAACTCATAGCTAAACTGTCAAAGATCCTTTGCTGAAGTACGACAATTTATCTGGGAGTTTTGAGTGTATAAGATGACAATGGATGTTCAAGCAGTGAGCATGAAATTTTAGTATATCTTCAACTTGTATGACTTTTAAATTTTAGCATATATGACCTAATCATATTTGTATAGAAAAAGATAAAACAGCATGTGTGAACTAGTCAAATCTTTGTCAGCTTATAAAATAATAAGATTTCGTTTTTATAAAGTTCCTCAGCAGAGAAGATACAATTCTACAGATACTCAAATGTATCCTGCCTTTTTCTGTTGGGTTGGATATGTGGTTAGCTGGGACTAGAACTGCATTGTTAGGTGGATACTGGAAGTATGGTTAGTCTAATAATGCATCATATTTTTGTGTATTTGTGTAATTTGAGAATTTTGTTTATTCTTTATTTGAACATGTAAAACATATTAGGAAAGTTTAGATTTCATTTGATTGTTTCTCTTGCAATGGATTATAAAAATAGTGTATTGTAACATAATATGCATACTAAGGCATGTTATTTTTGGCTCATTGTGAGCTATGAGGAAGAGTGGTTGAAGACCAGCAGTTTACAAGTGAATGGTAGGTTTTATTTGCAAATGTTAGGTGAGCTCTACTCCCTGCTAGATGGCTTTATAAACCCACTCCATCTTGAAACAAAGCCATGAGTTTGTCATTGTCCCGAAGGTTTGCATTCTTACCATTTGGTTGTGTAGTTTTTAAGGAGGATTGATCACATGGGACCTGGTGGACCTCCTGGCCCTGGCCCAGGCTGGGGTCCTGGACCTGGGGGGCCTGGGCTGTGCGGCCCTTGCTGCGATTTCCTCTCTTCATGGTTAGGTTTTTTTTTTTTTAATTTTTTTATTATCTTGCTGTTGAACATTTTATTCACCATTCAATTTTTTCTTAGATCTTGCTCTGTATCATTTCTCATGTTGACATCACTCCAACAAAGTGCAGCATTTTAAGCAGTATCTCAGTAGAACAAAGCTGTTATATTTGTTAACTTGCATCTTTTGTTTGTCCTTTTTCTAGTTTGTATGGTTGCCTTAATAAAAAAATAGAACATTATAAACTCCAGTCCTGTCATGCTTGATGCTTTAGGTCAGCAACATTTTTGGGTATGATTTTTGTTGTCTTTTTAGATATGTGCCACATTGTTTCTCTTATGTAGATCAAACAAAGTGCAGCATTTTAAGCAGTATCTCAGTAGAACAAAGCTGTTATATTTGTTAACTTGCATCTTTTGTTTGTCCTTTTTCTAGTTTGTATCGTTGCCTTAATAAAAAATAGAACATTATAAACTCCAGTCCTGTCATGCTTGATGCTTTAGGTCAGCAACATTTTTGGGTATGATTTTTTGTTACCTTTTTAGATATGTGCCACATTGTTTCTCTTATGTAGATCAAACTACTGCTTTTGCCAGATTTCCTGTTTAAGGACTTTAAAATTGTGTTCTTTTCTTGACTTGCAGTTTCTACTTCCTCTGCTGCTGCTGCTTGCTTCGAGACTGCTGTGGCCCGCTATTTGGGCGACCTCCCGGACCACCTGGACCGCCCTTTTAATATGCATTGTGCTTAGTGAAGTAATAATAATAATAATGGGAGGTATCATTCCGTGTTTTTTTTGTGTACTAAAATGATTGCAATTTCTTGATTATTATATATTGCAATTTCTTGATTATTATATGATGATATCTTAACTTTCCATATATAGAAACGGATAGACTATAAATGACATCTCTTATGTCAATGACACCAAAGGGATATTAAATGAATGGAATTGGGATATAGATGGAATATAATGAAATAGAGCCACTTTGAGGTTCCCTATGAAATGAGGCATGGAACGGAGCCACTACGAAGAAGTTCCGGGAGTTACGAAGGAAGCTTCGGACTCATATTGTTCATGGGTTGAGAACGGGGGTTGAACTCTATGAGGTCGAATCTCCCGTTGTTCCTCAACCCCAGTATATTATTGCTTGAGTTGCTTGGCAATGGAGGTTGATGAGTTCTTGTCCATGAAATAAATGGTAATGGACGATGCAGTTTTCTTCGTTGAATCATTGGATGGTGTTGGCATTGTGCCATATGCTCTGTGCTTTGTCTTCAAAAGCTGTTTGCATCGTGCAATAACGTTACAGGTTACAGATTACAGTCATTTGGTTTTACTATTATTTACTGTTCTAATATTATCGATTTTATATTTTCTTACGCACTGTCTGTAGGTTGAAGAAAGGGGAAGTTAAAGAGACGAAAGAAAAAAAAAAAAAAAAGAAGAGGAAGGAGAATATAAAAAAAAGGATATTTATATTTATTTATAATTTTAAAATATTAAAAAAAATAAAATAAGTTTAATAAATACTAAAGAGGAGATTACCAAATACTAATCTCCTAATTGATACTTTGTTTGAATTATCAAATGATGATGAAAGAAGAATATATTGCGACCCATTAAAAGTTACCCATTAGACTTGTGTCAAAAATATTACCTGTCGATCTCAACCGTACATCAAGAGCCTAATGTGAATCTCGATGTCACATCCCAACTCTCCGTTGATGGCCCCCCTTCTCCTTGTCGACTTCGCCTGTCCTTCCGATGCGGTTGAGGCAACCGTTGCGACTCCGACGATAAGCCTCGTTCAACTCCTCGTTTCGCCTTCCTCCTCCTCTCGCTTCTTCGAACAGACTAAATGAGTCATCCATCAACCATGGCGGCTCTCCACCACCACCTTCGCCTGACCTCATCCTTCCTCCTCATCCATCAACCATCGACGCGGGTGTCGGCCAAGATCCGAGAGATCTCTTGCCGGCGCTGAGGTCCACCATGATCAATGGGAGGGCTAATTATTATAGATTTTTTTTTAATATCTCATTAGCATTCTAAATATTTACATTAAATTTTCTATAATTATAAAAATAAAATATTTAACTCTAACAGTCAATTTTATTGATAAAAGTTATAAATCTTGACAATACGTATAAAAATAAATATAAAAATAATAATTTTAACATCTTAGTTACATTTTTGATATGGCGACGTCACTAGGATTGCGGGTGATTTGTGGTCGGTAAGAATGTTGCCAACTTTTGAGTCTTCTTGTGGTGGGAGGATGAGGAGGAAGAGTGACTGCGAGAGGTGAGATAAAGAAAGAGTACGACGCAGATGTCGACACTCTGCATTTGCTTCAACGTCCAGCACTTATGTAGATGCATAGTGACATCACTCTATATTTGCATCGACACCAACACCGATGTAGGGAAGGGCGATGCTCAACCTTCTTTCCCCCTTCTCCGATCTCTTATCTTTCTTCACCCTTTCATTGCTCAGCATACACAATAAGGAAGAAGTATGAGTGATGCAGAACAATGCACGAATGTCGAGTATCAATCATCTTTCTTCTCCTCTACATCAACATCGATATCAATGCACGGATGCAGAACAATACTTAGAATCTGCATCGGTGTTGATGCTGATGTAGAACGACATCATTCTGTATTCGCGTTGGTGCTGCTTAGCATATGCGGGGAAGAATGGCCCCTCGACATATGCATTCGTGTTGACGCATATGCTGATGTAGAGCATCGCCGCTTAGCATCTACATCGACGTCGACACGATGCTCATCCTTCTTCTTTATTTCACATCTTTCTTCTCCCTTTCATCGCTCGATATGCATTAGAGGAGAAGAATGAATAAACGATGCAAAATGTTATTCACATTGACGTAGTTGTCGAGCGGTATTGATGTAGATTCAAAGCGTTGACATATGTATTTTTCCTCCTCTACCTTTGTATCATCTCTCCTCATCTCTCTCCTTTATTATCCTCCTTCTTCCCTCGTAATAAATCGTAGAAATCATTAGTGTTCTCGTCGACCATTATCACTTGCGGCCCCTAGCGACAGTGTAGTTTGCCATCATCAAAAATATAATTGGGATATTAAAATTATTTTTTTGATTATGATTTTTATGTTATTTCTATATAAACTAGATGATATTAGGATAAATAAAATTAAATATTTTATTTATAATTATAAAAAAATTAAATATAAATTTTTTAGTTCTAAGGCCGACGTGGACGTCGAGACCTTCTACAACGGCTACCTCGCTGCAATTATGGTCGAAGGGGGTGGCGTGGCCCCCCGTCGGCTCCGCCATCGCCCTCCTCGCCGAGTCCCAGGACGAGATCCCCCTCACCAAAACCCAAGCCTCCTCCACCGCCACTGGCGTTTCCGCTTCTCCTCCTCCTCCCGCTCAAGCACCCGCCTCTCCTCCCCTGCAAACCGTAGCGTCTCCGAAACCCTCTCCGGCGGCCGCTTGTTCTTCGCCCATTCGGCATCGGATGGTGTGCGGCGGATAGTTGCTACACCGTACGCTAAGAAGTTTGCTAAGGATCTAAAGTTGGACCTGACTGGGTTGTCTGGTCCCGGGCCAATGGGGAGAATCGTGGCCAAGGATGTGGAAATTGCCGCTGCAAGTGCTGCAGCCATGCCGATCGCTCCACCGAAGGCCACAGTGGAATCTGGATCGGCGAGGTCTCCTACTTCTCCAGCGATCGAATTGGGCACTGTGGTTCCATTCATCACAATTCAGGGTGCTGTTAGCAAAAACATGGCCGAGAGCCTCTCAGTTCCGACGTTCCAGGTTGGTTATACGATCACAACGAATGCCCTCAGTCATCTTTACAAGAAAGTGGGTATTTTCTCAATCTCCAATTTCCTAAAGAAGCGATTTTTGATCGAGCTATTATTAATTTCCCAGAGCTGCTTCAGGTTTGATAGGTGTAGACTAAGTCAAAGGGTGTCACCATGACTGCATTGCTTGCAAACGCTACTGTGGCTGCAGAGACGGCAAAAGCTTTATTGACACCAGCAGCATCAACATTGCTGTTGCTGTGGCCATTGATGGAGGGTTAATCACACCAGTCCACCAGGGTGCATACAAGGTACTTCCATTCTCCTGTGATCTTGATTGGAGTCTTTGGACTTCTTATTTAAGGTTTGAATGCTGGATGTATAGGTTGATATCTACTCATTGTGAAGGAAATGTAAGGAATTGGTTGATAAGGCAAGAGCAAAGCAGCTGCAACCTCATGAGTATAACACTGGTACCTTCGATTCGTCTCATATTGTACAGATAACTAGTCCAGTTAAGTTATTTCTAAATTTGAGTTTCAGCACTTTTTGCGATAACATATAATAGAATTTATTTATTTTAGAAACTTCCTTAAGACAAATTGAAGATGTCAATTCATATATACTATCCCTATGCATGCGGATTTCCATCTTCAAAGCTCCATCTGCAAGTTGTCATTGTTGATGCATCCTGAGAGCATCTTATATGTTGTCTAATGAAATAAAAGGAAATTAATTTTTTTAAAAGCTCTGTCTGCAAGTTCAGAATCATATTTAGGGTGTTTCTGGACAAGGTCCGTTATAGATTGATTTTCTTTTTCTTTTTGTCTACTGGGAGTTCATACATCAGAGGGAATACATTATTCTGTCAAAGAGCTATTTGATGGTTGCACTATTAAAAATCTTCTTTTGATGTCTGATGGCCATATATTTTCAACATAAAAAGATATTTGACTCATAAACACTCCAAACATCTGTAAGTCATGTTAATACCTGATAGAAATCCATCACACTATGCTCCTATCCACTATACTGAAAACTCCAAGATGCATGCTTCTATTTATATATGCTTAAACACACAGCTATTATCAGTTGGGTCCATCATGTGCAGAGAATTATAAATCAGAGCTTGGAGCATGTGAATGGTGAATGTGCATAAACATTAAGAGCAAAGACAAGATAAATGCAAGCAGCTGGCTTCTAATTATTATAGAGGAACATATTCTGAAACTTGAGGATGTAACTTTATCCTCATAAGCATATGGGTCGCTCTAAGTAGTCTTAAATATATAATGGTGTATTTTCTCTTATCAGCAGCTGCAGGTTACATGTTCTTATTAAGTGAAAGGATTCATGTATAACCTTACATTTTTCAGAAGCTCTTTCATGGTTTGCCAATCTTATAGAATGGAACATTACCCTACCCGGTTAAGGGTTTAAGGCACCATGAATGTGGATCAGTGTCCGTAAAGCAGAATGGATTTTATCAATTCATATACAATTCAAAATGTAAATTGAACTTTGGAACTTATTGATAAAATTCTCTTGGGTCAAATTAATTATAGTGTGATAGTTGTGATATATAATGGATGAAGATACATATACAAAACCTAACAAGTTCATTTACTGGAGGAACATAAACATCCTTCTTTTGTCAGGTTCAAAATTGTTCAAGATCATTGAAAATAAAAGGATGGAGAAAGAAGCTTCTTCTCAGGCTACTAGTTTAAATCAGAATTTTTATGTATGATGCCCATCAAATGGCACCGGCAAAAATTGCATGCCAGTACTGTTGATATGATTAATTTTTTGTTTCTTTATGTTTATGAATCTTCAGTAAATTCCAAAGAGCCAATTGGTAATACCAAATAGGAACATTTACTTTCTTCCAGCACATGTATGAGAGTGACATCATTGCACTTGTGACATTACATAACATCATAATGTAGCCTTTGGTGTATTATCCGATTGTACTTTTTGCATTTTTGACTTCTCAAGATCTTGATTTCTTCTGTTTTTTCTTTTCTTTTTTTAATTATGTGTTTACCACCTTCATCTTACAATTTTTTAGGAATACATATTTTAAATTTTATTCATATTTTTCAAATAATTAGATAATTTCCTACCTTTCTGCTATTCTTTTCTTTTTTCAGTTGGCATCCATCATACACAAATGCTTCTGCTGTACTCGCGTGTCTTTCTTTTTTTTAACTACTCTTTTTGATACATTACTCTTTCAAACCTTGGGATGTTTGGTGTCGACGGTTTTGATGCAATTTTACCTCCTGGAACTGTAATCCTAAGTGAATAATCTGAAATATTTTAATTGATTTACTTACAGAATGAGAAATTTTGTATTTTCCCCTTTTATTTCTTAATGGAATTTACTACAGGGGGCAATCATGGCTGTCGGTGCATCTCAACCAACTGTTGCTGCTGCCGAGGATGGTAGGATTGGTGTAAAGAGTCAGATGCAGGTAAATCTTACTTTACAAACAGTAACCCTGTTATGGATCCTCCTAACTATCTTGAAATTATTTAGTTTGGCTTAATCCTAAAGCGTAAAAGTGAAATCCTTGCAGGTGAATGTTACTGCAGATCACAGCGTCATTTATGGAGCTGCATTCTTGCAAGCACTAGCCACAATCATCAAGGATCCCAAAGATCTCACCCTCTTAAGTGCTGCTATAAAATTAGTGAGTGAAGAAGCCATTGCATGATCCATTTTATTATTATCTGCAGACTAAGGATAAATTGATTTTTTTTTTGTTTTTTCATTCAATCTTCTCATTCTTGAGCATTTTTATTGTCAGTGACATTGATATTCCAATAAAGTTTTCTTGAGCCAAGTAGGTTTCAGTATGTTGTGACATTTGTGTTTCATTTTTTACATCTGCTTGGTAAGTGTTCTATGTTGTCTTGTCATAACAATTACAGATTAGCTTAGCAGTAATCCCGAGTGGTTGACCAGCCTTCTCATCAGTCTGAAGTGTAGATTATATACAGTGTTCTGATATGATTTAGCTAGAGATGGATGCTTTGACTTTTCAATTAGGAGCTCTGACTTTTCAATTAGGAGCTCTATTAAGATCATAATTAGTTTCATGTTGACTGAACAGTTGACTGAGGCCTTAGGTAATTTATCCATTAATTTCCAGAGGATAAAATGGTATAATCAATTCTTCATGGCTAGTTTGGATCTTGTCAATCATAAACAACAATTTGGCACAATGAAACATATGAACACAGTAGAATCAATTCTCCATGGCTAGTGTGGATCTTATCGATCATAAACAATTGATTTGGCACAATGAAACCTATGAAAACACATTGATTCTTGTGCAGAGCAGACAACCATTTCTCATTTCCTTGGACATACTCTAAGATAGATCACACTGATGCTGTTCATAAAACCCACCAAAGTTTGCTAATGGATTTGAGTATAAACCACAGAAGTCTCGGAATATATAACACTAAGATCTGTTGTTACATCACTCTGCTATCTGAGTGCTGACAACACTCTCAAGGAAAAAGAGATACAAGTGTGATACTATCTTACAATGGCGGATATTAACAATACTGAATGGTACCAAAAGAACACAGCTATCACCAGCATAACTAGTGCCAGTTCTGAGCTACAAGAAGAAACCTTTTCATCTTTTAGCTGCCTTTGCCGAGCAGCAACTACTTTGCATTGAACAGCATCCTCAACGTGTTTCGCATCTTCGGCCTTGCCGCCGGCGACTCGCTGACACATGCTAGGGCAACCTTCAGAATCGAAAGCATCTGACTTCGAACAGCCAACGACGTTTTCACGATTCTAGGATCAAGGATCTGCTCTCTTTCACTAGACCTAGCTGAGTTGCTCAGCGCCCATTTGGCCAACTCAAGTCCATTGCTCACCGCTGGTTTCCCAGTCAGCAGCTCCAGTATAATGACCCCAAAACTGTAGACATTCCCAGCCATTGTCACCTTCATGGTGTATGCATACTCTGAAACCAAAAAGATGAATCCATGATATTAGACACTCAGAATACCTAAGCCCTCATCTAAAAGAAGTGGCTAGATATATAAGAACCTGTAATATAATATATAGAGATAATTCATTGTGTTTGTGATTTATAGATATTACAAAACATAAGGTGCCATGGATCAAACCCAATAAAATTTTCTTTCATAAAACAAGCAGAAATGATCGTCTATAATACTCTTTTCTCAGAGTGCTTCTGATCGTATCATGCATGGAAGTTATAAATAAAGAGGAATTAGCTCATTGTAAAAGGTAGATTAGTTGGAAATCTTCAACGAATGCAAATTAGTTCAGAGGAGAGTAAAACATGACTGATTGCAACTTGATATATAAAAAGTATTCATATGGAGAAAGGAAAAGAGTAAGAACAACATGCAGTAGTAATTAGTCTAACAATAGCAAAACTCAAGGATAAGAACATTAGCTTTTGATGTCTCACCTGGGGGAATGTATCCAACCGAGCCAGCAACGGTGGAGAGACTCCCAGTACTCTTTGAAGGATCAATAACTTTGCAGAGCTCGATGTCCCCTATCTGAGGCTCCTTAAGTGACTTCAAGTGGATCGTCTTTGTCGATAGATCAAGCAGAAGAACTGGCTGCGTGCACCCATGGAGAAATGTCAACCCTTGAGCTACCCCTAGCATTATGCTGTAACGAGAGGGCCAATCCAAATCATTCTCAGAGTTCTTGTGAAGGAAATCGAACACAGTCCCCTTGTGTACATGTTCATAGAACAGGTAAGCGCTGTCATCGGTCAGCACATACGCCAAGGGAACCATTACATTTGTGTTGCTCAGCTTTCCTAACACCTCCAGTTCTTGACGGAATCTTTCATGGCTTCCCATTTGGAAAATCTTGTCGGTCCAATTCAGTTTCTTAATGGAGTAGCTAACCCCGTTTGGCATGACAGCCTTGTAGTAGGTAGAGAATCGAGTCTTCAGTATGATTTTTCTCGGATTACCAGCGACTTCCAAGGTTTTGGAGAAGTCAATACTCGATCTGTGTATACTGTTTGCAGTCACAAAGTAGCCATTAACGATCTGAAGATTGCTTTCTCCAAGTTGTGGACTTTCGTCTTCCACCCGATAGAAGCGCTTGGAAGAGATTAGCAGAAGAGCCACAGCTACCAAGCTTAAGACAGCAACCATGGAGATAACCAGGACGATGATGAAAACAGGTGACCTCTTTTTTTTACTTGACCTAAGTGTGTTTTGGCTTTCGGTTGAGTTTACGAGATACCTGTTCCCAGAGGTGTCGACAGTAACATAATTTCCAAATGCAGGACGAATTCCGGAAAGATTATTGTTGGACAGATCTAACAGTGTCAAGCTTGTCATGCCTGTTAAAAAACTTGGAATCTCACCAGTAAGAACATTGTCTGAGAGATCAAGAACCTCCAATTCTGTTAAAGCAACGAGAGAGGATGGTATGGATCCACCGAGTGAGTTATGACTGAGGTTAAGAGCTATCCTCAAGTTAGCAGGCATCCTAGGAACTGTTCCACTCAGCCTGTTGCCTCCCAGCCGCAGTTCTATCAGAGATGACATGTTGCCGATGGTTTCGGGTATAGAACCATCGAATTTATTACCTTCTAAGATCAAGTTCGAAAGACTCTCTAATCTGGAAATTGCAGATGGGATGGCACCGGTGAGGGAGTTCAGGCTTAGATCTAGTACGCTCAAGTTGGCGTGCAGTTCGAAGAGCTTATCAGGGATGCCGCCATTGAGACTGTTGTTTCGAAGCTTCAACACGACGAGGTTTGGAAGGCTACCCAACTCCTCCGGCAATTCGCCTTGCAAACGGTTGGATGCAAGATTTAAGAGCGTCAGATTCTTACAGCCGCCGATCTGTGGATGAATCTGCGAGTCCAAATCGTTGTCGTTCAGCTCCAAGTACGTCAAACTGGCGAGATTCCCAATCGTTTGTGGAATGGTCCCATTGAGTGAGTTCCTACCAAGCCGCAATCGGTAGAGATTCTGAGACAGATTCTTAGGAATAGGACCTCGAAGGTTATTGTTTGTCAGATCCACGGACACCAGATTCGGAGATGAGAGAAGGTCCGCTGGTATCTCGCCGCCAAGGTTATTGTAGCTGAGGTCCAAAACCCTGACGTACTTGGTAATCCCGGAAGGTATGCTGCCGATGAATAGGTTCTGATTGGCGGCAAATCGAGAGAGACTTGTGATGTCGGACAAGCTTCTGGGGATCAGCCCTCCCAAACTATTAGAAGAAAGGAGCAGCGTCTCCAACTTGAAGAGATTCCCGATCCCGTCTGGAGTCGACCCAGAGAGGTCATTCTGGCTTAGATCCAATAAGGTCAGGTTTCGATGACCACCGATGTCACTTGGGATTTGACCATCGAAGGAATTCGCGGACAGCACCAGTTCCTCCAATCCTTGGCTCTTCCCAAGAGCAGGCATCCCTCCGGTGAAGCTATTCACAGAAAGATTCAAGCTTTTCAATCTGGCCAGGCCATCTAACTGCGAATCGACTGCTCCACTGAGGTTATTGTGAGACAAATCCAGCGTCTCCAAAGAAGTAAAACCCGAGAAATTTGGTAGATCACCACCATGTAACATATTGGAGCTGAGATTGAGCGACTTCAGCCCATGCGACACGCTGCAGTTGGCGAAGAAGAACCCACCCGGGATGCCGGTGAAAGCGTTCCCAGAGAGGTCGAGAGACTCCAAAGAGTCAAGGCGGCAGAGTAGGTCGAAGAAGCCGGCAGCCGACGAGGAGTTGCGGGCGGTGGATATGCCGACGCGGGAGAGGTCTAAGCTTTTGACCACCGAGGAGTTTCCCGAAGCAGAACACTTGACTCGTCTCCAACGACAAGGATTTGGGTCACTAGTGTTCCATGTAGCGTCGGAAAAGGAGCTGCGGAGGCTCCGGGAGAGATTCCCCATGATTCGTGTTTGGGTTTGGCCGAGTTGGGAGGTGGAAGTGTCTGCAGAGCCATGCAAAGAAAGCCAGGAGGAGAAACAGAAGACAAAAAGAGGAAGGAAGAAGGGGTCATTAGACCTCCCCATTTCTACCAGCTCTTCTGTGATAGAACAACGATCACCTGAAGTCGGGGAGAGGGGGGGGGGGAGGGGTGGTTTTAAGAGGAAGGAGATAAAGACCATAAAAGGTGCGAGCCTCATGCAGAAAACTGAGGCAGGGAGTTTGACTGTTGGATGGATCATACAACGCGGAGGAAGGGGTCTTTCTTCAACCACCTGTGTGTCAAAGAGGAGGAAGAAACATGTAACAAGAGTCGAGAAGACGAGCGACAAATACCAAGAAGATAAAACAAAAGGCAGGATCTTTGATCTCTCCTCCGCTCCCTCTTCTACCTGCGCAACAGTTCCCAAGGCCTGGTGCCTTATCGAAGGAGGGAGAGTGAGAGAAGGAGAGAGGGTTAAAGCCAGGAGCTTTATTTGGAGTAGTCCATCGGGAAGATGGAAAGAAAAGAACACAGGTTACTGGGAAATGTGTGTGCAGGTTTTCCACGCTTGGCCTCTGACAGTTGACTGAGTCACAGACCGGACTGGAGATTCCAACAGTAGCGTAGACCAGCAGAGATAGGAGACGAGAGTGAATGCAGTTGGATTGGAAGAGAGAGTCTTTGGCTTGACTTTGGAGGTGTTAAAAGAGTGTGGAAAAAAAGTGGGGTAGAAAGATGGAAGTTGAAAAGTCTCTTTGGTGTGAGATGTCCCCTTCGACAGCCCCACAGTTTTGACTATGACTTTGAATAGACTCACAGATGCGGTGGCGGTGGCTTTGGATTTCCCGGTCTTTGGATTCCCACCACCATCACGGAGGTGGCGATGGTGGTGGACAAGCCGTGTTCCACGGACAAGGGTTCCTAAGCCGCGATTTTGTTAGTCGTCGAAGGAGTTGTCTTCTGCAAGCAGATCTGAACATTCTCCGGAGTTGCAGAGTACCTCGTGGAATAGTCTAATATGCACGAGGAGCTCCCTGCTCCGGTAGGGGAGATCGAGGTGGAGAGATGGTGATAGATAGGGTAAGGGGACCAGCTCGAGGAGGCAAACAAGTACATCGTTGATTGGATTACGGCATCAACGTGGGGTAACCATGGAAGAAGACTTGCGAGCAGGTCTGCAGAAGACTTTGCAGGAAGCCATTTGCGTCGTCCCTAAACATAGTAAATGCATCCGTTGAAGATGTATGCGACTCAAACGCATAATGGAAGACCAGTGTTGGTAATCTGACCGATTTTTCTGGAATTTAGCAGCTCGTGATGCCTTTGTTGAACATAAAAAAGGTGGTGGGTGGAAATTGTTAGAGGTTGATCAATATGGCTTGTTCAAAACCGAATGAGTAGGATGTTTAAAGGGAACTTAATTTGATGTCTTTTGTGTGCGATCATTAATAATCTTGAGAAGTCTATGATTATAATTTATATTAATTATTGTTGGAACATAAAGTGAAAATGAAAAACTTAATTGAATTCCTTCATTCATCATCCATTTATATATGTTAGGAGGAGGATGTCCTTCAACTGATTTATGAGATTTCCTCGTTCAGTTAGAAAAATCATATCTGGTATAATGCATAAATCTTATCTTCTATCACGCCCATGTAAGATCGAGCTACTGCCAAGGACGTCGATCTTGAATCGATGTCAATGAATCAAAAGGAAGGAGATCGTAGTGTTGTCAACCGCAGTGAAGATCTAATGATGATTGACTTCGGCGGCGATGAAAGTCTGGCTAAGAAGGAGCGGGCGATTATGCTGGAGCCGCAAGTGCGACAGAAGGAGGTCGTAGTGTTGTCAATCATGGTGAAGGTCTGACGACGGTTGACTTCGATAGTCATGTAAGCCTGACTGAGAAGGAGGGTGCAAGCATGACAGGAAGAGGAGGTCTGACATGGGGCACGCGCAGTAGAATGGATGGAGCAAAAGCAATCGCTGGAAAACGAAAGCGAGTATGGAGGTGCAAAACTTGAAGATCAAGACCAGGAGGACTCGCGTACAAGGGGAGAGGGCGCTGACAGCGAGGGGACCTCGATGGCAGGAAGAGGAGGTCTAGCAACTGCAGCAAAAGAAGCAGAGGTTGCTCTGTTTCTATTGCACTACAGAAGAAGAAGAAGCTAGCGATGCCGAAAGAAGAGGTAAGAAGTTGTCGTTCGATAACGAAGGGCTACCACTAACGAAGGAGAGGTAGCAAGAGTCGGCTTCGGCAGGTGCACTACGAACGCCAATCACTGGAAGACGCTGGCTGCGACCAGCAGAGAGAATGAGCGATGGCGGTAGGAGGATGAGGAATGAACAGGGGATTGTCCTTTGTTGCTAGAGATTTGATCATATAAACAGATCTGATCAAAGGAAAAAGTTTGTCGTCGTTAGACAACAATTGAATTGAGGAGGAAGGCAATGGCGGTGTTCCTTCTTGCTCAAGATGCTGGCAGCAAGGAGGGAAGGGCAGCGGCTATGGGGAGCGAGCAGCAACATCAATATGGCAGGGGAGGCAGAGTTCTGCTAGCGGCTGATGGGGCACCGTCGACGCGGCTAGGCAATGGGAAGCAACGATGATGATGGAGGAAGGGTAGTGGTTGGAAAATTACCGCATAAAACATGGAAGTAAAGGTGGCAGTAGTGAGCAACAGGTGACAGATTGTTGCAGGCAATGTTGTGCAATGATAGATCATTGTTGGTCGCAATAGATCGATAAGAGATTACTACTGGGAGGGGACGCAGTGGATTGAAGGAGCCGGAGGTTACATCAGTAAGGGGAAGGAGCGGTTGGTCGTTCTTGCCGAGGCACAGGTCGACAGCTTTCTCCTCGCGGCTGCTGCAACACAACTCATCCTTGCAAGGAAGGTGTGTAGCATATGGCGTAGGCAGCCGAGGAGATCAGATCCAGTGGCAGAAAGCATAGGTCCAACATGTGCCGAAACGACTCAGCCGGTGGGGTGGAAAGAAGTAGTGTGGGGCTTGGCAATTGGCAGAGGCACAACTGCAATTGGGAAGCAGCAAGATACGACGACGGCTAGCTCTCTACTGAGAAGGAGAGCAGAGCACCGAGAGACGATGGGTAGTGGCCCTTAGAGGTGCTCTCGGCAGAGAGAACAAAGGCGACGTTCTGGCTAAGATGGTTCCCGCGGAGAGATGGCAGAGACTTCTCTTCACCGAGAGAAAAAGAGAGACACCGGGCAGGGGGATCTTCGAGAGACGATGGGCGGTGGCCCATACAGGTGCTCTTGGCAGAAAGAACAAAGGCGGTTTATAGTGGCCGGAGATATGGCAGCACTATCAGCCTTCGACAATGAGGAATACGTCTCTCTCCACGTGCCGACTTCCACAGATGCACGGCTAGGGAGGATGGCCGCTTGGGTCATTAGACCTCAAAGGGCTACCACTGATAGAGGAGAGAATCGACACCGATGACAGATAGTGTCTCTGATTCTTCGGTCGTTTTCAAAAGATGTCGTTTGACAACAAGAAACAAAAAAGAGTAATCTATCTTAAAAGAGAGAGGGAGGGCAAGGAGGAGGAAGCCAATGACGGTAGGTCCAGCGAGGAGGAGGAAGCCGACGAGGAAGAAGAGCCGTCAAGAACAAGCGATGATAGAAGCTATCATTTGACAGCGAATAAAGTAAGATAATCTCTCTTATAGAGAGAGAGGCTCTGATACCATGTTGGAACATGAAGTGAAAATGAAAAGCTCAGTTCAGTTCATTCATCATCTATTTAAATAGGTTAGGAGGAGGATTTCCCTCACTCAATTGATTTACTAGATTTTTTCATTCAATTAGAAAATTCATAAGGTGTTTAATTGCTTGTCGATCCAAATATTTTCTCTAACCTATTTTTTGTTTTGTACGTACTAAAGAACCGTAATTGGTTTCGAGAATATTGAGCATTGCATATCGACAATTACTAACTAAGTTCATGACATAATCTATTTAATGTTAAATTAATACTTGAGATGATGATCTTTTATAATCGATCTAATTAAAAAATATTATATAAAGACGAGAAAATATTTTTTAAATATTTCAATAAAGATAAACATAAGAAGTATAATCCATCAATTATTTATGTTGAAATATTCATGCATATCAAGTTGACATGTATATAATATATCAAATATTACTATATAAACCTAAGAATAACTAAAGGATTACTGTATAATATATCATTTTATATTAATTAGTTTTATATCAAAGCTTTTAACAAATTACACACGGCATGAGTCAATTAAAAGTCACGGCCAACGTGGGGGCCACTGGCGTCTCCTTCTTCACCCCCGCCACCCTCCCCCCAACTTTTCTCCACACTGCTGTTATCATATCACCTCCCATGTCGCCCCTATGAGGTCAGGTCTCTTCCGCGTCGCATTCACTCTTTGTTTTCCAAAGCATTCGCTCTCATCGGCAGCTATGACTCCGTCAAATGATTCAGGGGCCAACCCGAGAAGCACTCCTCCACAGACGTCACCTCGGTTCTTCTCAGTTTCCTTCTTGTTTTCCATCTTCTCCTTGGATCACAAAGAAATGTCTTCGTGTCTTTGGTCATCATCATCCTCCGGCCACGAAGCACGAGTCTGCGAAAAGTTGATCGTTGCTTCTTTGGTTCTGCTACGAAGACCAGAGAGACAGTTAAAGAGTTCAAAACATCCTCGATTCTTTTGTGTTCTCTTGCTGCTTATCTTCTTACTCCACTTGCGTGTGTTAGAGAAATGAAGACGTATGTGGAGCGCTCCTTCCTTGATCTTTTCTTCTTGTGCTACTTTTTGGTTTCTTTGCATGGCTCTGCAGACACTTCCACCTCCCAACTCGGCCAAACCCAAACACGAATCATGGGGAATCTCTCCCGGAGCCTCCACAGCTCCTTTTCCAACGCTACATGGAACACTAGTGACCCAAATCCTTGTCGTTGGAGAGGAGTCAAGTGTTCTGCTTCAGGAAACTCCTCGGTGGTCAAAAGCCTAGACCTCTCCCGCGTCGGCTTATCCACCGCCCCCAACTCCTCGTCGGCTGCCGGCTTCTTCGACCTACTCTGCCGCCTTGACTCTTTGGAGTCTCTCGACCTCTCTGGGAACGCTTTCACCGGCATCCCGGGTGGGTTCTTCTTCGCCAACTGCAGCGTGTCGCATGGGCTGAAGTCGCTCAATCTCAGCTCCAATATGTTACATGGTGGTGATCTACCAAATTTCTCGGGTTTTACTTCTTTGGAGACGCTGGATTTGTCTCACAATAACCTCGGTGGAGCAGTCGATTCGCAGTTAGATGGCCTGGCCAGATTGAAAAGCTTGAATCTTTCTGTGAATAGCTTCACCGGAGGGATGCCTGCTCTTGGGAAGAGCCAAGGATTGGAGGAACTGGTGCTGTCCGCGAATTCCTTCGATGGTCAAATCCCAAGTGACATCGGTGGTCATCGAAACCTGACCATATTGGATCTAAGCCAGAATGACCTCTCTGGGTCGACTCCATACGGGATCGGGAATCTATCCAAGTTGGAGACGCTGCTCCTTTCTTCTAATAGTTTGGGAGGGCTGATCCCCAGAAGCTTGTCCGACATCACAAGTCTCTCTCGCTTTGCCGCCAATCAGAACCTCTTCATCGGCAGCATACCTTCCGGGATTACCAAGTATGTCAGGGTCTTGGACCTCAGCTACAATAGTCTTGACGGCGAGATACCAGCGGACCTTCTCTCATCTCCGAATCTGGTGTCCGTGGATCTGACAAACAATAGCCTTCGAGGTCCTATTCCTACGAATCTGTCTCAGAATCTCTACCGATTGCGGCTTGGTAGGAACTCACTCAATGGGACCATCCCACAAACGATCGGGAATCTCGCCAGTTTGACGTACTTGGAGCTGAACGACAACGATTTGGACTCGCAGATTCATCCACAGATCGGCGGCTGCAAGAATCTGGCGCTCTTAAATCTTGCATCCAACCGTTTGCAAGGCGAATTGCCGGAGGAGTTGGGTAGCCTTCCAAACCTCGTCGTGTTGAAGCTTCGAAACAACAATCTCAATGGCGGCATCCCTGATAAGCTCTTCGAACTGCACGCCAACTTGAGCGTACTCGATCTAAGCCTGAACTCCCTCACCGGTGCCATCCCATCTGCAATTTCCAGATTAGAGAGTCTTTCGAACTTGATCTTAGAAGGTAATAATTTCGATGGTTCTATACCTGAAACCATCGGTAACATGTCATCTCTGATAGAACTGCGGCTGGGAGGCAACAGGCTGAGTGGAACAATTCCTACAATGCCTGCTAAGTTGAGTATAGCTCTTAACCTCAGTCATAACTCACTCGGTGGATCCATACCATCCTCTCTCGTTGCTTTAACAACACTGGAGGTTCTTGATCTCTCGGACAATGTTCTTACCGGTGAGATTCCAAGTTTTTTAACAGGCATGACAAGCTTGACACTGTTAGATCTGTCCAACAATAATCTTTCTGGAATTCGTCCTGCATTTGAAAAGTATGTTACTGTCGACACCTCTGGGAACAGGTATCTCGTAAACTCAACCGAAAGCCAAAACACACTTAGGTCAAGTAAAATGAAGAAGAAGACCAGCTTGGCTGAAGTGGTCGTCATTGGAACGTTCAGTAGCGGTATCATCGTCTCCTTCTCGGTGGCGTCAATCGTATACCATTGCTTGTATCTGCCAAAAAGCAGACACCAAACTGCAAGGAATCCTATTTTCTACGGCTCCTCGCCTTCCTTCAGGATCTTTATCGAAAGAACACGACGACTCCAGCGTCAGGCCATGTACGTAGAAAGTGATTGATGATTCCGAACTCTCCTCTCGGAGACAACAGAGTGATGTCACCCACTGTTTAGGTGTGTGTTCTCTCGGAGTTAATATTCTTATGTGATTTAGATAAGAAAAATCAGAAGGGTGATTATCATAGAGAAATAAAAGAAAAAAATTTGACACTATGTTTGTGTAATTAATTTTGATTGTCATAATTTTTTTTTGATATATCGATCTAAGCATCATGCTTTTTGATATATCGTTCAGTCTCCAATAGGCTTTCAGCCCTGATCAGATCATACGGACTTTTAGTCTCAATCAGTTTTATCGGACTTTCAGTCTCAATCAGATCATATGTGCTCTCAGTCCCGAGCAGCTCTAGCGGGCTTTCAATCCCGTTCAAATCATACGGGTGTTCAGTCCCGATCTATCTCAATTCAATCGTTCCACATCGACTCTTGGTTGAGCCTTTCTATGACGACTCTCAATTCGACCATTCTATGTCGACTCTGAGTTCGACCATTCCACACCAACTCCCGGTTTGACCGGATATACCGACTATTAGCTCGGTCAATCTATGTCGACTTTAGACTCAGTCCCAAAAATCAAAATTCACAGAGTGAAACCAACGATCAAACAAAACTCACAACCATGAGCAGTGCCCTCAATTCTATCGAGGCGCAACTCACTTTTGGGGGGTATAGGAAGAGAATGATAAGACATATTTTAACTCATCCGACAAGGCTTCCACATCATCTCCGTGATGCCAAGTGGATGCATATGACTCAAACCAATGTCTCGGGAAGGGGGGCGTCACCTTAACCCGTCGCTCAAGATGCGAGTTGAGACAACTGGCGCAACATCCAACATCAGTGGGTAAATCATTAATCTATCCCGCATCCAAGGAGCACGGTAGTGTACGACACTGTTCGAGCATCCATATGCATTAAAAATACTCATGCAAACCCTTCTCTAAGCAGGTGGTACAAAAATCCTTCAGATCACTAGCTTGATCGTTGGAGGGGCTAAATCGGGCATCCCCCCACCTTGATAATGGCCTTCACGCAAGCGTTTGAGATCGGGGATCCGCCCGAGAAGCGAAAGAGAAAACCCACAAGGGGAGAAGAGGCATGGAGCTAAATCCATGGAGGCCAATCGAGCGGGATCTCTCACCCGGGGGCCAATAACCTCGCTAGAAATACCATGCCAAGCTTATAACGACTGCGACTCTACCAAGAGCCAAAAGTCTCCCCCAGTGAGAGGCAATTGCCCGAGCTCCCAACCCGCTAATCAACGTGTCGAGCAGCCAATACCCCTATCGGTACCAACTCAAAATCCTCGGGCGCCCCATATGTACACAAATAGAATTAAACTGAGACGACACCTCAGGTATGATAGTTGATTTCTCTCCAATCCTCAAAAAAAATATGGGGTGATATTTAAAATAAATTTTCAAGTATCTTGGAGGTACTTCTATATTATTCTATACTATGTTTGTGTTTTGATACATAAAAACTTATGTTAGTTTACTAATATAAGAAGATACATCATGTTGATTCTAAAAAGTCTACAATTTCAAGGGGGAGCAGCATATTTGTATTCAAAATTATAAAAATGTGTTGCTTATTTTCCACTCTTGAGTATTTAGCTGCAATACAAGCTTGTAAAAAACTCTTATTTATAAAAAAAAAAGTAGTTAAAAAAGTTAAGATTATAAATTTATTTTATATTATGATTATCAAAGTGTTATTCATCTAAGTAAAAACTAACTTTTTATTTCAGATCCAAACATATTGATATCATATATCATTAGATTCTAGATATATTAGAGATGAAGGTATTGTGAGAAAATCCATAGTGATAATGATCATCAAATTATTACGTTTAGAAAAAAATATTATTTACAAAGAGATAAGAGATAAAAAAAAATATTATTGTCTTCATAAAAATTTATTAATTGCAACGTGATAACAGAGATATAGACTCTGGGCGTTAGAGAGAGATGAGTTTGGGTGATCTTGTCCATGACTTAAGTGGTAGGACATAGGATTAATTAAAACCCTAAACATAATATTATGTGGTTTAAATGAGAAAATTAAAAGGGTAGTGACTTTTTTCTAGGAATAAGAAAGATTTAATAATTAATTTATGAATTTGATCATAATTTTCTGATATGCTGATCTAAACATCATGCTCTTGAATTAATCAGCATAGATTCTTATTATTTCTTCTTCTTAATATAAAAAGTATGATATTATAATTTTATTATTTTATAATAAAGTTTAGATCTAGCCGGTGATTTTTTCCGTTCACATGAATCTTTTTTTTGGTTTGTTTAATATTTTATCACCAATCTGATTAATGATATATTTTTATTTGATGTTAAATTGCATAGGATATATATATATATATATATATATATATATATATATATATATATGAAAGTGATGGATGACATTGGTACTTCTTTCTAATATTTTTTTGTTGTTATAAGAAACGTGTTCTGATCATTAAATTTAAATATTTTTTAAGAAAATCTAAAGTTTTTATTTATTTTATTTTTCATCGATGAGTGTTTTTTATTATTTATTTAGACTCTTGATATTTACCTCGTCGGAAGTTATCTTCACCTCCATCGACTCTCTCAATGTGTCCTTCTCTTCGTTGGAATGGTTAGATTATTGAGGAAAATTTTAACTCCTAATTTTTTAACATTTTTTTTCTTGTATAAATAAGTATTAGTGAAGGAATAAACAAATGCACTTCAATTTTTTTTCTAATCTCTTCTCTCATTTCTATCTTGATATTAGAGTCATAAGAGAAATCTTCTCCTCGTTGTCAAACGACATAAAATTCCCCATTAACTCCTCTTCATACTTCCTCCCCAATGACTGTGGCGTTTCCTCGTGCCCTTCCTTCAGTTCCAACGCACCTTGTCCGGATGATAATGGGCTGAACCCTTCCTCTAAGTTGATCCTAAAGTCAACGAAGAAAGGGAAGCACACCTTCACTGTAGCGGCCTCCTCGTCTTCTCTTTCGACAGTTCCTCCTTCTCTTGGCGCTGCCCCTTCTCACCAACACGTAGCGAGGGCTCTTCTTCCTTTTCAGACCCGCTATCGTCATGTTGGACAAGAATTAACACTAGATCGACATCGATCTTCCTTGCAATCGTCGGATCTCCTCTTCCTACCACCGAGGTCCCTTCGATGCCAGCAGTCGATCGAGAGAAGTCTCTACCCGTTGTCTCTCGGTGCTCTGCTCTCCCTCCCAACAAAGAGCCAGTCAGCGCCAACTCCTGCGCCCTCATCAGTTCTCCTATGCCATTCGGAGGCCGCAAATCACCTTTGCAACCCGACATTCTTCCTCCACTTACGACAACCTCGCATCATCGACCAGCAACGATTGAGCGGTAGAGGTGGCGAGCCCCATCTTTGTGCTAGGTCCTAACCGGGTCTCCTCGAGGAAGAAAGTCATCCAATCACTGGAAAGATCCGCGTCGCGGACATCCTCTGCTTCCTCTGTTCCGAAGACAACTCTCTCTTCATCGCTGCAGATCTCCCTCTCCAGCAAGAGACAAGCGCCACCCATGATGCTATTGACGAGCATGCTCTTCTCCTCTACCAATGGTAACCGTCTGAGGTCCAGCGACCATCCTCTCCGATCGTACTTCTATGGAAGTCGATGCGTGGATGGAGCTGTCTTCCTCGCTGTTGCCACTGGCCACAACATCTTCAATGTCGGCGGCCATCTGTTGCCTTCTCTCCAGATCAGAGGATGATCCTCTGCTGTTGCAACCCCTATTTCTCTCGAGGATCCTCTCCCTCGATCCTCTCCCATGTCGGAGCCAAGCCCCTTGATGCCTAGTCACATCTTCTTCCCCTGCCGCTACTCGACCAAGGCTTCTACCACGGCTTCCTTCGGTTTCAACAGTGGCACGCTCAAAGGACTCCTTCCAGTTCTGCTCCACTGCAACCTTTGCTGCATCTCGAGTGGTTGTTGGTCCTCTTGGGTTACAACACCTTCAGCGAAACATGTCAAGTAGCACAGAAGGCAGGAAAACATAGCAAGCAATCATCGATCCTGAAAAATAGTAATTTTTGTCTTTTTTTTACTGCAGTAGCCTTTAGTTCCAACAATCTGGTTGGCCACGCGGCTAATCTGCAACAGGCATTTCAGCAAGACAAAATTTTTAGATCCAACCGAGAAGTGATTGATATTTTTTTCTCACAATGTCTTCATCGTCTACCTCTCACATTCCTATCACTATCCCAATAGGAAGCACTAGTACTTCTCATAATATAAGACTGATTTTCATCAATGGTGTAGTCCTCATCCCTTTCAAATTATCCAAAGGAGGCAACTACATATTCTGGCATGCTCAATTCACTAATCTCCTCTTTGAATATGATTTATTATGTTATGTTGACGGATCTTTCAGTTGTCCACCAACAATGATCGATAACCCGAGGACATCAAGTCAAGTACCAAATTCAGAGCATAAACTATGGTTACGTCAAGATCGTCTCATTCTTCAAGCGATTCAAGCTTCTATTGCTGGTTCCGTTGCATCGCTTATATCTTCCTATGCTACTACTGTCGAAGCCTAGTGCAAGCTATAAACTATATTGATAAATTGCTCACACACTCGCATGCTTGGCCTCCTCTCCAGTTTAATGAACACAAAACAAAAGAAAATTACCATCACTGACTATCTCCAAAGTATAAAGATTATCATCGATGATTTAGCTTTCATAGGGCATAACCTCAGTGATGATGAAGTTATTGTCCACACCCTCAATGGTCTTGAGGCTGAGTATAAAGAATTGGCAGCAGCAATACGGGCATGCGACTCATCGCTATCGTTCGAGGAGCTTTACGATAAGTTGACTGACTACGAGACGTACTTGAAGCACGAAGATAGGGCACCAGGACCATCTATCACTGCTCAAGTAAGTTACAAATTTAAAAAGATTCGGAGTTGAGGATTTTCCTCAATAGTCTAACCAGTCTGCTAATATTGTTCCTCAGTCCAACTCACCATGTTCTACTACTTCCCCACCACCCATTCCACCATCATCTCCTGAACCACTTGGACATCTCATGACAATGTGTTCTAGAAGTGATATTTTCAAACCACGTCAGGTTCTCAACCTCAATACGGTTGTGACTCCCTCTGTTGAGACCTGTGAACCTACCATGGTCATTCAAGCCTAAAAGTATCCTCATTATCGTCGAGCTATGTGTGATGAATACGATGCCCTCATTCATAACTCTACCTGTATACTTGTTCCGTTTCATCCCTCACAAAATGTCATTGGGTGTAAGTGGGTTTTTCGAGTTAAGCGAAACCCTGATGGGTCCATTGCCAGGTGTAAAGCCCGTTTAGTGGCCAAAGGCTTTTATCAATATCTTGATGTTGACTTTACAGAGACATTTAGTCCTATTGTTAAACCCACGACAATCCGACTGATTCTGAGTTTAGCCGTTTTGAAAGGTTGGCATCTGCGAGAACTTGATATGAACAATGCCTTCTTATAAGGAACATTAGCTGACGATATCTTTATCGAGCAACCTCCTGGTTTTCTCCATCCTCAGTATCCAAAACATGTATGTAAACTCCACAAGGCTATTTATGGACTTCGTCAAGCTCCACGAGCCTGGTACAAAGAACTCGGCTCATTTTTTATGTCAGTCGACTTCTCCAACTCTAAGTCTGATACCTCCTTATTTCTCCGTCAACAATCTGGCAGTACAATATATCTTCTAGTATATGTGGATGATATCATTATGACAGGTAATAACTCTATGGGGGTCACAATGTTTATTAATAAGTTGGTCGTTTGATTTTCTCTCAAAGATCTCAGTCCCTTGAATTATTTTCTTGGTGTGGAAACAATATCTACATCTTTGAGACTCTTCCTCTCTCAACAGAAGTATACTCAGGACTTATTAGTGAAGACAAACATGAATTATGCAAAAGTTGTTGCAACTCCTCTCTCCACTAGTGAATCGCTTCGATTAAATGATGACAGATCTTACACAATATCGACAAGTAATTGGCTCTTTACAATATTTAGCTCTCACCCACCTAGATATCTCATTTATAGTTAACAAGCTGTCACAATTCATGCACAAACCGTCTACCACACATTGGTTAGTAGTTAAATGAGTATTACGATATCTTAATAGTACTCTTGACTATGACATATTTCTTTACTCTCCACTCTAACTTCATGGTTATGTTGATACTGATTCGGTTGAGAACTTTGATGATAGAACATCGACATCTGGGTATATCATTTTCCTAGGAACCAATCCAATCAGTTGGAGTTTCAAAAAATAAAAGATAATTGTTCGGTCAACCAGTGAAGCTGAGTATCGCTCTATTGCAACTACTGCTAGTGAAGCTGAGTATCGCTTTATTGTAACTACTGCTGCAGAACTTAATTGAGTAATAAATATGCTCAAAGAACTTGACATCCGCTCTTTTGTTACTCCTACAATATACTCTGATAATGTCGGGACTAACTACTTATGTGTCAATCCAGTATTTCACTCTCGTATGAAACATATAATAATTAATTTTCACTTTATACGAGATCAAGTGATCAATCGTCAACCATGTGTTTCTCATGTTCACACAACAAATCAACTGACGTACATCCTCGTGAAGCAACTCGCTCGCAAGTTATTTTCACTTCATAGGTCCAAGATCGACGTCCTTGACAAGAGACGATCTTACGAAGGCATGTTAAGAGATAAAATTGTTGTAACAATATTAGCAAAATGGTTAGATTGTTGAGAGAAATCGTTAACTCCTAATTTTTTATTTTTATTTTATATAAATAGGTATGTGTGAAGTAATAAATAAGTGAACTTTAATCTATTCTATCGTTTCTTTCTATCAATCGGTAGGGGGGGGAGGGGGCAACTCGAAGAGGAAAACAAGTACATAATTGATTGGATTACGCATCGACGTGGGGTCACCATAGAAGATTCAACCCATCTAAAACGCATAATGTGTGGTAATGTGACGGATTTTTTTGCTGGAATTTAGCAGCTCATTGATAGCTTTGTTGAACGTAAAGGGTGGTGGGTGGAAATTGTTAGAGGTGGATCAACTTGACACCTCCGAAAAAGTAATGCTAATTTTTATCTACACTAATTAGTGATGGTAACTGAAAGCAAAAGATTTGTGATGTTATTATGAGACAATATTGATTAATTAATATTCTGCCTTTTGAGTTACTGTAGAAAATTGTGGAATTTTATGTTCCAAGCAATGTTGAATTTAATTTCCATCAAAATCTCTTTTTAGTCCAAACCAAACATTTATTGAGGAATAAATGTGGGTATCGTTTAGCTATGTTATAAAACATTAATCATGATGATATGAACTTAACAAATATTCCAACAGTGTTGTTTGTTAGCTTTTCTTAATATATTTTTATTATAACAAACAAAAATAATCATAATTAGTCATATATGCATGCAGTAATAAACTTTCAACAAAATTATTGATGTATATGCTGTGTGCATCATAACCCTATTTATAAGCTAAAGACATCTTAATCGATCTCATGAACTGAGAAATCAAGGAGTGTCAAGTCATAAACCTAAGCAGTATAATCCATCATTTATTTATGTTGAAATATTCATGCATATCAAGTTGACATGTATATAATATATCAATATTATTAGTACTACTATATAATGTATATAATTAGTTTTGTATCAAAGCTTTAACAAATACACACGGCACGCAAGTCAACAATTTCATAGAAAATAAAGCCCAAAGAGTCAATAAAAAGTCATGGTCAACGTGGGGGCCACTGGCGTCTCCTTCTTCCCCGCCCCCCACCCTCCACCCTCCCCCCAACTTTTCTCCACACTCCTGTTCTCATATCACCTCCCATGTCACCTCTACGAGGTCAGGTCTCTTCCGCGTCGCATTCACTTTTTGTTTTCCAAAGCATTCGCTCTCATCGGCAGCTATGACTCCGTCAAATGATTCAGGGGCCAACCCGAGAAGCACTCCTCCACAGACGTCACCTCGGTTCTTCTCAGTTTCCTTCTTGTTTTCCATCTTCTCGTTGGATCACAAAGAAATGTCTTCGTGTCTTTGGTCATCATCATCCTCCGGCCACGAAGCACGAGTCTGCGAAAAGTTGATCGTTGCTTCTTTGGTTCTGCTACGAAGACCAGAGAGACAGTTAAAGAGTTCAAAACATCCTCGATTCTTTTGTGTTCTCTTGCTGCTTATCTTCTTACTCCACTTGCGTGTGTTAGAGAAATGAAGACGTATGTGGAGCGCTCCTTCCTTGATCTTTTCTTCTTGTGCTACTTTTTGTTTTCTTTGCATAGCTCTGCAGACACTTCCACCTCCCAACTCAGCCAAACCCAAACACGAATCATGGGGAATCTCTCCCGGAGCCTCCGCAGCTCCTTTTCCAACTTTACATGGAACACTAGTGACCCAAATCCTTGTCGTTGGAGAGGAGTCAAGTGTTCTGCTTCGGGAAACTCCTCGGTGGTCAAAAGCTTAGACCTCTCCCGCGTCGGCTTTGTTGGAAATAATCCAAGTAGTTAGGATGAGATGAGATCAGTTTAGATAAGGATAAGATTTAGTTAGATGTGATAGATTTTTTAGTATTTTAAAATATCTGTATTCTCTCTTTTAATCATTATAAATAGGTGCTCTTGGTTCATTCCAGAGTACTGCAGATTGTTGATTGAAAGTACTCCTGGTGTCATCTACTATTCTCTTCTCCTTCTTCCTGAAGTTCTGCAGAAAAGCCAACAGTGGTATCAGAGCCTGGTTCAGAAAAAATCAAAAAGGAGTACGCCGGTCAAAAAGAAGGGAAGACTAGTAGATCCAGAAAAAAGAAAAAGAAAAAAGAGAAGATGGCAGGACTTACAGTAAGTGTTCCTAATCAAGTTCTTCCTATTCTCAAAGGTGATAATTATCAGTTTTGGGCTATTAAAATGAAAACTTTCATTGTTTCACAAGGATTGTGGAAGTTGGTAGAAAATGGTTTTGTTGAGTATGATCTGCAGGATCCTAAGACTACTAAGGATCAAAAACATCAGATGAATGAAAATATGCAAAGAGATGCAAAAGCCCTCTACATGTTACAACAAGCAATAGATGATTCCCTATTTCCCAGAATCATGATGGCATCAACATCAACAGAAGCTTGGGAGATATTAAAAAATGTGTTTGGAGGCACAGAGAAGGTAAAAATTTCAAAGCTTCAAATTTTTCGTCGTGAATTTGAAACACTTATGATGAAAGATTCGGAATCTGTTGCTGATTTCTTCTCAAAAGTCTCTTCTATTGTGAATCAAATGAGATCTTATGGTGAAAATCTAAAAGATCAAACTGTAGTAGAAAAAGTTTTACGAAGTTTGTCTCCGAAATTTGATATGGTTTCTACTGTTATAGAAGAAGCTAAAGACACAAGTACATTATCTATTGATGAATTAATGGGATCTCTTTTAGTTCATGAACAAAAATTGAACAGATCTTCAGATGAAACTTTGGAACATGTTCTTCAAATGAAGATAGATCAGAAGAAGGATCAAAAAGAGAATTCAGAAATCAGATCTCAAGGGAGAGATCAAAAGGACAGAGGACGAGGCCGACCAAATGAAGGTAACAAAGAAACTCGAAAATGTTTTTGTTGCAAAAAAATAGGACATATTGAAAATGATTGTTGGTACAAAAATAAAAATTCAAATGTTCCTCTATGTTCTTATTGTGGAAAATATGGACATTTTGAAAAAGATTGTTGGAACAAAAATCAAACAAACTATCATGAGGAAAAAAATGATGACAAAAGAGATGAAGAAAATATTTGTTTGATAGCATCTGATGAAGAATATTCTAGTTCTGTATGGTTTTTGGATAGTGGATGTAGTGATCATATGACAGGAGATAAAAGTCTCTTTCAAAAACTTGATGATTCGGTCAGATCTACTGTGCAGATGGGAAATGGTAAAAAGGCTCAAGTAAAAGGAAAAGGAACAGTTGCTATGAACACAAAGTCTGGTAAAAAAATTATTATTAATGATGTGTTATTTATTCCTGATTTAAAATAAAATCTCATTAGTATAGGACAACTAATGAGAAAAGGATATTATGTTATTTTTGATGAAGAAAAATGTTTGATTTATGATAAGAAAATTGGTAAATTGATAGCAACTGCAAGGATGACAAAAAATAAAATGTTTGTCTTATTATTTTCAAACTTCGCTACTCCTATCGAAGAATCAACATTATGGAAAAATAGTTATGATCATTTAAAATTCTGTGGATCTATGCAAACTGTCTCAGATGATGCAGGTCGTAATGTTGATGACACACATATACAGAAAAGGGGTGAAGCTCTAAATTCAAAGGACAACAATGAAAATACGCATACAGAATTGGTAGAAGTTTCTGATGATGTGAAGAAAGCCAAGAGAAAGAAAAGAAAAATGAAGCTTCCGCATACAAAGGGATTCAATCCTACAAATACAGAGTCTCCATCATATCATCAAAGATGGCTACTTGAAAATAATTTTAAATGATAACTACTTGAATTAAGGGGGTGTGTTGGAAATAATCCAAGTAGTTAGGATGAGATGAGATCAGTTTAGATAAGGATAAGATTTAGTTAGATGTGATAGATTTTTTAGTATTTTAAAATATCTGTATTCTCTCTTTTAATCATTATAAATAGGTGCTCTTGGTTCATTCCAGAGTACTGCAGATTGTTGATTGAAAGTACTCCTGGTGTCATCTACTATTCTCTTCTCCTTCTTCCTGAAGTTCTGCAGAAAAACCAACAGGCTTATCCACCGCCCGCAACTCCTCGTCGACTGCCGGCTTCTTCGACCTACTCTGCCGCCTTGACTCTTTGGAGTCTCTCGACCTCTCTGGGAACGCTTTCACCGGCATCCCGGGTGGGTTCTTCTTCGCCAACTGCAGCGTGTCGCATGGGCTGAAGTCGCTCAATCTCAGCTCCAATATGTTACATGGTGATCTACCAAATTTATCGGGTTTTACTTCTTTGGAGACGCTGGATTTGTCTCACAATAACCTCGGTGGAGCAGTCGATTCGCAGTTAGATGGCCTGGCCAGATTGAAAAGCTTGAATCTTTCTGTGAATAGCTTCACCGGAGGGATACCTGCTCTTGGGAAGAGCCAAGGATTGGAGGAACTGGTGCTGTCCGCGAATTCCTTCGATGGTCAAATCCCAAGTGACATCGGTGGTCATCGAAACCTGACCTTATTGGATCTAAGCCAGAATGACCTCTCTGGGTCGACTCCAGACGGGATCGGGAATCTATCCAAGTTGGAGACGCTGCTCCTTTCTTCTAATAGTTTGGTAGGGCTGATCCCCAGAAGCTTGTCCGACATCACAAGTCTCTCTCGCTTTGCCGCCAATCAGAACCTCTTCATCGGCGGCATACCTTCCGGAATTACCAAGTACGTCAGGGTTTTGGACCTCAGCTACAATAACCTTGGCGGCGAGATACCAGCGGACCTTCTCTCATCTCCGAATCTGGTGTCCGTGGATCTGACAAACAATAGCCTTCGAGGTCCTATTCCTACGAATCTGTCTCAGAATCTCTACCGATTGCGGCTTGGTAGGAACTCACTCAATGGGACCATCCCACAAACGATCGGGAATCTCGCCAGTTTGACGTACTTGGAGCTGAACGACAACGATTTGGACTCGCAGATTCATCCACAGATCGGCGGCTGCAAGAATCTGGCGCTCTTAAATCTTGCATCCAACCGTTTGCAAGGCGAATTGCCGGAGGAGTTGGGTAGCCTTCCAAACCTCGTCGTGTTGAAGCTTCGAAACAACAATCTCAATGGCGGCATCCCTGATAAGCTCTTCGAACTGCACGCCAACTTGAGCGTACTCGATCTAAGCCTGAACTCCCTCACCGGTGCCATCCCATCTGCAATTTCCAGATTAGAGAGTCTTTCGAACTTGATCTTAGAAGGTAATAATTTCGATGGTTCTATACCTGAAACCATCGGTAACATGTCATCTCTGATAGAACTGCGGCTGGGAGGCAACAGGCTGAGTGGAACAATTCCTACAATGCCTGCTAAGTTGAGTATAGCTCTTAACCTCAGTCATAACTCACTCGGTGGATCCATACCATCCTCTCTCGTTGCTTTAACAACACTGGAGGTTCTTGATCTCTCGGACAATGTTCTTACCGGTGAGATTCCAAGTTTTTTAACAGGCATGACAAGCTTGACACTGTTAGATCTGTCCAACAATAATCTTTCTGGAATTCGTCCTGCATTTGAAAAGTATGTTACTGTCGACACCTCTGGGAACAGGTATCTCGTAAACTCAACCGAAAGCCAAAACACACTTAGGTCAAGTAAAATGAAGAAGAAGACCAGCTTGGCTGAAGTGGTCGTCATTGGAACGTTCAGTAGCGGTATCATCGTCTCCTTCTCGGTGGCGTCAATCGTATACCATTGCTTGTATCTGCCAAAAAGCAGACACCAAACTGCAAGGAATCCTATTTTCTACGGCTCCTCGCCTTCCTTCAGGATCTTTATCGAAAGAACACGACGACTCCAGCGTCAGGCCATGTACGTAGAAAGTGATTGATGATTCCGAACTCTCCTCTCGGAGACAACAGAGTGATGTCACCCACTGTTTAGGTGTGTGTTCTCTCGGAGTTAATATTCTTATGTGATTTAGATAAGAAAAATCAGAAGGGTGATTATCATAGAGAAATAAAAGAAAAAAATTTGACACTATGTTTGTGTAATTAATTTTGATTGTCATAATTTTTTTTTGATATATCGATCTAAGCATCATGCTTTTTGATATATCGTTCAGTCTCCAATAGGCTTTCAGCCCTGATCAGATCATACGGACTTTTAGTCTCAATCAGTTTTATCGGACTTTCAGTCTCAATCAGATCATATGTGCTCTCAGTCCCGAGCAGCTCTAGCGGGCTTTCAATCCCGTTCAAATCATACGGGTGTTCAGTCCCGATCTATCTCAATTCAATCGTTCCACATCGACTCTTGGTTGAGCCTTTCTATGACGACTCTCAATTCGACCATTCTATGTCGACTCTGAGTTCGACCATTCCACACCAACTCCCGGTTTGACCGGATATACCGACTATTAGCTCGGTCAATCTATGTCGACTTTAGACTCAGTCCCAAAAATCAAAATTCACAGAGTGAAACCAACGATCAAACAAAACTCACAACCATGAGCAGTGCCCTCAATTCTATCGAGGCGCAACTCACTTTTGGGGGGTATAGGAAGAGAATGATAAGACATATTTTAACTCATCCGACAAGGCTTCCACATCATCTCCGTGATGCCAAGTGGATGCATATGACTCAAACCAATGTCTCGGGAAGGGGGGCGTCACCTTAACCCGTCGCTCAAGATGCGAGTTGAGACAACTGGCGCAACATCCAACATCAGTGGGTAAATCATTAATCTATCCCGCATCCAAGGAGCACGGTAGTGTACGACACTGTTCGAGCATCCATATGCATTAAAAATACTCATGCAAACCCTTCTCTAAGCAGGTGGTACAAAAATCCTTCAGATCACTAGCTTGATCGTTGGAGGGGCTAAATCGGGCATCCCCCCACCTTGATAATGGCCTTCACGCAAGCGTTTGAGATCGGGGATCCGCCCGAGAAGCGAAAGAGAAAACCCACAAGGGGAGAAGAGGCATGGAGCTAAATCCATGGAGGCCAATCGAGCGGGATCTCTCACCCGGGGGCCAATAACCTCGCTAGAAATACCATGCCAAGCTTATAACGACTGCGACTCTACCAAGAGCCAAAAGTCTCCCCCAGTGAGAGGCAATTGCCCGAGCTCCCAACCCGCTAATCAACGTGTCGAGCAGCCAATACCCCTATCGGTACCAACTCAAAATCCTCGGGCGCCCCATATGTACACAAATAGAATTAAACTGAGACGACACCTCAGGTATGATAGTTGATTTCTCTCCAATCCTCAAAAAAAATATGGGGTGATATTTAAAATAAATTTTCAAGTATCTTGGAGGTACTTCTATATTATTCTATACTATGTTTGTGTTTTGATACATAAAAACTTATGTTAGTTTACTAATATAAGAAGATACATCATGTTGATTCTAAAAAGTCTACAATTTCAAGGGGGAGCAGCATATTTGTATTCAAAATTATAAAAATGTGTTGCTTATTTTCCACTCTTGAGTATTTAGCTGCAATACAAGCTTGTAAAAAACTCTTATTTATAAAAAAAAAAGTAGTTAAAAAAGTTAAGATTATAAATTTATTTTATATTATGATTATCAAAGTGTTATTCATCTAAGTAAAAACTAACTTTTTATTTCAGATCCAAACATATTGATATCATATATCATTAGATTCTAGATATATTAGAGATGAAGGTATTGTGAGAAAATCCATAGTGATAATGATCATCAAATTATTACGTTTAGAAAAAAATATTATTTACAAAGAGATAAGAGATAAAAAAAAATATTATTGTCTTCATAAAAATTTATTAATTGCAACGTGATAACAGAGATATAGACTCTGGGCGTTAGAGAGAGATGAGTTTGGGTGATCTTGTCCATGACTTAAGTGGTAGGACATAGGATTAATTAAAACCCTAAACATAATATTATGTGGTTTAAATGAGAAAATTAAAAGGGTAGTGACTTTTTTCTAGGAATAAGAAAGATTTAATAATTAATTTATGAATTTGATCATAATTTTCTGATATGCTGATCTAAACATCATGCTCTTGAATTAATCAGCATAGATTCTTATTATTTCTTCTTCTTAATATAAAAAGTATGATATTATAATTTTATTATTTTATAATAAAGTTTAGATCTAGCCGGTGATTTTTTCCGTTCACATGAATCTTTTTTTTGGTTTGTTTAATATTTTATCACCAATCTGATTAATGATATATTTTTATTTGATGTTAAATTGCATAGGATATATATATATATATATATATATATATATATATATATATATATATATATATGAAAGTGATGGATGACATTGGTACTTCTTTCTAATATTTTTTTGTTGTTATAAGAAACGTGTTCTGATCATTAAATTTAAATATTTTTTAAGAAAATCTAAAGTTTTTATTTATTTTATTTTTCATCGATGAGTGTTTTTTATTATTTATTTAGACTCTTGATATTTACCTCGTCGGAAGTTATCTTCACCTCCATCGACTCTCTCAATGTGTCCTTCTCTTCGTTGGAATGGTTAGATTATTGAGGAAAATTTTAACTCCTAATTTTTTAACATTTTTTTTCTTGTATAAATAAGTATTAGTGAAGGAATAAACAAATGCACTTCAATTTTTTTTCTAATCTCTTCTCTCATTTCTATCTTGATATTAGAGTCATAAGAGAAATCTTCTCCTCGTTGTCAAACGACATAAAATTCCCCATTAACTCCTCTTCATACTTCCTCCCCAATGACTGTGGCGTTTCCTCGTGCCCTTCCTTCAGTTCCAACGCACCTTGTCCGGATGATAATGGGCTGAACCCTTCCTCTAAGTTGATCCTAAAGTCAACGAAGAAAGGGAAGCACACCTTCACTGTAGCGGCCTCCTCGTCTTCTCTTTCGACAGTTCCTCCTTCTCTTGGCGCTGCCCCTTCTCACCAACACGTAGCGAGGGCTCTTCTTCCTTTTCAGACCCGCTATCGTCATGTTGGACAAGAATTAACACTAGATCGACATCGATCTTCCTTGCAATCGTCGGATCTCCTCTTCCTACCACCGAGGTCCCTTCGATGCCAGCAGTCGATCGAGAGAAGTCTCTACCCGTTGTCTCTCGGTGCTCTGCTCTCCCTCCCAACAAAGAGCCAGTCAGCGCCAACTCCTGCGCCCTCATCAGTTCTCCTATGCCATTCGGAGGCCGCAAATCACCTTTGCAACCCGACATTCTTCCTCCACTTACGACAACCTCGCATCATCGACCAGCAACGATTGAGCGGTAGAGGTGGCGAGCCCCATCTTTGTGCTAGGTCCTAACCGGGTCTCCTCGAGGAAGAAAGTCATCCAATCACTGGAAAGATCCGCGTCGCGGACATCCTCTGCTTCCTCTGTTCCGAAGACAACTCTCTCTTCATCGCTGCAGATCTCCCTCTCCAGCAAGAGACAAGCGCCACCCATGATGCTATTGACGAGCATGCTCTTCTCCTCTACCAATGGTAACCGTCTGAGGTCCAGCGACCATCCTCTCCGATCGTACTTCTATGGAAGTCGATGCGTGGATGGAGCTGTCTTCCTCGCTGTTGCCACTGGCCACAACATCTTCAATGTCGGCGGCCATCTGTTGCCTTCTCTCCAGATCAGAGGATGATCCTCTGCTGTTGCAACCCCTATTTCTCTCGAGGATCCTCTCCCTCGATCCTCTCCCATGTCGGAGCCAAGCCCCTTGATGCCTAGTCACATCTTCTTCCCCTGCCGCTACTCGACCAAGGCTTCTACCACGGCTTCCTTCGGTTTCAACAGTGGCACGCTCAAAGGACTCCTTCCAGTTCTGCTCCACTGCAACCTTTGCTGCATCTCGAGTGGTTGTTGGTCCTCTTGGGTTACAACACCTTCAGCGAAACATGTCAAGTAGCACAGAAGGCAGGAAAACATAGCAAGCAATCATCGATCCTGAAAAATAGTAATTTTTGTCTTTTTTTTACTGCAGTAGCCTTTAGTTCCAACAATCTGGTTGGCCACGCGGCTAATCTGCAACAGGCATTTCAGCAAGACAAAATTTTTAGATCCAACCGAGAAGTGATTGATATTTTTTTCTCACAATGTCTTCATCGTCTACCTCTCACATTCCTATCACTATCCCAATAGGAAGCACTAGTACTTCTCATAATATAAGACTGATTTTCATCAATGGTGTAGTCCTCATCCCTTTCAAATTATCCAAAGGAGGCAACTACATATTCTGGCATGCTCAATTCACTAATCTCCTCTTTGAATATAATTTATTATGTTATGTTGACGGATCTTTCAGTTGTCCACCAACAATGATCGATAACCCGAGGACATCAAGTCAAGTACCAAATTCAGAGCATAAACTATGGTTACGTCAAGATCGTCTCATTCTTCAAGCGATTCAAGCTTCTATTGCTGGTTCCGTTGCATCGCTTATATCTTCCTATGCTACTACTGTCGAAGCCTAGTGCAAGCTATAAACTATATTGATAAATTGCTCACACACTCGCATGCTTGGCCTCCTCTCCAGTTTAATGAACACAAAACAAAAGAAAATTACCATCACTGACTATCTCCAAAGTATAAAGATTATCATCGATGATTTAGCTTTCATAGGGCATAACCTCAGTGATGATGAAGTTATTGTCCACACCCTCAATGGTCTTGAGGCTGAGTATAAAGAATTGGCAGCAGCAATACGGGCATGCGACTCATCGCTATCGTTCGAGGAGCTTTACGATAAGTTGACTGACTACGAGACGTACTTGAAGCACGAAGATAGGGCACCAGGACCATCTATCACTGCTCAAGTAAGTTACAAATTTAAAAAGATTCGGAGTTGAGGATTTTCCTCAATAGTCTAACCAGTCTGCTAATATTGTTCCTCAGTCCAACTCACCATGTTCTACTACTTCCCCACCACCCATTCCACCATCATCTCCTGAACCACTTGGACATCTCATGACAATGTGTTCTAGAAGTGATATTTTCAAACCACGTCAGGTTCTCAACCTCAATACGGTTGTGACTCCCTCTGTTGAGACCTGTGAACCTACCATGGTCATTCAAGCCTAAAAGTATCCTCATTATCGTCGAGCTATGTGTGATGAATACGATGCCCTCATTCATAACTCTACCTGTATACTTGTTCCGTTTCATCCCTCACAAAATGTCATTGGGTGTAAGTGGGTTTTTCGAGTTAAGCGAAACCCTGATGGGTCCATTGCCAGGTGTAAAGCCCGTTTAGTGGCCAAAGGCTTTTATCAATATCTTGATGTTGACTTTACAGAGACATTTAGTCCTATTGTTAAACCCACGACAATCCGACTGATTCTGAGTTTAGCCGTTTTGAAAGGTTGGCATCTGCGAGAACTTGATATGAACAATGCCTTCTTATAAGGAACATTAGCTGACGATATCTTTATCGAGCAACCTCCTGGTTTTCTCCATCCTCAGTATCCAAAACATGTATGTAAACTCCACAAGGCTATTTATGGACTTCGTCAAGCTCCACGAGCCTGGTACAAAGAACTCGGCTCATTTTTTATGTCAGTCGACTTCTCCAACTCTAAGTCTGATACCTCCTTATTTCTCCGTCAACAATCTGGCAGTACAATATATCTTCTAGTATATGTGGATGATATCATTATGACAGGTAATAACTCTATGGGGGTCACAATGTTTATTAATAAGTTGGTCGTTTGATTTTCTCTCAAAGATCTCAGTCCCTTGAATTATTTTCTTGGTGTGGAAACAATATCTACATCTTTGAGACTCTTCCTCTCTCAACAGAAGTATACTCAGGACTTATTAGTGAAGACAAACATGAATTATGCAAAAGTTGTTGCAACTCCTCTCTCCACTAGTGAATCGCTTCGATTAAATGATGACAGATCTTACACAATATCGACAAGTAATTGGCTCTTTACAATATTTAGCTCTCACCCACCTAGATATCTCATTTATAGTTAACAAGCTGTCACAATTCATGCACAAACCGTCTACCACACATTGGTTAGTAGTTAAATGAGTATTACGATATCTTAATAGTACTCTTGACTATGACATATTTCTTTACTCTCCACTCTAACTTCATGGTTATGTTGATACTGATTCGGTTGAGAACTTTGATGATAGAACATCGACATCTGGGTATATCATTTTCCTAGGAACCAATCCAATCAGTTGGAGTTTCAAAAAATAAAAGATAATTGTTCGGTCAACCAGTGAAGCTGAGTATCGCTCTATTGCAACTACTGCTAGTGAAGCTGAGTATCGCTTTATTGTAACTACTGCTGCAGAACTTAATTGAGTAATAAATATGCTCAAAGAACTTGACATCCGCTCTTTTGTTACTCCTACAATATACTCTGATAATGTCGGGACTAACTACTTATGTGTCAATCCAGTATTTCACTCTCGTATGAAACATATAATAATTAATTTTCACTTTATACGAGATCAAGTGATCAATCGTCAACCATGTGTTTCTCATGTTCACACAACAAATCAACTGACGTACATCCTCGTGAAGCAACTCGCTCGCAAGTTATTTTCACTTCATAGGTCCAAGATCGACGTCCTTGACAAGAGACGATCTTACGAAGGCATGTTAAGAGATAAAATTGTTGTAACAATATTAGCAAAATGGTTAGATTGTTGAGAGAAATCGTTAACTCCTAATTTTTTATTTTTATTTTATATAAATAGGTATGTGTGAAGTAATAAATAAGTGAACTTTAATCTATTCTATCGTTTCTTTCTATCAATCGGTAGGGGGGGGAGGGGGCAACTCGAAGAGGAAAACAAGTACATAATTGATTGGATTACGCATCGACGTGGGGTAACCATAGAAGATTCAACCCATCTAAAACGCATAATGTGTGGTAATGTGACGGATTTTTTTGCTGGAATTTAGCAGCTCATTGATAGCTTTGTTGAACGTAAAGGGTGGTGGGTGGAAATTGTTAGAGGTGGATCAACTTGACACCTCCGAAAAAGTAATGCTAATTTTTATCTACACTAATTAGTGATGGTAACTGAAAGCAAAAGATTTGTGATGTTATTATGAGACAATATTGATTAATTAATATTCTGCCTTTTGAGTTACTGTAGAAAATTGTGGAATTTTATGTTCCAAGCAATGTTGAATTTAATTTCCATCAAAATCTCTTTTTAGTCCAAACCAAACATTTATTGAGGAATAAATGTGGGTATCGTTTAGCTATGTTATAAAACATTAATCATGATGATATGAACTTAACAAATATTCCAACAGTGTTGTTTGTTAGCTTTTCTTAATATATTTTTATTATAACAAACAAAAATAATCATAATTAGTCATATATGCATGCAGTAATAAACTTTCAACAAAATTATTGATGTATATGCTGTGTGCATCATAACCCTATTTATAAGCTAAAGACATCTTAATCGATCTCATGAACTGAGAAATCAAGGAGTGTCAAGTCATAAACCTAAGCAGTATAATCCATCATTTATTTATGTTGAAATATTCATGCATATCAAGTTGACATGTATATAATATATCAATATTATTAGTACTACTATATAATGTATATAATTAGTTTTGTATCAAAGCTTTAACAAATACACACGGCACGCAAGTCAACAATTTCATAGAAAATAAAGCCCAAAGAGTCAATAAAAAGTCATGGTCAACGTGGGGGCCACTGGCGTCTCCTTCTTCCCCGCCCCCCACCCTCCACCCTCCCCCCAACTTTTCTCCACACTCCTGTTCTCATATCACCTCCCATGTCACCTCTACGAGGTCAGGTCTCTTCCGCGTCGCATTCACTTTTTGTTTTCCAAAGCATTCGCTCTCATCGGCAGCTATGACTCCGTCAAATGATTCAGGGGCCAACCCGAGAAGCACTCCTCCACAGACGTCACCTCGGTTCTTCTCAGTTTCCTTCTTGTTTTCCATCTTCTCGTTGGATCACAAAGAAATGTCTTCGTGTCTTTGGTCATCATCATCCTCCGGCCACGAAGCACGAGTCTGCGAAAAGTTGATCGTTGCTTCTTTGGTTCTGCTACGAAGACCAGAGAGACAGTTAAAGAGTTCAAAACATCCTCGATTCTTTTGTGTTCTCTTGCTGCTTATCTTCTTACTCCACTTGCGTGTGTTAGAGAAATGAAGACGTATGTGGAGCGCTCCTTCCTTGATCTTTTCTTCTTGTGCTACTTTTTGTTTTCTTTGCATAGCTCTGCAGACACTTCCACCTCCCAACTCAGCCAAACCCAAACACGAATCATGGGGAATCTCTCCCGGAGCCTCCGCAGCTCCTTTTCCAACTTTACATGGAACACTAGTGACCCAAATCCTTGTCGTTGGAGAGGAGTCAAGTGTTCTGCTTCGGGAAACTCCTCGGTGGTCAAAAGCTTAGACCTCTCCCGCGTCGGCTTATCCACCGCCCGCAACTCCTCGTCGGCTGCCGGCTTCTTCGACCTACTCTGCCGCCTTGACTCTTTGGAGTCTCTCGACCTCTCTGGGAACCCTTTCACCGGCATCCCGGGTGGGTTCTTCTTCGCCAACTGCAGCGTGTCGCATGGGCTGAAGTCGCTCAATCTCAGCTCCAATATGTTACATGGTGATCTACCAAATTTCTCGGGTTTTACTTCTTTGGAGACGCTGGATTTGTCTCACAATAACCTCGGTGGAGCAGTCGATTCGCAGTTAGATGGCCTGGCCAGATTGAAAAGCTTGAATCTTTCTGTGAATAGCTTCACCGGAGGGATGCCTGCTCTTGGGAAGAGCCAAGGATTGGAGGAACTGGTGCTGTCCGCGAATTCCTTCGATGGTCAAATCCCAAGTGACATCGGTGGTCATCGAAACCTGACCTTATTGGATCTAAGCCAGAATGACCTCTCTGGGTCGACTCCAGACGGGATCGGGAATCTATCCAAGTTGGAAACGCTGCTCCTTTCTTCTAATAGTTTGGGAGGGCTGATCCCCAGAAGCTTGTCCGACATCACAAGTCTCTCTCGCTTTGCCGCCAATCAGAACCGATTCATCGGCAGCATACCTTCCGGGATTACCAAGTATGTCAGGGTCTTGGACCTCAGCAACAATAGTCTTGACGGCGAGATACCAGCGGACCTTCTCTCATCTCCGAATCTGGTGTCCGTGGATCTGACAATCAATAAGCTTCGAGGTCCTATTCCTAAGAATCTGTCTCAGAATCTCTACCGATTGCGGCTTGGTGTGAACTCACTCACCGGGACCATCCCACAAACGATCGGGAATCTCGCCAGTTTGACGTCCTTGGAGCTGAACGACAACGATTTGGACTCGCAGATTCATCCACAGATCGGCGGCTGCAAGAATCTGACGCTCTTAGATCTCTCATCCAACCGTTTGCAAGGAGAATTGCCGGAGGAGTTGGGTAGCCTTCCAAACCTGGTTGCGTTGATGCTTCGAAACAACAGTCTCAATGGCGGCATCCCTGACAAGCTCTTCGAACTGCACGCCAACTTGCGCGTACTAGATCTAAGCCTGAACTCCCTCGCCGGTGCAATCCCACCCGCAATTTCCGTATTAGAGAGTCTTTCGATCTTGATCCTGGAAGGTAATAGTTTCGATGGTTGTATACCCAAACCCATTGGTTGCATGCGATCTCTGACAGAACTGCGGCTGGGAGGCAACAGGCTGAATGGATCCGTTCCATCCTCTCTCGGTGATTTGACAGAACTGAAGGTTCTTGATCTCTCAGACAATGTTCTTACTGGTGAGATTCCAAGTTCTTTAGCAAACATGAGAAGCTTGACACTGTTAGATTTGTCCAACAATAATCTTTCTGGAATTCGTCCTGCATTTGGAGAGTATGTTACTGTCAACACCTCCGGGAACAGGTATCTCGTAAACTCAACCGAAAGCCAAACCGCATTCTGGTCATCCGACAAGGAGACCAGCTTGGCTGAAGGGGTCGTCATAGGAATGTTCTGTAGCGGTATCATCGCCTCCTTCTCGGTGGTGACGATCGTATACAGTTGCTTGTATCAGCCAAAAAGCAGAGACCAAACTGCAAGGAATTCTATTTTCTACGGGTCCTCGCCTTCCTTCAGGCTCTTCATCGCAAGAACACAACGACTCCAGCGTCAGGCCATGTATCGAGAAAGGTGATTGATGATTCCGAATTCTCCTCGGAGACAAACAGAGCGATGTCACCCAATTGTTGAACTCTTTATTTCATGGGGATTGATTGGTTTTTTACGTTCTAAATGCAGCGGATTCTGAAGTCACTTACTAAGATTTGTTGAGAATTGATTCATGGTAGTTACATACGTAGTTAACATGTTTAGAAGTAGTAGCTCATGTTTAAGAGTTTTTGTTAATTGGATCATAGTATTATGTTTTATCGTCTCCTTGCTTCTCCTTCCCCAACATTTGTGGTATCAGAGCCAGGTTTCAATCTGAACTGGGCATTATGGCTTTTAATGGTAATTCTATGTCTCAACCCCTTATTCTCATCTTCTCGGGCAAATCCTATGAATTTTGTAGTATCAAGATGAAGACTCTATTCAAGTCTCAGGATCTTTGGGACTTGATAGAGAATGGATATACATATCCAGATGAAGAAATTAGACTGAGGGAGAATAGAAAGAATGACTCAAAGACATTGTTCTTCATTCAACAAGTTGTGCATGAGACAATCTTCTCAAGAATTGCAGCAGCAACAACCTCAATACAAGCTTGGTTGATACTTCAAAATGAATTTCAAGGCTCATCGAGGGTGATCATGGTAAAACTTCAAACCCTTCGTCGTGAGTTTGAAATTTTGTTTATGAAAAGCAATGAATAAGTGCAAGATTTTTTTCTCGAGTGACTGAAATTGTTAGTCAAATGAAATCCTATGGTGAACATCTACATGATCAAATAATTATTGCAAAAGTTTTGAGAAGTTTAACTCCGAAATTTGATCATGTTGTTGCGGCAATTGAAGAGTCAAAGGACTTATCTACTTATTCATTTGATGAACTAATGGGTTCCTTGCAAGCACATGAAGCAAGGTTGAACAGGTCACTTAAAAAAAGTGAAGAAAAAGCATTTCAGGTTAAGGGGGGAGTCTTCTACTTTAAAAGAAGATAAAAAAGCAATAGGAAGAGGACGTGGCAGAGGAGGATTTCGTGGTAGAGGAAATGGAAGAGGAAGAGGAAGAGGACACTTTGATGGACATGATGAAAGGCAATCAAACTATGATCAGAAAAACTACAAGAGTGGAATTCAATGTCACTATTGTAAGAAGTTTGGTCATATGAAGACAGATTGCTGGAAAAGAGAAAAGCAAGCAAGCTATGTGGAAGAAAATGAAGACAATAGTAAGTTATTTATGACTCATTCACAAGTTAATGATATCTCAAATAACATTTGGTTTTTGGATAGTGGATGTTCTAATCATATGTCAGGCATAAGATCAATATTTAGAGATATTGATGAAACTCACAAGTTGAAAGTTAAACTTGGAGATAGCAAGCAAATCTAAGTAGAAGGAAAAGGAACAATTGATATGAAGACAAATCAAGGGAAGGTAAAACACCTTGATAATGTTTTCTATGTTCCTAGCTTATCACATAACTTGTTGAATGTTGGACAATTGATAGATATTAGATATTCAGTTATATTTGATGATGGTTCATGCACTATTAAAGATAAGAAATTTGGTTTGATTATAGCAAATATTTACATGACGCAAAATAAGATGTTTCCAATTGATTTTTCAAATATTTAGAAATATGCTCTTGTTGTAAATCAAAAGAATGAGACAAATTTATAGCATTTAAGATATGGACACCTTAACATTAAAGGTTTAAGGTTGTTAAATCAAAAAAAAATTGTTTATGGATTGCCTAAAATTAATACACTTGATGTATGTGAAGGATGTATTTATGGCAAACAAAGTAAAAAATCATTTCCTGATGGAAAAGCATGGAGAGCATTTAATTGTCTTGAATTAATTCATGCTGACTTATGTGGACCTATGAATACAAAATCATTTGGGGGAAGTCGATATTTTCTGTTATTTACTGATGATTATAGCCGCATGAGTTGGGTATATTTTCTGGAATTGAAATCTGAAGCATTTGATAACTTTCGAAAATTCAAGGCACTTGTAGAAAGACAAAGTGGTAAATGCATAAAGACACTTCGGACAGATAGAGGTGGTGAATTTATGTCTAATGAGTTTAATTCTTTTTGTGAAGAAAATGGTATTCGCAGAGAATTGACAGCACCACATACACCGGAGCAAAATGGTGTAGCTGAACGTAAGAATCGAACTGTTGTCGAAATGGTAAGAAGTTTGCTTAAAGGAAAGCATCTTCCGAATCAGTTTTGGGCAGAAGCAGTTGCAACAGCAGTTTATTTGTTGAATATTTCACCAACAAAGGCTGTTATGAATCGAACTCCTTTTGAAGCTTGGTATGGTATAAAGCCAACTGTAAGCCATCTAAGAATTTTTGGTTGTATTGCTTATGCTTTGGTAAATTCATAAAATCATCATAAGCTTGATTAAAAATCAGAAAAATACATCTTAATTAGATATTCTGCACAATCCAAAGCATATCGATTATATAATCCTATAAATGGCAAAGTTATTATTAACAGAAATGTTGTATTTGATGAAAGGGCAAGTTGGAATGGGGAGATTAATGAAGGTGATGCACAAATTCGTGTTCCAGCAGAACTAGTTACTCCACTAAATCAAGTGACAGATCCTGCTCCAACAAGATCAACGTCAACCTCACCCAGTAGCAGTTCAAATTCAGCAAATGATTCCTCAGATGAAACCCCTCCAGGAAGGTTTAGATCATTAACAAAGATTTATGATTCAACATTTGCTTTATCTATTTCAGATTCTATAAGTTTTGAAGAAGCAGTTGAGGAATATCGAAAAGCAATGAAGGAGAAAATCAAGTCAATAAAGAAGAATGAAATCTGAGAGCTAATGGATCAACCGAAAGAAAAGAAATCTTTTGGATCGAAATGGGTGTTCAAAACAAAGTATAATGCAGATGAAAATATCCAAAAGCATAAGACTCGGTTTATACCAAATGGAGCCATAACATGAAGTATTTATGGCACAGATGAACAAGTTACAGATATTCTCACCAAGTCACTTCCAGTTCAAAAGCATATTTATTTTATGTCTCAAATTGGTGTATGTAACTATGAATCAAGGGGGAGTGTTGAGAATTGATTCATGGTAGTTACATAGGTAGTTAACATGTTTAGAAGTAGTGGCTCATGTTTAGGAGTTGTGGAGGTAGTTTAAGAGTTAGTGGGGGTAGTTATTAATCATGGGTGAGATAGTGGGATGAAGAAAGTGGTGTGAGGTAGTTATTATTATATCCTATAAATAGGATATTAGATAATGAAGCAAGAGAGCAGAGAGTGTGTCAAGAGAAGAGATTGTGTGCATTTGGAGATAATCTTGTGAGTGTTCTTGTTCTTTTACCTCATGTTTAATACTACGTCATTTTTTTGATTGAAAGCGTTTTCGTTAATTGGATCGTAGTATTCTGTTTTATCGTTTCTTTGCTCCTCCTTCCCCAACAAGATTTATATAAAAAAATTCTTAAAAGATAAAAATAATCGTACAAATCAGAAAAAATTAGATATAAAAATAATAAGTATATAAATCTCAAGTCCAACCTCAAATAATGATTACAAGAGAATGACATGCATACAATTCAAAACCTACTCAAGTAATTAGAGTAAGAATCCAATAAGATGAGAATAGTCTTTTCTTTGTCCTTGTCTTCTTTACTTTCTTGAATCTCTTGTTTTATGCCATCTACTGTCAATCTATTGATTTCTTTCTCTCTCCCACATTCACAATCGTTGTTGCCCACTTTTTCTTAACCCTAGCCACCAAGACTAGGGTTTTGGTTAAGAGAAAATCAAAGTCAAGGTTTAACTTACTGGTCCGTACTGATGTACCGAGTTTATCTCGGTTCCGATACAACATCGGTACCGGTCGGCACTCACACTATGTACCACCACCCGATATATTAAAACATAATATAAATATAATATAATATTAAATATATTAAAAATATTAATTAAAAAATAAAAGGGGGGCAACATAGCCTCGACCTTTCTCCTCACGCAGGAGAAAAAGCGCCTGCGACCTGTTGGCAACGACGGCGCGTCGACAAGGATGGCGCGGGGAAATAGTTACTCCTCTTTTCTTCTTTTTTTACTTCTTTTCCTCTTCTTCTTCTCCCCTTTTTCTCTCTCGATCAATCGTCGACGGCCGATTTCTCTTTCAATCGACCGTCGATGGTCGAAGTCGACCACCGACGATCGATTTTTGACGGAATCGTCCGGTAGCGGGCGGTCTGCGTACCGACAATTGACGGACCGATATGTACTGCCTGTATCGAATGGTATAGGTCAAAATTATAAATCTTAAACAAAATTAAGACTATAGACTTAACCGAAATCCACTATTAACTCAATCTGAATCATCATCCCTCTCCATGGTGGGTAGTGTCTCGTCGACCTGCCTTCATCTACTACTCCAACTAATCTTTTAACTACACCACACTATCTTTCGTTGTCTCCAGTAATTTAATGTACCGACAAGGGTGTGATATCCCACCTTACCACTTAGAAAGATATCCCACCTTACCACTTAGAAAAGAATTAGAGTGCAATAGATGGACAGAAACGACAACATCCATCTCATCTCATGGAGGTGAAAGATATCCCACCTTTCCACCTAGAAAGTATTAGAGAGACATAAAGGACTTATTATTTGAGAAGATATTTTTAATTTATGCTAAGCTATTGGGACTTTGTTATTACCTAAATCTTTGGGTTAAGATTTTTTTATCCATTTATTTATATTTAAAATAATTCTTATATTTTAAAAAATATGGCATATAAATTTATTTTGTCAAGTGTAAATTAACATATATGATATACTGACTCATAATAAAATATTAATATAATGATACATATGTATAAAAATAAATTATTGATTTTGGTTATGAACCTTTTAAACCCTTATGGTTTTGTTTGTGTCTAAAATAATATATATATTTTTAACAAAATAATTTTCTATCAAATTCTATAATCTTTATAAAATAAATAGAGTTTTTATAACAACAATCCCAAATTGATAATTTTCATCTTTGTATGTCAAAAAAATTGATTTGAAATAATTTATATAAAACTTTAAGAAAAAGAGGAAGAGAATAATAGAACAAAGTACTTTCAATTTATATTGCTACAAAAACATCCTTTTATATTAGTCAAAAGATAAAAAAATATATATATAATTTTTCAAAAAATATAAAAATATATTATATCTTAATAATAGATTTAATCTATTTATTTTAATCTAATTTTTTATTTGATTTAATCTTAATTATTTGAATTAACCTTATTAAAGAAAACTCTCGGGTATTATATTGTCCAACCTCGGGAGGGTATCAAGACCAACAGGGTAATGAATCAGTAACCATTTACCGATGGCATTCTCAGTTCTAGTCCTAATGGAGGAAGAAGCTAAAGCAGCACTCATTCCATGTTAGCCAACTCAACTTTTATGTTCGATCCAACTCTCTCTTCCTTCAACTCTTCCATGATCACTAGGAACTCCACAGACGGGTCATAATACATACGTCGAGTGGCAGCTCACAGGCGAGCTTTCGTGGCTCGAAGAGGTGTTCCTATCCCTGGATGACCTCGACGGAGTATGCTTGCTTAATTAAAACAGCAACACTGTAAACCTTCGATGAGGTGCAGTGTTCATGCACGCACTTACTGGAGGACAATAAGCATTAAATTTTGGGAGCATTGAGGCCTTATTTCCACGCAACTTTGGAGCTCTTGATGCATCAAGATCACAAGGAAACATGGATTAGACATGCTATTGGAATGGATTGGGTATCATAAGCCCATTTTATTGATTCTTATTGAAAAGAACGAAAGAGTGCTGCAGCTACAGTGATGGACCGACGACGACAAGGCCGAACCAAGCAACCCATTGCTACACCCCCAACAACAAAAAACAAAAAACGACAGGAAGAAAAGCTCTCACAAGAGTAGCTTAAGACCACAAGCACGGAGGCAGCTTAAAACCTAGAAGACGCCTCGACAAGGAGAAGGACTACTTATTTTTTCCCGAAACGAATTCCATGAACTATGTATGATGCCATTGCTGCTGTGATCCTTCACGCGTTCAGTTCGGGGGAACTCGGAACTTGTCGTACCGGGCTCCGATCTCGTTTAGTTTCTTCAGCCCGATCAAACTGTTGAACTCCTCGAAGGTGGTAAGCTTGTGGAGTTGGTCTCGGCTGGTGCCTTCTTCCTTCATCACTTTGAGGACGTCGATCAACGCGCGAGCCGACGCGTAGACGGCGGTGGTGGAGTGCACTATGAGGTGGAATCCCAGTTCCTTGAGCTCCTGCGGCGTGTGCAGGGGGGTGTACCCGCCCTCCAGCATGTTGGCGGCCCTGAAACCATTGGTACGCTTGCAGACCTCCCTCATCTCGTCGTCGCTCCGCGGCGCCTCCACGAAGCACGCATCTGCTCCTGCCTGCGCAAGGTCAACCGGAGAGTATGCTCGTCAGAGAAGCCAATCCCACGGAAATAGGAGCTTCACGCGAAGGCAATCGATGGTTACCTCCATGTAGAGGTTAGCCCGTGCAATGGCGTCAGATAGGCCACCGGCGGTTGCACGAGCATCGGTGCGAGCGATGAGAAAGAAGTCAGAGTCCCCAATGGCTTCTCTTGCGGCTGCTATCTTTGCGGCATGCTCATGAGCAGGGATCACCTAACATTACCCCAGTTTAATGCATATTAATTAATATACGGTGGGATAGTGTAAGAAGAGTTGATTTGTGTTTCCCGGCGCAGCAGCAGTACCTGTTTACCCTGCATATGTCCTGGTTGCCAGAGAAAGAGAGAAAAAAAAAATAGCAGTGAGATGGATGGAGTTCCATAGAAAACAACTCTTGAAAGTATATATAGTAAGTAGCAGAAAGATCTGAGAGTTAAAACACGGATGTTTTCTTACCGCACTTCTTAGGCCAAACTTGATCCTGGAATCAATGTGAAAGACGAAAGAAGTTAGTTCTGCTGAGATAAGGAAGAGGGTGAGAGCAGACTGCAGTTCTCAAGCGTACCTCAAGAAACAAGCCAGCAGCACCAGTAGTCATAAAATCTCTAACAGTCCTTTGCACATTGAGAGCGTTGCCTCCTCCCGTGTCTGTAATATCATATAAATTTTAGTTGCATGCTTTGACAAAGTTGAGATACAATTCATGTAAATAAATAGTGGGACTGGTAAATTGACCACATGAACAGCAAGTTAATGTTCTTACAATTATAAACCGAACCTTTTTATATCACCTTTAATTTATCCGATTACAAGTTAATGTTTTATCTTTTATAATTTTTGGAATCTGCATATCCTAAACCATCAAAAATTGATCTTGGACCTTTCCGGCACTCTCAAAAATGAAAGCTGGAGAATGTACTCGAAGAGGAGATAATTTAACAAGAACAGTACCAGCGTCGACGATGAAGGCAACGTTGGGAGCCGCGGCACAAATAGCTCGAGCTGCGTCCGCCATCTCCGGCGGCCTGTGATTATTCCACCAAGAAAGAAAGGGTCGTAAGGAAACGTAATGGACGCGGTGGTACAGAAAGGAAGAGAGACGTACGTGAGGAGGCCGATGTCGGGCATGCCGAGGCGGGAGGCGGAGACGGCGTAGCCGGAGATGAAGCCGGCGCGGAAGCCCAAGCTCTGGAGGACGGCCGCCGAGAGCGCGTCGTAGATCCCCGGCATCAGCACGATGCCTTCCTCCTCGATGAGTCGGTGCATGCGCGTCTTCCTGGGCCCGTTCACTGCCACGCTCACTGTGGAGTTCGCCATCTCCGCCGGTCCGAGTTCCCGATGCTGGTGAAGCGGTGGACTTGGAGGAAGAGCAGAGCGAGGGAGGCCCCCGTCTTTATAGTGACGAGCGAAGTGCCGAGCAGGCCGAGGCCAACGGTCAAGATCTTTTCGTGCTCGAACAGGATCTTATTTTGTCCGTCCGATGCCCCACGAGGCGGCATGAGTGTGAACCCCTTTTTATTAAACGTGGAAAGGAATACCATACGCGCAATAGGGGACCAATCGATTTGTTCCCCAACGCCCTTCGGCCTGTACCCGACTCGCCTACCTGGCCATGCGACTCTGGAGCCAGCATGGGACCCACGACCGAGGTCATCGGATCCTCCACCCACGGCACGGGACAGCGAAGCGTAGGACAATCACATGGCGGAGGTCCGGATGCCGACAGTCGCGGTAGATCCATCACGATGTCACCCACCTACGACAACATGTGATTCATGAAACCATGCACGATATGATCTCACCAGCCAGCCTGTATTTTTTTTTTTTTTTTATACATGCATTATGGTGGGTTGTATGCGTTGATCACTGGAAGAAAAAAAAAAAATGGAAAATTGAATACGATCAAATGAAACAGCCTCTCGATGTCGTCGAGCAGCGAATCCAATTTCTAATTGATGGGGGTGATCGTGAGTGATGTCCATCCTAAGATCTGCAATGTGATTCATGGAGGGCTTCACGACGTGATGTAGACAGCCTGTATATGGCGTATTCTACGTTAAACTATGCCCAATGATGCTGTCCTCACTCCATCATCATGCAGTCTACTTCAGTCTACTTCAGTCTCTCTCTCTAGAAACTTGGAGGGAGCACGACAAGATCCACGTTTAAAATATCGATCACCAAATAAACAATTGATTACGTTAGGTGGATGTTCCATGAACCAGATCTGTGGAACTCAAGTGGGAGATGAGATCTTGGGGAGAGCTTATCGAACTGGGAAACTTGGAGGCAAACAGTAAGATAATATATTTCTTAGTATAGGTAAAAGTTATCACTTATATATAATCCCTCTTTTGGATTTGATTTGTTGTGTTCATATTTCTTTTGTGCTTTTCTTTGAGCTGAAAAATTATACGTAATAATTGTTGGGTTTTTTTTGTAGAACTTCAATAAAAAGGAGAAGATAATAATAGAGGACAGTAAAAGTATTTTCAATCAACAGTCTGCAGTGTTCTGGAATAAACCAAGAACACCTATTTATATTAATTAAAAAATAAAATATAAATATTTTAAAATACTAAAAAATCTATCACATCTAAATAAACATTATCCTCATCTAAACTAATCTCATCATCATCTTAAATACTTGAATTATTTTCAACAATAATATCCTATTTAATCTCTATTCATCATTGTTTCTATTTTTCTTACACTTAAATAATGTGATAGTTAGGGATACTTTAACCAAAAACACAAACCCTACTAACTTTTTCTTTTCTTTTGTTGGGTTTGTGTGGGGATAAAAGAGTGTTGAAGTTTTTTCTTGTTAACCTGATAGTGCATGTAATGAATACTTAACTAAACTGAGGAAGCATTTGTTAGTATGAATTGTATCAATGATCAAGACCAAGTTTCCAAGCTTTTTGCTCCCAATTAATGGCATAAAACTAAGTACAGTAGTAAAGAAATTTTTTGAGGCTCAACAGTTGCATTGGCATGCATGTAAGATTACACTTGCCAATGTGACAAATAGATTCGATTGTGGATGCTCTTAAATGTTAAAAGATGAGCCCTCATCGTCTTGGATTGGTTCCACTTATAAAACAAGTTGACAAAAGCATCGTTTAATTGTCCCAAGGGACTTATTCTAATTTTTCAAATAGATTAGATTTTTTATTTCTTCATCCTTATTAGTGGTGAACAATGTTATAGTAGTGTTTGTTGTTTATGTTGAGGGACTTATGTTTAATTAAAAGAAAGAATTAAAACCTCTCTCATGAACCAAATCACAGTGGAAGAAATAATTATAATATTTAAAATTTAATGGGAATGAAAATGTTATACCATAATAAAGATTAGCATGAAGGAGTTTATGAACATAATAAACCATAATTAGATCGACTACATGGAATAAAAATATATAAATATAATTTTAACAATCGAGTTCTGTAACTCTCACCTATGAAGAAGAAAAATAAGAAGATGCTCTTCCTCATCTACTAAGGGTTAGATAAAAGTAACCTTAGGAAAAAATATAACTTCCAACACTTTTAAAGATGCATGGGAGATTCTTTAAAACTCTTTTAAGGGAGGAAAAAATCGACTTCAATCACTTAGAGTTAAATTTGAAACATTGCAAATAAATAAGTGCAAGGCTATTTCAGATTATTCTACAAGAGTGTTTACCATTATCAATCAACTAAGAAGAAATTATGAGACTATAAAAATATACGTGTGATTAAAAATATATGAAATGTTTAACTTTATCGTGATCTCTATCTAAGAAATCAATGGATTTAGACTAAATGACTATTGATTAGTTAAGAAATTTTTTAAAAGCACAAGAAATTTTAGTTAACAAAGAAAAAAGAGAGATGTAGTGAAATAAGTTCTCCAAACAAAACATATTTTGAAAAAATAAAATAAAATCTCAAGTGGCCATGATCGAAGAAAAGACCAGAAGAGGTTGTGGTTGTGACAGAGGACATGGCCATGGAGGAAGAGAAAAAAAATAATAAAAAATATCAAAGTCCAAAACAAGAACAAGAAAGAAGAAATACAAGAGGCCACAGGTATAATCGTTCCAAAGTTTAAGATTATTAGTACAAAAAATATGGTTATTATGCTTCCTAATGCTATTATTCATAACAAAGACAATGAAGTTTTTTTTATAAAAAAAAAAATACTATGTTAAAAAGGAGGAGTATTCTCTATTATTACTGGTACATAAAGTACCATTTGTCATGCAACACAAATGGTACTTGAAATTTGTAGCTAGTAATCATATATATGATTATATTATTGAGAATTGATTCATGGTAGTTACATAGGTAGTTAACATGTTTAGAAGTAGTAGCTCATATTTAGAAGTTGTGGAGGTAGTTTAAGAGTTAGTGGGGGTAGTTATTAATCATGGGTGAGATAGTGGGATGAAGGAAGTGGTGTGAGGTAATTATTATTATGTCCTATAAATAGGACCTTAGAAAATGAAGTAAAGAGGCAGAGAGTGTGTGAAGAGAAGAAATTTTGTGCATTTGGAGATAATCTTGTAAGTGTTCTTGTTCTTTTACCTCCTGTTTAATACTACGTCGTTTTCTTGATTGAAAGCGTTTTCGTTCATTGGATCGTAGTATTCTGTTTTTATCGTTTTCTTGCTCCTCCTTCCCCAACATATATGAGTTAGATAAAACTGTGAATGGACAAATCGACTTTGGTGACTCCTCAAAAGTAGCAGTGAGAGACAAAGGTAACATCTTAATCTACCTCAAAAGGAAGGAAAGCCATTAATTTTTTCAAATATATATTATGTGTCATATATGAAGAACAATATTCTTTGTCTTGGATGACTATTAGAAAATAGTTATAATATTCATATGAAAGACAAACAACTATTTATTAGAAGCAACACAAATCATTTAATTACTTAGGTGGAGATGTCAGAATAGATTGGTCGGTATCACCTAACATAACCGCAGTTTAATGCATGAAAAATAATAAATCACTAGTAAATTAGATATATTATATATAATAAAAAAAATATATGAATATAGTCTTAACAACTGAGTTTTATAGCTCTCATCTATAGCCCTATAAATAGACGTGTTTTGTCATGAAAAAAGAATAAAGAAAAAGTATAATTTTTTTTCTAAAAAAAATAAAAAAATTTAGTTTATCACTTGTTTCATCTCTCGAATCTTCCTCTCAATTTTTTTTCTATCTATTTTTTTTTTTTTTGTCCCCATGAGTTGGCACATCTGAGGGCTTGTGGATCTCAGAATAAAATACAAATTTTAGGCTGGAATTTGGATATTTTGTGTTTGGGCCAAAGTCCTTAATGTCAAATATAGTCATCTCAATCATTAATCTTAGCCTCTCACCAGGTTGATGGAAAATTTATGAGGACCTTATTAAAATGATGCTTCATCAATTCTCAAGAATGAGTCTAACATTAATATATGCATTCCTTTTCCTTTTGGGTTTGATGATAGCCAACCTTTGTTGGTATTGGTAAAATGATGAATTTTTTCAACAACTAGATGTATACGATCCTTTAAAATTTTGTAAAATAAAAATATTCTTAGGAAAATATTGATTCCAAACAAGTCTATGATCATTAATCTGTAGATGCCTAAAACATCCACATACAAGTAAAAAAAAGAAAAAAACATAAAAACTTATGTTGAGAAAAATCACATCGATCATAAATAACATATCTTATCATCGAGGAAAAGACAACAAGCAGCAAGTCAATAAACATAAACGTAGAGGGACACTCCAACCACCTGCATGAAACCTATGAACCTAATCGCATTTTTTTTTTTTTTTAAACTCTTCTTGAATCTATTTGGTTCATCTGAGTCGTTAAGAATAATAATTAATCCCATCGGTAGATCAGATCGGTCTACAACAATGATGATGCTTAAAAAAACAGTGGACCAAATAATATGAACTTGATGATGTAAAATGCAGGCAGTGAATTGTTGGGGTCCTATCAACCACAGACTTCACTATCCCATGAGAGAGTAGTACTGCGTCGCTCTCCCAGTCATCCATGGAGTCGTCGTCTTCCTCACACAACGCAACAAGAAATGTTCCAGCTAGCTTTTCAAGGAATTGCAAATATACTTCTCATATCTGATGATATATGAATCCCAAGGAACAAAAAATACATACAGAAAACATCACACCCTTATCAACACTCCCAATTCATTCATGCGAACATTTCACCACACAAGAGACAAACGCCAGATCCAGGAAAGGGTGGCATCAAGAACATGGTGCAGACAAGATCATGTGAGGCTGAGACAAGATCATGTGGTGTTCATGCAGTTTCTCGCTGTATTTAGCTACGCCCTCCTTTTGCGCAATGATCTCCGACGCCGAGGGAGCAGCAGCTGCAGGACAAACTCACTCTTCGTCTTCGTCTTCGTCTTCGTCTACACTCCTGTGTTGTTTCTTTCTATCAGACGCATATGTGCAGTCCTTGTCATGCTCGCGTCAGATTCATAATTGTCTCCTGTGCACAGGATCCAATAAAAGGACCTACAAGGATGCAAGATTCAGCAAGTAGACCCACAGGGGAGATGGCGTATTCGCCTAACTTGGCTGCTCTACTGTTCTTGGTCAGCAGAAGACGGACACTTCAAGCTTCTATTTCTTAGTAATTCCATGTGGGTAGCATGGTGCAGGTATTATTAGTATCTTACAAAAAGTTTTAGTAGGATACACATCTAACCTACCCTCTTTCTTAAATCAAATGTAGCGTTGTGACGATATGATATTAGAGTATATATATAATAATATCGTATGCGTTAGGGACTGCGATGGACCACTCCGAGCACCAACTTGCATTAGGATAGTGTGTTTACGTACACGTCCCATGTGGCACACATTTCCTGCGGGCCCCGTCGGTGGGGCTCGACACGTCAGGAGAGTGACTTGGACCACGTGTGACTGGACCCCGCTCGTCGGTACTCGAAAGAACGCGGCCACCTCGGTGCAGGGAATGCCTTCCCTACGCTGAAGCTGCACTCCTTGTTGCTGCCGACGGCCAAATATTTTATCTGAGAGAGAGAGATGACACTGACATGGCTAGGGTACATCGTAATCATCGTCCCTCGCTGCTCCAAGGACCAGCAGCTAGCATGGGAGTTTCCACAATAATTCTCCAAGTATGATTGCGTGATACTGATTGCTGAGCTCCAGGTTTTAATGGAACCACGATTAAGATAATGATGCATGTTTTGTGTTTATTTTCTCTTTAAATTGTTGTCACACTGTGGCCCTACTGCCCCTTTAGCTTGTCCGCAAGAAAGGAGCTGCAGGTGCTAGCATAGCAAAGACAAATGGGGAAGAAAACTTGTCAATGAAATGAATGGCTGTGGGTGGTTGCCAGGTATTAATCATGGTGGGCTAGTCTTGGATGACGCTGCCACATCCGTATAGTGATTGTGTTACTGTAACGAAAGTAATTTACTTCAAACTTGTAAACGATAATGATTAGCTGCTCAAGTCATCACCTCAATAATGAGGCTTCTAAATTATTGGTTTAATATTATATTCACCTCTCAGGCTTCAAAAGCTAAGACTCTGTGATGGTTGATGAGGACGACAGCAGCTCCTCCAGTTTAAGATAAGAACTAAGGTTATATGCTACTTATTGGCTGCCGAGATCCAATCCTGCGTGTTTTCATGAATGACATGCTACCTCTAATCACCCACTTATAAAATGCTTTTATAGTCAACTATTTCCTCACCTACTTATCAGATCAAAATGGGATAATAGTAACTTGCTCGGTTGATTTCCATTCTCATATATGAGTTCATACATATTGTAATAATATAACGTTGATAGTAAAAAACTCTGGTAAATTAGATTATTATAACTTGTTTGGCTGTTGTGGTAGGATAATGTTTTTTTTTTTTTTACAAGCTTGGATAAGATAAGAGCATGTGACTAATGTGAGGACAACACCGGATTCTGTTTGGTAGTACGGAGAAGCATGGCATCCAATCATGCAATCGTGATCCGCGATTGAAGGCACAACTTCGCCAACGACTGGACGGCCGAGTTTGGACGCGACACAGGGCGTCTTTTGGTTTCTCAGCGCAAATCAAGGATGCAATGGACCGCTCCATGTGGCATTCACTCAATCGGTCATGTCGGGTGGTCCCCGGAGTCCACGGAAGCCATGGAATAATGAATGGTTTATGTACCGATGCAGATGAGGGATTGAATCGGTCTGTCTTCCACGTGGGTTGGAGGCTTTTACCACGAGGCCGGTAGGTGAGCGAGAAAGGTATTGGTTCGCCCACCGTTTTGGTTTCTGGTGGGCTCCACGACGCGGTCGGTCGGGATCAGATCCGGGGCGAGCTCGAAACGATCCACGCCGTTGGCGCGGGCCCGGACGGCGGCTTACCGTCCTCCGCGGTGAGCGGAATGCGCGACCCCACCCCTCCTCGCGGCGGCTATATGAACCCGGCGCCCCCCCTGGCTCTCCTGTATTCTGCATCCCACGTCCAACGGTCCAAGAAGAAGACTCCCCGGTAGCAAGCGGAAGCGGCAGAGATGGCAGACTCCACGGTGAACGTGGCAGTGAGCGGCCCCAGGAAGACGCGCATGCACCGCCTCATCGAGGAGGAAGGCATCGTGCTGATGCCGGGGATCTACGACGCGCTCTCTGCGGCCGTCCTCCAGAGCCTGGGCTTCCGCGCCGGCTTCGTCTCCGGCTACGCCGTCTCCGCCTCCCGCCTCGGCATGCCCGACATCGGCCTCCTCACGTACGTCTCTCTTCCTTTCTGTACCACCGCGTCCATTACGTTTCCTTACGACCCTTTCTTTCTTGGTGGAATAATCACAGGCCGCCGGAGATGGCGGACGCAGCTCGAGCTATCTGTGCCGCGGCTCCCAACGTTGCCTTCATCGTCGACGCTGGTACTGTTCTTGTTAAATTATCTCCTCTTCGAGTACATTCTCCAGCTTTCATTTTTGAGAATGCCGGAAAGGTCCAATATCAATTTTTGATGGTTTAGGATATGCAGATTCCAAAAATTATAAAAGATAAAACATTAACTTGTAATCGGATAAATTAAAGGTGATATAAAAAGGTTCGGTTTATAATTGTAAGAACATTAACTTGCTGTTCATGTGGTCATTGACCAGTCCCACTATTTATTTACATGAATTGTATCTCAACTTTGTCAAAGCATGCAACTAAAATTTATATGATATTACAGACACGGGAGGAGGCAACGCTCTCAATGTGCAAAGGACTGTTAGAGATTTTATGACTACTGGTGCTGCTGGCTTGTTTCTTGAGGTACGCTTGAGAACTGCAGTCTGCTCTCACCCTCTTCCTTATCTCAGCAGAACTAACTTCTTTCGTCTTTCACATCGATTCCAGGATCAAGTTTGGCCTAAGAAGTGCGGTAAGACAACATCCGTGTTTTAACTCTCAGATCTTTCTGCTACTTACTATATATACTTTCAAGAGTTGTTTTCAATGGAACTCCATCCATCTCACTGCTATTTTTTTTTTCTCTCTTTCTCTGGCAACCAGGACATATGCAGGGTAAACAGGTACTGCTGCTGAGCCGGGAAACACAAATCAACTCTTCTTACACTATCCCACCGTATATTAATTAATATGCATTAAACTGCGGTACTGTTAGGTGATCCCTGCTCATGAGCATGCCGCAAAGATAGCAGCCGCAAGAGAAGCCATTGGGGACTCTGACTTCTTTCTCATCGCTCGCACCGATGCTCGTGCAACCGCCGGTGGCCTATCTGACGCCATTGCACGGGCTAACCTCTACATGGAGGTATCCATCGATTGCCTTCGCGTGAAGCTCCTATTTCCGTGGGATTGGCTTCTCTGACGAGCATACTCTCCGGTTGACCTTGCGCAGGCAGGAGCAGATGCGTGCTTCGTGGAGGCACCGCGGAGCGACGACGAGATGAGGGAGGTCTGCAAGCGTACCAATGGTTTCAGGGCCGCCAACATGCTGGAGGGCGGGTACACCCCCCTGCACACGCCACAGGAGCTCAAGGAACTGGGATTCCACCTCATAGTGCACTCCACCACCGCCGTCTACGCGTCGGCTCGCGCGTTGATCGACGTCCTCAAAGTGATGAAGGAAGAAGGCACCAGCCGAGGCCAACTCCACAAGCTTACCACCTTCGAGGAGTTCAACAGTTTGATCGGGCTGAAGAAACTAAACGAGATCGGAGCCCGATACGACAAGTTCCAAGTTCCCTCCAACTGAGGCAAAGCAAAGCGTCATGGGCGACGGCATCAGTTCGAAGCTTGGGTGAAGTATGGGGGGGGGGGGGGGGGGGGGGGGGGTGGGGGGGGGGTATTGTGTGCGTAGTGTCGTTAAGAGTGTGTCGGCCTTAAGCTACTATTGATCCTTCTTTTACTTCTCATTTCCTACGTTTGTCTTTGGGGGGTGTCGTAATGGTTGGGAGTCGGGTGGCTGTAGTGAGTGCTACAATTCTTTCTCTTCTCTTTTGTCGAGAAACATGAATAAGCATCAATAAGATAGATCCCTTTGGTAATCTAAAAAAATTGGTCGGCATTGTTGACTACCTTTTGATGAGCTCATCCTATATGCAGGCTATCTCAGCTTTTGCCATATCTGTGAGTTTAATGAGCAAGATACTGTGCCACTTTTAAGCTCACCTCTTTCAATAATTTGGTTTTATTATAGATTTAAGGCTAAAATTCTTATTAATCCTTATATTATGTTTCAAAATCAAAATTATTTTTTTACTTTAAAACTTGTATAATCCCTGTATTATAATTTTATATTAAATTGACCCTTCGTACTATTCTTACGTTAAACAAATCTTTTATGTTAATAAAAATATTAACGATGTTTATTTTTAAAATGAATGTAACTATTTGATTTTCAATATAATCAATTATACTAAAATTGCTTAAAAAAATCAAAGATATCTCATATAATATAATATATTAATCAAATACACATCTCGTACTATCACTATTTATCAAATTTATCCCCTCAACATTCATATAATGGTATTAAGTGATATAAAAGTCATGTTCATAAATTTAACCAATGCTTAAAGTTATACTAAATTTTTTTTAGAAAAGTCATAAAAAAATTAGACTTGGCCGAGAGGGTAAACTCGGGCGCAAATCCGGAGATTTGAACGAGAGGGTTAACTCGGGCGCAAATCCGGGGATTTGGCTGAGAGGGTGAACTCGGGTGCAAATCCGGAGATTTGGCCGAGAGGGCGAACTCGGGCGCAAATCCAAAGATTTGGCCGAGAGGGCGAACTCGGGCGTAAATCCGGAGATTTGGCCGAGAGGGCGAACTCGGGCGCAAATCCGGAGATTTGGCCGAGAAGGTGAACTCGCTTTTTATTATCATGTGCGTACTATCATACCTATGGGACAATATTATATTATATATGTTTATATATATATATTTATGTATATGCATATCTTTCATCCTCTGCCTAAGGTTTCAGTTAGAGTTATGGTGCATTTAATGCGTTGGGTGCTTTTTCGGGGTGGCGGCACTTCCTCTTACCTCGGGAAGCTGAAACGACTGCCCTGGGCGCTATAAGTTCGCTGCGGGGTTAACAGAGACCTCACTTGTTCATTTGGCCCTCTTCCTGCTTCCATCTCGGACCACCCTTGCAATTCTTCGTCCCTTCAGCTCGGCAGTTTCTTTTGAACAGGTCGCGATGACCTCCTCGGACCCCTCGACTAGTGTCAGGGTCGTCTCTCCCCAGGGGTCGGGGGAGACAAGTCGGAGTGATCCCGAGGTTGGTTCCTCGGGAGCGTTTTCCGGGCCCCCGTCGCCTGTCGACGCGAGGGTTCAGAGGGACTTAGAGGTCATGATGTCATATCATGATCTCGACACGGCGGTGATTGAGGGGTCACTTGTCGTGATTAGGGAGCGATACAACATCCCGACTGAATACGGGCTGCATGTTCTAGAGCCGGGGCAGCGTCCTTATAGCTTGGACGTTCCCGGCATGTGCATCTCGGTAGATGCCTTGGAGGCCGGTCTCCGGTTTCCTTTGCACCCTCTCATCGAGGAGTGTCTGAGATGGTGGAGAATTTCTCCCAGCCAGGTAGCGCCCAACTCGTGGCGTTACCTTGTGGTTTTCTTGGGTGAGTGCCGAGGAGCCGGGATTATCCCGACTCGGGACTTGTTCATGGCATGTTTTCGCCTCTGCAATAGTCGGGGCTGTTACTATCTTACCGCCCGAGTCAGTTTTAGGGTCAGCGGGGCACCTTCCAGTAACAAAGGTTGGAAGTCCTGCTATCTTTACGTCAGTGGTCTGGCTTGGGGGTTCGGGCTCAATTGGTCGGCTCACCTGATCGACAATGCCCCCCCTTACCTGTCCAAGGAGGAGACCGTCCTGGTCGGCCGACTAAAGGGGATTCTTTCCTCTTCTCGTGCGATCAAGGAGATGACCGAACTTTGGCTCATTGAGGCGGGTTTGAGTCCGGCCTCTAGGGGTACTAACATTTCGCTTTGCTTTAGCTTCCTTAGTTTCTTACTGACCTGTAAGTCGGGATGCAGACCGGATGGATCTCGGGGATCTTCGTGGAATGCCGAGAGTGACTGGCGGCAAGGTTCCTCCGACCCGTCCCATTGCCCATGAGGTCGGCGCGTCTCCCGCGAGGGAGGCTCTAAGGGCTTCATCGAAGAGGCCGGCTCCCCCCCCCCTCGCTTGAGCAGGCTGAAGTTGTGGGAAGGCCTCAGAAGAAGACGAAGGTGCTGACGAGAAAGCACAAGTCCCGTGTCGGCGAGGGGGAATCTCGTTCCCGCTCCAAGGGTAAGGACCCCGCGGTATCGCCGGAGGATCCGGAGGCGCCCGCCGAGTCCGAGGAGGGGGGTGCCTCACCAGTTCCTGAGCGCCCGAGGTCAATGAAGGAACTCTTCAAAACAAAGGTTCATAAGGGCGACCAGGGCTACTATGCGCTGCTCTAGTTCCGACGCGGGCACCTACGACGATATGTCCGCGAACAACCCCCTCTCCGAGACGGTCGGCCCTCCCGAGACCTGTCTCCCCGACCGCAGGGCCCGGTCGAAAAATAGATCGACGTCATCTTTGGCGGTCCGGCATCAGGCGGCAACACCTCCTTGGCGCGAAAAGCATATGCGCGATCCGAGGCCGGAAAGAGGCCGCTACATCATGAAGACCTCGACGTCACATTCAGGTCGGAAGACGAGGAGCACCCATCTCACGATGACGCGCTAGTAATCTCAATCCGCATGGCCAACGCCTACGTCAAGAGGGTCCTGATCGACACGGGGAGTTCGACTGACATCCTGTATTTCGATGCCTTTCAACGGTTGGGATTGACCGACCTAGACCTCACCCCTCTAACATCTACCTTGACAGGGTTCACTGGGGATTCTATCTCTCCCATGGGAACAACCATGATCCCTGTCACGTTCGGGGGGGAGCCGAGGTCAAAGACTCTACTGGTATCATTCATGGTGGTCAAGCCCCCATCTGCGTATAACGCCATCATCGGGCGCCCGACCCTCAATCGGCTCAGGGCGGTCGTGTCAACGTACCACCGGGTCTTGAAGTTCCCGACCCGAGTTGGGGTCGGCGAGGTCAGAAGTGACCCAAGAGAATCCAAGCAATGCTACTTAACGGCGACAACGTTATTTAAGAGGCCGAGAACTGAACTGTTCAGTGCCATGCCCCCAGGTCCGGAAGAAAACACCCGAGACACCCACTCCGCGGAAAGAGTCCTAGAGCTGTCACTGGACCCGAACCGCCCTGATAAGCTGGTAAAGGTCGGGTCGGAGCTTGCGGAGAATCAAAAAGTCCAAATGATAGATTTCCTGCGGAAGAACGACGATGTCTTTGCATGGACCCCAAACGACATGCCGGGGGTCGACCCAGAGATCGCCCAACATTATTTGAACATCTCCCCCGACGCCCGACCTGTGAAGCAGCATCCGCGCAAATTCGCTCCGGACCGACAGAAGACTATAGAAGATGAGGTCACTCGCCTATTGGACGCGTAGCTTATCTTAAGTCTAATTTTTTTATGACTTTTCTAAAAAAAATTTAGTATAACTTTAAGCATTGGTTAAATTTATGAACATGACTTTTATATCACTTAATACCATTATATGAATGTTGAGGGGATAAATTTGATAAATAGTGATAGTACGATATGTGTATTTGATTAATATATTATATTATATGAGATATCTTTGATTTTTTTAAGCAATTTTCGTATAATTGATTATATTGAAAATCAAATAGTTACATTCATTTTAAAAATAAACATCATTAATATTTTTATTAACATAAAAGATTTGTTTAACGTAAGAATAGTACGAAGGGTCAATTTAATATAAAATTATAATACAGGGATTATACAAGTTTTAAAGTAAAAAAATAATTTTGATTTTGAAACATAATATAAGGATTAATAAGAATTTTAGCCTTAAATCTATAATAAAACCAAATTATTGAAAGAGGTGAGCTTAAAAGTGGCACAGTATCTTGCTCATTAAACTCACAGATATGGCAAAAGCTGAGATAGCCTGCATATAGGATGAGCTCATCAAAAGGTAGTCAACAATGCCGACCAATTTTTTTAGATTACCAAAGGGATCTATCTTATTGATGCTTATTCATGTTTCTCGACAAAAGAGAAGAGAAAGAATTGTAGCACTCACTACAGCCACCCGACTCCCAACCATTACGACACCCCCCAAAGACAAACGTAGGAAATGAGAAGTAAAAGAAGGATCAATAGTAGCTTAAGGCCGACACACTCTTAACGACACTACGCACACAATACCCCCATACTTCACCCAAGCTTCGAACTGATGCCGTCGCCCATGACGCTTTGCTTTGCCTCAGTTGGAGGGAACTTGGAACTTGTCGTATCGGGCTCCGATCTCGTTTAGTTTCTTCAGCCCGATCAAACTGTTGAACTCCTCGAAGGTGGTAAGCTTGTGGAGTTGGCCTCGGCTGGTGCCTTCTTCCTTCATCACTTTGAGGACGTCGATCAACGCGCGAGCCGACGCGTAGACGGCGGTGGTGGAGTGCACTATGAGGTGGAATCCCAGTTCCTTGAGCTCCTGTGGCGTGTGCAGGGGGGTGTACCCGCCCTCCAGCATGTTGGCGGCCCTGAAACCATTGGTACGCTTGCAGACCTCCCTCATCTCGTCGTCGCTCCGCGGTGCCTCCACGAAGCACGCATCTGCTCCTGCCTGCGCAAGGTCAACCGGAGAGTATGCTCGTCAGAGAAGCCAATCCCACGGAAATAGGAGCTTCACGCGTAGGCAATCGATGGATACCTCCATGTAGAGGTTAGCCCGTGCAATGGCGTCAGATAGGCCACCGGCGGTTGCACGAGCATCGGTGCGAGCGATGAGAAAGAAGTCAGAGTCCCCAATGGCTTCTCTTGCGGCTGCTATCTTTGCGGCATGCTCATGAGCAGGGATCACCTAACAGTACCGCAGTTTAATGCATATTAATTAATATACGGTGGGATAGTGTAAGAAGAGTTGATTTGTGTTTCCCGGCTCAGCAGCAGTACCTGTTTACCCTGCATATGTCCTGGTTGCCAGAGAAAGAGAGAAAAAAAAAATAGCAGTGAGATGGATGGAGTTCCATTGAAAACAACTCTTGAAAGTATATATAGTAAGTAGCAGAAAGATCTGAGAGTTAAAACACGGATGTTGTCTTACCGCACTTCTTCGGCCAAACTTGATCCTGGAATAAAGATGAAAGTAGAGAAAAGTTAGATTTGGAACTCGGAACAAGTCAGAGCATGGAGGAGGTGGCAATGATCAGTATTTTATATGTATCAGAGCGGAAGTCGTGTGGTAGGTTACCTCAAGAAACAAGCCAGCGGCACCGGTAGCAATTATATCTCTAACAGTCCTTTGCACATTGAGAGCATTGCCACCTCCCGTGTCTGTAATATAAAAACCATATCGATTTAATTTAGTTGAGATATATTGCATTCGATCTTAAGTTATCTTTCGTTCTTAATTTTGGAGATACGCAAAAAGAAAATCTAAAGCATTGAAACCTGACTTTTTTTTTTTTTTTACCGAGTGCCAAAGTGGGAAGAAAATATTACCGGCATCAACGATGAAGGCAACGTTAGGAGCTGCGGCGCAAATAGCTCGAGCTGCGTCCGCCATCTCCGGCGGCCTTTGATTATTTTACCATGAAGAGATCGATAGAGAGAGAAAGAACAAAATTAGTAAAGAATGAACGAAAAGAAATGGCATGCTAGCAAAGAAAGTAAGACGACAGCAGGAGATACGTACGTGAGGAGGCCGATGTCGGGCATGCCGAGACGGGAGGCGGAGACGGCGTAGCCGGAGACGAAGCCGGCGCGGAAGCCCAGGCTCTGGAGGACGGCCGCAGAGAGCGCGTCGTAGATCCCCGGCATCAGCACGATGCCTTCCTCCTCGATGAGGCGGTGCATGCGCGTCTTCCTAGGGCCGCTCACTGCCACGTTCACCGTGGAGTCTGCCATCTCTGCCGCTTCCGCTTTCTACCGGGGAGTCTTCTTCTTGGACCGTTGGACGTGGGATGCAGAATACAGGAGAGCCAGGGGGGGCGCCGGGTTCATATAGCCGCCGCGAGGAGGGGTGGGGTCGCGCATTCCGCTCACCGCGGAGGACGGTAAGCCGCCGTCCGGGCCCGCGCCAACGGCGTGGATCGTTTCGAGCTCGCCCCGGATCTGATCCCGACCGACCGCGTCGTGGAGCCCACCAGAAACCAAAACGGTGGGCGAACCAAGACCTTTCTCGCTCACCTACCGGCCTCGTGGTGAAACAGGGTCCTTTTTGGGACCCACTGGAAAGTGGGCCCTGAGCGATCAATCATTCATCTGCGTCTTCACATTAGAAGCCTTACGTGGAGCGTTGTGGACCATCGTGTCGGAGGGGGGACCGCCCGTCGCCCATCGTGTTCGGGGACCACACTCTTCGTGACGGATCAATCTGAAGCCACATGCTCTCACGAGTTCGCGACGCGAAACGATTCACTCAACCTCGACTTGCGCGCTGCTAAGTCGAAAGCACCGGAGGGGGGAGGGGGGAGGGGGGCGTCGCATCCCAACTCGCAGTTCCAGTCGCCGGCATGATCGTGGCTTAACTCGGCCACGGGATTGCATGATTGGATCTCCGTACCTCGCTCATAATCTCCTGCTCTTATCGTCTCCACCCTATTAAATTAGTATGATACAACAGTGTATGTTTTGTCTAATGAGGCTGCTCCCCCACGCAGAACTCTACAAAACAATTCAACCACGCCTGTGTGTGTTGCTGTATCATTATTTTACATTCAAATCAGGTGGAGAAATATTTCAATTCGTATGTACATTATAAGTGCATTATTGGCAGAAGCATTTGATTCACGAAAACGAGGTGGACATGACATGATCCGTAATATAAGGCTTTCCATATATAAGTGGTACCGTCCGCACAACATCTTATGATCTCTATTCCTCTCCACCTCTATGATTGGAGATCATCCGATGCATCCCTTTGAGCAAAGAGAAGGAGGGAGAGAGAGTAGCGTTGTATTGTTACGTGGATACCGTAGTTGTTTTTTGTGGTGCAAATGCTCACGCGATGAATTATTGTCGAGTTGATAAGGGCGTGATGTTTTCTACATGTAAGATATATATATATATATATAGATGATGTGACAGCCATGCAAGTTCCTGTAGAGTTAGAGGAACATTACTCCGTGGATGATCGAGAGAGAGAGATAGCGAAGTCTGTGGTGCATCCAAACTCAATGATTGGTGACAATTTACCACAAGGGAGGGGAGCTCGCCATGCACTCGAATATATTCTTACTGCTTGCTTTGTTTTTGTTGTGTTAATGGTGCACTGTTACATATTTGACACGTTCTTTATGCAACATTATGTATTGAATTCATTGTTGTAGACCGACTGATGTGGTGTTTAATTATCATTATTGATAGAAATATGATTAAGTTAGGATTTAAATAAGATTTAATTAAGATTTAGATATGATTTTCTATGAAATCACGAAGGTTAGTTGAGAGAAATCCTCATATCTTCACCTGTATAAATTTGACTTTTCATTGTTACTTCATATTTTAACATATTATCAGAGCCACTCTTTCTATAAGATAGATTATCTTTTTTTTATTATTCATTGTCAAATGACAGTTTCTATCATGCCACCCTCCCGAACAGTTTCCATCTTTCTTGTGCACGACCAATTTCGCATCTTCTCTACCCCATCTGTAGTAGACGACGGCTTCTACACCTGCTCGTCGACGTCGTCCCTCCTGCAGCTTCTGTTGCTATGTATCTCTGCCGAGAGTACCTGTACGGGCCACCGTCCATCGTCTCTCAGTGCTTTGCAGAGACGGATCAAGTTATTTCTTGTTGTCAAATGATAGCAAATCTACGACCGTAGCGTTTCTCTCGTTGCCCTTCATATCAACCGATCGCCCTAGTCGTAGCAGCAGCATCTCCTCCACCGAAGTATGATAGTCCGAACTAATCCGGTTAAGATCTACGTCCTTCATAGGAGCTTGATCTTGCGGGGGTATGATAGTCCGAACAAATCGGATTGTCGAATTTGGCTCCAGCAAAATTGTCTGCTCCTTCCTTCATATTCATTGTCAATCACATAAGTTTGTTAAGGAAATCAATATAAATCAACGATGGATCAATGAATCAATCGTACATTTTCATTAATTCTTCCTATTTCATAATTATATCTACCAAATACCTATGATACTTTATCGTCTCATAGTTGTGATCAAATCCCTTCTTCATCACTTATTGTTTGTAATATTAAAAAAAAAATATAATGATGGCCGAAAACGTATAAATACTCACATAAGCAAATAGATTGGCACGCATGGATGACCATTAGAAGTTGGGAATTTTTGTGGTGGAGCCATTTATTTGTTCAAAAAATGTTTATTTTGGATCTCTCACACCTGTCGGGAAGAGGGTGGATTTGGAGCCCCACATTGAGTCCTATGGCTCAATCAAGAAAGAAGCATGCCTTCGTATGTCTCAACACCTACAGTGATCATGATTTGTGCCTTCACTTTCCAATGAAATGGATGTGAAAGCTTCGTGATCACTGGTTCTTCTTTGGTGCAATTATTGATCCTTTTGGATCACCATCCTCCTTTAATATCTTCGGAATTAAAACACACATGTTCTAAAGGGTGATATCACTGGTCGGCAATTTATTTGTCACCCAATAATTCCTTTTTCTTTTGAAAGAAAGAAATAAAGAAAGAAAAGATGTGGCCTTTGTTGTTCTCACATTTCTTCTTCAGATTGATCTACTAAATTGGCTCCAAAATGTGGCCTTTAAATTATGTATGCAACGATGCAATAATTTGTGGTTTGAAACCATTCCATAATTGCACAAATGGTCGTAGCATCATTTGTTTTTTTAGAACAATGATATGATGGGCACGAGCATGGCAAGTATTTTAAATGATTCACCCGATACACCAAAATATAGTGTGGTTAAGCTTATCATTTTAATTATTGATATAGACTTTCCATTTTAATCATCTTTTTTTTTTTTCTGTGTCCAAACCATAAACACGTTGTTGATTGCTACTGATATGATCAATATTTTGAAGCAATTGCACTCCACTTCGAGTAGAGCCTAAATTAACACTAAATTGAGGTTGAAAGGAGAAAATATTCAATAGAGTATTTCTCATATTCCTCACCATCGAGTTACTATGTTATGATTCGAGATCCGAGACCTGAGAGATTTGCTTTGATTAAAAAAAAAAAAAGAGAGATTATTATTTGTAACTCCCTTCTTGTTCTTTACAATTCAATTTTGAATACTTTTATGTTATTCCTTTGTAAATAGATATATATGCCCTTAATTTATAATTTAATTTAAATAATCTTTTTTACATTCGGATTTTTTATTTTTTAAACTTCTGTTTACATTATTTCAAAATTTTAGCTATTTTGATTATAATCGAAATATTAAATCTATATAGTGATGGGATGTGGTAAAGAATTTGATTTGATTTGGACTATGTTGGATTTTAACAAAGATTTAGACTCATTAAAATTGAAACTATTTATAGTTTTTAAAATTAAATTATTAATGAAATGGTTCGTATCGAACCGATTCGAAACTAGTTCGATTTAGATTCTATTCATTTTTCTCCTTAAGTTTTATTTTGTTAAATTTATAGATGCTTTGGGAGCTGTCATCTCTATTTTTTTACTTGAAAAAAAAAAGGTAATGATAATAAATCTAGCCAACAATTTGATGAAACTCTTCTTCTTCTATTTAATCTTCCGACATAAGTTTTCATATTTGGGCTTCGGAAGAGCCCATAGTATTCGGGCCAAATCTATTTAGTGTATCGGAAATATGAGCCCAAATTCAAGTCCATCATAACCGAACTGAGCTTTTAGCAAAGCAATATTGTAATTTCTCAGCCATTTTATTTTAGAACAAAGATAAATATAGGTTTAATAAAGCTATTTTAAGTAAATTTTTTTTTTCTTTTACAAAGCTAGAAGAATATTAATATCACTTCAACTCTCCTCATCTATATCAAAGACGAACAATACAAAGCTTGCAACATTGGCATCGATTCCTTAATTCCATCAAGTAATACTCGTTACATCATGTCAGGTTAACAAGTAAACAAGTTTCATAGATTGATTACTTCCACACATCCAAAGATAGCCAGCCACCTTTCTTCTCCTTCATCAGATTCAAGAAGTTATTCCAACGCCCAAAAAATCTATGAAGGGAACGCGATTTCGCTGCAGGGATCCGTCGTCGTCCCCGTCATGCTCGCTGCTGGGGTTCGTCTCACTTGAATCATGTCCCAGGGAAGAAAGCTTGATGGAGCGAGGAGTCACCCTGTCGCAGTTAGCATCCCCCACGAAGCTTCTGTAGGTGAGATGGTAAGGGTGGAAGGACCAGCTGTGGAGCTTGGAACCACCGAAGGTGCTGAACTCCCACGGAAGCATCGAACCGCCGCTCCCGAATCCGAAGAGCATTCCGGTGTCCGACGACGGTGGGTGTCGTGTGGTAGCAGCGGTGCCCTTCGGAGGGACCGAGAATGAAGTCGTCACGCTGAACAGTCTGGTTCGTTCTCTGCGCCGGCGAGCCATGACGACGTGCCAATGGTTCTTCACGGCGTTGTCGGTCCTCCCGGGGAAGAGGCGGGCGATCAGCGCCCACTTGTTCCCGTGAATCCTGTGAGCCGCGAGGAGCCTCTCTTCCTCTTCGTCCGTGAAGGGCCTCTTGTTGATCCTGGGGTCGAGTTGGTTGAACCACCTCAATCTACAGCTCTTTCCTGCACCGAGGGTGGGAGGACGATGACCATCACAGAAGAGAGAGAGAGAGAGAGAGAGAGAGAGAGAGAGAGAGAGAGAGAGAGAGAGAGAGCAGGTGGAAGCTTGATGGGATTAAACCACAAGATTACTAATCTTATTACGAATGATCGAAAGAACAGTAGTAGTACTGCTGCGTCGATCGACTCACCTGATCTACCTTGCAGCTTCTCTGCAATGGAGTTCCAGTTCTGAGGTCCGAACTGCTCCACCAGCTGCCGCAGCTTCTCGTCTTCTCCTGGGCGCCAGTGCCCGCGCAGGCATGCACGCCTCCCCTCATCTGATCCAGCAGCCGACTTGGAGGATGATCCCATCACCTCCGAGAAGAGCTTCCCCTCCCCTCCCCTACAAGAAGACGATCTCGCGCAGCAAGAAAAAGGATGAGAGGCCGGAGGAAGGAGAGCAGCAGCTGCGAAGAAATTAGGGTTTTGGATGGGAAGTCCTTTTTGTTAGTTTTACACGACAAAGAGAGAATTAGCATTACATCTATCTATCTATCTATCTCTTTCCCTATCGACTGCACTCCTTTAACAAAGTCTCCCCCCACCCACATCAAACATGCACGCATGCCAACATCAAAAAACTACAACAATAATACCTAATATTGTTTGTTCTCTGCAACCCAATACACCCTTACTTCAATTAAGCACAGCAGCAGTTTCGTGATGAACGAGTCTCAAATGCCAAATACACACATTAACATGGCTCATTAATCTGTATCAGCACTGTGGTCCTCCATGTTATTTATTTATATTTATAAATATATATATATATATATATATATATATATATATATATATATATACACACACACACATATATATAAAGCAGTCATTAAGCTGGGTATTCTTGTTCTCTTCAACGCACACTCTAATCTTGTTCTCTCCAAAATGGCAAGCAGTTCTTCTAAAAACCAGACCATGGACGGCAGTATTTGTATAGTGAACATTCTAAATGCACCATTGATCAAACTGGCAAATGGCTTTCCAGATACGTATCGAGTACTGGTTTTGTACAGTATGTTCTTATAGGTTTCCACATGTCCACAGGTGATCGAGCCTCTTCATTCAAGTAGATGGAATAGCAATTGCTGCACCAAGTTAGGTGAGGGACATGAAATTTCCAGGTGGGTGGTCTTCAAGGAAGAAGAACAAGACAAGTAAAAAAAAAAAAAAAAAGCTTAATTGGTCTTGATTCTGAACTTGGTGACTGATTCTAATGGCGTGCAAGTATGGCATCAATAGGAATGGAGATAGGTAGCCTATCTCCCTTCCTCCACCTCCATGCAGATGCCAAGTCCAAGTTTACTGATGGAGAATTAATTTCTGAAGGGCATACCTTTTCTTACTGATGGGGATTTCACATCTCCTCCCAATTTTTCTTCTTCTTCTTCTTCTTTTTTTTAATCCATTAGGATTTATGTTGCCATAACTTTGACTCAAATGTTTCATTTGAAACCTATGCCTTTGCATGTATGGTTAGTCATATATCAAAAACCAAAATGAAGGCCTGGTCAAATTTAATTAAAATTATATACAATATAATAGTTAAGAATTTTGTTTTTATTTTTACTATATATATAATAATAATAATAATAATAATAATAATAATAATAATAATAATAATAAGATTGAGCTAGTTTTATTCGACATGATCGATCCATCCAAATTATTCAAAAATTACTTGTTAGCTATTTTATCATGGTTTATCAATATAAATAATCTAATAAACGAATTGGATTTGGTTCCTAATTATTTTTTTTTTGTCCAAACATCAATTAATATCAATAACTTTACTTGTAAGTATACTTAGATATAGACATAGATGTTGAGTGGGTACAACTCATATGTCACCAACTAATCTTGTTTTCTTGGTCAAAGTAGTTTCACCAGTCAACGTTTATACTAGGAGAGCTGACACGGTCAACGTCAATTAGTCCACCGGAGAAATCAAGAGTCAAATCTATTAACCACCTCGGTGGATTATTGGATCAAAAATACGAAAAATATAATAATAATTAGATTTAGAATCGATCTATTTTTGCAAACTAATTAAAAGAATTGACCGATGCAACCAAACAATCTTGGAATAATGCCACTTAAAATTTATTTCCATCGTCTTTGTACTAATTATCGATAACAATAATTCGTCGTCATAATAAAAATGCCTATAAAAGAATATTAAGAGGTGGGATTCAAAGCCATAAACGATTATTTAATATATCATATAAAATATTAGTTTCTTATTAGACGTGTAACATGATGCATTGAACCAAAAGATGGCACAATCCACATCAAGTAGAATGGTCCAATCCATGTGTTTATGTTGAAATGCCTTCACATTTTACTTAGCATTGAGAGGGATGCTTAAACCGATGATGGCCATAAGAGGAGGAAGGAACAAGGATGTGCGTTATGTTCGAACATTTAAGGAACACCTTCCATGGCCATGTCTCTTAGCGTTCAAGATGAAGTGCCATCATATAGATATAGATTCAAATAACTTTCATGTCACCCATGGGAGCACATATGCATGTTATGTCATGGAAAAGGTTTATAGATACTAAAAGTATTCCATGTTCACAATTATTTGTCTCCGTGAGATGTAAAAGTACAGTTCAATTCCTTAAGACATCCGGATGTATTAACGCTTATGTAGGATAGCATCGGCAACATTAAGCATCTGAGTACATATGACATCAAACGAGGTGGCATCATACCGATATCATCTCATCGTCGGAGATGTTTCTCTTGACCACCCCACCAACCTTTGAACACCACATCATCCTATGTACGTCACGAAATGGGTGGGAAAGATTTCAAGTACCTCTCTCCCTGTTATCTGCATCCACGTATACTTTTGCTTTCCTTGGGAACAACTCATGTCTCTCAATGCAACGACCTTATATCTATTTCCATCACCACACTTGTCTTCGTCAGCAACCTTATATCTATTGTTCGTTCTCCTTAATAAAATGGAGACAGTTAGTGGTGATTTATGTGTGTGTTTTGGTGGGTTTGAAAAAAAAGAAAAAGAAAAAAGAAAAAAAAAACCTGTGTATCAAGTTTAAATCACGGCCGTTCCTTTTTGTGTCATCAAGTTTAGACCGCACACGTTTCGGCCATCCGCTGCTCACACGTGTACGCGCGAGCCCTATAAATAGAGCAGATGCTTCCAGAGGCTAGCCTTCTTCTCCGATCTCTCTTCGTTTGTTGGGGGGACGACGAGATCAAGAAGCCCTCGAACGAACCGTCGATCCCTCCCTTCCTCCTCAGATCACCGCTTTCAAAATCATCGCGATCGGGCCGAGGACTACCCGCGGCTCCCGTGCCGAGGGGCAGGAGGACGGAGGCGTTGGTCTATCATCGTCGGAGTCGATGTGGAGTGTGATCTGCTCTTGTCTCGTTCGTGCTTGACGTTCTTGCTCTTTTGCGTTGTTAGTCTGTCGTTTCTTGTTTCTGATCTTCTTACATTCGGAAGACTTGATTTAGATTCTGATCCTACCTCGTCGTCGTCGTCGGACTCCGCTGCGGCTCCCACGCGGGTCGTCGATCGAGACCGATGGCAAGGAGCAGGAGGACGGAGCCGTCGCGAGGCCCGAGGCAGTTCTCCTTCGTCGGACTCTCCGGTTTCTCGTCGATGTGGATCGCGATCTGCTCTTGTTTCGTGCTTGACGTTCTTGCTCTTTTGCGTTGTTAGTCTGTCGTTTCTTGTTTCTGATCTTCTTACATTCGGAAGACATGATTTAGATTCCGATCCTACCTCGTCGTCGTCCTCGGACTCCGCTGCGGCTCCCACGCGGGTCGTCGATCGAGACCGATGGCAAGGAGCAGGAGGTCGGAGCCGTCGCGAGGCCCGAGGCAGTTCTCCTTAGTCGGACTCTCCGGTTTCTCGTCGATGTGGATCGTGATCTGCTCTAATCTCGTGTCTGATGTTCTTGATCTGGTACCTCTGTTTGTTTCTTGATTCTTGTTTCTGGTCTTGCATATAGAAGACATCATTTAGATCCCGATCCTACTCCCTCGCTCATCGGGGGGGGCTTATGGAGCTGTCGCGAGAGCTTCAACAAGTTCGCATCCCAACCCGGCTTCGCTTCGGCATATTACCATCGGAGCTTCCGGTTTCCCGCTGATACCGATCTCAAGGTGACATCTACCCTTTGTTCATGATATGTTCCTCTCTCTCTCTCTCTCTGGCTCTCTGTCTCTCTGTTTCTTGAAATCTGCTCTTTGTTCAGGGAAATGATCTGTCTCTCCGTTTCTTGAAATCTGCCCTTCGTTCATGATATGTTCCTCTCTCCGTCGTGAATCTTTGTTTTGTCATTCTTGGATCTTCAAATGGTAGAAGCCATGGTGTAGATTTGGGTACAATCGAGAGGAGTTCTTATTCGTGGGAAGTTGTTGCCGATGATCAGTTAATGTGAAACTTGAAATGATGTTAAAAGCTTTGACATAGTGTTATAGCGGGGCTGGAATTTTAGAGCACATATGGGGTTTGGAGTAGTTCTTTCACTAAGAAGGAAAAAGATAAAAAGATGCAATAAAGACGACGAGTCTTCGGAAAGTAGTATCTTAATTTGTTCTCATCTGTCATCGTGTGTGTACTTACTACCTGAATCAAAATTTCGAATATTAACATAATATTATGTATGTATGTGTATTTATTCAGTGGGATTAACAAGGCAAGCTAAATATTATTATAGATGCCTTGGTATGTGCAATTATAGGAGTAACAAGCTCTTGGAATAATAACTTAGTGCTATGGTGTTGAAACAAACTTTGATGGATCTTATAGTTTATTTAGTCAATATCCTTTCGTTTTTATAGAATTTAGGGTTATAGAGCCTTACTTGAAGCACCACATTAGATGAAGGTTACATCAACAGAGCACGACACTTCTCACTCATGCCATGTATTGGTCGTTTGTTGAGCCTCCTGTAAAAATGCGCCTGCTTACATCCATATTTCACTAAGAAGAAAAGAAAACAAGTACAGTATTTGTAATCAGGAGTGATCATACTTTTTTCTATAAAAAAGATTGTCGATTGTTTCTTTTGTTTTCTTAACATCGTGATGCTAGCTAGATACCTTCTTAGTCCCTAAGATCTTTTGCTTTAAGATCGATCATTTTTCTTGTCATGCATCTCTGTAACTTTTAGGATTTTAGTTAAAAATAATCATTGATGATACCTTTTTTTTTTCCCGTTGGAGGGTGGGGAGTGGGGGAGAGAGAGAGAGGGAAATCTCAACCACAATTGGTGTATCCTTTCAAGAGGTGGCATTTTATGTGATACACAAGAACTGCATTAACTAACTTTTAGGATTATGTTGATGTGATAAATAAAACTAATTGCATGTGTTGCCATCATCAGTGTCCCCCAACATAAAAAAAAGGACATACCCCGAGGCTTCCCCAACCATAAGAGAACAAAAAGTTGATAGTTAATGTTGCTTCGTATTGGGCCCCATAATTCCAATAAATTAATTGGATCTAAACCAAATTCTTCATTCTCAAAATGATGTATAAATTGATGCTAGCTAGCATTTTGTGCTCGTGTGCTTTCTTGTTTAAACCTCTCCAGAGTGGTAAGTAATGAAGCTTGATACGCTTGTAAGGAGTTTCAAGCTTAGAAAAAGCTCAAATTAGTGTTTATTTATTTTATTGATTTTTATTTGGTGATATCGATGTTAAAATTTTTGCTTTCCTCTTTTTTGGTTTTTACTCGATGACCTATCTATAGAAATGGAGGAAAAACTTCTGCTTCAAGGGTTTATGAAACTGAAACTGCTACCTGTAGCCCCCCTTGGGGTGGACAAAACATTGCATTAATTTCTTAGGTGCATGTTTGACGGTAAAATTATGTTCAAGTTCTCGCAGTGGATCTTTTCTTTTTGATTGGATGCTTGAAGGTACCCTCTATATGGATCAATATGGTTTCTTCATTAAATTTGCCCGGCTAATTTTAGGTAGTCCTTTAAGACTTTTTTTTTTTTGTCACTGTCGTTTTTTTGTTTTTTTGAATAATTAAGTTCACGTATACGGCTTCCCTTTGATTGGACGCGGCTTCCCTTTTGTTAGTTTTCATCTCACGGATGAAAACTAGAATGTATATTGATTAAAAAATTAGAATGTATATTGATTGGATATTGATTAAAAACTATTGATTGGATGTTGATAATAAAATTAGAATGTATATTGATTAAAAAATTATCTTCAAAGAATTGCTTTTATAATAAGAACGCATTGTTTTTCTTTCTAAAAAATCATTTAATCGATTTGTGTATGAAGATTTATTAGCCGACTTCGAATTTAGATAATTATGTTCTCATATGCCATTGTGGGCGTTATCTGAATAATTATTTCAAGTTTTTTGTTTTACTTATTAAAAAGACTCAACTTTTGTGGAATTTAAAAATAAAAGTAATTTATTAAAAATAATTTTACTAATTTTTAATAATTCGAAAGGTTTTATTAAAAATTAAGAATTTAAAAATTAACGTTCACGTCTGATGCGTTCTTTTCAGAAATTACAGTCCCTCACTGAATTTAAAAATTAAGTCATTTTCAGAAATTACAATCACTCAACGCTATATTTTCATCACATACTGAAAATTGGTCACAAATTTAGTTCCAGAATTGTTCCCAGCCAAAGAGAATACCAGTTTGCTTACAAGTGACAAAGTTGTCAAAGAGACGCCCGAGTAAGAAAGGATATGTTCCGACTCTTAGAGTGCCGTTTTAGCTTCCGAAACAAGTCACTCCAATTGTTAAGAAATTAGCTTTGAACTCCATAGCTGCCATTCCAATTACCCTGTCGATCAGTCTGCTCTTACTTATTTGAAAACTGTGTCTTTGCTTTCACTATTACTACCCCGCCTATTAGCCTTTGACTTGTTTCAAACTATAGGATCGGTAGCACTACAGACTGTTTTGTTTCAAACTATAGGATCGGTAGCACTACCCCGCCTAAGGTGAATAAGAGTTCTTCCTTTGTTGACATCGGATCAACTCTCTTTACTGCGTGGTTAAAGAAATGGAAGTCTGTTTTGAAGCGGTTCAATGGAAATTCAAAAGGTGAAAAAGCTAACGGAGCTAGTGAGTGGTCAAAAGCAAGTCCTGTTTTCTTAGGTATTCAATGATGGATTCATTTAAACTGGCAAGTCCTTCTTCAAAGGTATACTTTTCTTTCTTTCTTCAGTGGTAAGTCAATCAGTCTCATATGTTGAAAACCCTGGAGAACAATCACTTAAGCGAAAACAGTTTCAGATTGTCTTCCATCACTTTTTCGAGTCAAAGATGTTTGAACTGACTGGTTTAACAGGATACATTCCGAATGAGATCAGCATGCTCCAGAAGAATAAAACTTCAACAACTAAATAAATGTCATCATATCAACATAAATAAAAAACCTTTTAAAATATGATCCAAATGGAAACTAGATAGATATTAGGCTTGATACTAAGTAAGCTCAATAGATGGTTGTCCCATATACCTCTAAATTGACAGAGTCCAAAAGGGACACCCGAAAGGTATTCTTAACATGAATTTGGACCATTGGAGGCAAAAGAAATTTTGTTTGCTGCTCGGCTAAAAGTAGCCCTGATCGCAGACTCTTTCAAGATCCAGCTCTTGACGTTAATTTCAAACACGATGTTAAATGGAATCTGTAACTGTCAGTCATGCCTTCGATTTCAATAAGAAGAATAGAAGAATAAAAGCAAGGATTCACCGAAAGTATCAAATAGAACATGTCTTGGATTTCAAGATAGATTAATAATGAGTGCAAAGCAAGGATTCTTATAAAAGTTCAACACCAATCAAATGGAACCCGTAACTGTCGAGCGATCAAAATAATTCCATTCGATTTGTAGATGAATAATAAAGAGTGCAAGCGCAAGGATCTTGTAAATATTCAACACCAAAAGCCATTGATATATATATATATATATATATATATTAAACAGCAAAAACTTCCTGATGATAATCCCAGTAATTAATTAGTATAGCCAACGGAATAACTACCAAATCGACCTTAACAACTACGACTTTTCCTAACAAACTTAAGAATGCATGCTATGCCTCCCAACAGTCCACTAACAATCTTGAAATGGAGATTGCCATCGTTAACTCCTCCAATTATCTAATGATAAAAAAAAAGAAGAAGAATAATACTTGCTTGATTCAACATCTTTGGAAACAAACCCATGAAAGGTGATCAAGACAGACAAGAAGATATGGAGGTCGGAGACCAAATAGACAACAATGCAATAGATACCTATAATCATGGGATGGCAACATTCTTCAACAAACACCATGAAAATGATGAAGACAGACAAGAAGATATGGGGGGTCGGAGACCAAATAGACGGCAATGAAATAAAAAACATATAATCATGGGGATGGCAACATTCTTCAACAAACACCATGAAAATGATCAAGACAGACAAGAAGATATGGGGGGTCGGAGACCAAATAGACGGCAATGAAATAAAAAACATATAATCATGGGATGGCAACATTCTTTAACAAAAACCATGAAAATGATGAAGACAGACAAGAAGATATGGGGGGTCGGAGACCAAATAGACGGCAATGAACAGGCGAGGAGAGCCCAGGTTCGTGACAGACGAATGTGGCACCTGCGATGACCCGACTCAAGAAAACAAGCAACAGCGAGAGGTACAGATCTTTAAAACCTAAAGAACCGCGAAAACGAAATGCGATAAAGATAGAAAGGGAGAAAAGATAAAAGAAAGAAAGTGCTAAAGGGCCATGCTATCATTTACATGAAACAGTCCATGACGGAGAAGAGACCGGCAGAGGATCAAAACTAAAGATACCACGAGACCTGGACAGGAGGCTTGTGGCGGGCTTCGTTGCTTGCGTTGATATTATCCAAGAAACGAGACAACCAAGAGAACAGATCTAGGAACCGAACCCTCGAAGGAAAAAAAAAAACGGAACAGAGATCGTTTACCCTCCGATAGACGACGCGATGATCTTTACCATCAGCTAGCCGACGAGAGAGACTCGGATCTTGCTCGTTCTTCGACTCGAGGGTTTCATGCGCGGGGGGTGGGGGGGGGCGGGGGGGGGGGGGGGGGGGGGGGGGGGGGGGGGGCAGGGGAAACACCGTTGCTATAAAAGAGTAAAAAATCCGTCATATATGGAAGCGAGAGACGGGCATGTGCTTCGGCAGGTGAACATTCTAGAAACTGCCAGCTCATCGCAGATCACGTGGTTCAGGTCTTTGATCATGCCCTTGTAGCATGAACCGACTTAAAACGAACGGTCCAGATTTTGAACACTTGACGAACTTCACCGGACGACGCCTACTACACATTAAATAAGCAAATTTATGATTCATAACATACGGGAGAAGAACGAGAAGGGCGACGGCAAAAGATAGCTTGTCATGAACACAATAAGAGTTTGGCACATTATACCGGCGTGCTTTCAAACCATTTCGTGGGAAAAATATTGCGCCCACGGACAAAACTGTTTTGTTCTTCTCGTGCTTTGCTGTATACTCTCACCCACTACGCACGCCTCTTGATGAATCCCTGGCCAAGCGAACAGTGTAATGTTAGCAGCGAAAGGTAAAGGTCAGAAAAGTTTCAAGATGTATGTCCCCCCTGCAAAAAGGGCCTACCATAATAATAATAATAATAAGATATCAATGTTTGACACAAACAAAGCAAAGTGCTACTTCCGCTTGGGCTTGGAGTTCTTCCAAGGCTCGCACAAGTTCTTCACGATTAATATTTTCGTCACAACCCTCGTTGAGCATTTTCCTTAACCTTCACATGTACAAGGATAAGAATTAAGTGATAAGTGAAACCCAATCTAGAAATAATATCTACAACCAACACCAGCACAATACAGTAAAACAGAGAGAGGAAGCACATAGTATAATAGCAGCATGTATCTTTTGTTATTTGCTGGAATCCACCACTCATGATGGAAATCTTGTGTAGGGGTATGTATGATGACTTAAAGATATTGAGAATAATAACTAAAGTCTTGGACTTTGGACTAAACATGTAATTTGAACTGACAGAACATGTTTAGTCCAAAGTGTGCTGAACATTAAATAGTTTGCAGATTACCATGAAGATTAAATCAAAAATTTCAGAATAGTGTGTCCTGAACATTAAATAGTTTGCAGATTGCCACCACAATGTGCAGTTTGAAGGATGTAAACAAGTGCAAAACATTGTAGAGAGCAAAGTTGTCAAGACATCTACGCTACAGTAGTAATCAATGACCCTTCAAACAGAAAAGGCTAGGCAAGTAGACAAGCGCCTAGAAATTGTATAAAAGAATTAAATGCTAATAATATATCATATGCAATTCCCGTCTATTAGTTTGTGTGTGTGTGGGTATATGGTGTTCTTATCATCACCATCACAGCCAATAGTTGCTGGATTTCCCCCTCTAAAGAAAATCCTTTCTCATAATGTTTTCGTGACAATACACTTTCTCCATTCCTAAAAACCATCCAATATCTGAGGAAGTAAAAGAAGTGCTCTCGTTACCATTATCTAAAAGACATCCTTCTTGGCCTTCAAGGAAAAATATGAACCAAATTTGCAATTTGCACTCAGGCAATAAAATAAAAAAGGAAAAACTTATGTTAAACTATATACTTTCCAAGTTTACTTTCTGCTGAACCATCTGTCTACTCTTATTCTGCCTCCTTGTTTGATTTGACCCTTTCTTTATCTATTGCATCATTTTCTTTTCTTTATAGTTTCATCACTAGGGAGACCTTGATAAGAAAGGTCCAAATAAAGAAAAAGCGGATAAACTTTGAACATAGTTTCAAAAGTATCAAGACAACTGCCAACCTAAACGCATCACTAGTTCAGCTCATTAGCTCCACAAAAAGAAAGAAAAAAAAAAACCAATATGAATTCAGATCATTCTCATAAGATCAGCAAATGTAAAAGAGTAGCTACTCTTATCGTAGAGACGGTTAAACTTACCTCTGAACAATAGCTGTGTCTCCATGACCCGTAGAAACTATTAATAAAGCATTATTAGGTAATGCATTGTACAGCTTTTGAATTTTAACATCCATCCCAGTCAGGATATCCTTCAATTCTGAGCATACTGCACCATGCTTTATGGTTGTCCTGGCCTTTTTTTCTATTACATGTCAGGGATGATATCACCTCTGCGATTCGATGTCTCAACATCTCTACATCTTGAGCTTGCTTCTTGAAATAAGTGAACAATCCAGAAAAACGGGTCCATATAAAGCTTACTTTTTCATTTTTTACCTATATTAAGAAATAAAAGTTGATATCCAAAACCAATTGATCATTAATAAAAAGCAACTCAGAAAGCTGATTCAAAGAGTTGAACATTTTGAACCTCTTTTATAGCTCTGGAAAGCGCCTCAGAATCTGAAAATACTGGGATTGAATTGCACGATTCATCAGAGTATCTTTTCAGTATCGATACATCATCAACAAGAGAACAACTTGTCCCACTTTGATGCAAAGTAGCGACCAGCTTGCTTCGAGTGAATTTTGGAGGTAAGCCAAAATCAGGTCCTGGTGCAATAGAAGTTAAGAAAGGCACTGAAAGATTGACTCATATTTGAATAAACATGCATCAGATGCAGCAGAAAAGAAGCCTGATTCATATTATAATCCAAAGCAAGGAAAGAATATGTCATGCAACAATGTGCATGGATAATTCTAAATGGATGATCATGGATATAGAAAAAAGTTGCCATGATATTGTTTTACCATTTTCACAGCTTTCAAATAAACTGCAAGAATTACAAAGCCTGATCTATGCAATTCAGTTGTTTTGGGGAATGAATTGAATGTTTTATACCAAAAGCTGAAACTTCGAAATCAGCCAATATCAAGACAATTCAATCCTCTCAATCTCAATGTAACTTATTGTCTCATCCATTACCAAGTATAAAATGACAGTACAGTTTAAAACCCCTCATATCTGGAGGGTAAAAACAAGATAGCTCTTCATGTACAACTCTACTTTCCAAATGAAAACAAAGATATATCGGATGCCACGTACAAATTCGCAACTCTTATATACAGCATAAACCAAAATCTACCTCCAAAAATTTGAAGTGTACAGGTGACTCTCAACTCAAAGACAAACCAACTAAACAGGGGACTTTCAGTAACTAAACCATTCCTTGCTAATGACAAAATAAAATCTCTGCATCCATCTCACTGCTCAAGCAAAAAAAAAAATATATCCTCAATTCAGATATGCACAAACAAGTTTCTGTTTACTAAAACAAACTGTCCAAGTAGGGTATAGAGGTCTAATAAAGATGTACAGCTGTCACATGCACAACTTAATCCTAAGTTCCTCCTAAGAAATCATTTGTACAAGTGACACTCCCTTGTAAAAAAAACACAATTCTACATCAAACTTGCTCAAACAACAAAGGGAACAGTACAATGAGTCAAATTAGAAATACAGCACAAAGAATCAGCAGCTTGCTGCAGTCGGTAGAAATCAAGCTGTTCTCTGTTACTTGGATCATGCTTCATTGTCACTGCCACACTAACTTTTTCTCTTATGGCCTCTATAATACGCTACGATGGACCATTTTTCTCAATTTCCCTTTTCTATTTCTCCCAGTGTTGTCAAAGAAGCTAGGTGCTAAAAGATGCCAAAATTCCAAAATGATCAAAGCACCAGGCGGTTCAGTCCATTTGTTTACATACCTACATATACATATACATATACATACATATACATATATATATATGAATGGTGGTTTGATACTTCTAGTCATGTTCATAACTGTTGTAATGGAAGCAACAGTTATCCAAAGATTATTTACCAGAACATGTCCAAGTTCCTTAAGTTCATTAATTTCCCCCAATGTGTAATTAGGGAATAAACGTCAGAGCAAGAACATACATCATAATCAGGTACTAAGTCATATTAATGGAGAAACTACAAATACCATGACAACTTGCATATGCCATCTGCATCTAGAACAAAAGAATATTAACAAACAAGCACTAGACTTAACAAAACAAGTGATTTGGTCAGAGCAGTCTTTAGTGTGATAGTAGGTTTCTCAGTGAAATATGGAAGACAATGGACACTTAGGAAGCTCCTTCTAATATCACTGTCAGCAACCTGTCACAATACTAGGATACCAGGTGGTATACCAACTTGCACTCCCTGCTATCATGGTTTATAATTATTAAAAGACTATACCAACTGTCTTATAATAAAAAGAACATTAACTGCTAAAAATAAATGAAGTGCTTTATAGAACTTCTGTGTGGTGCACGAATGCCTACTACGACAAAAAGGTGAAACTTGGTCAAGACCTGAGAAGATTTGGTTGAATAACCTAAGTAATCCAAAAGTAATCTATTGTTGGGAAGAAACTGTAAATATCTTTCAAAGACATCTGATGTATATGACTATAGTTGGAGAGTGACACATTAACAATACATCAAGCCTTGTTAACAAGATAGGTACTGACAATTCACATATAGAAATAGCATCAAAACCAAAACAATAAAACATAATTCCCTTAACTATAGCATTAGGATAGGTTGATCACAGGGTCTTGCAAAACATACCATGTCTAATCTTCAAAAGTGCTAATTCCATAGCAGCTCTTGCATCTTCAATACTGTCATGCCCATTTCCTGATGCCTGAATCTGTCGTGAAAGAAATCTACTAGATAGAACTCGCAGAGCTATCTTGTAGCAAGCACCACGAGGATGCTTGTACAAAATAGCTGTATCGATTACCAACTCATGTGATATCTTTAATGCTAGAAGGTCATTCTCAAGAGAATGACCAACAAGAATTGTTTCTTTGTGCACAAGCTTAAGGAACTCTTCCTGATGATACAAACCAGAACTACCATCAGATATAGTAAAAAAGTATTACCCTAAATTTAGGTAACAAAAAACCAAGCACATATACCTATTAAGCAGGATGAGTAAGAAAAAATAATTAATATAAGCATATATAAAAAAACATTAAAAAAAACAGAATATGCATTTCCACTATACCTGAACATCCTTGATTGTGGTCGTCACATCATTTAGCATCTCACGAGTAATTCCACTGTACCTGCATGGCTAAAACCTCATTTTTTGGCAACAAAATTAATGCATCCCAATAGCAAACAAATACTGCACATAAAACTCCGTAAGTAGGCAGTCACTAGCATAAGAAATAATTTATGCAATATTAATTAATTTTATTAGTTATCCTTATCATAAAACATCAAGTTACTACATAATATACTATGTGGACGTGCACCGGGCAGCATAATACCCAAACAGAGTACATGATCAGCCATAGAAACATAAGAACATTCACAATTACAATATGTGTCCCTCAACCAAGGGACTACCCTAAGGGCACTGGAGCATCAACATAATATTCGTACGAGTCAAATCTAAGGGATTAGCTATGTACCATACCAGCACACTATTTCAGATCAGATAATCAGCATTTAATTTCTTTGAAGAAAGCCCAGATATCTATGAAACTAAATTCCTGACAATTGCGAGACTATTGCCTTCCATATTAAAACATGAAATAATTGCATCACAAGGCAACCAATAAAAAAACTGGTCAAACAGAGCAAGTATAATGTCGAAAGCTAGCTATTCGTTCTAATAATAAGTCGATATTCAGTTAGCAAGAATGGCCATTTGTTTAGAAGGAAAACTACTAATTAAATTTATCTAAAACAAACTACCTAGTATTGTAGTCGAGAATGCTGTTGGAAGGTTTGACTAGTTTGTCAAGCACCACCTGCAAGGAAAACATTATAAGCTTGAATAAATTCACAGTAACCTTTAAAGGCTAAACAAGAAAGACCCCATATCAGGGATAAAGCATCCAGATGACATCCATAATACAATGTGCTTAGAATAACAAGACAAAGACAATGGCATTATAATTATATAATATACCATAGATTTTAAGAAATTTTTTTTTCTCCACAAGATAGAAAAGGGAAGCATAGTTGTATTAATGTACCCATTTTATGCCATTCAGCATAAATATCGACATAGGCAAAAGTTTGGCAGAAACAGTGACCCCTCATATTTTGTGTGTTGATTCTTGAACAGTCAGTTTTTTTAAAAATTTGAATATTGCAAATTTTACAAACAGCTCCATGTTAGATTTACTCATAAGAACAAACAAAACATTTAACCTATGATCCCTTTGAATTTTTTATCACTATTACTCAACAAAATCAAGATCACTCTCACGAGAAAAAAAAAATTAATGTAACTCTCCTCAGGAAACCCTGCAAGTGTAGATCCTTCATATCTATAATGTATAGCAAAAGGAAAGTCTGTTCATCTAATAGATTTTGATTATACTTAAATAAAAATTTTAAGCTCGGCACTAATTCTTAAACATCCTGCAGGAAGTTATGATTAATACAATGGGCCAGACGTCTGCAACAAACAGAATTGTCTTAAAGGTTGTTAAAGGACAGTTAAATCCTATGCCCGTTCAGTACATGGCAATGCAAACTTTAAAAAAGACTCTAAGAAAGCTACAAAATTTACCTTCTCAATTAGACTTTGGAGTCTCTAATCAAATTGCCTAATGAGTGTCCAACGATCAACTACATAACTAACACGATTAGTAGGAGAGGAAGCACCAATCCACATAAACATGGGTGCAACCAGTAATGCAGTCATCCATCACCCAAGATGGAATTGTTACATAGAAACTCCAGAAAAATAACGAGAAAAAAAGGAATAAATTCAGAAGATAATGTTCGTTAAATGTGACAACAAAGAGAAAATCAGTAAAAAACCACTCAAGATTTTTCTTTGAAGCAAGACCTAGATGTTTACAATTCAGCAAGAGAAACGACACATGGGCGATAAATAACCAAACTGGAATGCTAGATCACCTTTTCTACACTGGAAAGTGTAGAACTGACTCCAACTTCTTTCAACTCATGCAGAAACCCAAAAGAAAACTTACCAGTTCAAACTGAAAACAGATGGTAGCCCAAAAGAGGGCTTTTGACTGTTGGAACCGGTCTACCAGGTGCTAATCTTACCCTGGGTTATCAGAACCGAAGAGACCCATCAAGGGTCTATTTCGACTTATTTAACCCTCCTTTCCCTTCCTTTCTTCCCATCTTACATCTCTCTTCATTCCCTCTCCCAATCCTACCCAAATTTCACTCAAATCATCTCCCAAGCTCAAGATTTTTCAAACAAAAGCTCAATCTCAACAAATTAAAGTCTCGTTTCGAGATCCAAACTGGTTTTTTTTTAGTAAAAAGGTTAATATTTATCTTTCAAGCTAATCACTATCTAGTTTGTTGCAGTTATTTCACGAATCTAGGGTTAGGTTTTAGATGATTTCCTTAACAGATTCAGGGTTAAATCCATGAGGATTAAGCTGCGAACCTTGTGGATGTAGGCTAGATCCACGAGGATCAAGGCCAAATCTGTGACGATCAAAGCTTTGTCTTCCTAGATCAACAAGATTCTAGGCTTGATCCTATCAGCTCTAGCTTAGATCCGTGAAAAACTAGCTTAGATCTATACTAATCAAGTCTTGATCCTCACATCTAACCAAGATTTGCAAAAGTGTAGCCGAGATTCAAAAGGCTAGATCTCCATAGATAAAGCCTAGGTCCATATTTAGAATTCTATAATATATGTTTTCTCTGAATACAATTTGTAATCCACATGTTAAACATGTTTTGACTCATAACTCATTGTTTTTGCAGTCAAAATTGATCCATATAAATAGCAAATTTTGACTCTAACATTATAGAATTCATTGAAAAAACCTTAAACTAGGTTCATTTATTTTTATGGTCCAGCCAGTCCAGATAAATCAAAGCCATCCTACCAACCAGTACACCAGCGTATGGACCCGCCGTAGTCTGGTACAAACCTGAAGGTGCTACAACATGAAAAAAAACAATATTACCTGAACCTGATGAGCAAAATTAAAAAGGGAACAAACTGCCTACCTCTCCTGCAACATTTACCAGAGTAACTCTTGTGAGTTCAAATCCTTCTGCAGTCACACACTAACACCAATAAATGAAAGGTGTCAGTTTTAAATTATGAATCTACGAGAGTTATTAAGTCTCAAAAGAAACACATGAAATAAAAGGAAAGTTACCCTACAAATAAATCTTATAAGAAAAGAAAAACATATGATTAGCCTGGAAGGATAATTAAATTACTAGGAATCAAGTTTTAAATGTCACCTTATATAGGATTTGGATGCTCCCGATGAACATTCCATAAGATATGAACACACCCTATCTTATTGAAACAAAACATTCAACTACAAAAAGAAATTACTCTAAGAAAATTTCCTTATTGGCATATGATCTGAGAACAAAGATTTTGTATGTGCACAAAGTGGCGATATGGACTGAGTCCACAATCATAATAAGTTCAGCTCTTTATCCCTTATCATCTTTTTTCATCTGAACTCTTAACTTTCAAATTTATTTCATGTTGCTAGTTTTCTTAATTGTTTGGCTCTCAATCTATATGCAACCTCTAATATTCCTTTATTCTTGTGAACATTAATGTCCTGACAATCTCAACCTAATCCAAACCGACATTTGACTAATCCAAATTCCTGACTATCTTGCCCATCAGTTTATTTTGAAATATGTTTCATATACCTTAAATCCCTTTGCATATCATCCACGCACAAGTCCTGTTATCCAACTCATTATCTCAACCAAGTTCATTTACTTAGGGAATGGTTGTGCCTATACTTGGATCAGCACCTTCTCTGGGTCTAGAATCAAGGTCTCTTATATCTCAGAAACAGTAACAGTGTAACAGATTTGTTTATTAACTAACTTTTCTTTTCTACAGGCAAAACAATATAAAAGTAGTTTCACATATCATAATGCGACAAAGAACACAAACTTAGCATTACATAACAGCAGTCTCAATCCTATGCTCCTTATCCAATCCAAGGAAAAAGGAGCACTTTAAACATGACGTCCAAATCCTTTAAACAAATGGTGGGCACATAATTTACAACTCATTAAGTTTGCAGGATCATATTTGCTTAGTAAAAAAAATCTGTAATGGGTTATAAATTTGCGGTGAGGTTCTTCTTGATAAGGTTCCTACAACAAAATAACTAAGCATTAGGTTACATTGTAGAATAAACACACCTCAAGATGATAGAATGTTATCTGATAAACTATGAGCAGCACCTACTAGAAGTTTGTAACGAATAAATTCAATCTAAGACATTATTTTCAGTAAATGTTACCATCTCACAGTCAAGTGCAAGAATTTCATGCAAGGGGGACCCTGAAGGAGAAGGAAGAGTGGTGATAACACCTGCAAAATAGATTTAGCATCACAAACTAATAGAATGACTAAGAAATATATAAATCAGAAAACTACCTGGCTGATTCAAGATATATCCATTATCCTCAAGTTCCTTTCTGGAAAGGGTATAATAGTGGATAGGAAAAGGCAGTTCCCTTAAATTTTCCAGAGCAAATAATTCTCCTGCAAGAAGAATAGTTATTATTCATTTTAAAAAATAATGAAATTTATGTTGCAGGACATATGAACTGAATATAATAGATTGCATAAATTGCACTGTTGGGTAATACCACAAAGAAATGAAATTCTAATTAGAATTCAGATTTCATCAAAAGATGGGTTTACAGAAGCATCAGACTAAAAGCAAAAATAAGAAGTCAATGAATCCACTTAACATAATGCAAAGGCTAACACATGTGAATTAATTATAACAACACAAGCTCTCGGTTTTGGCACAAACTTAATTGAACAGTAGCAATTTAGGATTTGCTAAGCAGTAGATTTCAAATTTTGGAAAATTTCCTGCCAAGCTGTAACGTGTCATGTGCTATCAGCATGAAGGGTCCATGCCATACTACATTCAAGAATGAGAAGCCAGATGCACTATCAAGCAAAACTCTCATTGCCCATGTCATATGAGGTGTTCGCCAACATCAAATGCATCATGCCACTGAGATCTATACATACCTTGTTCAAAAGTTTGACCAGATGTCTTGTGTTTTAATTCAACCTCATCACGCTTTCTTTTCACTTTGCATGTTAGAAGCGCATCAATTGTTTGCAATTCATCTGAAACACAACTGACATCTAACATAGTAAATTAACAATACTGGTGACAATTTTATAATCTTAGAATCGAAGCTATTATATATGTTCTAGCAAGTATCTTAAAACAATAAACGTAACCTCATATGTGCTGATAGAAATGTTCCAGAAGCAAGACAAGAAACTAATACTCAAACCACAAACCTTAAAGCCAATGCTGGCTTGGGAGTACCACAACTTTCCCTTAGACCAGTCAGTAGGCCAGAGTTTTCCATGTACAAAGCTGCATCCAGGCCTGGAATATAGAGTAGTATGACTTTCTGTATAAGTGGCTTGTTCTGAGAAAAATAAAGAGATTGATTAGGTGCTACTAACGATACAAGAACTGCATCACATGTTATTCAAATAAATCAGTCACGATACAAGTACTTGACTAATGAATGGCATTAGGACAGTTAAAAAACTAGCATAAGGCTGGTCGATGTTTGGCCAGACAAGAAGGTTTTCAGCATGAGCATATAAAACGACAAGAGCCAGAAAGATGAATGACATCAACGCATTGACAAATGCAATTAACATATACATCCTTGGTAGTGCCATTTAATATGAATCCTTTACATTTTAGTTGAATGATAATCAATGAGAAGCAAACCAACACAACATTGTTGATCACCATGAATATTGAGTTTTCGTTCTAAAATACAATCATCAACCAAATAAGCATACGGACATAATTTCTTCATCAAATCACACAATTAACTACCAAATCACAGAATTTTCACAACAACTTCAATCTGTAATCATGTTCCAGCATTTCCTATCCCTAAACTTGTTCTAACATGCCCATGAAACATGAACCACAAAAAATTTGGAGTTCTTCCATCCCACTGCTGAATCTCAAGAAAGGGCTTATCCAGAGGGACTCTATACATTCAATGATGAACCAGAAGGTCTCATATTGTGTTATGTTAGTTATACATCCGGCAAAGACAACTCCCCGACTACGACAATAAGCAGACACCAGCCTTTATAATGCACTACCATTTCATCCAAACAATATCCAACTGAAATCTGAATGCGGATTAGGCAACAATGTTATCCATCACTAAGGCAGGAACTTCACAAGAAGATGTGACCAGCAGGTGTAACAAAAGATTTCAATGATTAAATTATGGACTCATGAAAGACAAAAGAACATTCCTTTTTTTACCTAAGATGGTTACAAGGAAAAAACCTCACAAGCAGTTATAACAAGCCTAAAAAAATCATGGTTTATTGGGAACAGCTAATAAGTTACACAAATTTGGCCACTTATAAATTTCAACTGAATAAATAAGGTAAAAGAGTAAGAGTCTTACAGTCCATGAAATTATAGGAGTTAAATATGTTGAAAAACATATACTAGATATCATCATAGTAAGAAGGACAAAACATTTGTACCTTGACAAAAACCCAGGATGGCATGAGACCATCACCAATGACCCAGGTTACAAGCCCTTGAATATCCTGCTTCACAAGAAACATATTTAATAGAGCAAGAAACTTCATTAAAGAAAAAAAGTGTTACATAACCTGAAGATTTAGAGTTGAATCAGCTGCAGGGGTTTTATATATAACATCAGCCTTTCCCTGCATAACATAATCCATAACATATATTAAATACAAACAGGATAACTGCATGTCAGGTCACCAATAATTATATAGTAACATCATGCAATTTATAAAAAAAACATAGTTTTAAATAGAAATTGAATTATTTACTTGACAATGCAACTTTATATGCCAACTTTGTTGGCATCATCATCTTCTTCAAAATAACAAACATTTAAAATAAGTTAACATATGCAACACAACTCAAGTCATGTACTGACCAAGGATATAGACAAAACATTTTGTTTGAAAGAGTCGGTTGATTCCCCACTCACTTTAAACCAGACATGTCCAAAATAAATGCAACCATTAACATGGAAATTACACATGGTTTGACCTAAAAAGTTATTTGTTGGCTCTCCTGGGACAGAGGCATAGACAGTACCTGCACTTAGCAGGAGTGTTGTGCCCTTAGCCTAAACCAAACAGGTAAAATTTGAGTCTTCGGTAACCAAGACAATAGCCGGTAGATGACAATGGAATACGTAGCAACAGATACAGGCAAAATCCCAAGTCTGGCAGCAAATTAACTGCAAGCATTGCATCACATAGGACCTAAAAACTGAACCCGTAACATTCACATTCTATTCAGTACAAATTATTCCATATTACTAGGAAACCAAAAATCCAACTTTGGTCGCGGAATGACTGCAAGCAAACCTTAGTAAACGCATCCTAGTGGTTCTCCAGCTTCGCTTCAGCCAATCTTTGACTAATCACACGGCACTTGCAACGATGGCCATAGGGAGATTCAAAAGGGCCACAGATTTCTCCAAACAACTTCAAGAAAGAGAAAAGAAAAGGCACCACAAACTCTCGGCACGCAGGGAAACCCTAGGTTTCCAAGAGATCATGCTTTCGAAGAGATGAGAGAGAGAGAGAGAGAGAGGACGAAGGATGCTTACGTCAGGTCCATAGATGTCGAAGAAAGAGGCGGCGGAGCCATCATCGTGGTTCTCTCGGTTAGGGCTCTCGGGCACTATGGGGCAGGAGGACGAGCCCATCGAAGGTACCAGCGATGGCTTTGCGACGTCCGATAGGGGAGGCAAAGCGGAGAAACAAAGCGAGGGCTTCGATTCATAAAGAGGCCAAAAGACCGAAGGCTTCCCCCCCTTTTCTCCCTTTCTCCGTTTTGGCCTTTTCATTTTTTTTATTTTATTTTAGAAACAGTTGGGTAAAACTACAGCGGTCGGATATATAAAGTCCATCCAAACGCGCTTAAGTCGAATTTAAATATTACTTATTATTATTCTTTCAAAGAATTATTCGATTAAGAAAATTAATAACAACTATGTTCAAAGAATTACTTAAAATTAGATTTAAGTTGCGAATATTTGAGTTTAAGTTCGAGTCTGGAGAAGGAAAAAAATTGTAGGCAAATCGGATTCGGATCGAGTAATTCTACTATTCTCCGAACTACTTATGATACGAACCCGACTAGGATTCGATTTCCTGCGACATCTTAAGTTTAGGAATGACTCGACAAATCTTACCAATTGACTCGATAAATTAAACCGAGCCAAACCTGAGTTTTGGTTTAGTCCACATTAGATGCGAAGAAACTTATCTCAGTGACAAACAAAGGCAGCCAGCCAAGGATTCAGCAATATGAGCTTCCAACAAACACAAACGAAACTATGTGTTCACGATACATATATTTTTGTTGCAAAATATCTGTCATTGAACATATAAGAAAAAAAGAGAAACAACTTTGGTGTGAATAGGTTGGCACAACACCAAGGACACCATTGATCTCTGCAGATATCTCCCAGGTCACATCCTCTCGTAGTCGAGTTTCTCCGACTGCAAAGATGATGTTAAAATTTAAGGGATAGATGTCTGGATGATATATGATCACTTTGAGCTCATTCTCCTGCCTCTTTTAGGAATAACAAACTGTTCATTTATCTAACTAGTCCCTACAGTATGTCCTCCGCAATATCACGAAACATTCAACACATGCCGGTAATCTTACAACGTGAGTAGTGTAAAAAGTAATTTAGATAGAAGCGTTAACCTTGATAAGCATGTCTGTTGGTAGCCATGCAGGTGCAGTAGGAATCCCTACCCAAGCAACCTGTGGTTAGACAAAAAAAAAAAAAAAAGTTGAAATTAAATTGAAGCAGAAGCAGGGATCAGAATGAGAATAACTTACAAGAGCATGTTCCCCAGTCTCGAAAATTCGGAGTTCCAAGACCTAAAAGTACGAAGTACAGCAAAAAGATAGAATGGAATATGAGCACAAAAAAGCACAACTACTGGATTGATTACGCAAATGGAAATAAAACATGAGAAAGACAAAAATGAGTTGAAGGCACCAATATCAACTCAAAAGGTGTAATGGAGTTGGGGAGCACCTCACCACGGTCTTCATATATGTAATCCAATCCCTTGTAATAAGGAGGGTGGCCAACAGATAGATACTGGAATGTGAAGTATAACTGGTTATCCATATGACAACTTTGGTATGATAGTATAAGCACTCAGGACAATGTAATGAACACAAACTTCAATGATGATATAAGGAAGTCAGCAGATAAATGTTCTTTTTTACCACTCTGTGAAAATAATCTGACAAAATTTGAATCAATATATGTCCAAAATTAAACAGCAGAAGCAAATCTAGCTCTCAATCCTTACAAAATTAAACAAACAACTAAAGGGAACAAATGACACTCTTCATAAGTCCAATAACATGTCTAGATTATTCCTTTAAGATAGGGCTTGGCTTTTCAAATTCCAGCCTATTCCATGACTTAATTCTTTAGTCAAAACCTATCGACCCTCCAATTTGTACAAATCCTCCTCCCTCATCCCAATGTGCTCTCTAATCCCCTAGTGCTTTGTCCTCTCTATGCTTTAGGCTTTGTAGATCTTTTTTGTGCTGTGAAAGACAATGTGGCTCATCTGTAGTCAACGCCCACCACCACCAAACCCTTACTTATGCTGCACAATATAAGAAAATGCAACTTATGTCAATCCCGCATGCATGACCTAAAACCTCTTTCTCAGTATCTCAATCTTCACACATCAAGTATCTCTACCATCAACATGCACAAACCATAGCTTTTGAATTTGAAGTCCACTTTGTAACAAAAATCGAGCTTGGAAAGCTATTGCCATTGCAACAACGGTGATGTATGACACATTGCAAGGAGAGTCTTAAAGAACAAAGAAAATATATTGTTTAAGGGTAACTGGAGAATAAGGAAACTTGAATTTGTTGTTAGAAGCTCATTCATAAAAAAATAACAATGGAGAAAAAGAACATAAATAATGGCACAGATAGGAAGAGTGCATGTTAGAACAGGCTCACATTGATGCTATTTAGGTATTTCTCTTTGTCCACTCGCACAATCTGCCCTTTTTTCACTGCAGAAAAAGAACAATGAGCAAAGTCTACTTCATCCCTCCCACTGCAATTGAAGAGGAAACATAGTTGCTTCTACAAAGAATCATAACATCTTTCCATGACCGATCATCCATAAAGATATTTCTTGCAAGAATTGTCAACTAATATTATTTTCCACATTTACACAAGCTTAATTTCAGTATAATATTTCAACATCTTGGCTAATCGTGACAAAAATGAATGTGACCTAGAAAAAACAGATTCCTTCAGTGTAACCAAGGATATAAATTCTACAGAGCAAAGCAATTTTAATCAAACCAAATTAATCTTCAGACTTCAGCTGACAGTTCAACTGACTATCTTCCGATCCTCAAAATCACGTCCTTTTATCGAATGAAATCGTCAGCCGCATAACATTGTTCACGCATGCGGAGAAGAGACATGGTCCATGCTAAGAACTATTTTTCATCTCGAAAAGTAGGGTTTATCTTAAAATCCAAGAATCGGCTTGACGAGATACAGGACGGAAGAGGAGAATACTCGAATAGACGGGCTTCTTGGGCAAGGAAGTAGGTGACGGCGTGGGGACGGGCGTCTTGGTTGCTTCAGTGGAGCTCTTGGCGGGCGTCTCCTTCTGGGGATCAGTGGAGCTGACGGCCCTGATCCGCGGCGCCCGATGCGGGCCAGCCCTCGCTAGGGCGGCGGAGGGGGAGGTAAGGGAGAGGGAGCGGTCGTGGAGAGCGGCAGAAGACGAAAGAAGAGAAGCCATGGGTAGGAAGGGGACCGCGACGGAGTGGTGGGTTCTTGGAGTCTCTTCTCCACCATCGGTTCTTTCCCGCCTCTCCTTCCTTCGCCCTCTTCGGATAAGACGCGCCGGTGCTCGAGATCGGTCGCGGGTCGCAGCTTTCACCCCGAAACCGTTACGACAAGGTTGCAAATGACGCGGGTCGTCGGCCAAGAAATCCTCAGGCGGGCCTGCAGCACCAACCAGGAAACAACGTCTTTCTATTGGGTACCTGGAAGGGGCCCATCGCGAAGCACGTGTGACGCAATGTTGTGCATCCCCAGGTGGCGTGTTTGGCCGCTGGATCGAGACACAGGATCACTGTCGAGGTGAAATGATTCCGGTGGACGCATCTAATGACATAAGAGCCGTCGTAGATTTATTTGTATCTTCTATAATGCCATTATCCAACGTCCCTCTTCACAGAGCATTGCAGTGAAAAAAATGTACAGAGAGCTTAGTTGAATCTGGAGCAGACGCGCCTGACCTCGCCGTGCGAGCCTGTATGCACGTCGACCATTCCCATCCTCACCATGGACTCGGCGAAGTCCCTGTCGAAGGATGGCGCTGGACTTGGGGATCCCAAGTAGGAGTCGATGATGGCCCTCGTCGCCGCATCGGCGTAGAGCTTGGCGTCCGATTCGATCACCGCGAGGCCGGAGCGGATGTTGCGGAGTATGTGCATGTCGAACACCGCCTCGCTCCCGGGGTCGAGCGGCAGCCGGACGTTGATGTCCCCGCCCGCAGGGCACCGCAGCATCAGCTCCGGCAGAAACTGGGGGTTGATCGAGGGGTCGGAGCCGCCGCCTTTGAAGAAGTTGTACAGCCTGTCCTCCAGGAAGAAGCACGCCGTCGTTCCGATCGTGTGCGCCGCTGGAGAAACGCCACTGCAGATTAGATGGAAGGAGGTAGCGGATCGATCGCGCCGCATGCATGGGAGAGGAAGGAGTCGATGGATTACCACTGAGGAGGACCAGATCCTTCTCCGACAGGCCTTTCTTGGCGAACTTTGCTCTGAGGACCGCGACGGACTCGCGAATGTCCGGCATGTGGGAGGCGTCGGAAACGTTGGAGACTCTGCCGTCCCTTCGCCCCGTCGGGACATCGTAGTACGGCCCTCGGCTCTGCTTCACGCACACCAAGATTTGCCATGAAACCTCCTCGACGCAAGGCGAAACGGTCACCCAGTGATTCATACTGCTCGCGGTCCGTACCAGATAGACGGCGTCGCGGGCGGCGAGAGCGACGATGTCCGCGCAGGAGACGACGCCTTGGCACTCGGCTTCCAACCTGGCTTTCGCTCGGTCGATCACGTCGAAGCCGCGCACCCCGGCGTGGTTTGACGATTTCTTCTCCAGGGTGGCGTCATCTGGGTCTCTTATCAGTATCGATCCATCGCATCCCTCGAACACAACAACACATACAAACAAAGAAAACGCTCATGCTCGAGCATTCACAAGCAGTAGAAAAGGACGAAGGTGGAAGAAGAGCGAAGAGTTACTCGAACAATGCAATCGTGGTAATGGAGCCTCAGCAAGGCTGCAGGAATGGTGGAGTCAGAATTCACAGCTTCTGTGACTACCCCGCGAACAATTTCCTCAGCATCTGGGCAAGAGTTGGAGTAGAATCCGACCTCGAGTTCACCCACAGAAAACCCTCGGAGGGAGGAGACGAGAACCATGACCGATGGAAGAAACAACAGGAGGACACATGGTGGTGTTAAGATAGCCATGAGAGGAGGAGCAAAGAGCTTCGATAGGGTCAAGAAGAGGAAGGAGCTGCATGTAACATCATAAAGAAAGGAAGAGGGGAATCGGATATGTGTTAACATAAAAGTAAGAAGCAGGTGTCATTGCAGTTCCACCACCATGTGTCACCATCATCTCTTCCTCGACTTCAGCATGGAATTCCAAAAACTAGTTTTTTTTTTTTCTCTCTTGATTTGAAGCTGCTCACCTTCTGTAAAGCTGAAACAATGCACTTTGTATGTGTGGGTGGTGGCATCGCACCCAAGTTTAGACTCTTCTTCTTGAAGTGGTGGTAGTACAGTGGTGGGAAGGAAAGAGCACTCTGTTTCTTTTCTTCCGTGAACTCCTGTCCATTGTTCCATACTGGGGTGTGTTCAGGCTTTTGCATGTTGTGAGGCCAATTCTGGGAAAGGTAGAACATGGCTTTCGAAATCACAAGCCCATGAGAGGTAAGGTGTTGTCATCTTTTCCCCAGCTACAACTCTGTTGCATGTCTTCTCTGCTCAATTCACTCGATGACACAGAGAACAAAACAGACGGTGAAACCAATACAAGATTACTACCCACAGCAGAACGGAGCTTAATATTCCACAGAACATGACAAAGCTTGACAACCTCTCTATATATACGTATAGATTATTTGCAGAGCCGTGAAGCTCTTAAACAGCCTAGTTCTAAGAACTTTTATGCCCATCAGAAAAAAAGAACAATGGAAGATTATGGGTTAGATGTGGAGTTGTTATCATCAGACCAGTTGGGATCGCCCCAATGCCACAACATGCTCTCCCAGTAGCAGAAGTCTTCGAAGCATAGGTTGAGCCGAGGGTCGGTTATGTTTCGTCTCCAATGGCCATCGGAATAGTTTGCCTTCTCCGCCTGCCTCCGATCCCACTCCAGTCCAGCTTTCTGCTTCGATCTTAGAAGACAGAAGCTCTGCAAGTGTTGCGGCATCGTATCGTGCACTTTCCACCATGTTGCATGCGCGACATCACTCGCGAACTCCTGCATTATGTCCACGTTCCAGTTGCAGTCGTAGTCCCGGAAACACAGCCATGGCTTCAGGCCGAGGTAGTGAAGAACATAGAGAACCGGTGGATCAGCGCCAAACAAACTTGTCTTCTTCGCTTTGATCTCCTCCTCGTCGCCGAACCAGAAGTGCTTCAGGAAGTTCATGTGCCTTGGTATGCGGTGCCACCATGTAAAGATTTCATTCAAGTAACCTTGGTCTCCTCCATTGTAGGATTCGATCTCGTTGATATGATCCATCAACAGCTGAAACGTGCAGTTGCAAGGCTCGATAACCATCACGCCCGAGTTGAAGAAGGTTACGTTGTTTCCAGTCGCGGTGATCTCAGGCATGGTGAACAGGAAATCTATGTTTCGGAGGATGAGAAGGTCTGCGTCGATGAATATGATCTTGTCATACTCCGTGAGCTGCCAAAGCCGGAATTTGCTGTAGTTCCACTCGTTGTAAGCATCACGCTCGGCCTTGGGATTTCGGATCCTTGTGATGGTTTTGACCTTCCATCCTGCAGCTTGGAGACCGCCTCTGTGGTGATCACTGACTGTTTCATCGACGAGGATCACTAGGTCTCTCTTCGATCCCGCTAACCGAATGCTTTGGGCTGCTGCAATGGCGCCACAGACATAAACATTGGCAGAGTGGAGAATGGTGGCGTATGCTTCTCGGTGAGGAGTATCAGATTGCGGCCGCTCTGTCATCACAATGAGTGCGAAGGTGAATATGTTTACAAAACATAAACTAGAAAAATTGTTAGCAGTATAGAGACAAAAGTTCAGATTGGCTGACTGAAATAAATAGCAAAAGAACATTTTTCATATCCAAGAAAAGTTTTCTTTTAGGTAGAGGAGCAGGTTTCTATAGATTCAGTGATGCTAATTGGAAGAACAAGTGAGAAATTGATGAGCCTTTCAACTGCAAGTCCTAAAATTTTAATCTGAGTACAAGCCTGCGAAATAAAAAGGCTAATTAAAGAAAAGAAAATGAGAATCATGCTGACCTTTTGCGTCGAGTGGGAGCGCGAGCTGACATGATCCGATAGGAAGCTGTAGCTTCTTCGCCTTCAACAGATGCAAGTCTGGTTTGTACAACCAATTCTTTCCTCTCCTCATGACGAGGTTCTTGCATGTAAAAAGGTTCGGGATAGGGAAACAGTCGGTCACGAAGAGTACATGCACAGGGTGGCGGCCTGCCGGAGACCCTGCAGCGACTTTCGCGGCTGCAAGCTGCAAATGCAATCGAGCAACATCTCTTGACCGGCTCCCTGAGCCACTACTGCAAGGAAGCTTGGCGGCAATGAGGTCAAAATGGAGACCTTTAGAGAACTTGGGTTCAGGAAGGTGGGGACAAGAGGGGACTTCGGATTCTTCTTCCTCATCGATCCATTCAGGATAAAGGACCTCCCAAGTAATCTTACTCTCTGCATAATCAAGTTGGATGACTGAAATCCCTGCGTTCGGTAAGAGTTGGCGCCACTGGTTGATCTCAGAAATGTTAAAATTCAGCAAGCCAATTTTCATATTTCCTTTGCTGGCATCCATCTGTGACACACACATCATGATCTGACCCCAATCAACATTCAAATGCGACACATACCGTGGATCAGGTTTGGATTTGTCCCATAACCATCCAACATCCTTGAACCTGGTCCTGCACAGGCATTTCTGACCAGCATAAGCTAAGATTCCCGGCAGAAACAGTAAGAAGTTAAATGGAATATGATCATCTGTTTGTGGAAAACAAGCACAGAACATGTGTGATGATTTAAAGTCCAGCAATGAAAAGCAGATCAGGAAAAGGCACTTACCTAGATCCAGCATGCAACGAATGATCATTATGATAAGCCGTAGGAGAGTGGAGAAAAGTCAGAAAGGTGCAGAATACAATGAGTATCAATCCAAGTTTCAATGTGTGCAGCTTCCAGGAAGAATTCCTCTCTGGAAAAAAACTGTCCAACGGCTTGTCGGCTTGTCTGAAGTCACTGCTTCTGTAAGAGCTCCTTTCGTTTGCATAGACACTGAATCAGGATGAAAGAGTAATCAGCTAAAACAGGTATGTTAAATTGCAATACATGAAATTAGAGAAGCTTGTATTGGTGCAGTAACAAGAGAGGTTGATGGCAGCTAAGCTCACAATGCCACACTCATACATCCTGACTCACCATTGTTCTGAATCAAATATCCATTTCTTTACTATTAATTCGTCAAACTTCTTTAAGCGTGACTTTGTTTATTTATGCCATCAACAAAATAACATGGAATTTTGCCCACTCATCTAAACCTTCTTCATCCTTGTTTAGATCTGTTGCCTCTTACACTCGGTCGGTCGGTCTTCCTTCAACTTCCCCTTAAAGTTCAATTAGGAGCATGCATTAGATGTCCTAAAAAAACAAAGCACCATCTACAATAAACCAAAATAACACATCAAAAACCTGAACATTATGAAACCTTGTTACGCGGTATCTATCACAAAATCTAATCTTGGCAACTATAGCTTGTAGTGATGGCACTGCTTTCCTTCTCAGACTGCACATTCCCAATATTATTCAGATTGTCATTCGCGGATTGTTGTTCTTTTCTAACTGCATTGATAACATTTACCTACTTTGAGCCCCTCACTTCAAGTGGCACAATCAACCGCAAGAAGCATAATACAAATGTGCTAATTTCTGCTTTCAACAATATATCACTCTCACTAAGATTTACCAAAATTATGGAGGAAAACTTTTTTACACCAAATCAATGTACTCCAAGTAGACCGACTCTTGCAATTTTATGATGCAGATGCATTAAGCCAAAAGTTCTTAGTCTGCTTTTCTTCAAGAAAGCAGTGTTTTCTTAGTTGATTAGGACAATACAACTTACTCTGTATTTTGCCTAGGCAGCAAATATTGCTAGATTCCCTGTGAACACGACTTTACGGCCAAATTACTATATGTTTGATGATGAACTTTCTTCATTCTTTATATTCTAACATATGTGATTAGTCCCCAAGCATTCCTGCTAATATAGTCTCTCTCCAGTTATTCTACAACTGAAAATAGTATAATTCAACCTAATTTTTTCTTGAATGCATTGTAAGTGCCACCTTAGTCGATTTCTTTTCAGAACCTCCTTAATTGATTAGACAGTAGCATTAAATTCACTTTTACCTAAGCAACATAAATTAGCCTTCAAAAACATATTGGCAGTTCAAGGTGAAGAAGAGACTGTCCAATGATGCAAGGAAACTAGAGAACAGATGAAGTCCGACATCAAAATGATCAATGACTCTGCAACGATAAAATAGCAGATTTAATACAGCAGATGAAGCTGGTTATGGAGCATATGATAGGAACGTAGCTAAGAATTCTTCCTTCAGAAATTTTGATTCAAATCTCTTTCATGAATGAATGCATAAATCCAATAAAACATGAACTGGCGAGCGACGAACTAAGCTAAGCATAGACGGAAACAGCATGCATTCATCGTTAGGGTCAATCCTGTTTCTTAAAATGGTTGTTTGTCTCCAATTCCAGTTCTATAGCAGCCAGCAAAAGCATCAGAATATACGGATCGCAAGCAAGGTAAACAGTCACTGCCGACTTCAATTCCACACTTCCTTCTTGAGCAAATCATTGAACACAAAGATGGCAAAACAAGAAGCCAAGAAGAGAACAGAGCAAAGTAAGGATGTCATGATTACTTGACAGAACAACTCAAGAATTCAAGATGGCTATATCGAAACACACAAGGCAATAGAACATCTCGAGAACAGAGACACTCACGGACTTCCCCCGGATCGGTGCCTGGCCTCGCTCTGGCCGGCCCCGGCAGCGCCCACCCCACCACCTCTCATCTCGATCCGGCCACAGCAAGCAACGCCACCATCTGCCCTCGATCAACGCAAGAATCCGATCTCAACTGTGAGACGCAAAAGAGCAAACAAAAATCAATTTTTTTACAACGACCAGCAACCCTTTCGCTCATCCCGAGATCGAAAAACCAAATCTTTTGCTACTAAACAAGCGATAACAGAGGAACCACTCCAACAAAGCGGAGTCACCCACTCCCGGAGGGACTGGGGCCGTCAAAAGACGACGCGGAACCTTCCACGCGTCGTTTAAACCACGAACTGTCTACCAAAAAGTGGGCGCGAGTAGAACAATCCTTGAAGAAATGGCCAAGAGCGAAGCCGAAAGAAAACGATGACAGAGAAGGAAGGAGGTCACCAACCAAATAAAGAATGGATATGATGTACCCGCTAAAGCAACCGCAAGTTGGAATTTGGAGGCTGCGACCAAAGCAGGAGAAGAACGAGGAACCCAGTGGCACCTCAAACCAGGCCAAGAACAATGGAGGGAGGGATTACATAAAAGGAAGGATTTTTCTATAAGAAAAAAACGAATTAATTACAGGAATAACGCATGCGATAATGACCAGTGTTGATTCCCACTGCAATCCAACGCGGCAGAGAGCATGGAGCAATGGACACCTCAGAGCAGGCCAGGAACAATGGAGGGAGAGATTGCGGAAAAGGAAGGATTTTTATAGGAGGAAGTGATATTGATTAGAGAAGGAAAGCATGGAATGATGACCAATGTGGATTCTCACTGCAATCTCGGGGACCTACAGCACTACAGTCCATGTTCCAAAGATCACTGTTCCTTTCCATGGAGAGAGAGAGAGGTTGGACCTTGCAAAGGAGATCGGCACTGCAACGAGGGAAGTGTGAGAGGTTGGTGCAAGTGACATGGTCCCTGGGGGACCTTCAAGAGATGTGTTCTTGGGGAGTTGGTGGGAGGATGATGAGAGAGTTGGCTGGGAAGTGTCGGTGGGGATTCTGAGACAAGCTTGTACTTGAGGAAGGATCATAATGGGAAGAGTGTTGGATTGAGACCCCATCTCAGAGATTTAGTAATTGAGATTTGGAAAATAATGTATGACAATTGTTGTACATACAATATTTCTCAAATCTCACAACAATATTAACAATAGCCTCCTATTTAGCTAATAATAACTAGTTTCCTCTTTGAGGAGGGTTTTTTTTATTTATTTCAATCCTTGGTAAAGGTTCTGATTAAAGTAATTCTCATAAAATATAAACTCATACTCAATGTATAAATATAATAATAATAATAATCTCATTTTTAGCCAGTATGGCTCTTGGCCTAGATGTTAGTTCTCTTCTCCTTTAGAGGTTAGGTAGGACATAAAGATAATTAATAATTAAATATCTTTTTTGTTTTATGATAACAAAAAAAATAAAAATGACTTTTACATAACTATATGACTTATATAAATAGTAATTATTTAACTAAGAGATACTTTGTATAAATAAATAAAAACTATACACATAAAGATAATTAATAATTATTTTTTTTTTTGTTCTATGATAACAAAAAAATAAAAATGACTTTTACATAACTATATGACTTATATAAATAGTAATTATTTAACTAAGAGATACTTTGTATAAATAAATAAAAACTATACACAAATAATGATGAATGTTTCTATACCAATTGTAAACATGCATAGTGTTAGCAATAGAGACCATATTTTCTTGATGAAGAGTAATAATAAAATAGAAGTAACCCACCTAATCACCTCATTCAACAATTAAAACATCAAAAGTTTTAGTTGGATTCATAACCTACCATGCAGACCTCTTTCCAGGAAATGAGCAAAGGTTGGATGCATTGAACTTTGTTGCCAAATCTTTGATAGATGGAAAGCAAATATCCAGAAGGAAAAAGACACTTGAGGATTTCCCACCAATCATGGTGACTGTCTCAGTTAGTATACAGCTTTTAACCAAAATCCAAATAGGTTTGCTTTCCATCTATTTGGTTTGAGAAGGAAAGACTAATTGAGCTTATTTGTCTCTCAGGAAATGAAGAGTCACATCTTCATCTTCATGAGGTGGATCAGTAAATGCATTCATGGCTGCAGCAGCCTTAGAGATTACATAGCCAAAAGTCCCCTAAATTGCTGCCAGATGTTGATAAAAGATTGTGTAAGCTGACAAATCATGGCTATAATAATCTCTACTTTTTTGTGGTCTATCTGCCATTGTGATGAAGTGTCTCATATGATTCCTTTGGGTTATGATTCATTAGGTGGAGTTTGCTGGCACTGATGCACATGAGAAGCACTCAAAAAGTTTCAGACAAAAATGTGGTTAAACTCCCACTTTAAGTACCTGCCAAAATGTTACTTGTTGTCTATCCTGGATTCTGTGTGGTCACTTCTCTCTTTCTTTCAATGGCAGATGAACTATGATGAGAGTCCCATGTCCCCTCTTTATGTCTCATGTCCAACATTGGATGTGAGTGCAATCATGTAAACTGGAGTCCCATGAGAAGGAATCACTACTACCCTTAAAACTTTGATCTTCCAGTGTCTTAGATATATGGAACTAAATGGACATAATATGTATGTTGTGTGCATGTTGGATGACATGAAGTAAGACAGATGAGAGACTGGAGTTGGGACATCTACAGAGAGAAGGATAAGAATCTGGTCTTAGGTTAGCAGTTAGTGAAGTTAAATAGTTGGTTGACCTGAGATGAGTTCAAGAACACAAACATATTAATCCTTCTCTCCTATACTTTTTCCAAAGGTCTTCTCTCACATCACATGGAACTTTTGTGGCCATGGATTCACAGGAATTCTGACCAAAAAGGTGTGACCTAAGCTGTATCCAGCATGATCAAATATATTGCAAACCTTAGTATCACAAAAAAAAAAATGATATTTTTTTTATGCATTTAGTGATAAGTAAGCTTTCTAACTATTAAATATTCAGATCTTATATGTGAATTATAAATTTATTTTCTCTGTCTCAGAGTTCAGCATCTAAATTTTGTATGTAAGACCATCAATTTGTTCACACACTCTCTCTCTCTCACAGTGAATACCTGTTGTTTCTGTCACCTGTTCTCTCAGTAACTGTAGCAAATGCATGACAGTCACTCTCTTCCTACTGAGCTGCTGCTGCAACTTGAGACAAATGTTTGACAGTGCACATTGTGTGAATCATAATAAAAAATAGACATTGAACTGACAAAATTACATGAAACCTCTCGAATTGCTGGTCATGATCTTTTTAATCCCATTAAACAAAATATAGCTCAAAATCGAAGCACCTTTTGGAATCCCAAGCAAGAGAAAGAGAGAGGCAACTTTTTAGATGATACCAAGTTCTACCACCAAGTACTGATGTCTCTAATAAGAAATAATTAACTGATGCCATATTGCAGGTAGCTGCAGTGATCTTGTCTTGTTACCATCCTTTATGCTAAGTAGATCTTGGATGTTTGTGACATTAATTCAACTTTATGTTTTGGTGCAAGTGGCCATCCAAAATTTGCAATCCTCATCAAACTCTTTATGAGAAATCAGACTGTAATTCCAGGTGACATTATTTCATCCTTTTTAAAGTGTCTACTAGAAACATGCAAGGTTGCAGGTCAAAACTAGGGTGTGAAAAAGCATAACCTAATTTGTAGATTAGGACATAGCAACCTAAAGAGTTGAAGCTGATGGAAACTAAGAACAAGACAAGTGTATCACTGAATCATTGGAATTGTTTCAGATGGGTTGTCTGACACTGACATGACTCCACCCACCTCCCCCCCATGCCTTCTTCCCATATCCTGGATTGGTGGTGATTCAGTGAAATGAAGCTTTGGGATGGATCAGCAAACCTAAAAGAGGTGGCTTTTTTTTTTTTTTGGTTGAGACATCACATTGGAAGCTGTTTGGTGAGGAATAAAACTTATCTGAACCACTGGTAAATGTTACAATGAAATGACTAAAAACCTCTCTCCCAATCATGAGTTGAATACTGAGTTGTGGTTGCTCTCCAATTGGTAAAGAATGCACCCAAGTGGTGGCAGTGAGCAAAATAATGCTTACAGGTTTGCGTGGGACAACAGTAATAAACCATCTTTGCTAGGAAACAAAACCATCATAGTAAACACATTCACAATTAATCTCTCTTCCAAGTTGCTTGAGAATTGGAAAACATGGATTCAACTTCAATGACCGGTGAACAATATAAGATGATACATGCTTTAAATGCAGTATCTTCCATCATCCTAACCATGAACAATTTGGAATTATCTACTGCTAGAAATAGAGTTTTTACAACGATTTCTTGGAGCATCAGCTTTGATACATGCATTACATACTTGATATTGCTTTGATATCCAAAATAACATAAATCTGCTTTGGTACATGCATTACATACTTGATATTGCTTTGATATCTGAAATAACATTTCCTGTTGCTACCAATAAATGGCATTAAAAATCTCAATCTGATCCTGAGGAGACCGGAAATATAACCATAACAACTCAAACATAATTGCAGCTTTGCATGTCAAATCTGGGAAGAGTCAACATTCGCAACCTTACCTGCATATTTGTTTGGGAAGGCAGAATCCAGGCTTCAAGTCAACATTCGAAACCTTACCTGCATATTTGTTTGGGAAGGCGGAATCCAGGCTTCAATCCATGTCCATAAGTTACGGCGTGTCTTTGGCTTCCATGCCACAAAAACTTGTACAGATCATGGTAGAAGATGAAATTTCAGAGTTTGGCAGAACCATCACATGAACACTTAAATTCATACCTACGGGATTTAACCCACAATTTCTACCGTGGCAACTACTTTTGTGAACAGGATTGGAAGTGTTTGAATATCGCGATCAAAGGCCAGATTAAGCTACAATTAGTTCATCGCCTAACAAATTTTCAACTCACTAATTCACCAACTAACGACATTAAACGAGGCTTGTAACCAAAATGCACTTCAAAACAGTGTCGCAAAGGTTTTCATCGAGAAACCTGCCAACAGTAAATGAATTAGAAATGTCCTGTGTCCATCATTCTAATAACACCAAAACACAAATAATAAAGTGAAAAGAAAGGTGAATACAAGCCAAAGGTAGCGAGTCTTGATACTCTGCTCTCATTGCACTTCCATGAGGCCTTTACCCCTAGAAGAAGATGATAATATTAAGTTTATCAGGTCAAAATACAATCGTTTGGCAACTCAAATAAATAATCTAAGTGAATGCCATATCAGTGGTGGTCACGAACAAAACAAACTATTTCCAGTACTCCTATGATCATCGGCGCTGCACAAGTAAATAAAGCACCTAAGATGGACTCGCAGTTCTCCCTAGGACCATAAGTTATGAAACCCCTGGACCCCTATATAGGCTCACGTGGTACTGACTGGAACTATTTTATTTAATGTTCTCTCACAAAACCCACAATTTACCAAAATAAGCTGTTTGTATCAAACAAACTGCACTTTGTGTTGGACAACATAATAGCACAATCATATATGAAGTTATGAACTTCATGTAACTTTTTTAATAAAGGCATTCGTGCAGGCTGACTAATCCATATGATGCAACTTATGCACACTAGATATATGCTGATAAAGCATTAACCCTACTTCCAGGCTGAATGGATTTCATTGTGGAAGCTCTCCAATTCTTCTAATTTAAACCAGTCCTCGTTAACCTGACAAAAGACAAAGAAATCCAGAAATGACATATAACCCCTACGGTAATTCAAAATAAAGAATATTCATATGGAATTAAGACTTACAAAGGAAGGGCATCCCTCTTGTGTGTAACTCCTTGGGACATTTTGCATAAAGAGGTGTAAGAAATATAAGACAAAAATGCCACACTCTTCACCTTTTTTTTGCTGTGGCACCTGCAAATAATTGTCAGCTGTTCATAATTAAGAAGCTACCATAAAGGGAAGATGTTGGTGGAGCATGGCCACCTTGGGAATTAAAAGAGGAATCTCAGATAGAAAGTCTTCATCCTCTTCCCTTTCTTCTGATCTGTAGATGTCGAGCACGAATCTGAAAGTGAAGATAGAGTAACTGATCATAATTCAAGATTCTATGCGTAGAAAATTCTGTAATTTGATAAAGAAGAAAATTAGAAAAAAAAAACAAACCTTCTGATGTCTGGCTCTAGCCTCCTTGGATCTGTCTTGTGTAGAGAATCTAGCAGAAGCATATAAGGTTTTCTTGCTCTGGATTTTCGTTTTTCTCCAAAATGGCATAAGATAAGAAGGCTCCAATGGCTCCTGTTATTTAGGATCAATCAAGAAAGTATAGTGTTTTTACAAAATCAAAAAACACCAACGAGTGGGAAAAATCACCAACAAACAATGGGAACAAAGATATATCTCTTTGAGAATATCTGCTTCTTTTTGATCCAGCTAAGCACTTTTGTTCTTGTCAATTTATCCTTATACAGAAAAAACCATAAACAGTCAAGATATATACAGGATCTTCTTCTTTGTTCAGGAGTCCTGCTCCATAATTCTCTATATAAATAAAAAAAAACAACTCAGTTATGTTGTTTGAGAGAGAATATGTATAAAAGTTGATGGATATGGAACTCACTCTAGTAAAGACTGAAACAAGTTACTATCTAACTTCTTATCATGTCCGCAATTGGTCAGTTTGCTAGCTCTGAGCCTCTTTGAACGCTTGCACAAAGGAAGTGCACTAAAAATATTTGATGTAGATTGTCTTTTGGCTGCTTGTCTTGTTATCATCTTAAATTCTGGTAAATACTACAAACACAAAATAAGTTGCATTGTTGGTATCAGTAATTGTAAGACAAAGAACACCTTGATAAATGTGAAACTTTAGAACGATCACTAGTGTCCAAATCATATCACAGATACTGGTGGAAGAAGTATATGGTCCTTTTCCCTGACCTCGGAAAAAGGATTTTGTCCAAAGCATTACACAGATTCTGGTGGTAGAACCATGCAGACCATTTCCTCGGACTAGAAAAACGATTATGTTTGAAGTGTAACACAGTGGTAGAATAGCGAGCAGTCCTTCTCCCTCACCTAGAGAAGACCGAAGATCAAGAGATCGAGGAATTTTTTGTTAAGTAAATAGAAGGAAATGGTATTTGGTACAAATTGGTATTTAATCCTTGATAATAACTGTGGTATTGCATGCCTAGGAACACCTGCAACCAAGGCATCCTGTACTTTACATGAGATACTCGCTCTTGTTTGTTACTTAGACTCCTACATCAATATGCTCAAACAAGTGTCAACCCTGTGCAATTGAACCATGAGAGATGGTTATAAGAAGATGCTTTGACGGCTTTGCAGAGGCAATTTAGATAATTAAGGGAAAAGAAAGGCCATAATAAAAAATTATTTCAAAGGCTTTTGTCTTATGATCTATAGTAATTATTTATTTATAAACTTAACTAAACTTTCAGGAATGCAACTAAATGCATATATATTAAGGTCAAGATAATGAGATTTTGAGCAGGAGGAAAACACAGAGAAGGAAAATGAAAAATATTAGAGTATTAGACTCATAATGGCTCCTAGAATTCAGACCTAGGACTTCTATCTCACCAAAATTTAGGTTATATCAAGCCAAGTGCTTGATTCAGATGTAAAGATTAGTCGTATGCTAGAGAGATTGAATTTTCAGCTTGAAGTTGGTACACTAATATATTAAGTCTTTCATTTGATACAACTAGCCCCATCAACCTAGAATGTCTAAAATGCTTCTCGGTGATCTTGTAATAGTGTACTTGGGCAAAAACCTTTCTGATTTGAGATGTTAATACATTAGCTAGCTTTGGAGCCTCCATAATATTACTTCTATTATCATTCTATTTTACAACTGACATGACCAAAACGAGTTCTTTCACAACCACAACATCTCTACACAGGATTCGATACTTAACTCTCTCTGGTGATTTCCCGATCCTGCAAAGCATGGCAATAAGGTACAATGTAACAACACTATCAGGTTCAAGAGGAATGGACAACAATGGGAAATCCGACCTTACGACATGCTGCAAGAGGCAACAAACAAAAAAGGGGCAAAACAAAGAAAGCAAAGAACTACAAGAAGCCGTATAAGTTCATATGATTAAGTACAGGTTTCATACTAAATCTACTGAAAGATACAGTTTTTAGATCAATTCTGAGGAGGGTCAAGAGAAAAGAGGTATGAGATAGACCCAACAAGAAAGTTACGAACAAGAAAATTAGAATGAGAACCCATATATGAACTTAATAAACACTTAAATCAGAGCAAATTCGTTCCTCAAATAGTTAAAGAGTGCAAAGATCGAACCAATAGAGAAACAAAATTCATCCACATTTGAAGACATTCTTCAATGGTTCCTCAAAAGGTAAGAAAGAAACCGAATAATTTTGAAGAAATTGAGGCTTACAGCACGACGTCACAATTGGTGCCCCAGATTTGCTCTCCAGCACCGGAACGAAGAAGCCACAAGGAACGCAAGAAGTTTACCGTCGTTAATGGGCGATTCACAGTCTAAAAGAGAGGGCGAGGTTCGAAAGAAAGACAACTAGGTAAATAGGCAGACAGAGGGGCGTGTCCAACACCCACTGCTTCTGGTGATGCAGTGGTGGCCGACGCCACTGGGATAAACGATAGACAAGTTGATCGGATGCCGGATGCGGGCTGCCGTTGCCGGAGTTGCCGCGGTGGGTAGGAGACATAGGAGAGGGCAGGAAATAGAAACGATCTTACGCTGAGCGGCGGAGCGGCGGCGGCGGCGGACGAGCGGTGGGTGGAGCGCCGGCGGAGACGGGCTTCTAGTTTTATCAGCCTGCCCCCAATTTACATTCATCGGCGTCGTGATCTCTTTTAGTCGGAGACGTCGGATTCGAGATGTACGGTCACGATTCGCCTTAAGCCCACACGGCAAATCAATCAAGTGAAAGGGTCGTCAAGCAATCAATGGAAATCGGACGGCGAATAGTCAGTTCAGATCCCACTTGTCCGACTAGTGTCAGAGTGGATCAGCTGCGTGGAACTCTATGATTTAAAATATTGATCGCTCTATAATAATTAATAATAATGAATTATAAATGATATAGATAATAAATGATATGATAAAATATCGATCCCCTCGTCGATGGTATATGATCGGACACTTATTATAATTTTAAAATTAATTTAAGTATCGAAATGATCAAGATGAAAAGCTCTCGGTGCATACCTATTGTGCAGGGTCAGCAAAGGCCAAGAGGCACCCCTGTATTATGAGACGACTCAGCAGTCACGAGATGACCACGGAATAAGAAAGACCTATATTCCTCCACCTAGCCCCTTCGCTCCAAGGTTAGATCGTCCTATGTCAGTTTGTCATGTTAAACCCCAAATCAATAAGAAGGAGACACTATAAGGAACTTACACCTTTGGTAATGAATCAATCAGACCGACTCACCAGTCGATGGTATTGATGGCACTATCAGACAACATGCCCAACTTCCCTAGTCACTTCCTAACTAATATCTTAGCAGAAGCCATGCGTTTGCATTGATAACTAACAACATTGTCCAACCTCCCTAGTCATTTCCTCGCTGACATCTTAACTCATGCCTCTTTATAAATGACTGAGAGCAAGTCACCTTCATTAATACCTCTATCATACAGGGTAAGGGGGGCCTTGGCTAACGCCACCCTCTTTATACTTAGTACCTAGGTATAAAGGCCACACCTCGGCTTAAGGGGGGTATACTCTTTCATTTACATAACTCATATTGTTGTCCTTCCTACCCCTCTATCTTTCGCTTACTTAAGCATTAGAGGGGTCGAGCTGGGACACTCCTGACGTAGACCTGTTATGTAGGATCGTCGACAACCAGGAGGCGACCCGTTTCAAGGCCAAATCATCCATAGTACCTTCTCCCCAACGTACCTCCTATGCTGGTTTACCACATCAGCTCCCCACATCAATAAGGATGAGACACCAGGAGGAACATGCACTTTTAGTAGTGAATCGATCGGGCTAACTCATCAATTGACGGTACTCATGACCTATCATTTTGGCACTAAAGGAAGGGCTGAAGGTCATAAGAACATCCTTTTATCACTCCCTCCCAACGAATGCTCGGGCGAGTAGAGAAGGCACTTACCCCATTTTAACGACCCAGACACTAGGCCCTTACTGGCGCTTACTTAATGATCCAGGGCTTTCCCCCTAGGGCTAGAGACAAGCCCCTTGCTCATCTTGTCAGAAGCATTTCTCGAGCCTTTAATCGACTTACTTTACTCACAGATGAGCTAGCTCTAGCATTATGGACAACTCAAGAACCCAAGCCTCAATGGTCCTATGCCCTCGTCTCATCCTCAACGATGCCCTCTAGGCCTTCTCGAGCCTTTGTTTGATCTCCTTTGTTCGTACGTGAGCCAGCTCCAACATTAGGGAACTAGGCCTCAGCGGCCCTATGCCACCAACTCATCCTCGATAGCGCCCTCCAGGCCTCCTCGAGTCTCTGCTTGATCTCCTTTACTCACAGGTGAGCGAGCTCTAATGTCAGGTACCCAGGCCTCAATGGCCTTATAACCTCACCTCATCCTCGGAAGTGCCCATCGAGCTTCCTCGAGTCTTTGCTTGGCCTCCTTTGCTCACAAGTGAGCTAGCTCTAATGCTAGGGATAGCTCAGGGACATAGGCCTCAGTGGTGCTGCATCCCCGCATTGTCCTCGGTAGCACCCTTCAGGGCTCCTCAAGTCTTTGCTAGGCATACTTTGCTCATAAGTGAGCCAACTCAAGCGCTAGAGACAACTCAAGGACTTAGGCCTCAACGACCATGTGCCCTCGCCTCGTCCTCGATAATGCCCTCTGGTCACTCGTCCCCCCTAACCCGCTAATGAGCAAGCAGCAACTCCAAGAGCAACTCAATGGCTCGAACCTCAGTAACCCTACACCTCGGCATCCATTGATGGTAAAATATTATGACAAAAGCTGCTAAGGTAGATCCATCCTTCAGCTTTCAATGGCCAAATCTCGACCCATCACAGTAGAAGTTGCTAAGGTGGATCAATTCCCCAGCCCACGATAACCAAATCCAGACCCACCATAGCAGAAGCTGCTAAGGTGGATCCATTTCCTAGCCCATGGTAGCTAAATTAAGACCCACCATGGAAGTTGCACCTCCAATCACAACACGCCAACATAACATAAAGAGGAGCACCAAGCGCATTAAGCCTCGAGGCAGTAGAAAGATTCCCTCATAAATGAGCATTGCAAGCAATATAAATCCTAAGGGCAAGGTGGTGCATCATGTCCTTGACAAAGCTTCTTAGCGGTAACAAATTCCACTCATCGTAGCATCATCCACCACCATTGGTCAAGTATCATGGTGGATCTAGCCTCTCGCTCAAAAGGGAGTCGAGCCAAACCATATCGCGGGTCCAGCCTCCCACTAAAATGCGGCTAAGCCAAACCCCATGGTGGGTCCAACCTCCCACTTTAACATGGTCGAGCTAAACCCCATAGCAGGTGTAACACCCCTTAGTCCCACATTAGAAATATAGGAATATATGAGTGCCTTATAAGGGTTGATGAGTGTACTATTAGTAACTCTCGACTTGAGTATTTTAGCCAGTGGTTGGGCTAAACTGAAGCTATTAAGATAGTTAGCTCATTAACCCGGGTTGTGACATTTGGTATACCACTAGGCTAAGCTAATCTCGACTCTTTCGTCACCACTTCGAACATCCACATGGATACCCTCGTACTATCGGGATCAGATTGAGCTCAATCAACTCTCGAGACATGACGTAAAAGTTAATCTTGGGGATTAACTGTGGACCTCCCAAGCCTATTGCTAGTCAACTCAAAATAGATTTTTAAGATATAGACGACATTAAACAATTATGTTGATTAATGATTCTTCATATTTTCTTTACTCATTTATTTATTTATTTTTCATGCCACTTCATTTAAAAGATTGATGGAAATAGTTTGAATTAAAAATATAAAATGAAAAAAAATCCTTGGTAAAAATAGTTAAGATAACCATAGCCTCCGATGATAAGGATGATATTATGTGAGTCATGATAACTCGATAATAATAATAATAATAATTTTAAATAGATATCATAGTGATTAAGACATTAAGTATCGATAAGTGACTTTGATACCAATCCAATGATCCATCTACCGATCTCTAAAAATTAAAAATTCAAACAACATTTTACATTATCCAAAAGAGGCGGAGGATATTAAAATAGACACCGGAATTTTCTCTACCAACAACTATTGTGGTGGCTGAGGACCAGTGCTCTAACTCAGTCCACACACACAAACATATGGAATCTAAGAGTGGACAAGAGGATAGCCACACTGTGAACGAGCCATGGCCACAGCTCAAGGAATGAATCCATAGGCCATGGCAGGTCCACAGCCGAAGCTCCACACTCAATGATGCTGTCATGATGGTATAGTGTAAGATTGTGACACTGATGGTGGCGGGCAACACAGTACGATAGATGAGAGACAATATTTATGTATACTAATTATCTTTTACTGCAGTTATATTCCTCATCTCACCCTTTCTTCATTGCATTGCACACAGTAGTAAATGCTACAAAACAGTTTTAAGAAAAGCTCAGCATAAATGCTTACCTGCTCAAACTAATCATCATAATGATGCACAAGACCTCGATGCTAAGTAAATATTTGAAAATTCAATAACAAAATTACGAACTCAAATGATAACAAGTAAAAATGGCAGACATATAGCCATCAAGTCATCAAATGGCAGACAGCAGTCCACATCATAATTGTCTCCAAGTTCTTTCGTTCCCAATAATTGGTCAATGTGGAAGGTTTCATTCATCACATGATATTATTGTCAAGGATAATTCCCAGATAATGCTGTGGAGATTTAGAGTAAATGTGCCAGTTACTCTCCTCCATCAACTCCAAAAATATTTTAGCCTTTTGCTCCCCAGCAACCAAAGCCATCACCATCATCTTTCTTATTTAAATGTTGATTCAACTTTAACATGAGATTGACATTTTTCATTCGCATCAAAATAGATTCCGAGAAGGATCAATGCATGAAAATTTTACTTCTATAAACAATAGATTCGACTTGTGTATTATTTTCATCCTCCTTTACCAAAACATTGGCAAGGATTTTTGTTAAGATACTCGACTGGTTAGTATACCACTGTATAAAATATTGATCTCGAATGCAGCGATGCCTAATTCAATTCCAACTTTGCATCTAGCAAAAGGTCAATGAACGCACTCGGTTTGACTTCATAGAGGAAGAGATAACAAGCTCATCATCCAGCAGCAGAAGCAATTCCATTGTTCCAAATGAGAAGGTCAAATAAGGCAATCCATTCAAGATCATGAAACGTGTGAGACGTGCATTCCATGATGTGTCCAAGGAGGAGGGTCTCCGAGTTGACTTCCTCGATCATTAGCGACGCATGCATACATGCATGTAATCTCGTTTATGTTTCGCATCTATTTTTGCGCATCGAAATATACATGCCATGTTGTAATGATGTCTTTTGGCCGACATATATTTTTTATTTATAAATAAAATAAATAAAAATCAAAATCAGTAAGCATTATGAGTTATTTATTTATAATTTTTATTTATTCGTGCAATATATATTTTTCTGTCTCTATGCTTCAAATGATATTATCTTATATCAGATGATATATTATTTTTATTAATTTAATTGGTTTGCTTTTTCCTCATATTTTTCTTTCTTACCATTATTTTATTGCGGTGTTTCATTTTATAATTATCTCTCTCTCTCTCTCTCTCTCTCTATATATATATATATATATATGTATATATATATTATTTCACTAAATCGGCCACGCGTCGCGTAGAGAGCGATCCACGTGGGATCTCAAATACTTGTTTTGTTATTTATTTATTAGGCGTCCACGACGAAGACGTCAAAAGGCCTCCGACGCGTCGGCGAAGCGGGCCCCGCGGCGGCTCTGACCACTGCGAGAAGTCCAAGCCCCTACCACGTCAGCGGGCTTCCGTTGCTCTCCCAAACCACTCACGGCGGATCCAACGGCCAGCGTTCCATCACCGGCCCGTCCACTTTCCTGCTCCCGGCCGAGACAGCTTCCGCGTTCTTCACCGGTAAGCCAGCTGGGCCCCGCAAGTCCTTCGAGGCCGATCGTCGTCGGTGGCCACAACGAATCCGTAGCCTGTTTCGGACGGAACAGGATATCCCGGCCCGTCGTCGCGTCGTCTTTGGAACCGCCGACGCAGGACGGGAAGTAAACCCCGGCGTCTTCGCAGGGCTGATCTCGTAATTTAACCACAGGGATCCCAACGGCCTGGATTTGCTGCGGGAAAGAGGCGTCCGGGATCCGACAACCGTGCGTGTTTTCATTTGGTTTCGCCGCTTTACGACCGCCACGTCAAAGCGGTCGACGTTGGAAGCAAACACTCGATCCTCACGCAAACACAACGCGGTGGTGCGTTTCTTGGAGTCGTGTCTCGTTGTTTCCCGCGCCACGAAGACGGCGTCGAAGAGGTTCAAGAAAGCTCCAGTAGTTTCTACACATCCCGGCGTTCGTACGTATGTATGTATCAGTCTCTGCCCCAATTTTTTGGCTTTAAATTATATTCATAAACAACATCTGTAGTCGTTCGACGAAGAATAAGGTTCTCTTTTTTATTTGATTTATTCCCGATCGCACCAAATATAATTTCTCAGGTCCGCAATCTGTACGACGAAATGCCATGCGTGTCCACGTCTGAGGGCTTTCAAATTTATTCCAACCGAATGATTAAGGGTAAGAATCGAATTAAATAAAATAATATTTTTAATTTAATTAAAATATATTCTAAATCAATTAATCCGATTGGATCTACTAATTAATCGATTTTTAATTTTAAATAAATAATTTTTAAATGAATCGATTTCACTTGATGAACCGAATCGATTCTATTTAATTGAACCAAATCAAAATTTTGATTTAATTAAATTAATATTCTTTGAAAAAATAGATATAAAAAATTAAATCAACAATAATACATCACAACAAAAAAAAAACAACTTCTCTTAACAAAAACCTCCAAGGAGTTTAAGGATACAATAACCGATTAATCCATTACAATCATCGAGCTTCAAGAAACAACGATTCAGTTTTTTGAGATTTTTTAAGTTTAATTAATACTTTTAAAATTAATATCTATTCGATTCGATTAATCAAACTGAAGAAATATATCCTTCCAAATCAAAAATATTTATAGTTGAATTATTAAATTAAATCGAATTAAAAGTTGATTTAACACGGATTTAATCCGGTTCAATTGTTCGGTTCGGTTTGAGACCGCTTACGCCACACAATGAGTAGGTGCGGGTTTGGCCGAGGCCGTCTGATGTTAAGGGCTTTTCCGTCCGAAACGTCGCCAACTGGCGTTAGATGAGCCTTCTAAGTTAGCCGTTCACTAACTGCTCCGTCAAGAAAAAGCAATTAAGATAAAGTTAACTTAATTATAATTACTTTTGGCACACAGTGTCGTTACCTGAATCAGTACCCACCGTCCCAGATGGCCCCACAGGTGACGCAAACAATTAAAATTTCCAACTGAGATGTGGGTAAATGGCGGGGTGTGGTCGAAAAGAAAAAGGAAAAGGTGCTGTTAAGAGAATAAAAAGAGTCCCCCCCCAAAAGAAGCCATCCCTTTATAAAGCGACGGGATTGAGGCGAGGCGAACTCAAAGAAGAAACGTGTTTCCTTCGTCGAATTGATCTCGATCGATACCTTCCCATTCCGGTTCTTCTTCTGGTTTGGTCGGAGGAGTCTCTGCGTGGTCGATTCCTTCGTGGAGGCTTTGTGGAGCGACCGTGGTAGGCCGATGGATTCGTGCGGGGCGGTGGAGTCGCCGGAGGCAAGGCCTGCGGCGGTGGCGATCGACTTCACCGACTGCGACACGTCGCCATCCCGCGCGAGGATCCCGAGGAGAATACGCCGGAGGCTCCTTCGGGGCAAGAGCAGCGGCGGCCGCTTGAGCGTGGAGGAGATTGAAGCTAAACTCAGGGACGCCGAACTCAGAAGACAGGTTGTTTATAAGAGAAAATTTGTATCTTCGGTCGTTTTTTCGGTTATTAGGTTTACATGTTGCTTCGATTTTTTTGTTCTGTCAAGAAATTTTAGGGTTTTTCCCCCTCCGAGTTGAGAGTATGTGGTTCTCCGAATAGCAGTGTCGTTTCGAAGTTGAATTCAGAGAAAACTAGCTCAGAAATCGGCTTTTGTCGAAAGATCGAATTTTTGGTTGTTCTGGAGTTGTTATTTGGTTTCATATTCTTTCCTTTGCTTTTCTCTGGCAAGTTTGATTACGGGTTTTAAGTATGGTGCTTTCTTAGCGGTCCTTTTTAATGATCTTGAAGCTTTGTTTTCTTTTGTTTTGTTCTTTCTCGGTTCTTTCTTCTTTGGATGCTTCTTGGGTAAATAATTTTGTTTCTTCTTTGTGTTTGTTGGTTGTGTTTCAATTGTGCCCCCCATCAAATTATGTCATATATTTTGGATGTTCGGTCCTTCTGCTATCATACCAGGATTTATTAGCTCCTTCAAGTACTTGCCAGAAGTTTTTCTTCGAGAACCTAAGACTTCCATGCGAATTACTTTCTTTTTATAAAAATAAAGGTGCTTTTTGCTTGCCATATTTTTTTTATTTCTTAACTATAGAAGACTGTGGTATTAACAACTAATTTTGTTTATATTACACAACTTTTGGTTTTTTTTTTTTTTTTGCTATTTGTCGGAGTAAGCAGGTGTAACTCTTTCTAATTTGTAACTTCTAGTACGGTGAGAAAAAAAAACTGTAGCACTCCGGGAATTTAAAATAGATTTTTTTTATATTCTGCTGTCCTTTTTGTATGACTTTTTTTTGTTTTATATTCACATAATTGTCTGATAACCTCTCTTTTACTTCTTTTTTTAGTACTTATTGAATTTCCTTATGATGTATGGCTAATTTTTTCTCTGTCCTCCATGTTCACAAAGTTGTCTGGTAATCTGTATTACTTTCTGCTTGTTTTCTTTCTTCTATTTTTTACAGTTGGATTTGCTCATGACATATGGTTGGTTTTTTTCCCTTTATGTATGTTTCTATGGAAAGAAATGGTTCCTTTGGTATTTTTAATACTGCTAGATTGTAAGGCATCAATGCGGTCCTTTAAGAAATTGCCTGTTACCAATTTTGATAAATTTCCTTCTATCTATTTGGATCATAAATGATTGTTTTCTGTTAAATATGTTCTGTCTAGTTCTTGATGTTGAATTTATATGCACATACATTTCCTTGTGGAGGTTTTGTACTCTTAGGTCCTTTATCTGATTGTCACTTCTTTGTTTTGTGAATTGTAGAAATTTCTTTTTCATTTGCAAGCAAAAGTGTAAGTTTGCACTGGGCTTCTTCTTTTACGTGACATGATAATTATTGTGTATTTTGACCCTTTTTGTCATGTGACAGCAATTCCACGAATTGTTATCGAGCAAAGCAAGGCCAAAACCAAGAAGCCCCTCATGGTCATCTCAAGAGGATGATCCTGGTCAACGGCTTGAAGCAAAACTTTTTGCAGCTGAACAGAAAAGGTGATTATCTTGGTAGTCTCAACCTTTGGTTGTGTTATCAATCCTATTATTCTGTAATATTTGTTATGTACAAATTTTCTGTAACAGTTTAGTTTGGTGTGAAGCCTTAAATGGCATGTATCGCTATTTCCAAATATTGAAAAAGTTTTGTTTGTGTTTAGAATCTTTAGATTCGTACAGCTTGAAGTTGTTTATAGCTAACTTAGCATTCTTCCTTTGACAACTAAATATTGTGAATTTTTCTGAAATTATTGGACCTTATATTTCCTATCCACTTTAGGTTGTTTTTGAAAGCCATTTGAAGCATCCAAAACACTGTGGTGGTGTACAGTTAAAAGTTTAAAGTTGAGATTACTTGGCTATGTCAGTTGGATCATTTACATTTTTTTATCATTTTGTCCAAACTGAAAAATGGCTCTTCATCTTTGAGTGAATAGGTTGAACCTTTTGGCAAAGGCGCAGATGCGGTTAGCTAGATTGGATGAGCTACGACAAGCTGCTAAAAGTGGTGTTGAAATGCGATTTGAAAAGGAACGTGAAGAGCTGGGTACAAGAGTTGAATCCCGTGTACAACAGGCTGAGGCAAACCGTATGCGCCTTCTTAAGGCTCATATGCAGAGAAGAGCTGCCATTCGGGAGAGAACTGCCAAATCTTTGTTGCAACGTGTAATCCGAGAGAACAAACATAAAGAGTGTGTGCGCTCTGCAATCTTCCAGAAGCGTGCTGCTGCTGAGAAAAAACGTTTGGGATTGTTAGAAGCAGAAAAGAAAAGAGCGCATGCTAGAGTAGTGCAGGCACGGAGGGTAGCCAAAACTGTGTACCATCTAAGAGAAACTGAAAGGAGAAGATTGAAAGAGCAGTTAGAATATCGGCTCCAAAATGTATGTGCCAGTCATTTTAGGTTCTTTTCCTTTTTCAATATATCGTAATCTTGTAATCTCATCACTCTAGTCTAAATACTATCTACTGGATAATGTTTTAGCTTATAGTAAGCATAGCTGATTAGACTTATTTTGGCTGCAATAGGTTTATAGGATTATAGCTAGACTTAATGATTAATATGAAACTGTTGTCGAGAAAATTAAGGATGCATGGTCTGCAATTATGTAGTTTCTGCCATTGTTAAAAGGTTTGGTTGCTCGTACTTATACAAGCTATACTGGTGTTCAGGCAAAGCAACAAAGGGCAGAGTATCTTAAACAAAGAGTTAGCTCTCATGGTTCTGCACGGATCAATTTGATCAGACATGGAGATTTTCTTTCAAGAAAATTAGCAAGGTGATACTTTTTTACTAGTTGATAATTGCAGTCTCTGATTTTTATTTGCTTCTTAAAGTTGATTGGGTATTTAGGTGCTGGAGGCAGTTTGTGAAATCAAGGAGGACTACTTTTGCCTTGGCTAAAGCTTATGCAGCTTTGGGGTTAAACGAGAACTCTGTTAAATGTATGCCATTCGAACAAGTCGCTCTCCTGATTGAATCATCCAAAACACTGGCAACGGCAAAATCCTTGCTCGATCGGTTGGAGAGCCATGTCTCACTCTTACTTTCATCTGGACCTTCAAGTGTCGAAAATATTAATCATCTGCTTAAGCAGCTAGCCTCACCAAATAGAAGAGTTCCATCCAGTAGAACCTCAAGAGAGAGAGGTGGAACAAAAAGAGTGGCTGTCAGAGAATCTGGAAGTTCTGAAACAAAGATGTCAAGGTATCCAGTTAGAGTAATTCTCTGTGCTTACATGATATTAGGTCATCCAAATGCTGTTCTCAGCGGCCAAGGGGAGCGTGAAGTTGCCTTGAGGGAAGCAGCTATAAACTTTCTTCGGGAGTTTGAATTGTTAGTGAATACCATATTGGATGGACCTAAAAGTGCCCACTCCTCGAGGCAATCATCACCAGATGCCTTGTCTTTGAATCATTCTGAAGGATCCTCCACCAGTTTGCCTCGGGAACAGAATTTTAGATGCCAGCTGAGAGCATTCGACACGGCATGGTGTTCTTACCTTTACAGGTTTGTGGTATGGAAAGCGAAAGACGCTAGATCTCTGGAGGAAGACCTTGTGAGAGCTGCTTGCCAATTGGAACTGTCGATGATGCAGACATGCAAGATGACTGCAGAAGGACAGACAGCTGATCTTAGTCACGATATGAGGGCAATTCAAAAACAGGTTTGTCTGATCTTAACTGATTAATTTTCTTCTTAAGACAGGAAGTTACTGGAACATGCATGAGACAGAATGATTTTCCATTACTGTAAAGAAGTGGGCATAACAAGAGTGGGATGGCACAAGGATGTCCATGTAGCCAGACAAAAATCTAGCAGTTGAAGTTTGTTTTTCATTAATCATTGACTTTCTTTGTTAAATATGAGTGACAAATTCCTAGAACCCAGCATTCAATATTTTCTGTCTTATTAACAAAATTATAGGTCTTAACTAATAGATACATATCAAGAACACAGATGTATATGTGCCTAACTTAATGAGCGTAAAGGAGTTAACTACTTCATAAATGTTGATTAGTGATAGAATAATTTGGCACCTCGAAATTACAAATATTTGTAATATTTTTGTTCATCAGATTGAAAGCTTCGTGGCTAACATCAAGTTCTTTCTTTTTCGTTTGTGTCATGAATATCCTAAGGGTGTTTTGATGTAGGTTATTGAAGACCAGAAACTTCTGAGGGAGAAAGTCCAACACCTAAGTGGCACTGCTGGAATTGAAAGAATGGAATGTGCTTTATCAGATACAAGATCCAAATTCTTTGAAGCAAAAGAGAACGGTAGCCCTTTGGCAACATCTGTTGCTCATATTTCGTCTCCTTCAGCATCTGACTCAGGAAAAAAGGTGGTCTCTGTGCCTCGTGAGCAGAGTGTTAATATTAAAGGGAGATCCAATCATGTTGTTCGTTCTCTGTTTGGTGCTGCATCTTCCACTCAGCCTAAAGTTGGTGCAGAAATTCAAAATGTAGATGTTCAGTCAAGTTTCAAAACGGTTATACAGTCGCCCACGGAGAATGAACTGCTTGTGAATGAGATAATGCATTGGGGCAATGGAAATATTTCTGATAATCTTGACCTCAAAGATGAAGAGATTGGTATCAAGGTAATTGGACTTCTTTCCCCAAACATACAGGTGGTGATCAAAACATTTGATTTTCTTATATGAGCCATGCCATAATGCATGAGAAAAGAATAAGACCATTTTGACATCAGATGCTTTAGGCATGAATATTCATATTTTATGCTTCGTTGTTTGATAATCTTTTAGACCTACTTGTATAGAGGACTTAATTTTCAGATTGATGATGTCTTTTGAGGATGATCGGTGATGCATGATTCGGCAATTTTTTTCTCTTGTTTTTTTCCAAGTCACTGGCTCATGTGAATATATTTATTGTACATGGCTGGTCTACTGTTCTCTTGAGGTTGATCCTTGTTGTATTATTATTTATTTTTATTTTTTTTTGCAAGGGGCCATTAACAGATTTCGTTTCATGTTTTGTCTGTTTGGTAGGTTAAAGAGACGATGGAGAAGGCATTTTGGGATGGAATATTGGATTCTCTAAAGGAAGACAGACCTGATTACAGTAGAATACTGGGTCTTGTCAAGGAAGTACGGGATGAATTATGTGATTTGGCTCCACAGAGTTGGAAGCAAGATATTCTCAATAGTATCGATCTTGACATTCTCTCCCAGGTAAATCCATGATCTATTAGATTCTAAAGTCTCTGTGGTGTTGGTGTTTCTTTTTGGCCCTGACATTTTTTATAATATCTCACACCTATTGACCCACAATACTTTTTAAACCCTTGGCCTTGATTTCCAACTTCAAGCTCATACTTTCTTTGTTAATTTTGGTGAAAGGTCCTTGACTCAGGCTCTCATGACATACATTATCTTGGAAATATTCTAGAGTTTGTGCTGACCATGCTTCGGAAATTGTCTACTCCTGCAAGTGAAGATGACATGAGAAAGGACCATCAGAAGTTGTTAAATAGTTTGGAAGATATTGCTCGATCTAATGACAAACAGAACAACCCTTTTGTTATTGCCGCAATCAAGGGTCTGCGCTTTGTTTTGGAGCAAATACAGGTCAGGTCCTTATGTCATTCATCAAAGTACTTTAGTGGATATACTAGATGGAAAAGATTAATATTGTGTTTTCACCAACTTAATTTTGATCTTATATTGAAACATGGGTAATTATAGTCGTCTTTTCGGAGTTGTGGATTTCGTGGATGATACATATATAAATGTGAACAAAGTGATACTGGTATATAATCTTTAGTTAAAGTGGCATTCAAATGCTCAAACTATTTTGATACCAGTGCAGATTCTCTAGTTAAATTGGCAAAAAATGACCAACATTTAAAGAGTGAAGATCTTGTCTAAGGAAACTATGATTTATGAGGGTTCTTACGAGGATTCTTGGCTTTTGAAATATGTGCACTCTTTAAATGTTGTCATATTTTTCAAAAATATTGAACTAATATATTTCACTGCATAAACTGTTTATCATACTTAATAAAAAATTTGATTAAGACATTCTGTTGACAGACACTGAAGAAGGAAGTTAGTCTAGCCCGTATAAAGTTGATGGAACCAATCATCAAGGGATCTGCAGGATTGGAATATTTGCAGAAGGCATTCATGGACCGCTATGGATCTCCTGTGGGTGCTGCCAACTCTCTTCCAAAAACTTCTCGATGGTTATCCTCATTAGGTGACAGTTCGGAAGAAGAATGGAACGAGCACATCGACCTCTGTTCTGTTCTATCGGCAAGTCATGTGAGTTTTCTCTTAAATTGGCTTTCGCACAGGTCATGTGTAACAAATTGCCTAACAAAATGTGATGGACATATTCAATTTAGGGACTTCCTATTACGACCCTCCGAACAGGTGGTGGCCTTTCATCCTCATCAAAACAGTATGATGTTCCTTTCAATGCTTCGGGTAAAATTCTCTGATAATCATCTTTTTTTCAAAACTTTCAAGATGACCAAGTTCTGGGCCATTTGAATAATTAACAGTGATGTACGGTGTAATGATTGCTTATAATCATCAATGCCGTAATAATTTATGGTGACCTTGCTTCCCGAGCCAGGTGGTGATGAACTACCAGAATGCAGTGGAGAAAAGGTTGACAAGTTGGTTAGGCTTGGTTTGCTAAAACTTGCGAGTGCAATAGCAGGATTGACAACTGAGATGGCTCCTGAAACTCTTGAGCTTAATGTTTTGAGATTGAGAGCTGTCCAGAGCCAACTCCAGCAAATAATTGTTGTCGCAACAAGGTGAATTTTTCTAATCTGATTAGGCTCCATCATTAAATAAATGGTTCAAAAAATTGGTAGTTTGTCATCTGTTAGTTTACCCTTTTATATTCATGGCATGCAGCATTTTGGTGCTCCGACAAGTTCTCCTCAGTGAAAAATCTGTTGCTCCTTCAGAGTTGGAAGCTGTGGTTTCGAAAACAGCCGTGGGGCTCTCCGAGCTCTTGAAGGGTTCACCTGATGTAGGTTTTGAAGAGATCACCGAGATGATGGTGAGCTTATCTGGCTCATATTCAACTTCCTCTCCGGAAACAAAGCTTCAGAGCAGAAAGGAGATCATAGCAAGAATGCTCACAAAAAGCCTGCAAAACGACGATGCCATCTTCACAAAGGTCTCACGGTCGATTTACATGGCTGTACGAGGAGTCGTACTTGGGGGGAGCGGCGCCCGGGGCCGGAAGCTGGCAGATGCAGCACTCCGACGTATTGGGGCCGCCATGCTCTTGGACCAGGTGGTTAAAGCAGGCAACATGATTGTTATAATGGCGATGGTCACCAGCCGCGTTCATGGGCCGTGGTACAGGGTCGTCTTGGTGTAAAGATTCAGTGATTCACTTTGCATCTTCCTTTCTTGTATGTATGTAAGAAATCAGCATAAGAAGAAGACCTGCAAAATATTGGTGTTCATAATTCGTCTAGCGTAGGGCCCACTTATTTTTAGCTTCAATGTGTTCTAAACATTGCAAAAGTAACTCTGCATTGTTATGTACATAACTGTATAAAGATACATAAGTGCGAATGGAATTTTACATGTTTCAGGTCCGTTTTGCTCGTATGCACGGTGGATGGCAGTGCTCCCTAACGCAACCAATCCTTAAGATTAAGCTTTGCTGTGTTTGGGATTGCCACTTCTATCTATGTCTATGTGGGAGGATTTCTCTCATCCGTGTAATCATTTCATATAACCGTGGCCTCATCATAATTAAATTATAGCCACTTTCATATATCATGGTAATTAGTTATCTATGTCAAGATAATTAGTTTAAAAAAAAAGTCTGATAACATTTTATTGGGATATCTGAAGCATGATAGAATCATTCAAATAATAATACCTTTAGAAAGAAAAAAAAAAAGAGCAATAAAAATGGGTGAAGTCAATAAAAGCCATATTTGCAAAATATTTAGTAACATCAAACACAGAGGAATTGGTAAATTTACATATTCCAAAACAGTATCAACCTAACAACAGTTGGAGAAACATCAACATGGAGTCTATACCACTCATCCTCAGAAGAGAAAACTTGAGTTGCTTGACAGATCTAAATCCTTCTTTAGGAGGTCTCAGCTTTCTTTCTACCTTCGGGAATGTCATATATGCTCACACTGGGAATCAGTTACCTTTAGGAGGAGGAGGAGGGGAGCCGCTGCTCCTACTGTTGCTGATGCTTCTTCCTCGAGCAGGTCTGCATGATGTATCCAAGAGTAGGTCTGAGAGAATATTCTATACTTTGTTCAAAATCCAAAACGAATCAGAGTATTCTACTTTGTCCAATTGCAAACGAATCGGTGAAACTACACTCTTTATGAGGAGGAAAGTGCAATTCGGTGAAGAATTACATCTATCTATTGTGCATCCACTGGAAGGAAAATAAAAAAGTGTGAACCGCAAGCGATGGCAGATTACACTGGACCAATTTTCAGCGAGCATGACACATCATCTAACACTATTATGATGTGGTACGACCTAAATGTTATCGTGAGATGCAAATGTGCTCAATAAAACAAAAAAAAGAAAGCTGAACAATTACCTTCTAGGGCTGCGATTTCTTGATATCTTGCGAGCTCCCTGGGAGGCAAAACAAGAAAATTGAATATCAATATTCCCAAATGTGCACCATCCGCAATTGAGAAAGATGCAAGAATGTGTCCCTCCATGTAAGTGCACATATAGCAAGCATGCTAAAGATAACTAGTTACCTTGCGAGGACTGGGGGAACCAGAATATGATGAGCCAGAACTTGCACGCCTTGGTGGTGGTGCTCTCCCCCTGCTTTCAAAGATGGTCAGAATTTACAAATTTTAAGACAGGCATACCATGCTAAAATAACGATGGAAGATTAGACAAAAGATCTTTCTAGCTTGGCTTAAAAGACCAAGGGGAAACCAAATTGAACTAGATAAACCAGTACTGATGTTACCTGCGAGGAGAAACTGATCTAGAACGTGAATGAAGAGGCCTCCTTATCGGTGAACGACTACGACGGCGAAGTGGTGGCGACCTCCTCGGCGGACTCCTTGGTCGCCTAGGAGGTGATCTGACATGAAAGCATATTCACTGAGAAAATTCGCACAATAATTAAATAAAGCGTTCCTTTGAGACATCGTAGTGTATGTCATCGTGACGTAATCAGAAATTTAGTATTATGTTGATTTATGTCAAAAACGGCTCACTGGACTATTGGAACAACGAGATCTGATGAAAAGAGAAATCCAAGGTTTATTAGTGTCACTTTAGACATCAGGAAAATTTGCTGCCAGTGCCTATTAAGATATTTGGGTTGAGAGTTTGATTCAATGATGATGGAAAACATACTATATATGTATTATATTACAATTTCAGATATATGTCATGACCAGATCAACCTTCATTGGAGCATCAGATTATGAGAAAGGCAACTAAAGGAAGGTCAAGCTGTTGGTAAAAAAAAAAGCTCTTCATAAATGTGAAGATATATTCCAACCAGATATAGGGACAAGTCCATTCACAGGCCAACTAGCTGGAGCTTCCACTTAAAAATTGTAAAAAGCATAAATACCATGCTTGAGAACAGAATACAAAGCAAAAGCAAAGAATGTCTGCATAGGACATTCACCTATATCCTCCAGAATATAGGTATGTCAATTCCTGCAACAAATTATGATTAACACTATTTTCTAGTATCATTTCCACAATCCAAGGACGATGGCCATCACTGTTTATCAGATAAACTTCAGGAAAAAAAATTGAAAACATGACAAGCAACAGTGATTAAAAATGGCATATCATATTGATCTTTCTTCAGTGTCATTGAATGACACATCATATTCTTAATTTTTGCTTAAATTCACAGCAAAGTACAATATGAATACGTTATCATAAAAAACAACTTACCGCCGCCTTGGAGGAATAGGGGATCGTTTACGGAGAGGGCTCCCACGCCCCCTTCTTGGAGAAATCCTGCAAACATATACCAATTATATTAAACATACCAACTAACATGATAAAAACATTGTAAACTTCAAAAAATTAACTAACCGAGCCGGTGACCTGTGCCTTCGAGCAGGAGAAGGAGAACGCCTTCTAGGAGGAGATGCTACTCTTCGTCGAGGTGGTGTTTCACCACGTCGGTGTGGGGAAGAATCTACTCGGCGACGTACGGGAGATTCCACACGACGACGAGGAGAGGAATCAGGCCGGCGTCTCGGTGAACTAACTCTTCTATTTGGAGGAGGGGATCGCCTCGGTGGCGGTGACAGAGGTCTCCTCCGTGGAGAAACTAATATAGTAAATCAGAAAAAGAAGATAAATTTGCAAAATCTCGATGATAAGAAATAACAAATAAAACAACATGCTATTGTACACATCTATTTTAAGCCGAGTCCTCATATGAAAGAAAACAAGTCACAATTTGTCGAGAAGGAGAACTGGAAGAAGTATATAAGTCACCATGAGCCCCAAAAGAGATCCTTACAAAAACAAGTTCCTGGAGAAGAGAATGTCCAAGTATAGCTATGAAAAATGATTTGAAAAGTTAACTTACGCTCTCTAGGACGTACTGGAACATCTTTTTCTGCACTAGTACCAACTTTATCTCTTGGTGGAGCTTCTCTCTTTGGAGCCACAGGTATAGCCTTCGGGGGGGAAGAAGGTTTTTGGCGTTGTGTTAATGTAAATCTCACACGGACAACACATCCATCAATCTGGCCCTGCAATCCAAGTACGATGAAAGCAAGTTTAAAAAAGGATCTTCGTGTGTCTAGAGTTGGGTCAGAGGGTCTCAGCTTAAGAACCATATTAATTTGCAACATTTTTATTTAAAGGAATGAGGAACATACACCGTCCATGTAAAGAAGAGCCTTCTCAGCATCAACCCTCTTCTTGAACTCGACATACCCATACCCTCGAGGAAGATTAACCTAAACAGCATGTAGAACAGGTGATCAGATAAAAAACTAGTGTCCATGTCCATAGGTTACAACCAGAATTTGTTAACATACCAGGCGGTCCATTGCCAGTTCCACATTAATCACATCACCAAAATTACCTGCAAAGCCGATAACACAGCATTACAAATTTCCACAATCATACTTGAAAAGAACATATACAGCATGGATTAGCAAGTCCTATGCAGTAAAACAGAAAGCACTTATATAATCAATAAAATGAACTTAAAAACATATGCAAAGCAACTAAAATGGCGCAAAACTCAATTAAGGTCTGATATCATCGCAGGATATTTTGAAATTCAATTTTCAACTTTCTTGTTTTATAAACTGATCAATTTCATACTCATTTCACTAATAAGAAGATCCTCGTTAATGTTATATATAGCCTGTGGCAGGCACACAGAAGTGAAAGATACTCATAGTTAAAACATATTTATATAAATTCTATACTCTTGGAAACAAATGAAACGAAGCTGAAATTAACTTACCAAAAATTTCTTTAAGATGTGCTTCATTAACATTCCTAGACAGATGATCAATGTGAAGAACCACAGATTCTGACACTGGAGATGGTTTCCTGAATCAAAAGCAAATTCCATAATATAAAATTACTTTCCATAACAAAGGAAATGAATAAATAACCTCTATGAGAGTCATAAGGAATTATCAAGTGTACAGATAAATGTTGCTTTTCTGCTTTAATTTTGTTTCAGTTCACATACTTATGTGGGAGTCCACTTTATCCTGTATCTAAAAGAACTTCTCTATATTTGCAAAATCATTATCCTTTAAATTATTTTTCAATTGTATTGTTCACTGCTTGGGTATTCCGCTCGTTAGGCCAAGCAACTAATTATCTTGGTCATGGTGTTTTGCATAGATCCTAATCAATGTGTAAATCGTGGCATTCCTTTTTATGTTTTAGAAACTACTTGAAAATTATGGAAAACCAAAAAAAAGTACAAGCAGAATAACTATCTTGTTCAATTTATACTAAACCTGCCTACCATGTTAAGATGCTCCACAACAAATTCCAAGTTCTAAACTCACCACAGTTCTCATTAATCATGATGTATGTCACCATTTAAAACATCCCTTTAACAGAAACATTACAAAAAACTTTAAAGCAACAATATAAGAAGTTAAGAATGACTGAGCATTGCTATGTGCCTGCAATGGAAAGAAATTATTCAACAAAGGAATTGAAGACATCCTCGAAGTTACTGTTTACATAACAATTGAGTGTAAAGCATGTAGCCAATAAAAACAAGGTTTTAGGCAAGAATTTAATAGGACTGGTTCAGATTGGGCAGAGCCAGGATCAACAACAACAGGAATCAACTAGAGCTAGCCCAATCCATGATTTTCAGGAATTCTGGGATCAGCAATATGGATCCTCCTGGTTTTTGTTTGACCAATTCTTCAAAGCATGCACAGAGTTCACTTGGCGTGCATAACAAGCATCGAAACACATTTTAAATATAATCATACCTCTCTGGTGAAGCTTTTTTAGGCGGTGGTGTTGGCGAATGACCACTTTTACCAGTTAGAGGCGGACTGCGTGGACAATCATCATGCAAGAGATAACTTGTTTCAGAGAAATTGACAGTGTCTTTGACAAAATGGATAAGATATGTACAAGAAAGTAAACTAGTGAACACATTGCTGTAAATTTATTATCATTAAACAAAAGAATCATTCAATAACATAAAAAGCGTATTCGAAGGATATTAAAGGTGAAGCTATTTATGTCTAAGCATACCTCGTTGAGGAAGAAACAGGAGGAAACACATGAAAGCATTACCAAAAACATGTTTTGTAGCACCAATCTACTATATTGTCATATAAACGCAAAGTTTATAATTTATGTCAGATCGGTCTGCATAGACCATTATTTGTTGTTGGTGAAGACATAAGCTAGGTTAGTATAAATCCATATCTAGGTTAGATCCATACAAATTCAGCCTAGATCTACACAAATCTATTCTATGTCCACTAGACCTCGATTGTATGTCCACTATAGTGTAATTATTTTTATTATACACCTGAAATCCATATTTTAACATTTGTAAGATAATTACACTGAAGCAACTTTGACATGGTAGCAAGCTCATCGCTTTGAGTACCTATGTTGATTGCATTGTAAGACTGATAAAACTTAAACTAATACTGCATTTGAATGGTGGATTTGACATGGCCAAATGCACAGAAGTCCCACGAGAAATCAGATGGACTTTCATGGTACTATTGGCTACCCAAAAAGCCCTAATAGTGCCAAAAGCACAGAGGGAGGGCTCGATAGACAAGCATACGTGAAGTCTATTTATGATGAGTACGAAGGTCCAAAAGACAATGTTGATGAGGACACCAAGCTTGTTGTAGGAGTTCATGAATCACGGAAGCACTAACATTCATGAGGGCATGATACAGACATCAATCTGGTAGTGGCAACAGCACTGCAGATCCATCTCAATTCAGCAAATCTTCCATTATAAGACAACTAAGTGGCAATGATGCCTAAAAGATGTCAGAAGTGCTTGTATGAAGCAACCCAATAAAAGTGGTGCTCATAAGATAGACAAGATTTTTGCCATCATGAGGTAGTCAAAGTGAGTGATGCCCATATTTGCAGGAAAAAAAAGGAGTACCCATAGGACTTCCAACTGACATTGTTTACCATGTTAAACTTGTACCAAAACAGGATAGCTCCTGCGTTTATCCATCTAGCATCCACTGAATTGATGCATCCTGAATTCCTATAAGTCCTCAGGGATCTCATCTTCTATATCCATCTGGTGGGTGACTCATGAACAGGTTCAAGTTAGTGATCAATGAAGGAAAGTTCATACAACAGGATCAACCATTTAGGTATCGAATTGGCCATGGCATTTGTCATTGAGACCTGAATATATCACTCAAAACCAATTGGTTGGTTGAGAATCATCCAGATATCCAACTGGTTTGACACAGATAGGAATCAATCAAAAAACTGGTCTGGACCTACTCGAAGAAATCAAGGATTCATGTGAACAAAAGAATGGAAACTCAGCAGAATTGCAGGAGACCAGCTGCAACAGACCAAATCTGAGTTCAATACGTGTAGGAGCAGAAATAAGGATTAATATATCTAACAAATGATCGATTCAGGTTATGCTAGACAACTCAGCATATCACCAGCAATTTTGTGCTGAGCAGGAAACAAAAACAACCACTCTAATGCAGAAAGAGATAATATGCAGATCCCAATAAAACGCCCACCAAGAAAAAAAAAACAAATACATTTAAATCAACAAATAGTAATTCAAAGGTGACCAACTATCGTCAGATTTTGTTACTCCAGAGTACCACACGCACGAAAGAACACATGGAGAACACAGTGAATAAAGGTCGAGCGGAGACACATTCTCCTAGCTCAACAAATCCGACTCAAAAGTTAGGACTTTCCGGAGGGTCTCCAGATCGATGTTTTGGGCTTAGATTTAACGCGACCGACTCACCTCTTTCTCTGCGGCGGAGGGGACCGGCTTCGCGAGCTCACGCTTCGCGAGGGCGAGGAGGAGGACGAGAGTGACCCGGAACGGGATCGGGAGCGGGAGCGCGACGGGGAATCCGAGCCGGAGACGGAGCGCGACGGAGACGAAGATCGGGACACCGATGGGCTCGCCGGCCGCGCTCTGCCGGCCTTCGCCATGGGTTGCGGGGTCGGTGGAAACCCTAGAGAGAGGGTAGGGTTTTTGGGAGAGGAACGGCCGACCGATGCAACAATGAGAGAGAGAGAGAGAGAGGGGGGGAGGCCCCTAAAACTGCATTTATGTTTTCGTTTTACTAAAATGCCCTCAAGTTGTTGAGCTCATATGTACTCATTGGGTCCCACGAATCCAACGGACACAATTCATCAGGGAAAAGTTAACAATTATGAGGCTTTTTGAGGGTTAATAATAAATTAGATATCATTATGTTATACCAAATTTATCTATATATATATATATATATATATATTTCGGAACTTCTAGTTATATTACATTTTATTTTTTTTATTACCAATAGAATATAAATGGGATGGTTTGACCCGATTGACTGTGTCAAACAGAGATCACTCCATCACAAAACAACATCTAAGACATTACACTGTTTCTTGCAAATAAATGCTCAACATGAACTCCACCAGCTGTGGATTGCATCACTAAGATGGCAGCAGCAGCAGCTTCAAATCAATAGCTACTAAGGATTCCACACCAAAGGAAACGCTCCTCGTAATCTCTCTTCCTCTCAAACTTGGTCATGAGGTTCTCTCTCTTTGTCCAACTTACACCAACACTCGTCAGACACTTGCAAGAAGTGAGTTACTCTCTTCCTCAAACTTGATCACGAGGCTCTCTCTTTCTCTCCACCTTACACCAACACTCGTCATACACTTGCAGGAAGAGAGTTGCTCTCTTCCTCAAACTTGGCCATGAGACTCTCTCTTTCTCTCCACCTTACACCAACACTAGTCATACACTTGCAGGAAGAGAGTTGCTCTCTTCCTCAAACTTGGTCATGAGACTCTCTCTTTCTCTTCACCTTACACCAACACTCGTCAGACACTTGCAGGAAGAGAGTTACGCTCTTCCTCAAACTTGGCCATGAGGCTCTATCTCTTTTTCTCCACCTTACACCAACACTCGTCAGACACTTGCAGGAAGAGAATTACTCTCTTCCTCAAACTTGGCCATGAGGCTCTCTCTTTCTCTCCACCTTACACCAACACTCGTCACACACTTGCAAGAATAGAGTTGCTCTCTTCCTCAAACTTGGCCATGAGGCTCTCTCTCTTTCTCTCCATCTTACACCAACACTCGTCAGACACTTGCAGGAACAGAATTACTCTCTTCCTCAAACTTGGCCATGAGACTCTCTCTTTCTCTCCACCTTACACCAACACTCGTCGGACACTTGATGTAAGAGAGTTACTCTCTTCCTCAAACTTGGCCATGAGGCTCTCTCTGTCTCTCCACCTTACACCAACACTCGTCAAACACTTGCAGGAAGAGAATTGTGCTCTTCCTCAAACTTAGCCGTGAAGGCTCTTGCTGTCCACCTTACACCAACATTTGTCGGACAGACACTTGCACGAAGAGAGTTGTGCTCTTCCTTAAACTTGGCCATGAGGCTCTCTCTTTTTCTCCACCTTACACCAACACTCATTAGACACTTGCAGGAAGAGAGTTACGCTCTTCCTCAAACTTGGCCATGAGGCTCTCTCTCTATCCACCTTACACGAGCACTCATTAGACACTTACAGGAAGAGAGTTACTCTCTTCCTCAAACTTGGCCATGATGCTCTCTCTCTCTCTCTCTCTCTCTCCACCTTACACGAGCACTCGTCAAACACTTGCAAGAAGAGAGTTGCTCTCTTCCTCAGACTTGATTATGAGGCTCTCTCTGTCCATATTACACGAGCACTCGTTAAACACTTGTAGGAAGAGAGTTATTTTATTCCTCAAACTTGGCCACGAGGCTCTCTCTCTCTCCACCTTACACGAGCACTCGTCAAACACTTGTAGGAAGAGAGTTGCTCTCTTCCTTAAACTTGGCCATGATGCTCTCTTTCTCTGTCTACCTTACACAAGCACTTGTCAGACACTTGCAGGAAGAGACATCAAACGTCTATCGACTCCCATCACTTACCTCGTAAACCAACTTGATCTCCATCTTAGCTTGTCCAGATGATACTGTGCACGTTGGCAGTGTGCGCATGACAAAAGTGTTGCCCAGTTGACCAACAGGAAATGGTCATAAACCAAAGCTTCAGTCTTATATATAGAGTTCTTTTTTTCTATAAGATTGTGATATGAAACCATCGATGATGTTCTAACATATAAAATCAACGTGTATGCACTTTGACTTTGGAACTGCTACTCCATAATTATTTTCATAAAGAAACATATTACCGCTAAGGAGTAAATGTAATCCAGAAAGAAAAATGATGCACATTGCTTGCCATCAATGCACGAGGCGCTTGTACGCACACTTGACATCGGACCTCGACGCAAAAATTATTGATGTCTTAGTCAAAATGGTCCAAACCCGTATGCGTAAGGTTGTTAGAGATGCCTCCGAGATGAAAATATTGAGCTTCCGAGATGTCATCAACATGAAAAATAATGTTAAAAAAGTTTTTTTCAATCTAGGCCCTCCAACGCCTAGGTTAGTAACCCGAGGCATCTCAGTGTGGACATGAGTAGTCAAAAAGATAACTTCTCTCTTTATTGTATTAAAAATAAGATTTTATACCTAATCATAAATGGGTAGAATATTTCATGTATATTCTATGAGGAGGCAGCCTCTAACTATCTCCAACAGACTCGCTTTGAGGCATGGGGAAGGGGGGGTGAGGTGGGGGAGGAGAGGATCAATCCATAATCGCTTACCTTAGACACATTTACCCGAGTGGGTACACGGGTCGAGGGTGGCTTCCATCTTCACCTTCCACCTTAGCCACCATACAACAATCATGCGTCAAATAAAGATTAGTTTATAGTATACTTCCTATCATTTGCCCCCTCCCAAGGCATGCCTCGGTGCTCTCGCGAGAGGGATCCAAAGTACAACAATTAATCCATCTGACATATTAAGCTTAAGTCTCTTCATTTGGTCAAACTCTGAGCATTAAGCGAATGCCGATAGGGTCTGAGATCACCCAACCTGTATCTTGAATCGACAGCCTCGGTCCCTCGACGGGCCCTTCTCATTAGTAGATCAATCCTTATCACATGAACATGACCCTCCTTCGAGAACGATGAGGGTCAGTTTCCTGACTTCCATACCTCGAGTGGTGGAAGGGGTCGGGTTTCCCAACCTCCCTAGCTTAGTGAGGACCATAGGTGATGAGTGTCAGCACTGTTAATGATTATCCATCACAAATCTACCCCTTATATCACCGAGGAACCCACCTCCGATGGAGGGGTTCATCTTTGCCCGACCTGGTGGGGTTTTCGAACTATCATGCCTCTATCAGAGGAGGGGGTTGGGTTTACTGACCTCCCTAGCTCGGTGAGGATCATAGGTGAGGGGTGTGAACATTGCTTCCATCATTGACCTTCCCCTCTTCTTCTACTTGTCGTCGAGATGGGTTGCCATAGGAGCCAAGGCAAGTTGCAAGTGGTGAGAAGGTCGACTCCTTTGCTAATCCTTGAGGGACGTACATTGAGCAATGAGTCCACAGTAGAGATGCTATGAAGTCCCCATTGTCAATCTCTTCCTCTGCTCACCATTGAGGTAAGCTGTAAGAGATGTCAAGACAGGTTGCAAGCAGTGCAAAGGTGGGCTTCTCCTCTACTTATCCTCGAGAGACCCACATTGAGCAACGAGTTTGTAATGAGGATGTTATAAAGCCCCTTGTCACTGAGCTACACCGCTTACTCTACCCATTGTCAAGGTAGGCTACGAGAGGAGTTGAGGCTTGCTGCAGGTGGTGTTGAGGTATTATTATCAATAGTCTCAAGCACACATTCTCGATGAAGTAAAATTAAAACTCCCTCGTGAGCTAGACAAAAGAACTTATAGAAAGCAGCTTCAGGTGAGTGTACTATCCTTACACTGGGTCTCTTAACTGGTTAGGAAGGTATGATACAATAGGACATCCAAAGTATCATACAATGATATTTAGGCATAAAAAGTTACAATGTGCTCTACTGAGTTGACACTGCCATCAAATGACTCAAACAATGGGAGGTGAAAATTTGTTGGGATCGGTTCATCTTCAATTTTGTGTGAATGGCGATTGACTTGAGGTAAGGTCGACCAGTTCATCCCCTTTAGATTATATGAACTCTCATCGTATCTCTTCCAAACATCGATTCTTCTACCATGGTTGGATCCGCAAATAATCAATCCTCCGTTGAATCTGTTGATTGGGTCTCAAACTCAAGAAGGAAGAGTAGCGGTGTAGTCCATTGGATTTGATGATTATAGAGTGAAGTGCCACATTGGCTAATAGTTAGATGGGCCTCGGGTGCTCTAAAGATGTCCGCACCACATTGGGTGGGGGAACCTCAATGGGTCCCGATGGTGATTGAGCTGATGACCGCGACCTAGCTAGTGACGTCAGTTGTTGACCTAATTGGGACAAAAGTGGAGCGATAGCTTGTATCATGCTCGCTAGTATTTGCACTTATTGGTTGGCTACTGCTCCTCTTAGGTGAAAATACTATGGGTCGAGCGCAAGGTCTCCTCATTCGAGCGTTCATTTAGATGATCAGCGGGAAGATATTATTCCTATGACATCAGTCCCTCTTTCTAGTGCCAAAAATATTGAGGTAAAAGGTTGTTGACATCCTGATAAGTCTAATGTGACTTGAACCCCTATGCATAAGGTTATTCAAGGTGCATCTGAGATAAAAACATTGAGCTCCTAAGGTACCACCGGCATGAAGACCAAAGTCGGAAGATGTTTCTTGACTTGATCCTTTCGACGCCCAAGTTAGTAACCCAAAATATATAAAATGTGGACACGATAGTAAAAAGAAGTAACTCCCTCGTTTAATCGTGTTGAAGATGAGCTTTTACACCTCGTCTTAAAGGGAGATAATATTCATGAAATATTATACAGAGAGACAATAGCTAACCACTTCTAACAATCTATCATTAACCTCTTGTCCACATGGGTGACAATGAGGGGTAGCTCATAATCAATCACTTATGTTAGATCCTTGCCCAAGTATGTAAATCGATGAAGGATGACCTCATCATTTTCTTTTGACGATCACGTGTCGAATGAAGATTGACCAACGGTATACTCCCTATCATCATGCGTTAATAGGATTTTATCACTAAGAATATTTAGTCACATCTTGACCATATTAGTTAAATTTTCAATCTAATTTTTTCTTTTAGTATCCTAATTCAACGGGAGATGAAATCAGACACAATCCAATTAAAAATAAAACATTATAGATTCCACCATCTCCCAACCATTCAAAGATGTATCCTATTCCACAACATGTAGTAATTTAATTCGATAGCTTATTGTAATCGTACCAGCAAATGATGCATTGGCATCGACATCATCATCAGAGTGCCAAATGCCCTAATGATGCTACCAATATCCTAATATAAAAATAATAATAATAATACACCATCAGAAACATGAACTATCCAACCCCCCCTATTCACTTGGATTCACTTCTCCTAAACCCAAAGCTGCAGTCTGCGTGACTTGTTCACCTCATCAACCATGCCATACTCCAAACAAAAGGCATCAAGAACACTCAAATCTCCACCTGCTTTCCATGGTCAACGTTGTCACGGATTCCTCTGCCATGGCTTCAGCTTGAATCAGTCCTCTCTTTGTTTGTTGGCGAGCCACATTTAATATGTCAACACACCGTGGAATAGTCTTCTACGTTTCCGTGAGTTGCGTTGTACGGAAGTGGGTGCAACTCCACTAGCCAAATGTCACATCCCTCGAACTATAAGAGCCCGAATTTTAAAGCACTAAGTGGCATAAAAAAAAATAATTTATTCATCCAATGAATTATATATTAGAAAAAAAAAAAAAAAAAGAAAAGAAGGAAGACGTGATAGCCGCTTCGGATGTCGGGGTTCAGATGGACCGGACCGTGGTGGACCGGTCCAGGGACGTCGCGGGGGCGTCGCAAGCCGCAGCGGCCCGCTCGAGCCCGTTGACGACCTCGGTCATGGTCGGCCGCTCTCGGCCCTCCGGACTCACGCAGTCGATCGCCAGGTAGCCGACGTAGGTGACCGCCTCGATCTCGCTCGGCAACGGGGGCGGGAGGTTTGGGTCGAGCACCCGGTGGATGTCGTGGGCCACGATGTGCGGCACCGCGAACTCCACTATGTTCATTGGGGTGCTGCTGTCGTCGTACCGCCGGATCACCTTGCACCCGGTGAGCAGCTCCAGTAGCACGACGCCGAAGCTGTAGACGTCGCTCTTGGCGGTGAGGTGCTGGAGGCGGTAGTACTCGGGGTCCATGTATCCGACCGTGCCGGCGGTCCGGACTGGACCTTGCTCCTCGTCGACCGGGTTCATCAGGGAGAGGCCGAAGTCGGAGACCTTGGCCGTCCATGTGTCGTCGAGCAGGATGTTGGAGGACTTGATGTCACGGTGGATGATGGGCGGGACGGCGTAGGTGTGGAGGTACTCGAGCCCGCGCGCGGCGTCGAGCGCGACCCGGAGACGCGCGCTCCACGACGCGAGGCTGGCGCCCGGGAGCTTGTGGAGCTGGTCGTGGAGGGTGCCGTTGGTCATGAACTCGTAGACGAGGACGCGTTCCGCGCCCTGCTTGCAGTAGCCCAGCAGGCTCACCAGGTTCTTGTGGTTCACCCGGGAGAGGAGGGCGAGCTCGGCGAGGAAGGCCGACTCCTTGTCGTGGCGCTTGTTCTCGGCGGCTGCTGCTGCTGCGGCGCCGGCAGGGCTCTTCGACGTCGAGGCCGACGTCTCGGCCCGCTTGATGGCCACGACGCGGCCGTCGTCCAGCGTGGCGCGGTAGACCGACCCGAAGCTGCCGGAGCCGATCTTGTGGGACTCCGCGAAGTTGTCGGTCGCGGCGAGGAGGACGGACAGCGGGAACTCCTCCAACATTGGACTGCAGCCCCTGCCGACCAGCGAGCTAAATCGCCACTCGATCGGCGTGTGCGCGCTTTCCGATCCGTGCGGCCTCGCGAGCGCTGACGCGATGCCCTGAGGCAGCGCCCCTGCCGCCGCGCTGTGCATTCCGCCCGAGTCGTGGACGCGGCCATTGCAACGACCGAAGTGGAGCAGACAGAAGCAGAACGATGCCGCAATCCCGATGGCGAGCCCGACGGAGCCTATCGCTACGAAAGCCGTTCTCCTCTTGTGAGAAGTCCCAGCTCTGTTTGTCGATGGAGGAGGAGGAGGAGGAGAGGAAGGAACAGGAGATGCCGTCGGATTCGATATTTTCTCGGGCTCGCATAGACGGCAGACGGCGCTTCCTCTGTCGCACAGCGTGCCGGAGCCTTCCAGGACGCCGCAGCGACAACTAGATATCGGCACGCAAGTGCCGGGCAGCACGTTCGCGTAGACGACCGGATTGTGATCGAAAACGTCGCTGCCCCAACAAAACAGCGAGTAGTCCACCATGAGGATCCCACAGATGGCGCTGCCCTTTGCTTGAATCGCCAGGAACTGGGTGTCGTTGTGGCCGCACGGCAAACTCGACCTCTCTCCCCAGCACGTCACTCTTCCTTGGCTTCCGAGGGCGCACGTCTTGTTCTCCCCCAAGGCCAATGAGCTGATCTCGGACGGAGTCGCTCCCATCGCCGGCGCCCCTGCTCCCCAGCAGACCAGCTTGCCATCCCTGGACACCGCGCACGCGTGCCGGGATCCGGCGGCGATAATCCGATACGACCCCGTCGGCTCGTGGCCCACGACGCCGGTGTCATTTCCGAAGCACCGGATCTCCATGGAGCCCCGCAACAATCCGCAGACGAAGTCCCCGCCGACGGCGATGTCAGAGAGTTTTACCCCCTCGGGGAAGACCAGCTGGTTCCATCGCCAGCAAATGGGGCGGCCTCCGGCATGGATGCCGCAAACCCGCGAGTCTCCGGCGGAGAGGTCAGCGAGGGGCGGCCCACGGTAGACCCTCTTGTAGTCCCGCGACGAGCCATAGTAGTCGGATTCCTGATAGAAGCCCCACCACACCATGGTGGAGACATTGGTGGACAGGCGGAGGAAGCACAGGAACCCCTCACCGCCAGCGATGGCGGAGGAGGAGATGTTGCCCGACGTGTACGTGCGTTCGAGCCCCATTGGCAGGCTGGTGCAACTGAGCTCGTACTCATCGTTGGTTCTGGACCGAACCACAGCACAAACCACCGTCGTGTTGGACGCACGGGATATAGCTACCGTCGACAGAGGAGAAGCAACACTGGCCCGCAACGAGATCGGAAGAAGCACCACGAGGAGGAGCACGAAGCTTGGAGGACGCATTGGAGGAGAAGGGCGGCAAGGAGGATGGCGTATATCATTGTAACACAGGAAGAGACGGAACGAGGAGGAATAGTAGGGGAGAGAGAAAGAGAGGAAGATGAGCAGCTTGAAGAATTGAACTCGTCTTTTGGATCATTGTTAATTCCATGGGGTGGGAGGTGATGGTTTTGTTGGGGTCGAAGCGGAGCAAACGCGGGTTTAGGTATGTCAGTGGCACAGACCAAGTCCATCGTGGAAGAACCTCTCACAAAGTCTCGTCTGACTCATTCCAAACTCCCATCTGTTCTTAGCTGTGTCTATTGTCAAAAGGACTGCGGAGAAGGGGTGGCCAAACTGATGCTGATGCAAAGATTTAGTCTCACAACACAACCTGAAGATTAAAAAAAAAAAAAAAAGAAGAAGATTTTTTTGCTTTGGCTTTTGAACACAAAGAACAAGTTGGAAGCATGGCAATTGAGAGGATGTAGTAGGAACAACTTATTTTTCCTGTTTACCAGCATAGTATGCTGCAGCTATCTTCATGGATCTCACCATCAGCAATGATAGCATCATGACACATATAATTAGATTCTTGTAGCCAACAAACTGATACAGACAATGGTGAAATATGGAATCTTCAAACACCATAATGGAGTCTTCTCTTTCAATAACTAATGGAAGGATAGGGTTGGTGGGGTTTGGCATTTTTGGTTGAAGACTTTGGAAGGAGGCTTGTGAGCTTCTGAAGGAAGCTTGCAGATCATGACAACTGCACCAAAGACAGTGGTTGTTTAGTCCCCCCACCTCTGAAGAAGACATCACACAAAACCTGTTTGACCTTTCCATGTTGGCCTCTTCTTTCTGGCAGAGCTGCCATCTTGAGAGCATAAACCTCAAGAACAGGAGTTCTCTTGTATTGGGTCCTCACATCATGCCCAGAGGCCAATCCATTCCCTGCCTTGCAGAAGCAATTGGTTGTTTGTGCCTACAAATCAATGGTGAGCAGCTAGCTAAGTCTTCACAAGAACCAGTAAGTTTGAAGACTCTCTGTGAACAACACCAACCAAACTCAAGAAGTCCAAACATGCTCAACATTTTCTTCTTCTCTTGGAGTTGTTGATAGAAAAAAATAGAATGGCAAGCCCTGCCATCAGCAGTCTCCTATGCCAATCTACTCCAGCCATTATGTGTTCAATGAGATGAAGATAAGCTGTTGTTGACTTTTGGTAGATGTTGGTCAGAAGAAGAACATATATTTTAAGTAGTTTATTCACCAAAACCAAGGGAAGTCATGCTTGTCCAGTCTTCATCAATCTCTGAGTGTCTCAAGTTGGCCAAAAAAAAAAGACAAAAAACTGCAAAAAAAAAAATGTTGGATCAACATCACAAAGCTGTAGATGGAGAGAACTTAATATCTGACCTCTGATAATACCATAAAGCATTGCAAAACATGTTCCCATTTTTATCAATTTGCAATGCAATAAAAAAAAAAAAAGTATGGTTTTATTAGGACAAACAGTCATGGTAATACCATGAAAGCTACAGTTAGATACTCCTCCTATGTTGGACTAATGATTACTAGGGAGAAGAAGAGAGATGGGGCCACTTGTTCACCATATTCTTTTCTTCTGATGCATTTCCATTCAAGTTTTCTTTGAGCATTGACCAATATATCTGACATACATATTGGGCTGTGAACATTATTATAAGTCACAATCAATCAATCTAAGGCTGTTTACCCACAGTTTTAATTAGCTCAACTTAATACATATTGTTCTAATCTTGGCTTCCATCAATGTCATTTGCTGTCAGTGAATCTGGATCACCATCGTTGACCTTCATTCCAGTTTCTCAATCTTGTGTTTTGAATTCAAGCATTGCATACATTTCATACTTTAAGAGTATGATAGATAGATAGATAGATAGATAGATACAGATTCAGATGTCAGCCGTCCTTCTGCGACGTGAACAGCGTACCTTCCTGCCATTACAATTTGGAAGAAGTGGCAGCAGAAATAGAGACAAAGTTTCCCTTTCTTTTATAGATCAGTGGCAGGCAAACTTGATGCAGAGCAGAGAGAGGTGTTTTAGATACCTGAGCAGCGGCAGCAGCAGCGGCACAGATAACTTGAAGGAAACAAACAAAGCAGGGTGTGCAGATTGTGTGAGACGAGTTCAACCGTGTCACGGTGGTGAACATCGCATGAGCTCTTTGTCTTCATCCTCTCTGATCTATTGAGATGTTTGTTTCTTGTGACAGTGTGCCAAGACAGAGAGCAGAGATCAAATGAACAGGCATTCGAACAAGGAAGCTCATGTCCTCGTTCAGATATCCTTTCACCTCTCATGTCATTCGTTGCAGCAGAAAGGGTGAAACCTTGGCACCTTCCATAGATACCCCCCCCCCCCCCCTCTTCTCCTGGAAGGCAGACTGAGCTCCAAAGTGTGTGTGTATAGATAGATCTCGAGGAAGAACTGTGGGTTCCTGCTTTTTTACTTTTTCTTCCCTTTGATGATGGCCTCCTTTCATTCAATATAATATAATATAAGCCCAAGTTGCACCGTGCAACAAAGATCAAAAAGGCTGTGCCTTGTGCTTTAGCTTTTAGAGGGCCTTCATCTCCATCTCCATCTCCATCTCCTCCACGGATGAAGACCAGCTTTTTGGCAGATAACAATGTGTTCCACTCGGCAATCATTCAGCTGATGGCAGAGTATGATTATGATATGATGTTTTCGACACAAAAAAGTGGCATTTCAATCTTCCTTTTTTTTCTCAGACAATTTTGATGTGAACCGCTAAATCTCAATCCTCTGAAGCTGTAGGAAGACTCAACTATAGAACCCAATACATTTACTCACCATCATCAATCCCCATCTCATCTTTCGATGAATCTTCTTGTGCATACAGATTCAGGAATTGTTAGCAATCCATCAACCTGCCTCGGTCATTTGGTGGTGGTGTGAACCCCAGTGGCAGACACAGCACTCGCTTCTTGCACTGTAATGAAAGGATTCATTCATATTGAGTGAAACTACAGAGTCATCATCCTTGCTGAGGGTGAGTCACAAAAAGTCTGCAGCAGTAAAAAAAAAAAAAAAAAAGGAGATCTAAGAGAGGAATAAGGCTGCTTTAGAAAGGAGATCATGCACCGATCTGAATCCATACGATACAAGAGCTTTCTTTTACCATGTGGAGTGGAGGGGATTTTAACCCCACAAATTTCTTTCTCTCCTTTGCTTTTTCTATGTAGCCTTCTCTTTAAGATTACATATCCTTGGGGTGGTGGGGAAGGCAGAGGCAAAGAATAAAAAGCACACAAAAGCTTCAATGATTCCTTGCCATGATGATGATGATTCATCCTCCTGCCAAAACCCCAATTTGAAGTAGGCTTTTTGGAATGATAGTTCAGCCATCATCAACCACTGCACACTAGTAATCCATCTGCACTTGCCTCTATGTGAGTGAAACCAACCATACAGTGAGTAGTGACCTCTCAGGTTTTGTGACCCGAGATTGACTTGTAATGGCAGTGTACGATTCTGATGTGAGTAGAGTAGAGCAGGAGGATGCCGCAACATATGACTCTGTTCTAAACTAGTGATCTCATGTCACACTCCATATGAGCATCATCTTTCCTAGCTCACTCAGAGTTGACCATAACTATGAATCTTTGTTGATGTTTCTTCTCTAGTGTTGTTGGAACAGGATCATTCAATATCAAGTTTCTTCTAGCTTCACCAACGTATCCAAAGAGGAAGAACATTGAGCATAAAAAAGAGGCAACCTGCAGCCATTGCACTAGTGTTCTTTGTCCTGCTAATAGAATTTAAATCAACTCTCCCATTCCCTCTCTGACCTCTCTCTCTCTCTCCTGCTTCTTTTGCCCATCTTAAGTGGCCTGAGCAGTGAACCTCTCTCTAGCCACAACCATCAGCCTCTTCCTTCCTACACACAAATCCATGAGCAGAGGTGCAGGAGAATCAACACATCAGCAAGCATTACTCTCTTGCTGAACATAAAATAGAAGGGGGTACTCATTCCATATTCTCTTGTTCCTTCACTCTGAAGTCTCTCCTCCAAAGATGCTTCTGCTCCCATACCACCATCACCACCACCACCACCACCCTCTGAAGCTTCTCTTATCTCATCTCCTCTTCCTTTCCTTAGCCTTGTATGCTTCTCTGCACACCTAACACTCCATTTCTGTCCTCCATCCTTCGAACTCCAATGACCACAACAAGACCATGTCCAACTAGAAGATCCAAGAAGAAGAAACCTCAGGAGATGGACCCTGCTCCTCTGCTTCTTGCCACCCTGTTAGCTCTTCTAAGTTCTTGCACTTGCACTACGCTTCAGAGTGATGCCTTAGCGTTAGCTTCGATAAGAGAAGGATTCCACGGTTCCACCCCAGCACTAGAGAGCTGGAACACCTCCGATGCGGTCTCCGTCTGCTCGTGGTTCGGAGTCCGGTGCGAGCACGATCGCGTCGTCGGGATCGATATCTCCGACCTCAACATTTCCGGCTCCGTTCCGGTCGAGATCTCTGGCATCGACTCCCTTGTCGACCTCTCCCTTTCCGGGAACCACCTCCAAGGTGAGATCACGGTGGCGAACTTGCCTAGTCTCCGATACCTCAACATCTCTTCCAATCAGTTCAACGGCGGGCTCGATTGGAACTACACCAGCCTGCCGAGCTTGGAGGTGTTCGACGCCTACGACAACAACTTCACGGCCTCGTTACCGCTCGGCATCGCAGATTTGAGGAGGCTCAAGTACCTGGACCTCGGTGGCAACTACTTCACTGGAAGAATCCCGGCGAGCTATGGAAGCTTAGCTGCTTTAGAGTACCTCTCACTGAACGGCAATGATCTCCGAGGTCGAATTCCCAGCGAACTGGGCAATCTCACGGGCCTCAAGCAGCTCTACTTGGGCTACTACAATGTGTTCGACGGCGGCATTCCTGTCGAACTCGGGAGCATGGTCAGTCTAGCCCATCTCGACCTGTCGAGCTGCGGCCTCGGCGGCGGAATTCCCCACCAGATCGGCTACTTGACCAACCTCGACACCCTCTTCCTCCACACCAACGAATTATCCGGCCCGCTCCCGCCGTCACTCGGAAACCTCACGAGGCTGGTCTCGCTCGACCTGTCCAACAACGAGCTCACAGGAGAAGTCCCGCAGCAGCTCGCCGCGCTCACCGAGCTGAGCCTACTCAACCTCTTCATGAACCGGCTTCACGGGCCGGTGCCGGAGTTCGTCGCCGAGCTGCCCAAACTGGACACTCTCCAGCTCTTCATGAACAACTTCACCGGCGGCATACCACAGAAGCTCGGCGCCGGCGGCCGCATCCGCGTGCTCGACATTTCGTCGAACAGGTTCACCGGTAAGATCCCCTCAAACCTGTGCCCGTTCAACAGGCTCAAAGTCCTCATCCTCTTGAGGAACTCCTTGTTTGGTCCCATCCCTGAGAGCTTAGGCGAGTGTTTGAGCCTCACCAGAGTGAGGCTCGGTCAGAATCACCTCAATGGAAGCATCCCTTCCGGCCTCCTCTACTTGCCACGGCTCAACCTTTTGGAGCTCCAAGCCAACTACCTGTCCGGTCCGATCCCAGAGAACTCTAACCCTCACCGGAGTCCGACCGAGTTGGTCCAACTCAACCTGTCAAATAATTTGCTCACCGGATCTCTTCCCTCCTCGATTCGCAACCTATCTGCGGTCCAAACCTTGCTAATTAGCAACAATCGATTGACCGGTCCGATCCCCGGTTCGATCGGCTCGTTGCGTCATGTGGTCAAGCTCGACCTTAGCGGCAATGGCCTCTCGGACTCGATCCCGCCGGAGGTCGGAGCTTGCCACCAGCTCACCTACCTCGACCTGAGCCAGAATAACCTCTCCGGCCTCATACCGCCGGAGATCGCCGGAATCGGGATACTGAACTATCTGAATCTATCGCGCAATGGATTGAACGGGACGATGCCGAGGTCGATCGCGGTGATGAGGAGCCTCACCGCCGCCGATTTCTCCTTCAACGACCTCTCCGGCAGGCTGCCGGACTTGGGAGAGCTGGCTTTCTTGAGCGCCAGCGCCTTCTCCGGCAACCCCAAGCTGTGCGGGCCGGGTTTCGGCAACCCGTGCGACGACGCGGCGGGCGCGGCCCGGTCCGGGCACTCCCATGGCGATTCTAAGCTGATCGTCGCACTGGGGCTTCTACTGTGCTCGCTCGCGCTGGGGCTCGCGGCAACGGTGCGGGGCCGGTCGCGCCGCGACGGCACCTGGCGCCTCACCGCGTTCCACGAGGTGGATTTCTGCGCGTCGGATGTGCTGGGGTGCATGAAGGACGCTAACGTGGTGGGGCGCGGCGGCGCCGGGGTGGTGTACCGGGGCCGTACCCGCTCCGGCGGCGCGATCGCGGTGAAGCGGCTGGCTGCGCTGGGATCGGACGGCGGGTTCGGCGCCGAGATCCGGACGCTGGGGAGCGTCCGCCACCGGAACATCGTCCGGCTGCTCGCCGTCTGCTCCGACTCTGCCACCAACGTGCTGGTGTACGAGTACATGACCAACGGGAGCTTGGGGGAGGCGCTGCACGGCAAGGGCGGCGGGCGCCTGAGCTGGGGCCGTCGGTACAGGATAGCGGTGGCGGCGGCCAGGGGCTTATGTTACCTCCACCACGACTGCAGTCCGATGATAGTGCACCGCGACGTGAAGTCCAGCAACATCCTGCTCGACGCGAAGTTTGAGGCACACGTGGCGGATTTCGGGCTAGCCAGATTCTTGCAGGAACAAAACGGTGGGTCCGAGTGCATGTCTGCCATCGCTGGGTCCTACGGGTACATCGCCCCGGGTACGTTGCACGGTTTCATTCGCTCCTGCTTCCTGTATCTTACATTTACAATTACATTATTGGATTAGGACCGTAGTTAGATCCTCTCCTATCAAAACATTAGTTGAAGTCTAAATAGTCAACTCAGACGCCCCCCTTCCCCATAAAGACAAGTCAGGAAACACCAGCAGTCACTGTCAGCGATCGTACCATCGCAAATGGAAGTCCAAGTCATTGGCATGGGGAGGGCGACGGAGACGGCAGCTCGGCTCGATAAAGCAGCTTAACAGTAGCAGACTAGGGTTTCGTGAAAGCGAAGCCCTCGGATCACCAATCCCAACTCCTCCCATGTCTTCGCCAAGCATGTGTTGGGCACCATCTCGGTGCCAAGATACCAAAGATGCTCCCCCTTCTTCTTGGGACTGCTGCGGGTGTCGCCACCCACTTCATACCAAAGACATTGAGCCCTTACATGGCGATTCTGTGTGCAGAGTATGCCTACACTCTGAAGGTGGACGAGAAAAGCGACGTCTACAGCTTCGGGGTGGTGCTGCTGGAGCTCATCACCGGCCGGCGACCGGTGGGGGACTTTGGGGACGGCGTCGACGTGGTTCAGTGGGTCAAGAGGGCCACCGCCTGCAGAAGAGAGAACGCCGCAAGCATCGTGGACTGCAGGCTGAGCGGTGTGCCGGCGGATGAAGTCATGCATGTCTTCTTCGTCGCGATGCTGTGCGTCCAAGAGAACAGCGTGGAGAGGCCAACCATGAGGGAGGTGGTGCAGATGCTCTCCGAGTTCCCTCGCCACGTTACGGACGACCAGTCTCCACTCCCATCATCTTCTCCTCCTCCTCCTCCTCCTGGAGAAGGAGGCCAACAGCTCCGAGCTCTGTCCTGATCTCTTGACCCAATGCAAGCTATTTCCTCGGAATTGAATGGAATTTGGTAGGGAAAAGGTTGGAGTAACAGTGCCTTTTCCTTCCCAGTTCAACATGTGTACAGGGTTTTGCTGGATGCAGAGTAAGCATGACAGCATCATCACGGAGCTCTACTCGGGTCCATGTAAAATATAGTCTTCCATCATAGCTTTGGGCTTTTGTAATCCCTTCGTGATCTCTGCCCATCGTCTCCTGTCAAATCCCTTCAATTATTCATAAGCATGAGTGTGGCTTTCCTATGTGAGTTGCATTGTCATCATTTGACGATGACATTTGATGAGATCTCCTCTTCCAGTGGCCCTTCCTGCCCTACCAAGCTTTGCTACTTAACCCTACTAAGCTTTAGCTGGTTTTTTAGTATAAAAAAAAGATTATTTTTTTATTTAACTTCCAATTAACTCAACTAAATGATGATAAAATAATATTCACTTATAGATGGACATAAGTTTAGTAATACACAGAATTGTGTGATGTTTATGATTTTTTCAAATGAATAAAATAATCTTCTCCTAACGCTTCTAATAGCTAATGGTGGAGGAGGCAAGGAAATCAATAGGAGTTGGTATTTTTTCGTCAGCTTTGTCAACTCAGCATCTAACACTTCTGCTCATGTTGATGCATCAACTTCTTTGTCGGTCTTAAATTTCTCCACCTCTTCATCTAAGCTATTGATGAACATTTCCATCTCTTCATTCTTGTATATATTTTTATGAACGTCAAAGTCATCATCATGAAGCTTATGGAAGTGTTGGTAGATAAATTAAAGTCTAAAGTGATCGTGGAAAAAAGGTCATGAAGAATAAGATCACCTATGCTTTGAATTCTTCCTTGGTCTGATGCAATAGCTAGGTTACGTCTTCGATGGTTTCTTCGTGGGTCTCGCACTTTTGCTTTCACCTCATGATCATCTTCTCGAGCCTGGAGAGTTGCTTAGCGTCATCACACATTTGTTTTGTTGGGATCACAACCTTATTCCGCCCTTGTCATTTGCCAAACGTTTTACCAGCAGGTGTGACATAAGCTCATCCACGACGAAGTGTTTCTTTCAACATCGAAGTAAACTCTTCGTGAAGCTTTAGCCGAGCCTTCTTCTATGTCTTTGCATGGCTCATCAGACGGTGCAAGGCCTTGTAACGATGTCCGGCACCAGCAACACCCTCTTCCTCCTCCTCCTCCTCCTCATCAGCAACCATAGCATGACAGCCTTCGTCTTCCTTCGATTGAGAGTTACCTCTGCCAACACACCAATTCTTATTGTTTTGGAGACTGTTGATGACAAAAGGCCAACCAGCTATTTGGTGAAGAAATTGAAGAAGGCCAAGGGTTCAATGAGGTACGTCTAACTCACCTCGTCCTGCGTTGTTTCCTTTTTGCTGGAAGTCATTCCCTACAGTTTCCTTGTCCTCGTTTGGGTCATCAACAGCAGTGTTGCCTTCTCAAGCATATCAGGCCCTTTACAGCACTTCTCTCCTCCATCCTTTCTACTATTTGCTGAGTCCATGTTAGCAATCACCTTCTGCACCACCACAGCTCTTAACAACATCAAATACATATTCTGTAAACCATTATATTTTTGAATGTTAAAAATGATTCATATGTCTGTCTATACATTCAACCCCCACCAGAATAATAAGTGCCCATCTATGGTTTTTCGAGAGAGAAGAAGAAGAAGAAGAAGACTCGAAACGGATGACCAAGGAGAACACCTCGAATTCTCCTCGGAGTGCCAAAAGGTTGATCGACGGTGGATGAGACTCTGTGTCGCCGGTGCCGAGGGAAGCTAAGAAGAGAAAGAGAACGAACAAGCCTTTTTATATAGGGAGGACTTCGAACCCAGCAGCTTGTGGTTGAATCACGGCCGTCGATCAACCTTTTCATCTTTCCATTCCTTGGATAAGATTTTGAGGATGGATCTCTCTTTCATATAAATGAGATAACACAAAAAATTCTCCTTCGTTTCATCTTTCCATTCGAGTTGTAAGTTGCTTTCTTTGATCACATTTATTATTCAGATGGCCTTTTATGCAAATAGGATTTTTAATCCTATTGATCAACTTTTCAGTTTGGTAATTAATGGTCTAAATATATAGAGATCATTTTGTGTGGCCACATAACTAAGTGATATATATTATATGGCTACATATGGATATGGTTATAGAAATTTCTATTTGATATGATATAATTTGATCCTCATTTTTATGAGTGCTCGATAAGGTATGATACGATTCAAACAATTCTTTAGACGCGATTTAGACATCAAATCATCCCGTATCTCACGTCAAACTATCCTTCAAAGGCTTAGCAAGTTATCGTTCTATCCCACCCTTCAAGAGGCTCCACAAGGTACGACGTGATTCAGACAGTTATTTATATATGACCCATCTCGACTGAGGCGTCAACACACATTTAAAATCCGTGAGCTCATCATTTAAGTTTTCTCATACGATAATCCAAATTTAACATGTTTAAAGTCCGTCCCTAAGAAATGAAGAAGGGGGTGAAAGGTTTGCAATCTCTTCTATCTCGTAACCATTTCCCTTTCGGCTTGGGTCGTTACTAACTTAATCATCGAAGGGGTCAAATCAAGGTGAATCAGATGCAAGAAAGAAGGGGGGAGACTTGCTTCTACGCGAGGATCTCATAGGCCGACCACTGTCGCCAAGCTCAGATTGACGCTCCTGCCATAGGGATCGAACCAAGCGATCATCGACCACGACATAAGGGACGACAACACTATTATATTTTGTGCATGACATTAAGTCTCCTATAGGGAAAATGGAGTCATATCATAACCATCCATTTGGGTGGGTGCCGTGCGGACCTTTATTTATGTCGTTCATCATGCATGCATGATGCTTCTGTAGTTGCCATGATATGCTTTGATGGTCCCGATTTGGGCTCGCAAAGTAGTAGGCATCGGACCGAGTTCAAAGGCCGTCGTCGCCTTCTTCTCCTCGGATCTTCCAACATCCATCGTCGTTAGATCCCTCTCCGCTGACCCCCCGCTTGCCTCCTCTCATGGCTTCGGAACACCCCGTGACCGATCGCCCGTCTGGACCGCCCGCTACCTGCTCGACGAAATGCCTGTACCTGACTTCCGAACATGCAACCAGAGGATCAGGGCCCATACGTCGAGCCGCGATCACCGGGCGTCGCTTTCCGTGTTCGCTCGGATGCTTGGCGCCCGGCTCAGGCCCGATGGGTTTGCGCTCGCCGCCGTCGTCAAGTCCGCCGCGACGCTTCATGATTCTCGACACGCACGGGCCGTCCATGGGTTTGCGGTGAAGACGGGATTCGCGGGGATCGTGGCGGTCCAGAAGGCGATGATCGACATGTATGCCGGATTTGGAGCGCTGCGTGATGCCTGCCAGGTTTTCGAGGAGGTGGGTGACCCAGATTCGGTCACTTGGAACGTGCTGTTGACGGGATATGCTCGTGCCGGGCTTTCCGGGGACGCGATGCGTTTGTTCCACTCCATGCATGGGTGTGGCGTCGAGGGCGTCAAGCCTACTACGGTGACTATCGCTGTGATCCTTCCCCTTATCGCCAAGCTAAACGTTCTGAAGGCAGGGCAAGGTGTCCATGCTTACGTGATCAAGATTGGATTAGACACTGATACTTTGGTGGGAAATGCATTTGTGTCGATGTACGCAAAATGCGGTAGCATCATCGATGATGCTCACAAAGCGTTCTCGCTCATATCTTCCAAGGACACGGTATCATGGAATTCCTTGATCGGAGGGTACTCTCAGTGTGGGTTATTTGCTGAGGCATTCCGACTGTTCTCTCGGATGGTGTCGATGGATTTCTCGTCGAATGATGCAACACTTGTGACCGTTCTTCCTATCTGTGCATTCACGGAAGATGGCTGGCACCGTGGAAATGAATTCCACTGTTACATTCTGCGGCATGGTTTAGACGTGGACCTTTCCATTTGTAATTCACTTCTGACACATTATTCAAAGGTCGGAGACATGAAGAGAGCTGAAGATATCTTCGGTGGATTGGATTCATGGGACCTCGTGACATGGAACACCATGATTGCTGGATATGCCATCAATGGGTGGACCTCAAAGGCATTAGGTTTATTTCAGCAGTTGCTGATCGGTAGCACAAAACCTGACTCAGTTACTTTCCTAAGTATTCTTTCTGTATGTGCTCAACTGTCTGATGTAGGAGGTGGAAGGAAGATCCATGGTTATGTTATTCGGCATAATCTACTGTGCCAGGAAACATCTTTAGGGAATGCTATTGTTGATTTCTATGGAAGGTGTGGTGACATAGTGGATGCACTACAAACTTTTAGGGGTATTAATAAGAAAGATATAATATCATGGAACACAGTGCTTTCAGCTTGTATTGATAATGAACAGTTGGAGAAGTTTGCTGACCTCCTGACTCAAATGGTTTGTGAAGGGATACAACCTGACTCTGTAACAATTTTGAGTGTTCTTCGGGCAACAACTACATATGGCATAAGAAAGGTCAGAGAAGCTCATGCTTATTCCTTTCGTGCTGGTTTCGTGAGTCATATTACTGTTGGAAATGCAATACTTGATGCATATGCAAAGTGTGGGAGCACTGAGGGTGCACATAGAACCTTCTTGAACTTGACAGGAAGGAATGCCATCACAGGCAATACAATGATCTCAGGCTATCTGAAGCATGGTCGTTCAGAGGATGCAGAGATGGTCTTTGGTCAGATGTGTGAAAAAGATATCACAACTTGGAATCTGATGGTGCAAGCTTATGCTCAGAACGATTGCAGTGATCTTGCATTTACTCTGTTTCATCAGTTGCAGAGTGAGGGCATGAGACCTGATTCTCTGAGCATCATGAGCATTCTTCCAGCTTGTGCACGTCTGGCTTCTCCTTGCCTGGTAAGGCAGTGTCATGGCTATGTGATCCGCACTTCTCTATACGACATTCACCTCGAAGGTGCTCTCTTAGATTCATACTCAAAATGTGGAAGCTTAGATGATGCATACAAACTCTTTCAGAAAAGCCCCGAGAAGGACTTGGTAACCTTTACTGCTATGCTTGGTGCCTATGCAATGCATGGATTGGCAGAAGAGGCAATCAGAGTCTTCTCTGATATGCTTGAAGCCAATGTAAAACCAGATCATGTTATCATGACTGCTGTTCTGTCAGCTTGCAGTCATGCTGGGTTAATTGATATTGGGTGGAAGCTTTTCAAGTCCATGATCGAGATTCATGGTATTAGACCTACAATGGAGCACTATGCCTGTATGGTGTATCTTCTTGCTCGAAGAGGACGACTGAGAGAAGCTTATGAGTTTATATTGGACATACCATGTGAGGCTAATGCCAATGTGTGGGGTACACTGCTGGGAGCATGTAAAATCCACAAGGAGGTGGAAATTGGGCGGATGGTGGCAGATCACTTATTTGATGCTGAGGCTGAAAACATTGGAAATTATGTGGTGATGTCAAATATATATGCTGCAGATGGGAAGTGGGAAGCTGTTGAGCAGGTGAGGAGACTGATGAAGACCAGGGACCTCAAAAAGCCAGCAGGATGCAGCTGGCTTGAGGTTTCAATGAAGAGGCATGTATTTGTGGCTGGTGATCTATCTCATCCACAAAGAACCTTCATTTACAGGACACTGAGGACTTTGGATCAGCTGTTGAAAGAGCCAATGGAAAGGATTTGCACTTGAGCAAACTGACAGGTTTCAATGAAAGAGACTTGGATTTGTGGCTGGTGATCTATCTCATCCACAAAGAACCTTCATCTAGAGTACACTAAGGACTTTGGATCAGCTGATGAAAGAGCCAATGGAAAGGATTTGCATTTGAGCAAACTGACAGGTTTCAATGAAGAGACATGTATTTGTGGCTGGTGACCTATCTCATCCACAAAGAACCGTCATCTACAGTACACTGAGGACTTTGGATCAGCTGATGAAAGAGCCAATGGAAAGGATTTGCATTTGAGCAAACTGACAGATGTCCCTTCTCTTGATCTTCTAATATCTTCACCATATCTTCTACAATTTATATATTACTCAGGCCTCCAGAACAACATGCTCAAGAACAAAGTAAATATATGATAGTCGGTGATGCCTCAAAGTGCAAGGACGTTGCCTGAAAAAAGCGTTAGCTGATTATAAATGAAATCAGTTATGAGATAGCTTGAGAACTTTAACTGAAGTTTTCTTCTTGGCGGAAACAAAATGTTGACCATAATGCTGGCATTCTATTGGATTAGCTGCTTCCTGTCCTAATAGCAAGTGCTGTTTAATATCTGTGACAGCAAAGAGTTTTTGATTAAGATCAACTCATAGTCATTTGAGATTCCTCGAGAACAGTAGTGCAAGACCTTGGAACATCAGCCTTTCAATGTTTGATGGTATCAGAGTAGTTGTAATCTAGAATTTGATGTATGTGGAGGAAAAGAATATTTATGGTTACTGAATTGGATTTGTGATTGTGGTGAGTCAGAGAGAAATAATGATGTGTTGGAACCAGTTAGATTAAGCAACACAAGGTTATTTTATCAGATAAACATTCAGGTTGCAAAGAAGCACACCGTTATGGACATCGAATTAAGGAGTTAAAAAATGACAGTACAGTGCAAGCAGACAAGCCTAGAAGAATCAGAACTTTTATGGAATTTAATTAGGAGAACATTCACATGAACTCAGAAGAACAGTTGTCTGTAGATGATTCATCCACTCACACCAACAAGCAAACTCACTACTGCGAGCACAAGGAGAGGTGGGATATATTATGATAGGCACTAAGTTGTTGTTACAGCATGTGAGCCTCCTTATCATGCTTGAATGATCATCATCATGCCACTGCCAAGCCAGCAAGGCATGGTCTCCTCTCCGAACCACTGTTCTCAGCCATCATTTCTATTGCGATCTTTCTTTTGGTGCCTGTTTTGGGTGATAACGCTGTTGGTCGAACATAATCCCTCAGTCGCAGTACATCATTCGTTTGAAGAGGTTTAAGGAGATAATCCTCAGCACCAATAGCTCGGCACCTGCGATGAAACAAATGTGTGATCAATTGGTGTTGTTGGCATTAGTTGAGAAAGAAACATCAAAAACTTCAGTTTAGCTAAAAGCAAGGACTAGAAGGACAATTCAACAGGAAAAGCAGTTTCCAGAAGTCATGGAGATGGTGGATAGGAAAAGCAAATGAAATGTTGTCGACTATGTTGTTTGATGCTAGTTCAGATGGGTGGATGGGAAAAGCATATGATATGTCCGTGGACAATGATAAAAGGTAAAAGGATAAGTTTGCTAATTTTCTAGCTAAAAACTTTTTGACTGCAGTGGTATATTTTGCATATCAACCACACAATAGGATCTCCATATCCACAATCATTTCATAGCTTGCTTTAAGTTTGGGGAACATCAGTGTCATTGAAGAAAAGGAACCATTCAACAAAAGTAAACCAATATCTAGTTGGCAAATCATAAAAGCAAAACTTGAATCAAGTTTCTCTGTCCATCCAGTGTACCTCTCAACCTACAACTCTATCCTACTTTTGAAGGGAAAAAAATCATTCTATTCTAGATTAAATATATATCCTGATAGATAACACATGGCATGCCTAGAAAGTCTATGGGTTTTTCCTTAGGATCAAGAAAGCCTTCAAAGTGACCAATGCAATAGAAACTTGCTTGCTTGTGATTATGATGGTTCATGAAATGATGGGGATCTAAGATCAATGCGTACATAGAAAGCTAGTTTCTACTTTCTCATACTTGGATTATCTTGACTTGCTTTGTAGTTGACACGGTGAGAGAAAGAAGAAGAATTAGGCCAAAACTTTTCAGATAACAGGTATTTGAGAATGAGCTATGGTTGGGTATATGTAGAAAATGTTGGTTTGGCTACTGAGTTTTTGTATTAGATTTGTTCATATTTGTGCTAAAACAATTTTGTTTGATTTGATCTCATGTTAACATCATACGGAGAGGAAATGAAAATTGTGCGAGGAAGCTACCGACCTGCTGATTCTCTGTGGCTCATTCTCCGATGACATTATGATCACAGGAATAGGTTTTCGACAGCTCTGCTCCTGAAATTTAAGACAGATATGTGACAAAAGCAATATCAAGAATTGCTTATGATCAACTACAGACACAGCAGTAGATATGATTAGGAATGCGAAGCGGAGGGAAAATAAAGCATCATACCTTGACAGCCTTTAGAAGATCATAACCAGTCATTTCCGGCATACAGTAATCGGTAAGGATTATGTCTATCTTTGGATCCTACATAATTTTTAAAATCTCGTTAAATGCATTAACAGTGAAATAGTAGTTAGACCAAACGGTCGAATGACAATTGGCTTGATTTAGTTAAGAGTTACTGCTAAGTCGGAGTAACATAATCTTTCTGCAAGATTACCATTTTTTTTTTTTTGTTTCGATCAGACATTGTGACTTACATAAACTGTAGGCTGTTCAGCCTCCTTCCCTTCAGTCAATCCAAGAACTTCCATTGCTCTTTTTCCGCTATCGACAGCTATAACTGCATGAAAATAGCTTGTTTGAGGAATCATGCTTTGGAGGTCTTCCAATTAGAAATAAGAAACTTTCAATTGACAGTAGCAACAAAAGGGGTGTTGATTGCTGGTGAAATCAACTTAGGAAATTATAACATGAAAATTTTTTCTAGTTTCATCATCATAGAGTGCTTCCTATTGCTTTAATTTTAGGTAGTTGGCATCAACATGATTGAAACAAATCTGTAAATGGAGAAAGCATAGCTAAAACCTTTGAACTTTTGAACTTAGATCTGTCAGCAACAGAGTTGCAGAGCAAACTAATAGATGGATGTTCTGCATAAGTTGGAAACACCAATTATTGTGTAGATATATATTACATTTTTCTTTCATGATCATACATGGAAGAACCTTAACAATGCAATTGGCAGTAGAAAATAGAGATT